>CM029671.1:4607653-5207653 GCA_017311315.1 Dendrocalamus latiflorus | reverse complement strand
TGTCGCAAAAGCGAGCATGAGCACTCCGACCCCGTGCTCCGCGAGCCAATACACAGAATGCAAATAAATAGTATGCATGGCTTAACAAAGGAGAGGCTCGGTCTATTTTATTTTGCGTAGAGTGCTTTTGAATACAATTAATTAAAAAGCCCTATGACTTAGCAATTTTAGAACAAATCATAATGTACAAGGAATGCATTATTAATATCGATTCAGATTCCATCCACCGTTACATGGCATCTGCACCATATAGCAATTTCTTCAGCGTTATAGCCGCTTAACTTACCACTGGGACGACGCCCAGGACAATTCCAAACCAGGGCAGTCCATCGCCCTTTCACTTTTCCATTCCCACCCACAAAGCATTTTGAAATAGAACTATATCTGGTTAAGTTCCCATGTCCGCCCTTGACCGTGGGCACGGCTATTCGAATAGTTTTGACTCTGCAGAGTTTGCACACTTTACCCACAAGAGATAAATCCACTCGTTGCCCCACATGATTCCTTAGCCATGCAGTTGAGTAGACTATCACAGGACCTTTACAATGCATTTTTCCTAGCAGGGTTACGTCCGCTAAGGTTTCCACTTCCTCCGGGTACGACCACCCTTCCAGAAGCCCCCTCTTGCGCCATCACGTCGGAGGATGTGGCCATCCTCTACCCGCCCGTGGTCACACCGACGCAACCCTTACTAAGTAGATGCAAATTAGTTAGCCCTGCCTACACTTTGCCGGCTTGTGGTTGTACTTGTTGTACACTGGGAGGTCATCACAAGATTCGGTCCTTAGTGTATCTGGGCGGTGCTACCACAAACCACACTCTCGTGCACCCAGCACCATACCCCCAAACCATCCGCCCAGATAAATAAGCAATTTGAGGTTTTTGGGGAATATAAAATATCTATATCCAACATACATCAGTCATTACCACCATGACTGCCCAACCAATTTTTCTCAGGATTAAAAGTGATGTTAGGGCGCTCTCGCGCTCATGAGTATCTAAACAATACTACGCATGGCATATAATTACGGACTTATTTTCAAAAGATTACTACTATAATTTGTGCTAGGGCGACAATGTTCCCATGTTCAAATATTTCAAAGGAGGGGTAATATTAACCAAGTACACAATGGATATAACTAGAATCTTAAATTAACATGTATTTGCATATAACGTAACAGCATGCAATTTGATAATTTAAACAAAAGTAATTTGCAGAAAACATAGGTTCAACATGATCAAAGTATTGACTCGCCTGGCACAGTTTACCGCGGACTTGTGCTCACACGATGCTTTCTCTTGAGCTTCTATCCTTCACCTTCACTTCGAGCTTGATCTCACTTGATCCACCGAATCTTCACGACTCCCAATTTCTAATTACGCGATACTGACTGAATCCAAATAAAAGCAAGTAACTCAAAAGATCCAAACATATCCGAATAAACTCAGTTTAGTTTTATTATGAGTTAATGGGTGCTTTGGGTTATTTGAGGTAAGGGCGATGGTAGAGTACGATAACGGGATCTTTTTATTAACAATTTCTTTTATTATTTTAGTATTTATCAAGGAAGTTCCATGAGTTAGGTTAAACCTATGAATTGGTGTATTTTGCTCGAGTGCTAATGTTCAGGGCATATGATATATGTGTATATAGGTAATGTTTGCAAATGTTAGCTTACAGAGTTAGTCTTATGGGCTATGTTTATAGCATTTTGTGGTATGATATTTTATGTACCTCCATTTATTACTAGGCTAAGTTAATTGGAATTTGGGTCTATTTATATGAGTCCTAGCTTGCTATATAAATTTATGTTTAGTATCGCTAATCATTCGAAACTGACATTATATTCAATTAATGACACCTTTATTATCTTGCATTTACTTAGCCACCATTTGGATTGTCTTTATCCCTAATTTTAGTTTAAACTTAGTCATCGGGGCAAAGCTGGGTTTATTAAGTTATATTTTAATATTTGCTATTTTAGCAAAATCTACGGTTAAAAATTTACTTAATGAAGGCATGTTGAATATTGGGCATAGATTTAATTATAACTAATGGTAGTCTTTATTAAATTTGAGCATTTAACCGAAAGAGGTTTTCTTTATTGTTACTTTTGATTAGTATTGATCTTATTTAGTATATCAGTTCCTTGATTTCATTTAGGCAAATCACCTTAATTATTCATATGTGATAACTAGCTCAAACACTAGTGGCTTTACACTCAATTAGTCCAGAATAGTTCTCTTGATTGCTTAGGGCCTAGAGATAATGATTAAAGTCTAAATCATGCTATGGTCAACCCTACAATATTCGCTAATATACAATGGTTTAGGTTTTCTTTCGTTAGACCACTCTCTCTTAATGCTCTTTTATCGATATGTAGATTTATTTACCTAGGCCGAGTTTATTGTACAAGGTAATATTTCATTATGGCTATTGGCAAATATATATATATATATATTAATGAGGTTTGTTTAAGGTGACATGATGATTATTGGGCATATATGTTGACATGTTAATTAAGGCCATCCTTACTGAACATAAACATTTATTAACTTCATGTATATCCTAATAAATTTTGTACCTTCTATGGTTGTATATTTTTAATTAGAATTTTTATTAACTTTGGGTTCTAAGCTAAACTATAGGTTATTCAAGTTTTTAATTGGTAATTAAACCTCAATTAACTATTTAAGCTATTTCAGTTGTCCATATAGTAAATAATCAGATATTGAATGTTAAGTACCCTATTGTACATCCTTATTAAATTTACTACATTCCCTAAACTGTTCCCTAAATTTTTCTCCTAATTTTTCCTAAAAAAAAAAGACGAAGGAAAGTCAAAAATAAAAATAAAAAAATAAAAGGGAGCGAAAATGGGTGCCGCTCGGGATCGAACTCGGGACTTAGGGTAAAGGGGATTAACGCGCGCGCTGCTAACCAATTGTCCGACCGGTGTTTCTTGTCTCCCTGGGGAGAATGAAAACCGATAACGTGATGAGGCTGAGGACTTCACAGGAAGCACCGGCCGAAACAAAGGAGGTGCGGGCGCACGGCCGGCGGCGAGGTAAGTTCGGGAAGGCGGCGCCGGCGTGGGGGAGGAGACAAATTGGCGCGCGCGTGAGCACTAGGGGGGTCGCGAGGGTCTCACCTTGGTAGTTGACGGGGCCGGAGGAGTGCCGGGGTGGGCCGGCGGCGGAGACCAGGGACGGTGCGGGCACTCGCACGGCGCCGGTGAGCTGGGGCGGGCCGCAGCTCCGGCAGTGGTGGGGGAAAGCTTCGGGGCACCGCGGTGAAGCTCCCATACGGAGGAATCGGCGAGAGGGCCACCAGGGAGGGATTGGCGGCGGTAATGGCGGCGGTGGCGATTTCGGCCAAAGATGGGGAAGACGACCGCGGCGGTGGGATTTCATGCACGGATTTCCAATCGAGTGAGGGGGAGTAGAGAGGAGGCCCTGGCGCACGGGATGACACGGGAGTTTCCCGGCGAGGGCGCCTGGGAGTCGGGAATGGCGGGGGGGTGCGGTCGGGAAGCTCACGGCGACAAAGAAAGAAGAGGTGGGGAAAAAGGAAGGGGATGGCGCGGGAGATAAGAGGAAGCCAACGGCTCCTATAGCTGCAGAGGGGGCGGGGAAAAGCGCGGAGAACAGGGCAGTGGGGAGGTCCGCCGGGTGAAGCAGGCGCGGGGCTCGGTGGCGATGTGTTGCGCGGCAGAGCAGGCGACAGAGCAGGCGGCGAAGGAGACGATACGAGCGACGCTGCGCAGAAAACAAGGGAAGGGTGTCGTGGAGGCTGCTCCACCACGGAAGAGGGGATGGGGTGAAGAAAAGAAAGGGAGGAGGAGGCGCTCCGCGCGGGGAAGGAGTCCCGGCCGTGCGGTCGGCAAGGAAACAGGGGCCGGGCCCGCTGGCAGGATAGAGAGAAAAGAGAGGGAGAGAGAGAGAGGAAAATTTTGAGAATTGGGATTTTCATTTCTAATTCACATTTTAAATTTTATATTTATGGATTTTGAGCTTTGCAAGATTCTAAAATTTGAATCTTTAATTTAAATTCTATTTTAGGCTTAAGGTTATTGATTGAAATTTTTGAACTTTTAATTCCAATCTTGGTTCCATTATCTGGACACAAAATCTTCTATTTCTCTATTTTATTTTAATTTTGCCCTTGGGTTTAAATTTTAACATTATTTTGCTATGATTGGATTCATAAATTTTTGAATGCTAATTAAAATAAAGAAAATGAACTCCTAGTCCAATTGCTTAGAAAGATGTTCTAATATTCCTTTTTGGTTGCATCTTAATATTTTATTGTCCTGAATTTGAATTCGAGACATTGGCATTTTGAATTCATGATCTGTAATGACATCTTTTCATTTTTGTAACTTGCAAGATTATTATTTGCATTGGGGGAGTATTCTTGATTATTAATTGGTATGTTACAAAACTCAAAAAGATTTCAAATAAATATTCAGAAGGAATTTTGGGTGCTAGCAAAACGCAATAAAATTTTAAAAACTCCAAATTTTTGAATATCCAAAATTTGGGATGTTACAAGTGGCCATCCTATCTGGAGTACTTGTGGTTGCTTGTGCAGAAGAAGAAGCACCCTCTCCCAGTAAGAAGGCAAGGCGGCTGCACATATATATTATCACATTTAGTTAAATATTTTTTTCCATTTGTGCATTGCTCAACAGAGATGTCATTTACCACTTACCTTCTAGTGACTCTGCCAGGACTATCCTGTAGAATCTGTTCTCTAGTTGGCCTTTGTGGGGTGATAGGTTTGCTTTTGTACTATTCTTTCTAGGCTTCCTCTTCCTATATTTAAGTACAGAAAATAAATTCAATACTTTTAGGTGATAATTAAAGCAGTGAGTAAAGAACAAAGAATTACCTTTTTTTGGTTCCATTTAGTGGGCACTTGTAACTAGCTTGCCTATGACCCTTTAGTCCACATCGTTTGCAAGTCATTGGACCTCTAATCATTTTCTTTCCCTTAGCATCGGTGGTACCAGTAGTAGCATTTATAGTATCATTTTCACTAGTACCATAACAGAGAATGGTACTCCTTTAACCACAACCATACATCATTTGATTCTCTAAATATTGCAGTCATATGTTCTTTGAACACCTCTTCCCTGTAAGCCCTTGCTGCAGGATACATCCTTCCAAACCCATAAAACCTTTTCTGAAAATTCTTCATAAGATGCAAAAAAACATTCCCGTTGTTCAGCCTTGGGAAACACATTCTTCACTGCATTTTCCAAGCCTTTGCAAGCATCTGTGCAAACTGCAAGCAGTGGAGGATCTCCGATGGCATTCTTAAGTTCAGTCATAAACCAAATCCAATTGTCTTCCGTCTCAGAAGCAATGAACCCATATGCAAGTGGATACATTCCATTGAGACCATCAACCGCCGTAGCTGAAGCAAAATGGCCATTCCACCTCCCATTGAGTGCAGTAGAATCTATACTCAAATATGGTCTACATCCTTCCAAAAATCCATCTATGCATGGTTTAAGTGCACAGAAAAAACGATGAAAATATACATGACCATCGTCCTCCATTATGTCAATCTCCACGACACTTCCAGGTGACCTCTTCAGAACCTCAGCCTTCCATCTATATAGCATGTCAAAACTTTCTTCCCATTTACCATACACTTCTGCAAGTGCCTTTTCTCTACCCCTCCAGACTGTGTCATATGAGATTGTGACAGAGTACTCATCCTGCAACTTTGTCTGTAGTTCTTTAGCACCCATGTTGGGAGTACTCCTAAGGATACTCACGGCCTTGCTAGCGACCCAAGCCTGAGACGGTGTTATGGTCTTGACCCTGCTGCTTGAAATGCAATTATGTCGATCATTTAAAGTAGTCACCTGCATTTTATATCGAAACAAAATAGTTAGGAAAATATACATACAAAACAAATACAATTTAGGTAATTAAATATATAGCTAATCAAACTTTACCTTTATAGTATGGTTATCATCCTGCCGGGTGCCAACAATACTCCAAGGGCAATCTTCACTGGACTTACAGAACCCTCTAAACTTCTTCTTATCTGACTTCTGTGTGCCTAGTTCAAATTCCTCGTTGATGGCAAATTGCCTCACAGCCAACCTGAATTCGTCCATTGACGGGAACATAGTGCCAAGTTCCATAACTGGGCGATCTTTATCATATGTAATGACTACCTCATCTGGTATAGCATCAGACACATGAACTGAAGCATCTTCAGTATCATCCCATTGCACACCTTGACCTCTCTTTGGCACAATTGCATTCTCTTGTACAGCTTTATTTCCTCTCTCATCCTCATCCCTTAAGCCTAATATGGCATACAACTGATCCTCACTAATCATTTCAATTCTGCCTTCATCATCATGTGTCTCCACAATCTGCAAGTTATTCCAATCAACTTCTGCCACAGTTGAAGAATCAAGCCTACAAAATCAATACTCTATGTTCAGATTGTCTTTATTGTCATATCGATACAAAATCAATAAGTGCAAAGGGAAGAGAAATACTGTGGAATAGCATCATTCTGATCAGGTTCCATGCTGCCGGAATATAGAATATGCTACTCACGGACCCCTAATTTCAATCAAATCCAATGCGAAATATTAAAAAAGGAAAAGACCATAACTGATCGTGAGCTTAACAGTTGAAGAATCAAGCCTACAAAATCCAATGCGTACGTGGAATGGCCGGCAGCGGCGACGGCGTACGTGGACTGGCCGGCGGCGGCGACGGCGTACATGGGCTGACCGGTGATGGCGTACGTGGACTGGCCGGCGGCGACGGCGTCCGTACCCGGCAGCGACGAGAAACCGAATAGGCGACGATTTGATTGGATTCTCCAGGATGAGTTACGTGATTAAGGGCAGGGGCAGCATGGTCCTTTCATGAGCTAAAAGATTAGAAAAAAGATTAAGAAAGAAAAAATGAGGTATAATGGCATACTAATCAAGGTGTCAAGGATATAAGTACTAATTTTACGAAGCTAATATTTAGAGTACCAAATATGCGAAGCCCAATATTTAGAGTACCAAAAATCTAATTAACTCGCTGCAACATCTCGGCATCTTTTCCATCAAGTCCGTGCATGAAGTGGGTGCCTCGGTCGGCGTCTCGCGTGTACGCCTGCACGACCAGCATGCATATATGGACTAAATACAAGGCTGTTGCATGAGAGATTCATCACAGCAAGGCAACTAGTCAACACTTGGCGTGCATGTGCAAGGTTGATCTACTCCATCACGTGTGTGCATGCAGTGAGTTTACTAATTTTTTAATTCTCTCTCTCTCATGATTAGTTTCTTCACATAAGACTAATTGGTTCATACGGCTAGTTAAGTGTATTTAGTCGTTGATTTTATTTTTAACTAGATGCTACAGTAACTCCAAAAATCATATATTAGATATATTACCTTCTTTCTATTTTTTTGTGTACTTCGTATGATTAGCAGGTTGAATAAAAATAAAGCACAATAGATTTTGAGAAAAACTTCTGCTAGACATTGCAATCATTCACCTCCCTCTGATTGCCGTCGATGATCCTACATTGATCCATCCTACCATAGATCAGGAAATCCCAGGGCCATCTCCACGTTCTCTATTGCTCTAAAAGAACTTGTATCTCCATTCTCCACGTAGTTTAGCCTCAAGCTGTTCTAAACTAGTGTAATTGATATTTGATAAATTTGTTAATAACGAATCCCTAGATTCTGAGGCTTTTAGTTCGAGCAGAATCTCTGTCCAGTATATGCATCAGAAGAATGTGAACAAATCACACATATTTGTTATGTACGTGGTACTGCAGCGCTGTTACTATTTATCCGAGGACGGTTACTGTAGTATGCCACTGTTTATCACGCGGTTACCGGTTACTGTATCACGGCATTGTTCACCACTCGGTACTGTAGCTTGCCGCTATTCATCCGCATGATTTGTTTTCCTTTTTAGAGATTAGATTGATTTTGTTAGTTTGAAAACTTATCTTCAATTAGTTAGTTTGTTTAAATTAGATATTGTTTTTAGGGTCAAATATCGCTATAAAACGGATGTCATTATGTCTTCTTTAATCAAGTAAAGATGAATAAACAAGTCTCTTGTTCTTAAAGTCCAACTGTAGTTGTTCACTTAACCGACTATTTTAGATCTATTCATCTCTCAATCGATACCCCCCTTCACCTATCGTCATTCTACTTCAAGTCATCACTGTCTGACCTCTCTCTCCGACGGATGATTACCCCTTTGTTATGCTAGGTTACAACAATTTGGTATCAGAGTCACTCACCATGGCTTCCGGTGTTGCATCATCTCTCTGGAAGAAGTTAAAGACTAACAACGAAGAGTAGAAGATTTTCAACTATGGCCACCACATCTCGAGGACGAGCTGCTTCACCGGGAGAGGTGTAATGTTACGTGTGCGGCACTACAGCGAGGGTGGTACTGTAACACGACACTGTTCATCCACACGGTCACTGTAGCACAGCATTGTTCACCCTATTGTAGTATGGCACTATTCATCTGCACGATTAGTTTAAGTCGTCACCGTCCGACCTCTCTCCGATGGATGATTACCCTTTTGTCGTGCTAGTTCACAACAATATTTTAGCATTTATTATTTTATACAAAGAATAAATTTGTGCTCCTAGTACATATACAAGGTGAACTGTGAAGGTTTGGCATCAAATCGAAAATTCTCGGTATTTAAAAGATAGTATAACTCACTGGAGTAAACACACTTCATTTCATACAAGCTAAATGTTCAGAGAAACCACCTGCACCGGGTTCTCCTTGTCAACAACAAACGATCTAGTTACCTGTCCTGAAGGCGTCGCTACTTCCACCGTGTATGACCCATGATAGCCTCTGAATTTAAACTCCCCATGGTGATCAACGTTGCCATCAGTGTGGGTCAACCACTCTTGCTTCAGAGCAAGGTACCTTTTGCCAGCCTCATTGATTGTTCCATCAGCGTCAATCAGGTGAGCGTGTTCTCGAAACATAAACATCTCCCAGAATCCCCAGAGGATAATCCCCTCCACAGCAGGATGCGCGAATGCTTCACGGAGGAACACCTCTAGGTCATCAGCTCGAATGTGTTCATTTTCTGCCGTGACATCCAACTCAGTAATCCAAATTGGGAGACCCAGTATGGAGAGCTTGTCCAGGGAATCGCATATGATTTCTCCCACTGGATGGCTAATATGACCTTGCACGCCAATCCCACCAACTGGAGCACCCATTTCTTGGAGATCAACAATCTGCTCAATGTACTTTTCTGGGGTAGATTTTGAATCGCATCCATCTTCCACATTGTAATCATTCACAAAGAGGACCGCTGAAGGATCAAGTTTATGTGCTTCTCTGAACATGTGAGCTCTAATATCCCTTCCCAATCTATCTTGATAGAAAGACCCATGAAGCATCTCGTTGTTTACATCATGATGCTTAAACCGACCTTTGTACCTTGACAATAGGCTTTGCAAACGATTTTGTATGGCAGCCATCAGGTGGTGGCCATGCAATGATCGAAGCCATGGCTGGACTGCATCTTCCACTTCCCAGAATAAGCAGTGACCGCGAACTTGTATGTTATGTTTCCAGCAAAATTCAAGCAACTCATCAGAATCTTTGTAATTTAGTCTTCCTTGTTCCGCCTCTGTCCAATACCACTTCAGTTCATTCTCAAATACAGCCCAGTTGAAGTTCTTCACGAAGAAATCAGCAAGATCCTCATTCTCAATGTTGCTTCTCCCTATGCATGATCCAAATGGAAAACTGTTCTGTGTCTGCTGTATCCTGATAGATGAATCAAAAAGATTTGCAGCATTTGATCCTTGGAACTTCAGAATGATATCACGCTTCCTAACCTATCAGGAACAAAAGCAGGAAATTAAATTTAATATCTCGCTAAATCATCACTAATATAAGCAATCAATGGATGATGCACAGACGAAATGTTTCAGTTTAATACTTATTTTGAGGAAAAGGAGGTATCTTTACATGCTTCTGTAGACACAGCAAACTGTCAATTTAACATGAAAAACATTGGGATTGGGGGAAGTTCACCTTGTCTGATTTCTCCTTCAGATACTCAAAACGTGCTTTCCTATCAACTGCATAAATTCGGAAGCCCATGACTCTGAGATCAACACCTGGAGGAGGGCCCTGAACATATGCGGTGACTTCGGCTGGCTGCTTTTCAAGCTTGAATGCTCCTTTGACTTCATACCATTGATCTCCATCAGCTTCCACTTGCCCCCCATTAACCCATTGGTGATCAACAGCAAGACAAACATTGACATGGTAACGGCCATGTCCTCCAGACCCAGCACGTACCCAAGCAGAGACTCTGTAAGTGGTGTGCAGTCTTAGCTTGCCAGTTATCACCTGAGAAGGCCCCATCCACACATCACTGCGATTTGTGGCGAGGATATAACGATCACTTATATGTTGCTGACTCGAGGGTTCCTTTAAGATGGAAGATAGCATATGAGGTGATTCAGTTTGGATACTAAGTCGACATGACCCCATCGGACTCCACCCAGCAAGCCCGTGAGAGAAAGCGCTATTATGTATCACATTAGCGCCATAGGAAACATTCTGCCATACAAGGAAAACATCCTTGAGTTAACAACAAAACATACTTGAATTAGAAAGGACAAACTATAGCTTTCTATTTACTATCATGATTCATGATTGAGAAAGGTTTATGAAAACAACTATTTTTTGCACGTGTTATGATCATTTGAACACTCTTGCGGCAACAATTGTATGAAGCAATTAGCTTACCAACCTCAATTTTTGGGCGTGGTGCAGCATGGAGTTTTCTTGCTGGAGATAGAACAAGGCCATCTACAAGAATGTCAATTCCTGCAGGTGGCCCCTCTATAAAAACAACAGCTTTGGAAAAGGGAGCATGAAGGAGGAACTTTCCCTTCAAATGTGTCCATTGCTTATCAGAAGCCTGGTTTCTTTGTTAATTAAAGAAAAATTAGTAAACTAGTATATCTATGGCACCTAAAAAATAATATTGTCAACAGAGTGCCTAACAAATAAAATGAATATACTTACTTCGCAAGACATACATATCGTTCACGGCCATATTCTTCTACCCACAAAGTAGCACGCACTTCAGTATCATTGGCACTGCCAAAAATGCGAACAGGAGAACTAATCTCGTAAAGAACTTTTCTTCGCACTCTGTCTGTGATATCTTGCTGGATGCCATTCCAATTGTTGACCCGTCCAGTTGCTGAAGCAAAATAGCTGCCATTTAAGGGCTGAACATTCCCATAAGCAGTGAACTCATGCCTACAGATATTACATCCTCTTCCAGACCAATTGTTTAACCCTTCTTCAAAGTGAGGATTCTTAATAATAGTCTCGATTCCACTTGGTACTTTTACTTCCTTTAAAATGAAAGATTAACAGCTCATAAGCATTGCAGAAATGATTAACAGGTCATAAGCATCGCAAAGTTTTATGTATGATTTTATATAATGAAGAGCAAGAACAGAGCAGAAGATGGATATATTCGCTGCATACGATTATAAGGCTAAATGGGAAAAGCATGGACACTGAAATTTGTGAAAATTATTAGCTGAATACTAAAGTATTCTTGATCTTTTGCACTAAAAATCTTGAAATTTAACTATTTTCATAGAAGAGTTTCAGAACTCCAAGTGTAACATTCAGTAAATTCTAACTGAACATGAATATGGTGTCCAGGGGAACTGTGTCCCCATTAACCATTTCAACATGATGCAATGTTTCAAAAATCCAATAAAAAAATCATGCATGTGGTTCACATCGAGTTGTATGAACCTGCAAGATTTCAAATTCAAATTCATCCCTGGTATCAAGAACCAAAAAAGACAAGCAGTCAATCATGCGCTGTTCATATGCGCTAGGAAGTATTGCTTTCCTTTTTTGTTTCTTGGTACCAGGGACGGATTTGAAAATGAAATTTTGCAGGTTTACATAACTTTATGTGTACTACATCCATGATTTTTTTTGGTCATTTTTGAAACATTGCATCATGGTGAAATCGTTAATAGGGGACATGGGTTCCCATGGACATGAGTGAATTTCCCATTCTAGTTAGCTGTTCGGTAAACTTCTAAGAAACATATAACATGTTGTCAATTTGAATGGTAAAATATGTTGTTCAGGAAAAGGTTATAAGAAATGCACATGGAAAAGCACCCACCTTTGACTGCTTATGTTCAGAGCAAGTAATAGTAACAGAATCAATGATAAGATCCACCCCAGGAGGAGGTCCTTCCAAATAAAAGACCACACGTTTTGGCATATTTGTCAAAGAAAAAGAGCCTTCCAACTTCTCCCACTTTTCTTTTGAGGCTAACACACTGTCACATCGGGTTATATCATCAATTAGGGATGATAAGGAAAGCATTTGGCGTTGAACAACTTTAAAGCACAGTACCTTCCAACAGAACTGTAGTGTGTTGATTCATCTGGATTTTGCAACCTCAGGGTTGCCTTGACTTCAACTTTCCCATGGATATTCCCATCAACTCTAACATACGCTGAAACTGCATAAGCAGCACCAGTAGATACTCTATCTGTAATATCTTGTTCAAGACCTTGCCAGAATTCAGTTCTCTTTGAAACAACAGCATAATTCTCTCCCGAGTTCCCTCTAATACCATCAAGGAAACCAGACCATTGTGATGCCACATATGCGTGGCAACAGATAGGATGCCACAAATGAAGGCCTTCAGAAAAATCAAAATTTGAAATGATGTTTGCCGTTCCAGTTCCACCAATCAATGAAGACACTGCCCTCTCTGTTTTCTGCAGATATTTAAAGTAGTTAGGAAAATGACAAGACACAGAATCTAATAAAGATGCCTCAACTATGGTGCCAATACTTCTTGTACATGTGCTGGAGGATTAAGCAAAAATATGTCATAGTTGTAGGCCTCCAGCAATTAGTATTAGCATATGACATTTATTCCTTTCTAAGGCCATTCAGAAATGTGGTGCCAACAGATTAACACGTTATTACACCATAACTTGCATCATGATTCCCGTTGGTAATACAAGATTGGTTCACACGCATGAACATACGCAAGAGAGTTGACAACATACTTTGTAGGAGATGGTAACTGAATCTATGAGCAAGTCTACACCAGCAGGGGGGCCTTCAAGGTAGAACACCAAACGTCTTGGTAGAGTTGTCAGCTCAAATGAACCTTCCAACTTCTCCCAGCGTTCTTGTGAGGCCAAAATCCTGGTCAAACAACTCCCTTTGATAAACCAACGATTCTGATATAGATACATAGAAGACACCAAACAGTACTTTCCAGTTGAAGTACCTTGAAACAGAACGATAGTTGATAGTAGAACCCTCGCCCTCAAGTTTTAGAGTGGCTTGGATTCCAACAGGCTCATGAAGTTCCCCATGAACTCTGACATAGGCAGCAACGATGTACTCAGTACCAAGAGTGATCTTTTCTGTTATGTCCTGCTCAAGCCCTTGCCAACTCTGTGTGCGGTGAGTAAGTACAGCATAATTTGACCCTGAATGTGGCCTTATACCATAATGGTAACCTGATCCTTCAACAGCCACAAATGCATGGCAACTATTAGGATGCCACAAATGTAGACCTTCAGAAAAATCATTGTTTGATAGAATGTTCTCCATGACAACTTCGTCAGAAGCACCTTGCTCCTCTTCTCCCTGCTCAGCATTTCATAGAATGTAAATTTTCATTTGTCAAGTCCAGTGTCATGAGTCATGACAGATGATAGGAACTGGGAAGCCATGGTTTTTTGCTAACAATCTAGTATGAAGTATTTTGCAAATATAAGGGGAAAAAGAAGAATACGTCTTCCCAATAAGCCACATCATCTTTTCTTTTGTTTGCTTTCCACAAAGGTGTGTTATCAAGTTATTTTCTTATTTTGGCCTGTCTTTGTCAGTGCTCATGGTTGTAATTTGCATGGTTAGGCCACTCGTGCCTTTTTCTGTCAATTTCTAAAGCTATCCCTTGCAAACAAGCAATTAAACTTCCAACATGAAATGAAAAGACAAGTTTGAGCCCTTGACACCATCAATTTCTCACGAACATCCGTTCACATGTTTATTTTAAGTGCTGATGCGGTTGAAAAATCTTTCTTCACTGTTGATTATCCTGCTGATAAATCTGGCTATGTGTTTGGTGGTAGATGCACAGCCTATGTTTGAAGCAATAGCTGAAGCTGCTAACACGTACTTGTATTAAACCCTATGAACTTGGGGTACTAATTAGTGAAGAAATGAAGGATGAGTCTGCAAACAACTAATTTGTAAACTTATTTCATTGTACTGAAGCTTCTCAAATGCCATTTTGCCTCGAATCATATGTCTTTCAAAGAACTTCCCAATAGGGCAAGAATTTCAAGAAACGGCAAGGTGCATGTGGAATGTAGCGATTTTTAGTAGTATTGGTCTTGAGAAGATAACTGCTATTAGATCTAAAATGTAAAGGGAAACAAAGGTGGAATTCGCACAACTAGAGCTTCTCCTCTCCCAATTTCTATCGGTGGCACTGACTAAACACACCCGGAACCTTTGTTTAATGCGCAATGATACCTTGGGCTCAGGACGCGGTGGATCTGGGTGCGGGAGCGGGGCGGCCGCCCGGCGAGGGCGGCAAAAGAAACAGAGCCACCCGCAGCGCCGCCACATCTAATCTCAAAGCCCAGACGGCTCGCCGGCCGGTGGCGATCGCGTATACTGTGCTGGCTGTCAAGGAGACGAAGAACGGGAGAAGCAAAGGAAAAGAAACAGAAAAGGTAGCCAAACTACCGAGGTGGCGAGACGACAGCTTGGGTAGGAAGGGAAGGATATAAGGACAGCAGCTGCGCGTGTCCGTGTGCGACGCGACGGCGCCCGCCGCTTTTGCATTTGCTTGCCGAGTTCGCTTGCTTCCTCTACGGGGAAATGGTGGTGCGTACGGGGCGATGCGACGGGATGGTATCGGATGCCAAGGATGCCGCAACGCGAAATCGCTGAGGAGGAGGAGGAGGAAACAATCCAAGAACCTTACCAGCTACCACTCCTCTCCTCTTGAGGCATAACATCGAGCACCTCGTGGGCACCCAAGAAAGTCAAAGACGAGCACAGCGGAGCCAAAGCCAGCCAGATGCACACAGAACAAACAGAGATGAGCCTCTCGAGTTTTGTACCTCACCGAAGCGCGGATAGGTAGCCGGTGAGGAGAGGAGAAGGTTGGACGTTGGAGACGGCGCTGTGTGCCCGGCGAGCTCGAGGCGACGAAGGTGACTCGAGTTGGAGTAGACGGCGCGGTTTCCGGCGCTGGGGTGGGGAGACTCGGGAGGGAGGGGAGTGACCCGAGCTGCATCAATATTTACGAAAAGTTGTGAATATTCAAGAAAAAAAATTAAAAATCATGAAAATTTTGAGAAAGAGGGTGCTAAAAATATGCATCAATATTTAAATCAGTTCCATACATCCACACTGTAGATCATAATCGTACATGGGTAAAATCCAAACTTGTTTAGTTAGTACCACTTGTACCTAGAGCATTCATCATCTGTTCCATACTACCAAATTAATCATCATGAGTCTTGAGTCTAATTCATGCAAAAGTTGAATTCAAACATCTGGCTGGCCATGTACAGCAATCTAACACTTCAAGCATCCACCCGGTCCAGATCCAGCCACTTCTCTCTTCTGTTGTCTTCTGCCTATATGAAACAATATGAAAACTAATTAGTAATCTGAAAACTGAAAGTCTATGGTAAAAGACGTACACATATTATAAAAAGGGACACATCCTAGATAAATTTTCTTCCCTTATGTCCTTTCTTCTGTAAGGTTCAGAGTTCACACATGCACCCGAAATTCGTTAGGTGCGTTCACAAACCAACTAGCCAAGAAGGATTAGATATAAATAAACTATTCACCACAATAACCATTGGGTATATTAGCTCAGATTATTAAGACAGTGAAACAAATATCTCACACACATTCATGGGTTTGTCTTTTATATTAACTGATTGTTTTGGGGCATTCTTCATACAATGTATTGCGTATTTCTGCATTTGCTGACTTCTAAAAACGTCCATCGCACCATCTCTAATCCTATCTAAGCACGGTTTTAGTTTTTGCAAGCTGACCATGAATTTTAAAAATAAATATTTGTAAAAAAGTTTTAATTGATATCTTATTATTATCAAAGTACTTTTTACATAAATCTGCTAATTCCATTCATGTCAAAATTGAAAAAGTTCAGGTCGATGCATTCTGACATAGCATTTATTTATGGACAAAGGCAGTAAGAATGTAACTATTATTTTTGTGTATATGTAGACAAACTTATCAAATATGATTTATAAACCTCTTTTATTACTGCAGTGCCCTAACTAGTTTTGGCTTTTCAATATCTATGTAAGTTCTTATGCGCTTCAGTGCATTACATGTACTTCAAAAATTAATTGAGCTATTGCAATTCCTTTGCACTTTGTATAGCTTATTTTCAAAAGGAATCTGATGTAGTGCCCTACACTTAGAAAGTTAAAGATTTTGTTGCTCAACGAGTGGTGTGCAGAGATTGATTTTCATCCACTAACATGTTTTCTCCAGCACATGCCATATCTAGAGAAGCTCACTCTTCAACTTTGTAAGGTATATGTTTTATATATCCTATGTTGTCTTGTTAAAGTTCAATGTTCAAAAAGGCGCTAGGCGGGTGGCGAGGTGGGGCCAAGCGCCTAGGCGGGGCCTAGGCGGCCAAATTAAAAATAAGGACAACAGGCAGAAGATAAGTATATATTTGATATATATCTGAGATCTAACGTCTCAAATCGAGTCATCAAATCCTATAACTAATGTTTAAAAAATTAGTCAGACTTTAGACTGTCTCATAAAGATTTAACAGTACAAATCTTCTAACCCTAACCCTAAATCCATCCGCGCCTCCCTCACATATTCGCGCTCGCCTCCCCCACTCTAACCCTAACCCTAAATCCATCCGCCACCTCCCCGCATATTCGCGCGGTCGCGCCCGCCTCCCCCACTCTCTCCCGCAAATCGCCGCCGCCTCCCCGCAGATTCCACCGCATGTCTCCCCCACTCTCCCCGGCAGATCGTCGCCGCCTCCCCCGCAGATCCCGCCGCCCGCCTCCCCATCTCTCCCCCGCAGATCGCCGCCGCCCGCCTCCCCCATCTCTCCGGATCTGGCGCGAGGAGTCCGGATCCGGCGGCGGCGGCGGGATCTGGCGCGGGGAGTCCGGATCCGGCGGCGGCCATGGGAGCGGCGTACGGGCAGGCCAAAGATGTCCCCTGCACCGGAGGGGAGGCGAGGTAGAGAAGATGGCGAACGTCCGGAGGGAAGATGGTGATGCGGAATCCGGCGAGTCAACGGTGGCGGCGACGGCCTCATGTGCGGTAACTATTTTTCCCATCTCCGCTGCTCCCTCCGTGCCGCCCCATCCGCCACGCCTAGGCGCCTGGCCCCGCCTTGGACCGCCTCGCCGCCCAACCACTCGACTAGGGCCCAAGGCTGGGCGGCACCCTGCCGCCTAGTGCCTACGCGACGCCTAGACGGCCGCCCAGGCCACCTTCTTGAATGCTGTTAAAGTTATTGTCCATGACTAATTGATAATATGCAACTATTATGTTTCATATAGGCACATGACAATTGGATGGAAATGGAAGGAAGCCACAATCCATCGAAACAGCCATTTGCTTCTAAGAAAATTAAGGGGGCTGAAGTTAAGTGTGAAGAGTTTGATGAGAGGGTTCACAAAATGTTAAAGATCTTTTTTCAGAGACAGCTATTACAAAAAAACTTAATGCTATTAAACTTCATGACAAAATTACAAAAAAAACTTAATGCTATCATAAATAAGTTAAATGTGAATAGCAATGAGCACTATTACAAAAAACTTTTTCAGAGACAGCTAAAATGTTTGTATTGAACTGACTACAAACTTAATGCTGAGAACTGACTATTTGTATTGGATATGGATACCAAAAGATATTATCAACTGCAAACTTCTGACAACTAAAAGTCGGATCAATTCAACCAGTTCTTGACCATTAATTAATTAGCACACAAGATAAGGGTATTTCTTTCCTTCGAGAGGCAGGGTTCATATGGGTTGACATGAACAAAGGTAGGGTTCTTAAATTTGCTTTCCAATACTGAAGATTCAGAACCCTAGCCCCAATTCTTCACATAACTAGATGGGGGGAATCAGGTGAGAGGAGGAACAACTGACCTTGCGAGTCGCAGTATAGATCTGGACAACGCCTTGCAGAGACGACAACTTCTAGATCTTGGCCTTAGAAGAAGGGAACAAAAATAGTGTTAGGAGAAGGGAGGATTCGTCGAGGAGAGATAAGAGAGAGTGCTCACCTAGGGTTATAGAGGAGTACATGCACCACCTATCTCCAATCGCCTCCACCTCTGGTCGCCAGTCACCAGTTGCTGGTCCCCTACACTGCCATTTGACAGTCGCTGGTCACCTCTTTCACCGATGGGCACTGCCTCCTGTAGTCTCTCTCTCTCACTTTCGCCCTCTCCAGTCACTGGAGATGGGAGAGATGGAGCTTTGTTCCTTCCCTCCAGTCACTTTCTCCATCAAGATCTACAAGAGAAAACAAGATGAGTTGTGGAACCATAGTAGGAGGAGGATAGGAAGAAGAGGACTTCATCAGCAAGTTCCCGTTACCGGAGTGGGAGGGAGAGGCGTAGCGATGGCGGCCTTCGAGAATGAGATGAGGGATGGAGGTGGAGGCGCCCTCAAGAACAAAACTTCACCCACGAGGCAGAGATGGGGGGTGATTGGGAGCGAGAGCGAGACGAGGCGGCGACGGGGAGAAGTTCCTGACCATCACACACGAGGGTAGGGCTGTGCATTTTTGAACCGAACCGAAAAAACCGAACCAAAAAACCGAACCGAACCGGTCAACTCGGTTTGACCGGTTTTTGGTATTCGGTTCGGTTTTCAAATTTTGTGTTTTTTGGCATTCAGTTTTTTTTGGGAAAAATCGGTCAAAAACCGAAAAAACCGAATGCATAGTGTGCCGCTGACGCTGAGTGGGCCGTGCGGGCGTAGGCCAGTGCGTAACGAGGAACCGAACGAGCGCATGGCGCAATGGAATGGATGCCGGCACAGTGGCCCATAAAATTTCCCTCCGCCCAGTGGCATCACGCGTTTTGTTTGGTCCCTTCGGTTTCCAGCCCAAGTGGCAAACCAGCACTATTCGGATGAATGTAAATACGTACTGCTGGCCATTCAACCAATTTCCCCACTAAATAAAAGACACCAATCGCTAATCGGTTCATTTAGCAAGATATCACTCAAAGATCACTCAATTAGTCCTTTTGCCATTCCGTCAACTTAAAGCACGTATGCCTTTCTGGCCTTCTGGGACGACATTCTTGCCCCTGTCTAGCATGTTCTCCGGTTAGCCAAAGCCACCAAGTTATGTATTATCGTCTACTCGTCTCGCTAATCGCTATATCGTTTGTAATTCGCGTCAACTTTGGTAAATATGGTATTTACCGATACCGTACCGAAATAAATTGGGATTTACCGATACCGAACCGTACTTCTAAAAATACCGTATATTACCGAACTACAAATACCGTATTTACCGTATATACCGTATATACCGAGCCAATTAAACCGAAAAAACCGATTACACAGTCCTACACGAGGGTTTTTTTTCCGTGGAAACGGCGTGAATCGGGCTGGAGTTCCCCGCAATATGGGCTTCCAATGTGTTTTACGTTTGGCCCGGGGAACTGACCCCATGGTTTTCTGCCCCGGGAATGGACCAGGATCCCAGCCAGTATTTGAATTACCAAACAAGCCCTAAAGTGATGGTAAAAAAACTCAATTTTGCTATCCTAATAGTCCATAGGAAAACTGGTATAAAGTATTTTTTGAGTTTTCAATGAACACTATAGATTTTACAAAATATTACGGTATAGTAAATTTAAGGTATAATAAATTTTATGGTTTTTATAAACCGTGATATAACTAATGGTGCCAACAAAAGACTAACAAAATGATTAAGTACTAATTCTACAGATTAAGAGGATGCTGCTTGGATAGAGGGAGGCAGCTCCCAAAGAGGGAGAAATGCTTGAGAGGAACAAATGAGCGAGTGGAAAAATTTCGCGAGTAAAAGCTAAGATTTGTGACAAATGAGTGTGCGGCCGTGTGTTTAAATAGCCGAGTACGGGAGAAAACGACGAGTGAAGGCGAACACGTGCGAGGCCCCCACGTAGGGGCAGGTCACCTGCCACACTGAACAGGTGCCTAGGAGGGGGTCAGGAATGCAAAATACAATGCAAGTCACCTGCTATGTCTGACTAAAGGGGTAGGTGCCCAGGAGAGGTCAGAATTATAAAATACGGTGCAGAGGCTACTTCTGCAAATAACATTTACTAGGGGCTAGAAAAATAAAAATCTCGTAAAATTAAGTCATTAACCTGGACAAATATGAGAAAATTGTAATTATAGGACAGCAAACAATGCGCTTCGCAATTATAGGACTCTAAATATCGACTTCGTTAAAATGACCCTTGAAACGTTGGCTTCTTATTTTTCATGACATTTGGTGTATTAAGTCTCTTTTCTTATCTAAATACATGTATTTGTTACCTAAAATGACTCTTTTGCCCTTCAGCCATTACGTATCGTTGATCCATCGATTCATCTGCCCGATGTTCCTCCTGGCCGACGCCCTAACTGAGAATTCTGCGCCGACGGAATTCCTGTATTCTGTTGTGTACACGTACGCGAGTACGGGACATAATATACACTGGTGTTAAAACACCATCGCTGCATTGCCATTTCAGATCAAATAGAAAGCAACAGACAGTATAACACAAACGTAAGCATATGCGATGAATGACGCTAACGTGTTTGTCACCTGCTGTTTCATGTCTGAAAGTCTTCTCATTTTCGTTACTTCCATGCATCGACGCTTCATTTTCCACTTAAATCTGTGGGTGTGTAGGATCAAAGTCAGGTCCAGAAAAATGAAGAATCTGACAACAATGCTAACAGATCAACATGAAAAAGAACGTTGGGCAGGAGGAACGTCGAACAGATGAGAATTTTTTGTACGGATAATCCATTTTTTATTCGAAAATACACAAATATACCCGCGACAAAATTTTTTACAAAAATAGTCTTCAGTCGCCCCCCCATTGGGCGACTTCTTCCTTTCGCCCAACCGGCAAGCGACACAATATCTGTCGCTAGTTCTTGCAGCGACTGCACGTAGTCGCTTTACCATTGGGCGACTGCCATGCAGTCGCCCAATGGATGGGCGACTTATAACGCAGTCGCCCAATGGAAGGGCGACTTTACTCACTCCCCGTGATTTTGTAGAGTTTTGTCAATTTTGTAGTTTTAAACTGGAAAAAAATATGGTGTAGTTGTAATAAAAGGTTATGTTTATTGTATGTTGTACGTGCATTAAAAATTGTGAGAAATTTTTTTTAAGAACAATTGACTGTAGAACGTTTGATATATACATTGGTAAGTGATATTTTTATGTTACTAAGAATTAGTGTACGAAGAAAACTGGTATGTTAATTATTGTTACATGATTTGCTATCTGAATCATTGAATGCGAACACACGAGATAATAACCTTATGTGAATTGAAATAAACTTCATAATACAGTTGGGAGTAACATGCCGCTTACAGTTTTATTACATGCATAACATATAGCATGATATGCGACTAACCCACCCAACTGCTCGTACCACCTACTGTGTGGACCGGGGCCACTTTCCTCGCCACATTTTGTCTACTGGGTGTAGCGTGGTTGTTTCCCCTTTTTGTCGCGCCTTGAAGATGGCTCCGCTGCATCCTTCTTCCTGTCACTCTTGGACTTGAGGGCTGCCTCACGAGCTTGAAGCTCTTCCTCCTGACGCTTGATGGCTGCTTCACGCAGACTTAGCTGCTCCCGCCTCCTTTGCAGCTCATCCTCCTTGCCCTTCAGACGGATTCCAGTGTAGCAATAAATGGGCGCCTATATAGGCTTTTCAGAGACTATAATCCCGTAATAAATTCATAGTTTGTAGCCTTTTCAGAGATTGGACCATTCAAAGCCTAGAAGGCTAAAGACCTACGCCCCTATATGTGTACAGGCCTACAGGCCTACTCCTGTAAAGGCTAAAGACCTACGCCCTATATGTGTACAGGCTAAAGGCCTACTCCGTCACTGCGCAAAGCTGGCATATGCTGCCCCGTTTTCTCATGTCACTGAGCAAAGCTGCCCTCTTTTGTCATCTCACTGAGCAAAAGCTGACCTCTTGTGTCATGTCCCTGAGCAAAGCTGGGGCGTGTTGTCATGTCCCTGAGCAAAAGCCTCTTTTTTTGGTGGTCACTGCATTGAGGTGCCCCGTTTTGCTATAAGTAGCAGGGTTGGGGTCCCATGACATTGTGAATCGAACAAAGTATACCCTCTCTTTCGTGGTGAAACATACCATGTCTGAAGTCGAGGGGCCAGTGGGATTTGGGTCACCGAAGGACGACATTCCCTTAGAAACGAGGGATATGTTCGGTCCGCAGTACCGATTGATACCAAGCCGGCGTGCTCAACCACCGTGGCCGAAATGCAGACACAATGAGTACGCGGTCGTCCAGATCTTGGATTCCCCGAACGATGGCGGGCGACGTTTCTTCCGATGCTCACGCTCCGGGGTACAAATTAGTAATGTTACATTTTGTATTGCTTATGGACCCTCGAAGTTTACCGTCATTTTTTGTGCAGATGGCCAAATGCGACTTCTCCCACTGGATCGACCCTCCTCACGAACGGTATGTTGATCGTTATGTGGATACATTATGGGCTCGAATATGGGACTTGGAGTACCGAATGGAGAGTCTCACTGAGGAGAACAACGACCTCCGCGAACAGATGCAACGCGAGAGGGGCAACGAGGAGGTCGTGAATATAGGAAGCTCTTATGATCCCACATGTTGCTGCGCGAACCCGAGCTGCATATGTGCATGCCACTACCATGACAGCCAGCCACGTCCGAGGCGGCCCCCTCAGCAATTCTCCATGTGGGTGCCACGAGGCTCGTTTGGCATGTAGGTAACGAGGGTTATGCTTGTGTCGTATTTTAGTTCATGTATTTGTTCATGTGTTGATGCTATGGCGGTAGGACTGTTGTGTTGAATTAAAATGTTGGGTGTACTACTTTTCATAAATTCTGTATGTGTAATGTATGTGTTGTTTCGTGTTATAAGTGCGTGACGCCTTCATTTTCTGTGACCTTCGTTGAAACTTCTGGTGTTAAGCATGTGATGGATTAGTTGTTATCTTCGTGGAGTTGTTATCACAAGCAATACTGAGCATGAAATACAAGGTTACAACATACATACAAGGAATAAGTCCATTACAACATACAAGGATGTCCATTACAACATACAAGGATGAAATACGAGCCTGCTCGCACTTCACAGATGTCCACGGAATAAGTCCATTACAACATATAAGGATGTAACATACAAGGTTAACAAATGGTACATGAAATTTAGCATGCATTACAACACCAACTACTGATCAGGTCATGCATTGCATCGTCTAGCTGTGTGCCCCTCCTGACCGCATCGCCCACAACGTGCACCAGATGTACCAGCTTGTGATTCGTCCATGTCATTTCTAATACGTCGGCTCTGTCGCCGACCCTTCCCACCCTTCAGCATGTTAATATCCGGAACCCAGGTCCTCGCTGAAATGTCCAAAGTGGTGAAGTTTCCCACCGCCCTGAACCCCCGGAGCTCCCCACACCAAGCTTGCAGTATTCTCTCCTTGAAAAAGTACTCGGACATGAAGTTGGAAGGATCAATGCCCACGGTTCCGCATGCAGCGAGGACATGAGAGCATGGCCTGTGTAACAACTTAAGCTTGTTGCATGTGCAGCTAGGTCTGTTTGCATGATCTCCAAGGCATACCTCGTGAGTAATAAGTGAACGAGATGTCCCAAATCCGGCTCTGTCACGGAGTATCACCTCGAAACGATGCTCCCTGTTGCCCATGCAATGCACTGTGTGCAATTGAGCCTTCTGTGCCTTCGTCTCCATGTACGCAGTAATTTTTGACGAATACAGGGCTCCGGGATTGGCCGCATGAAGTGCGGCACTCGCGTGCCTGTCCCTGAAGTAGCGGATTGTGCTGTGAAGAACACCTTCCACGATGGCGACAAGGGGCTGAGAACGGAGACCCCTGAGAACCCAATTGTACACCTCGGCAAGGTTACTTGTCATTATTCCGTACCTTGCGCCATCCGTGTCGTGCAACAGCGACCACTTCTCCAATGGTTCCCCCTCGATCCACTGCGAGAAGCACTTGATGTTTCGCGCGCTCCTCCTTCTTGGACCACTTGGGTTAGACTCATCGATTGCTGGCAAGCATTGCGGTTGTGCCGCCCCAGGAGTGACCGGCCCCTTGCTCCTCTCGTCGACGTTCTTCCTGGTGTGCTCATCCAGCAACCCCCATAAAGCATCAAATTTTCTTTGCTGATTCTGCCTAGCAAGCCTCTTGAATAGCTTCATCAAAGATTGTTTCGGGAATTGCTTGAAAAAGTTTGCCCCTAAGTGACGACTGCACCACCGGTTCCTCATGTCCGGCCAAGGAACGCTCTCCTCAGGGTCTTCTTGAAGTTTTCGTATCGCCTTTATAATACCGGCGTGGCGATCATGGATTACGCACACACCAGGCCGGGTGCCTACAACTCCAGTCTTCACATGTCTTAGAAACCACAGCCAGCTCTCATAATTCTCACTCTCCACAAATGCAATAGCCAGCGGCAATATTTGATTGTTACCGTCAACGCCTATGGCCGTCAGGAGCTGCCCTTTGTATTTGCCTGTCAAGAAGGTCCCATCTACTGAGATCACTGGCAGCATGTGCTTGAATGCTTCAATGCTAGCACCAAATGCAAACAATGCTCTCTGCAACACTGTAAATCCTGGTGGACTTACGGACGGCTTCTCGTGCACGGCGATGTACGTGCCCGGGTTCCTTTGTTGCAACACCTTAAGCATACGAGGAAGGTTGTCGTACGCCACCTCGAAAGTGCCAAAACGTTTTTCCAACGCCTTTTGCTTGGCACGCCACGCCTTCGCGTAGCTAATCTTATACTTGAATTTATTCTCAATAGCTAGCACAATATGTGTTGCCGCAACATCTTTTTTCTCCACTATCTCCCCGTACATCAAATTGGCTATAAATCCGGACGTCAGGTTTCGATGCCTCGCCAAGACAGTGTTCAGAATGCAGGAGTGCGGCTCCACCTTGGACACAATCCAGTGAGTGTCATACTTGGGTCTACGGGCGTGCACCCTCCAAGGACAACCAGCCTGCTCGCACTTCACAGTGTACTGCTCCTGGCTTGATTTGACGACGCGAAATGTCCGTTGCATTGAAAGGGCCCAAAACTTGATGGCATCCTGCAGCGCTTCCTTGTCAGCAAACACAGCATGCACCCGAACCTCTGTCTCATGATACTCCCATGGTGATTCATGCTCATCATGTGCGGAAACACCCTCCGCATTAAACCGGTTCCATTCCTGGGGGATAGGAACTTCTTCATCATCGGAACTGTCCTCCTCCTCGTCCTCTACAGCTTGCTCTTCATCCCATGCCCTCTGGTCATCAGATTCCATCTGCTGCACGATATACTCATTATACTCTCCTTCATCAGCTTGCCCAGTTCCCTCTCTGGAGCTTGACGGCTGTAACTCTCCTCCATATACCGCATCGGCTTGCCCAGTTCCCCCTCTATAGCTTGACGGCTGTAACTCTCCTCCATGTACCGCATTGCCTTCATCATGAGCAACTTCATCAGCTCCGTCATCGTGCTGCCCGCCCGAGCTGCTAGCACCTCCCGAAGCATAGGCGGACGCACGAGCTTGCGCAGCTGCTTGTAGTGAGCACGGTTGCACAAGCAGGACACACTCGTATCCACGGCGCCGGCACCCTTGCACAAAGCCCTTCCACGAAGCAGAGCGCACCAATGTCTTCAACTCCCATCTGATGTGAGTGGGAGACCGGCTCCAAAGCCCTTGCACAACGACGCTGCACACCTCGGGGTCCAATGAAAAACTCTGGGTCAGCCAATGCTGCACATCTGTCATTGGAGCATTCTCGTCATCCGGAAGTACGAGAGTGACTTGCGGAAAATCGCTCAAATCCACACCATTCGGACCTTCACGAATCATTCCAGCACCATAATACACTCTCAATGTAGTACTGGCCATTAATGATGTACGCCTACATGTATGATTGAAATTTACGACATGTCAAATATCATCGTTCAACACTAAACTAAACTTTCTATACTAAAAAGAGTAGTAAAATTTCTATACTACAAAATGTTCCATACTACAAAATGTATACTACATCTACAATTTGTACTAACACTAATATTTCATCTAAATAATAGTGTAAATACAACCTAATTAACGAAAATACCTGGATCCAAATCGATGGAATAGCTTGGACTCCTTCCTCCTTCACCTCCTCCTTCTCTTCTCCCCTCCCCTCCTTTTCTTCCCCTCCTTCTCTTCTCCTCTTCTTTTCTTCCTCTTCCTCCTCTCTTCTTCTTCTCTCTGGCTCTCTGCGCAGAATGGGGAAATGTGGTTGTTTGGCAGAATGAGGGGTAGTGGGCGGCAGGCGCTGGATATCCATTGCAGTCGCCCTACCGTTGAGCGACTTAAATTGAAGTCGCTGTACGGTTGAGCGATTGCAATTTCAGTCGCTCAACGGTAGAACGACTGCAGGTATCGCCCAACGGTTCAGACATTCCTTTTGTGTCGCTTGCCGGTTGGGCGAAAGGAAGAAGTCGCCCAATGGGGGGGGGGCGACTGAAGACTATTTTTGTAAAAAATTTTGTCGCGGGTATATTTATGTATTTTCGAATAAAAAATGGATTATCCGTACAAAAAATTCGAACAGATGAATTGATGGATAAACGATACGTAATGGCTGAAGGGCAAAATGGTCACTTTAGGTAATAAATACATGTATTTAGATGAAAAAAGAGACTTAATACACTAAATGTCATGAAAAACAAGAAGCCAACGTTTCAAGGGTCATTTTAACGAAGTCGATGTTTGAAATTCTATAATTATGAAGCGCATTGTTTGCTGTCCTGTAATTGTAATTTTCTCGGACAAATAGAGAGCGATAGAAGATAGGGTTTCCCCTCTATTTAGCTGTCCAATCGGATCATCGAACCAACCCCCAACACAACCAACGATAGAAGAGGAAGAGCAGGGCTAGGGTTTCTCCCCGATCGCGCCACCCTCTCCGACGCCATGGACGCGCAGCGAGCTCTCCTCGACGAGCTCATGGGCACAGGTACCAACCATTTCTCCCGACCCCCGAACGCCACGCCGCCCCCCAAACCCTAAGCTAGTCGCGCCTCGGGCGCTGGCGTTTTTGCAGCCCGCGACCTGACGGAGGAGGAGAGGAAAGGGCACAGGGAGGTGAGGTGGGATGACCCGGATGTGTGCGGTCCCTTCATGGCCCGCTTCTGCCCCCACGACCTCTTCGTCAATACCAAGAGCAACTTAGGTACTCCCATTTCCTTTGGTTCCCGATTCGGATCGATTCGTTTAGTTTTGTATCGACTCGTGGTTTTGCCTGACGATTGGTTCGGTTTGGTACTCGCAGGGCCGTGCTCGAAGATCCATGATCTGAAGCTCAAGGAGAGGTAAGCCCTGTTGCGCTGTGGGTTTTCTTGAAATTCAGTAGGTTTTGTCGAGGAATCTGGTAGTGATGCGTTATGTTTCTGGAGCAAAAGAGGGTATTTCGGTTTCTGGGAATTGGGAAGAGAGGAACCTTTTGTTATGGAAGAGAGAGAGCATAGGTTACGAACCCTATATGGTGTGGTAATAGATGTTTGTGTGCTATGAATATGAACCATTAAAATTGCGGATTTGGGCTTGTTTTTCGTATTGAGGGTTTAACCGTTGGACATTCCCTTGAGGCAGGAGAATTAGAGTTTGTTACTTTTTTCCCTGGGCATGTCTTGTTTTGTTTGCTCGGTGCATCTTGCCATGCAGAACAAGATGTTGGATCACTATGCATTACACTGCATCTTTTATGTGAATGCTGATGCCATGGAGCTCTGCCCAAGCAGCCATTTCCGGATAGATTGCATATGCTTAAAAAGAAGTTTTCTCTCTAAAAATATATCTTTCTATACCAAAACATGACAAAAAATGCCCTCCGCAATATTGAGAGATTTGATTTTATCTGATAGAAACACAGGGGGTTGAATGCGAAGAATGCATATTGATAAGGGCTATCTAGGGAAGTATACCTAGAAATCGTAAATCGCCTAGTTTTTGTGTAATAAACAATGATTTCTTTTGGCTGGAGGGAGTCAGCGTAGGTGGCTTTTATACAACCCTGATGCATATAAATGATTATGAATAGCATGTTGTACTTTTACAATGTAGAATTTTCATACTAATGTTTGAGATGTTTTAAAGAGGTCTTACAAGATACATGATATGAGCTTGTGCTCACTTTACCTAGAAGTTTGTGCATGCTCCATTATTTAGTCATGAGATCATGTTTGTGCATGCTCCATTATTTAGTCATGAGATCATATAGTTGGAGTGAAGTGGAAATCAGGTGGTTTAACAGTGCTACCTAATGAACAAAATCTAATCATTGTAATGGCCTTGGTGATCTCAGCTAGTTCAGAAACAACTGCTTACCTTTTATGCTTCAAAAGTTCCTTTATTTTGATTTATAATGAAGGATAAGCACTTGAAAGTTGTCCAGAATTAGAGCAAGTATTATTTGGTTAGAATTCGAATATCTATTTTTTTGCATCTCTGCACACATTAAAACACAGCACAGCATGGTCATAGTTTCCGAGAATATGGTATGTCCAGGTCATAGTACAGGGTTGTGATCTGTGGTACACTGGTACGTCACCTAGTGAGCTCACGATGCAGGGGGAGGGGGTATACTTGTTCTGTATCAGGCATAAACCAAATTATTTTGGATGGCATCATGGCAACATTGGTTTGTGGCACGTGCACTAGATGCACCCAGATCAATGGTTCTGTTATGAATCATGGGCTGAGGGTTTTCAAAGCTATTTTGATCAATAGTAAAGTATGTATGTTGTATAATGTATTATTGATTTAATGTGCTATGTTGTTTTTTTTATGGATAATGTAACTGAGAACATGATGTTGAATGTTGGCAGCTCAGAATAATTCTCGGTGAATGATTTCTACATCCGTTTGTGGGGCTTGTATTTTATAGACAACTATGTTATCAAGGCGACGCCTAGGTGTCTTGGCGCTCCAGGGTGGACGCCAGGGTCCGTTGCCTAGGTCGTTTGCAGTTAGGTGCTCGACTAGCCATTCCAAGCGTCCAGGCGGAAGATGAGGCACTCGCCTGGAGAAGATGTGGCTGTAAAAAGGGGTGGGGGTGGAAAGGAGTGAGAGAAAACAGATCCTTCGCCTCGTGCTGCTTGCTTTGTGCACTGGCGCGCCGCCCTCCGACGGCCAGGCGGCGGTGGTCAGGACCAAGCCCTAGGGCGGCGGCACATGGGAACGGGGGGTCAGGTAGGGATGGCAATCGAGCGCTGCGGGTACGGGTAGTGCTCGCCCATACCCGTACCGGCGACCTCGATTTACGCCCATGGGCATACCCGCGGAGGACGACGGGTGAAGAACGTCGCCTATACCCATCGCCCGCAGGTACCCGTCGCCCGTGGGCATGCCCGTTTACCCGCAAATTGAGATTCACCATCTGAGAGTTGAACTAATGACAGGCACATATAAACAACGGCTGTTGCTAGGAAATATAATAGCTATCAAAAAAGTTTACAACAATCAATAGCAATTAGAGATATGCAAAAGTTTATAATAATCAATAGCAATTAGAGATATTGCTATAGCTGTGCCACCTGTCAATCTATATCGTGGGTAAACAGGTGGGGCGGGTACGAGTGGAGCTTACCCATACCCGTGCCCGTTTACCTGACGGGTAGAATGTTCCCCCCATTTCTATACCCGTGGGTAAAGAAAATATCCTATACCGGCTCCATTAAGGTATTTACCCACGGGTATGCAAGTAAACGGGCACAATTGCCATCCCTAGGGTCAGGGGAGGTGGGATGGCCGGAGTAGGCCGGCGAGTAGGGCGGCAAGCCCCGGGCCGAACCGAAGGCGCAGGGGTGAGGCATCAAGAGGCAGTGCTAAGCTGCAGGGGCTTCGCAGCCGAACCCCGGCGGCGCCACGGCTGATCTGGAGCCGAAGGTCGGCAGCGCAGGGGATAGGAGTCGGAGGAGGTTGGGCCAGGCTACAGGGAGCCGATGGGTGGTGCTTGGAGTAGAGGCTGAACCAGGGCGGCGCGCCGGAGGCTGGAGGTGCGCCAGCCGAGCGGGAGCTAGGACACCGTAGGGGTCGGGCTGGAGCCGAGGGAGGGGCAGGAGAGGGAGGAGGCGCAGTGGCCGGCCAGATCTAGAGGTGGATTTGAGGAGTGAAAAAATAGAAAGAAGGGAGAGAGGTTGGGGGAAGAAGAAAGAATAGAGGGGAAGGGATAAGATTGGAGGAGGAAGAATGTAGAAATTTTTGTACGAATAATAATTTTTTTATTCGAAAATATAGAAATATACCCGCTGCAGCATTTTTTTACAAAATAGGCTCAGTCGCCCCGCGTTGGGCGACTGGAGCCAACCACCCAATGGGGGAGCGACATCGCCCAGCCAGAAGGCGACTGGAAGAAGCAGTCGCCCAGAGGCTGGGCGACTGGTTGCACTCCCCCGTGAATTTTGCACATTTTGTAGAATTTTATCTGGAAAATAATCTGCTAAATTTGTAGTTGAAGTTTATGGTCATTGTGTGTTGTAGGTGCGTAAAGAAATGTGAAAATTTTTTAAAAAACGATTGAGCTTAAAACGATCGGTAAGTACGATGGTAAATGATATTATGATGTTCCTGGGAATTCGTGTATGGAGAATCGGTATGCTAATATTTTTAGATGACGTGATATGTGAATAGTTAAATACAAAAAGAGGACATAATAAGTTTGTCGGAATTTAAATAGACTGCATAATATAGTTGAGAGTAATTTAAATAGACTGTGCAAAGCTGGTCTCTTTTGTCATGTCTCTGTGTAAAGCTGCCCTCTTTTGTCATGTTTTTGTGCAAAGCTGTCCTCTTTTGTCATGTCTTTGTGCAAAGCTGCTCCCTTTTGTCATGTCACTGCGTAAAGCTGCCCTCTTTTGTCATGTCATTGCGCAAAGTTGCCCTGTTTTGTCATGTCACTGCGCAAAGTTGCCCCCTTTTGTCATGTCAATGCGCAAAGCTACCTCCTTTTGTCATGTCACTGCATAAAGCTGTCCCCTTATGTTATGTCATTGCGCAAAGTTGCCCCTTTTGTCATGTCATTGCGCAAAGCTACTCTTTTGTCATGTCACTACGCAAAGCTGCCCTTGTATGCTATGTCTCTGTGCAAAGCTGCCCTCTTTTGTCATGTCACTGCGTAAAGCAGATCTCTTTTGTTATGTCACTGCGCAAAGCTACCTCTTTTGTCATGTAACTGCGCAAAGCTGCATTCTTATGCCATATCTCTGTGCAAAGCTGGCCTCTTTTGTTATGTCACTGCGCAAAACTGCCCTCTTTTGTCATATCTCTGGACAAATTGCCCTCGTTTGTCAAGTGACTTTGTGCAGATAGCTTTGTGCAGAGACTTGACAAAAGCGGACAGCTTTATGCAGAGACTTGATAAAGGAGGGTAGCTTTGTCCAGAGATATGACAAAAGAGGGCAGCTTTGCACAGTGACATGACAAAATATAGCAGCTTTGCATAGAGACATGACATAAAAGTGCAGCTTTGCGCAGTGACATGACAAAAGAGGTCAGCTTTGCGCAGTGACATGACAAAAGAGGTCAGCTTTGCGCAGTGACATGACAAAAGAGGTCAGCTTTGCGCAGTGACATGACAAAAGAGGTCAGCTTTGCACAGAGACATGACATAAGAGGGCAGCTTTGCGCAGTGATATGACAAAAGGGGGAAGCTTTGCGCAGTGATATGACAAAAGGGGGAAGCTTTGCGCAGTGACATGATAAAAGGGGCAGCTTTGTGCAGTGACATGACAAAAGGGGCAGCTTTGCCCAGTGACGTGACAAAAGGGGGCAGTTTTGCACAGAGGCATGACAAAAGAGAGCAGCTTTGTACAATCTATTTAAATTACTCCCAATTATATTATGTAGTCTATTTAAAGTTTGATAAACTTTTTATGTCTTTTTGCATTCAACTATTCACATACCACGTAATCATTGCCTAAGTGCCCGCCTAGGCGTCCTGGCGCCTCCAGAGCACCTCGCCTTGTCGCCATGACAACATAGATAAACAAGGCAATCACTGCATGGTTGTACTACTGACATTTTCTTGTTTAAGACCTAATTGTCGTATTTTGTGACAATACTCCCAATTACTCCCTATTTAAAGACATTTTCTTGTAAATTAGGCAATCACAAAATAGGCAATCACTGCATTCACAAAATTCAGCTTTTTATGTCTTTTTGCCTTTTCTAATCATTGCCTAAGTGCCCGCCTAGGCGTCCTGGCGCCTCCAGAGCACCTCGCCTTGTCGCCATGACAACATAGATAAACAAGGCAATCACTGCATGGTTGTACTACTGACATTTTCTTGTTTAAGACCTAATTGTCGTATTTTGATGCCAATCACAGGAGATGTCAAGCATGGACAAGTATGTATATGCTTCGAACCAATGTTAACAGCTTGAAGGTTTGCAACCATTCAGATGTTAACATTGGTTTGAAGCATGTGCACCCTTGTCCATATCTGACATTGAACCCTCCCGTATATATTTATTTCTTATGATTGCTGACCCCACCCTTTTCAAATATTTCACACAATAGATCATGTGGATGGCATTGCGTACAATATTATGAGGAGGTCCTAAACTAAAAAAAAAGAAAAGATTGGAATTACAACCATGTAATGCTTGCCTTCTTTTTAAAACAGTCCCCACATAGGCACAGACAGATGTAAAAAAAATCTTTTACCATTAAGCAAGTATACTGAGTTACAAAAATCAGACAACCTAAATAAACAACAGCAGCAACTACAGTAAATATATAAAAATTGTATGTAGAGTGAAGCACGTTGATGCAATTTAGATGGGCATTCAAGCACAATAGAAGATAAAATATCACAACATCAAAATGGATGATGTCATGTGGATTTTAGCTCATGTAAATAGGACACAATCACAAATTCACAACAAAACACACTTAAGATAAAAAACTATTGGTTGAGTTGTATGCTTTGATTGTTTTTGACAGGAAAATTTGAGTTTTATCTGCAGTCGGTAAGGTGGGCGATTTCAAGATGGATGGTTATATTTGAAATGTATTTAATTGTTCAAAGCAAAAGAGTAATATGGGTATTCACAACTGTGCATCTTATTTCATTTGCAATATAGTTATATATACAACAGAGTTACGGGCCACATGGGCCAAATCTATGCTAGATGAACCATATAGTCCATGTCGTCCTATATACATATATCACAGACATTTATGTACCGGGGACATGAACTTACTCTGGTTTACTGAAGAATTGGTATGCATTTGCAGCATCCTTGAAGGGTCAAGTGCCTGGGAGAATTAACTATGTTGTGTAACTATCCTAGATATTAGGTGACTACAATTCATTGTGCTTGCTTTGAGAAAAGATTGCTTTGAACCAATGATTCAGCTCTGTTATATTGTATGCTTAACTATCTGGTATAAATACACAACTGTTTGTATATTTCAATTTTTTTCCTGGGCTAGTGCAGCTTTGAGAATTCTCCCAGGCATGATACATATGTGCGAAGGTTTGAGGCAGAACTTGCTCAGCAGTGTGAGAAATTGGTGAGTTACCACTTGTTCTTGCAAAATTTGATAACCAGAATATTTAAATTTGTTTGTTTTGTTTCAGGTAATAGATTTGGATAGAAAAATAAGGCGGGGCCGAGAAAGGTTGGCTCATGATATTGCTGTGCCACCTCCCATCCCTGGGAAAAAATCTGAGCAGCTGTCAATGCTAGAAGAAAAGATCAAGAAGCTGTTGGAGCAAGTTGAGGAGCTTGGTGAGGCCTGTAAAGTGGCTGAAGCTGAGGCACTTATGAGGAAGGTACTGATGCACAGGATCCATCTTTTTTTTTTTTACTTTGATGTTTGATTGAAATGGAATGATACTTTACTAATTGGTAGGGTTGTCTCGTTATTTCTGGGTTGCAGGTTGACCTTCTAAATGCTGAGAAGACGGCTTTAACTAACCAAGCAGATAACAAAGTGGCCATGCTTGCACAAGAGAAGAAGATGGAACTATGTGACATATGTGGCTCATTCTTAGTAGCTGATGATGTTATTGAGAGAACACAATCCCATGTGACTGGGAAACAGCACATTGGTTATGGTATGGTGAGAGATTTTCTGGCTGAATACAAGGTGAAGTATCATTGCAATGGTAGTAATATTGCTTTAATTGATTAAGTACTTATGGTTGCCTCCTGCTCTCCAGGCCGCAAAAGAAAAGGCAAGAGAAGAAGAGAGGCTTGCAAGGGAGAAGAAAGCAGAGGAGCGTAGGAAACAGAAGGAAAAAGAGTACGATAATGGGGGCAGGGAGAGTGGTACGAAAAGAGAGAAGTCTGGGGAGCGTGACTATGACCGCGATCGTTACTACGAGCGGAGCCGTGAAAGAGAAAGGTCCCATGATCACAGAGATAGAGGATCAGAGTATAGAAGCAGTTCCTACAGAAATGGGAGGGATTCTGAAAGAGACAGACACAGATATAGGAGTGGCGATATGGCAAATGACAGAGGGAGAATGAGGAGCAGGTCACGTTCTCCAAGCAGGCATGGTTATGGAAGGTCAACAAGTCCAGATCATTAGTTGAACATATATATAGTTTTTGCCCAGTTGAGACTCATGAGGTAGAACATTATGCCCCTTTCGCTATTTATTATGGTACAAACGGTTCTATTGAAGTGTTTATATCTGCTCTGATGTAGCACCTCTGTTGGAATCCTAAAGTCTTCTTTTAAAGGAGAAAAAAAAAATCTCAGGTAGGTATTGTCTGCCCTTCCTATAATGTTTGAGTTGTCTATATTCTATATGTATGCTAAAGTTTTGTTTCAACATTCGGTACTAAAATCTAATAATGCTGAAGTTAGCACAATAACACTAGTATTGGACTGCCAATCTGGATGCAGTTCTTTCCAGCCTATAACAGGTAACCTGTGATCATCAGTGTTTCATGTTATACACTTATTCTAGTTGCATGTTTTTATTTTTCGTACTAACCTCGATAAAAACTTTGCAAGAAATCATTTGTGATCTGGTTCATTGTGGTTGGATTTTTGGCTGGGTTAGAATTTTACCCAAACAGCCTAATTCAACTTAGCCAGGGATCAGTCAATTTCTGGCAAAATTTATGCAAACGGTTGAGTATTTAAACAGTAAATATCATGAATCGATGCCATTTTCTGAAAGAACAATCAGAAAAAACCCAGGTTCAAAGCCAATCATCCGTAGTTTTTTTTTGGGAACCACCAAAAGTTATAACTGTTTGGCTTTAGTCGTCCATAATCCAATCCCTGCTAGGTACCACCAGGACTAGCCCAGGTTCTTGACGGTTGTCTGTAACCTTATTTCTGGACGCTGTTCTTTGTGATTGAATCTGGCGTGGCATCTTATTTACAAATTGAGCAGATTGTTTTTGCTGTAAAATATTAGCCAACCTGGAGATGAATTATTAGCTTACATGATCTCCAAATTAGATGATCTGTTCGTAGTATGTTTTGCTCTCAATTTGTAGGTGGTATCACAGGAGTACATTGGGGCTTCCGGCAACTTATGTCTGCTGATGTTACGATGTCTGTTGCACATGCAAACACATGGATGGATGTCATTTGCCAACTCATACGTCAGGTTGAAATCTTTGCTCGCAGCCCTCTTTAGGATAATGGTGATGATTTGTATCATGTACAAATCATGCTTACCATGTACACATGCTTTTGGAATATACCTCCCTCTGAAGAACAATTGTATGTGAAGTGAGAACAAGGCCATATCTTGGTGACATTTGAAATTAAGTGCAATTCGCTATACATATTTAGTAGTATGAACTCCCAAGTGCCATTTCCATAAAAGTGAGTGCTATATATGCCTACTTCAGTCATGCTTTTGCCGGGTACAAATTACCATTTCATTTGAAGGGAAGTGTTGGACGTGTTTGCTGGTGCTGGAATGAGGGTTTTTTTGAGCAGTTTTTGGTTTTGGCTTGTATGAGTTGGTACTATTCATTAGACTTACTAGCCAAAGCTAAAAGCTATCGGCTGCAGCTCAAAAGAACCGTACTATGGTTGTATTGCTCATTTTGGGGTCTAATTCAGGCACTGCCCGCTGGCTGTCGGCGACGTCCCAGGTTCACAGCCCGAACTGAAGCATGCGAACGCTGAATGGTGTTCACATCATGTTGTATCGTACGGCGATGCAATAGAAACAGGCTATTGCACTCGTCTTAAGGAACAGGATATTGTATTGTACGGCGCCTCCGTTTATGATGCAGCAACGGTTTTGCCATCACAAACTAATGGCTTGCACCTTGTGTACCAAGTGGTGGAATAATGCTCATTGGTGAAATACGTGTGATTTAGTTATCGAGATTTATTATTAGACCGCGTCGTCCGTGCATCCATTTGCAGGGAGTTAGAACTGATTTATTAGTCCCATCGGCCGGCGGCGCTGCAAGGAGGCTGGCTGTTTCTTCTTCGCACCAGCAACATCTGCACCTGGATCGAATTCGGAACAGAAATGGGAGGAAAAAACCAAGCCAATCCAATCCAAGGGAGGATTGGAAATTGACTATTCAGCTGAGCTGAGCGAGCGGATGGTAGAATAAGCCGATCGATCGATCGAGTGAAACGTGGTCGCTTGCATGGGTGCGGGCTGCGGAGAGAGCTTCTGCCTAATACTTCCGGCTCGATTCTGTTGTCAAGAAGCGGGTGTTTGGTCTAGTGGTATGATTCTCGCTTCGGGTGCGAGAGGTCGCGAGTTCGATTCTCGCAACACCCCAGGATTTGTTTTGCCGTTTTCGAGTTTAATTTTTTTAAAAATTCTTTTCCCCATTTTCCTCCCTCTTTGAAATGCAGTGCGTTGCTTCAGAATTTGCATTGAATGCATTCTCATATTCTAATGTTGGTTCTGACTTCATGATTTAGAACTCAATTACTTGGGGCAATCCAATCTCTGGCTACTATTGAAACGAAATATGCGAAGGTTGAACTCACTCAGCTCTTCAAGATAGCTTACCAGGAAGGGAAAATAGCAGAATTGCAAGACCGGCTACTCATTGGTAAGCTTGTACTATCACCTAGATCTTGACTAATGGCTGTCAACATTTTCCGCTATGTTAGTAGTGGTAACTAGTCCACCGCTAAGCAGAAGTCATCCACAACAAATTTGTCATCTAATTTCTCAGCATAGCATAAAACTTAACCATAAACCACCTAATAAGAACTAGTTCTGGCTGAGAACTTGTTCTGATGTCCCAAGGACCCTTCCTCAGTCCAAAATAGTTAGCTAGGTTGGTGTGAAACCAATATGAGATCTGATAGGTATGTTGTATCTGATACTATTGTACATCTACTAGATAGGTATCAGATACAACATACCTATCAGATCTCATATCCCCCTGCCCTTCCCCCATCTCCCCCCGCCGCCGCCGCCGCCCGCGCCCTTCCCCCATCGCCCCCGCCGCCCGCGCCCTTCCCCCATCTCCCCCGCCGCCGCCCTGCCCTTCCCCCATCTCCCCCCGCCGCCGGCGCCGCCCTGCCCTTCCCCCATCTCCCCCGCCGCCGCCGCCGCCCTGCCCTTCCCCGCATCTCCCCGCGCAGCTCTGCCCTTCTCCCCCCGCCGTCCGCGCCGCTCTGCCCTTCCCCATCTCCCCCCGCCGCCCGCGCCGCTCTGCCCTTCAGCGCGTCCTCCCCGCCGTCGGCCTCCTCTCCACTGCCGGCGCGTCCTCCCCGCCATCCTCCAGCTCGTCCTCCTCTCCGCTGCCGTCGGCCTCCTCTCCACTGCCGGCCGGATCCCCGCCGTCCTCCAGCGCGTCCTCCCCGCTGTCGGCCTCCCCTGCTGTGCACTGGTATTGACTCTGGTTGATTTGTGTTGGTATTGACTCTGCTGTGCACTGGTATCTCCACTGCCGCCAGAGAACCTGTGTTGATTTGTTTGCAGTAAATACTTGTGATGTGTGATTTAGCATGTATTGATATATTGTGATGTGTTGATATATTGTTGATCTGTAGATGGAAAAGAGTACTGTTGTATGTACTAGACAATGAATTGTGGTTTAGCCATATGTAAGGTTTAATATTGCAATTACTACTGAAAATTGCAAATGAATTGTGCGTATGAAAATTAAGTTGGTAAGGAGGTAATCCTACCAAATTCATGGGAAGGTGAGTATATGCAGCTATCCCACTCTATCCCTCCATCCAAACAAGAGGTGGGATCACTAGATTCCATTCTATCCCTCCATCCAAACAAAAAACAGGGACTAACCCATCCCTGCAACCAAACAAAAAGTGGGATTATCCCATCCCACATATCTGGGATGGAGCTATCCCATCCCACCAAGTCCCCAATCCAAACACCACAACTCTTCTATAAAACTCTGGTGCAAATGTTCATTGGATATATCGTAATAAAATGGAGGGGGGGGGGGGAACACTAGGGAGAAGTCTCATTGCTAGCATCATCATCATCGGTTTCGAGTCCTGCCCATCTGATCATGGAGAAGAGGAACCCTTTCAGGTTCACCTTGCCACTCCTGTTCAGGTCCATCTCTTCTGCAACAACATAAGACAATGGCATGTTCACTAAACAACTAATCTACTGCCATGACAAGAAGAGGAGAGGCAAGGAAGAGTACCGAATAGTTGGGTTGTTATGTGACTGGGTGTAATACCACTGGAACGCAAAAAAAAGCAAGAAATGAAACTATCCAAAGGAGAATAAAAGAAATAAATAAGAGTTTTGACGACAGAGCCATTGGCTTTAGAAATTCCAAAGCAATAGCGCTCAGAGGTTCCTAGACTGTCTGAGGCTGATTGGCGCCTCTCCCTTATATGGGCGTCGTCATACAGCAGTAGAGAAATCCAACGTCCATATTTTTCTAACTTACCTCCCGTAGTAGAAAAGCCATCAAAGATAGCAGAGCCCATCTATTGGACCAAAAGTCCATAAAGCCCACAGAGACCTGAATAGGAGTTTGGGATAAGAGAGGGGTAGCCTAGTCATTGCATAAAGCCAAGAGAGAGTCTCACAACCATGTCCTTATAAGCAAGCCAAGAGAGAGTCTCACAACCATGCCTTATAAGCAAGCACAGTACAAGCAGGGCCTACACAAAGCTCCTCGCCTCATACTCGTTTCTTTCCCCAACGGAAAGCCAAGCTAGAGAAGGCAAAGCAAGCCACACACAATCAAAACACCCATTTTCTCTCAACCCAAAATCGAGAGCATCCTAAAAGAAAAATCAAAGCCTTGCTAGGCCACCAACAGAACCAAGCCAAGCACCATTTCACTTTTCCTCCCCAAACCGAGAGCAAGCCAGCCGAGAGGAAGAGAAGAGGAAGAGGGAATTCGATGGAATTCGATGCTTTGTGTCTCTGTATCGCTGTGTGCTACGCTCTTTCTTTTTTGTGTGTTATTGTAGATAGATTGGTGGCGCTGACCGAATAGCCTCCTGAATAATCAAGGATAGGTCGTCGGTTACTCGTTTCCTTTTTTTGCTCTCTTCATGAGGCATCATACAAACGGAAAAAGGGTAGCACAGCAACATTCCTTTTCTGATATCTTGTGCTTTGATTCAGTTGTATTTGCTGATGATGTCATTGAATGGCGGTTAGGTCTTGTGATGGAATGTGTACATATTATATATTGAGCATTGCTCCATTTATGGGGAATTGTAGAGGTGATATTTGTTTAGTTGTTTTGGTATGTTTAAAATGTTTAAAGTGAGAATGCTAAAGGATTAACGTTATTTATTACCCCCTTTGTTCCTAAAATAGGGTCTTGATTCTTTGTTATCTTTTCATGCTCTGCAAGAGACAATAACCATTGATTGTTACCATAATATTTTAGTAAAAGCTACACAAATATAATACTATGAATGCTTTTTTTTGTCAGTATCCAGTATTCTCCTTTTCAAAAGGCCAATCTTATTATTTTTCTATTTTCTATATGCTAGTGTTCAAAGTTGAATGCACAGCAAAAGGATTTATATTTAAGAACTGAGGGAGCATTGGTCTTTTTCTGACGGCAAATGAGGAAATAAATGCAATTTTAGCAGGCTTTTTCGCATTAAACTGTGCATTTGTGGCTACTCTCTTAGATATCCAAACACTGATAATTGGTAGTCATGACCAGCTCACAATATTCACTTCCTCCCTTTGTTTAGTTCAGCTGTTGCTCTGTCGCATTTGTTTAGTTCAGCTGTTGCGCTGTAGCAGAGCGTTTCTCTTTCCTCTGCACTGTGTTTACTTTTTCATTTTTTAATTGTTTCACCTGGGAGTTCCTTAGCAAAGGTTCTATGGATATTTTACTGGGAGTTCCTTAACAGAGGTTCTATGAATATTTTAGTCCTATATAGATTAATGAGATACTTTCATGAACAAAAGAAAAGGAAAGCCCACTAGTACTATTCATTCTAAAGGTTGTCTGTATTCTGACTAAATTGTTTATGATATGGACAGTTATATTTATTGGTTGCCTTTTTTTTTTTAAATTCGGTTGCCTTGTATGTTCATATTTCATAGTTGTGTATTAAGGATTCCTCCTGAGTCAATGTTTTTGTTCAGATTTCTTTTTTTTGGATTGCTTGTGGACCCCTCCTTCATTGATATGTACCATTTATTGTTGAGTGTTTAATTTATAATTCCGAGTAGCCGCTCTTGCTGATAACAAAAATGATATTGCATTTCAGTTATTGGACATTAATTATCTTTGGTGGATGAGAACCCTGCAATAAAGAGTGCAAGTGTTTGATAAGGTTTCACAAGCTGTCCAGAGAGGTTCAGAAGTTGCTACCCTAGAAGATTATTTCCCATGCTGGTGGGTAAAGGAAAAAAGGAAAGGTGGCTTGCTTAACTGAACTGAAGACATGTCCAAATCTACTCCTGTTAAACCAAGCATGGGACGAGGTATGGATGGAAATTGAGGGATTGTCAGGGGCTTGTTTGTAAAAAGTGGGCCTTCCTTGCAAGCAGAGAAAAACCCTTGCGCTTAGTGCCCCTCTCCCTCCCCGCCGCCGCCGCCGCCGGAGCACGACCACTGCGGTACTCGATTTCCGGCGTCGTAGCCTCCGGTAACCGGACGCTGGCGAGGTAAGACCTCTCTCTCTCTCTCTGCGCGCACGTGTGAATGATGCCTTCTTCTTAGTTCTGGATTTCTTGCTCCAATTGATGAGTAATCCGACGGTTCTTTTGCCAACTCTGATTGAATAACGATCCAGGGCAGGAGCGTAGCATCAGATTGGAGGAGTCATGACGGGTAAAGTTCTTCTCAGTCTCAGAGAGATCTAATATGTGAAGTAGAGTGTGTTCTGTGGTGAATTTACAATGCTGTTCTTTGATTCTTTTCCTCTTGTTGCTTGCTCCAGGGAAAGCAGAGCAGAAGTCACGCAAGGAGAAGCGAAAAGAAGCGAGATCAGAGAAGCAAAAGCTGCGGTTTCTCTCTTGGGTTCAGCACCAGGTGAGCTGACCGAATCATCAAAAAGAAAAAGAAAAAGATAACATCTTTAGTTAATTCCTCCCTTTCTGTAATTAGGGTGGCAAAAATAAGAAGCCGGCAATGCCATCCGTAGAATCAAGTCCAGTAGAGGAGAAGAAACCAAAGAAAGAACCCACTGCCGTGACGAAGTGAAAGAGGGAACGAGAGGAGAGGCGCAAACCCAAGTCCAAATTCCAGGAATATCTTGAAATGGAGATGGGTGGAGCTGTGAGCAGAGAGGAGGATCTGAAGGCAGAGAAGAGGCTTGCAAAAATGCTCAAGGTGAAGAAGGGAAAGCTGGGAGGTCCAGATGATGGTATGGACAGTCTTTTTGCAGACCTCGGATTTGGTGGTGACTTCGGTTCAGATGATGAAAAAAAGAGTATGATTGGAAGGTGGCAGATGACACTAAACTAGACAAGAAGAAACGAAAAAGGAAAAATAAGAAAGTGAAGAATGATGCCATGGAGGAACCGGATGATGGAGGCATGGAAATGGCTGAAGAAAATGACGGAGAACTTCATGAATCTGAGGATAGAGAGCCTAATGTAATTGAACTACCCACAGAATCAAAAGCGAGGTATGTACCTCCTAGTCTGCGCGCTACATCCAAATCAGAATCAGAAGAGATCTCTCAGATGCGCCGGAGAGTGAGAGGTGTGACTTTTGAGTTCCATCTTTTATTTGCTTCTATGTAACATGTTTCTGTATCCATTTTGTTTGGGAGTGTGTTATCATATATGACCTAATGTTTGGATTGCATCAGGACTTCTGAACAGGCTCTCAGAGTCAAACGTGGAGTCTATTACTCAGGAAATTGCTGCACTTTTCCGCGTATAGTCCTATATCACTCTTTTTCATTCTTCTAATATTTTCTTGCAGATGTTTTGTTGTAGCTTGATTAATCACAAGGTACTGTCTTCTCGTTTTTTCTGCTATTTATCTATTCACAGTCAGTTCCGCGAAGTGCTGGCTGTCAGATAATTGGTGATGAAGTTTTTGGCAAGTTGTTCCCGAGGACCTCGTGGCAACGAACAGTTAAGGATCTTCCCATTAATCATATATATCCCATGTGTCTATAGACCTTTTTATGTTTCTCTAATTTAAAGTAGGAAGTGATGGATGTTTGTTACTACCAAACTAATGAAATTGCTTCATTTGTTCAGGTATGCTGCTGTATTTGCAGCCTTTGTTGCAGGTATGGCATGCTTGGTTGGTATGGGCTTCAGTGCTAAGATCCTTGCTTCTCTTGCAAAGTCATTTGAGGTATGTCTGTTCCGATTAAGATAAAGATGAATTGTTACCTGTCTCTGTCTAAAGTATTTTTTTTGTGTGCTCTGAGTGATGATTCCAGTTCATTTCTATTTTTTAGATAAGTTGATATGTTTTCTTATTTTTACCTTGTGGCAGGATGAGTACTCAAAAGAAGATGGTCTGTCTCTGAGAAATCTTACCTTAATGTTCTGTTATATGTGCTTATTTGATGTCGTTTCAAGGTCTGCATTTGAATACAACAATATAACATGCTTCTTTACTACCACTTCAAGATAAATTTTGATAATCTTGTCTAATATTGCAGTGATCTTGTATATGATCTTCTCTCAGTGCTGAGCAAGCGATTGACAGAGCTGGATGTCTCTACAGTATTGACCATCTTGCAGTGTATAACATTAATAATGTCTTACTCCGTAGTCCATAATAATACACAACTTACTTATTGAACCTGCACAATTGTTCCTCTATTTGAGTACCATACCATGTTCTCTTTCTGAGTGAAGCTGAGGATATGTTTTCATCTGGATCAACAGGCTGTGGAATGAAGCTACGGGGAGATGACCCAGGTGCAATGAAAGATTTTATCCTTGGTATTCAGAACTCTGTAAATCAGTTGAAATCACACTCAGCTGGTCAAGAAGATGGAAAAGCAGAGATACATAGCAAAAGAGTAAGTTCCTTTGTTTATTGCACCTATTCGAGAAGCATTACATGTCAGCTTAGTTTTTTAGTTTGGTGTCTTGTATAACTTGGTGTCTTGTAACTTACCATGCAGATGGAATTTATGCTCGACACAATATGTGACATTAAGAACAACAAAAAAAAGGCCCAAAGAGGATCCTTCACACCACACTCGTATAAAAAAGTGGCTTCAAAAGGTTTTTACCTGAACTTATTGCCCGGCATCTGGAAGTATAAATTGTGACATCAGAAATGCAGACTTTTCTGTCCATTTAACACTTAGTTCTGTTTTTACATGCCTGCAGCTGAAGGCAGAAGATGTCCTCTTGCGCGGGATAAAGTGGAGTAAGCTTTTGGACCCTGAAAAGAAAGGGCAGTGGTGGTTGTCCGGGGATGTTTCATCCACAGTAGGCAATATTGAAGATGTTGCAGCAGTTATCAGCAAGGATGTTGTAGAGGCACAAAAACTGGTTCAGCTTTCAGCTGCTCAGCGGATGAACACTGACCTACGAAGAGCAATCTTTTGCATTATAATGAGTGCCGAAGACTATGTAGATGCTTTTGAGAAGCTCTTGAGGCTGGACCTTTCTGGGAAGCAGGCATGCATGTTCTGTACGATGTGCTGCTTTGTGTGTGTCTCTCTCAATATTACTTATGCCTTTTCCTCTATTGGTATGCAGGATCGGGAAATTATAAGGGTCATTGTTGATTGTTGTCTGCAAGAAAAGGTGTTCAATAAGTATTACACAGTCCTTGCTTCCAAGATATGCAGCCATGATAAAAATCACAAGTTCAGCTTGCAGGTATAATAGTGTATTATTTGTCATTTTTGTTATCTACTCTAAACCTGTTCTGCCTCACAAATTAGTGAATTACTGTTTTACTGATAGTGCAAGTGGATTTCTTTTTCCTAATATAGGAACTTAAATTATTAAACATGCAGTAAGATGATTGATATTCTGTTATGACGTGTGCCAGATTTCGATTAATGTTAGTTAACTTGTGTTCTCCAATGCTTCCATTCTGTTCGTGACACCAATCTTTTTCATAGTGGTACTAATGCTAACACGGCTGCCTTTCTGATAGACAACATGGGCTAACGTTATAAAGAACCTTGCCTGGCCTTATATGTACGGCTTGTTCATTGCTTTGTGCAGTAGGTGATGAGAGAAGTTTCCTTCGTAGTTTTTTTAACTATGTTTTCCCTGGTTTGTTCTGGTGCCATTGCAGTACTGCCTCTGGGAATATTTTAAGGAGCTAGATACAATGGATTTGAATCGATCCATGAACCTTGCAAATCTAGTTGCAGAGATGCTAGCAAATTTCATGCTCTCCCTTGCAACACTGAAGGTTGTCAACCTGGCAAACCCAATGGAGACGACTCCAAAAAGGATCATGCATTTCCGAATGCTGTTTGAGACCTTACTAAAGAAAGATGATGCACTTGTGTGGAACGTCTTTACCCGTATTGCTGGGCTTCCAGAGCTTGAAATCTTGAGAGATGGCGTTGTGCTGTTCATCAAACAGCATGTGGTTGCTAAGGACACTGGGAAGGACTTGGCTGGCAAATTCAAGATTGCTAAGAAGGCGCTTGCTAATGCTGCCGGGGTTCTGATGTAATTTGTCTGGACCTCCTTTTTGTCCCCTCAGTTTCTGTATCCAGTCCCGGTTATGTGACACATCTCTAGATTTTGTTCCTTACTTCAAGAAAATGAAAGATAAATCCTTTTGGGGTTTGTGTCCCACTAGAAATTGAAGATTGATGCTTTTGCAATTAGAAAGCTCGTCCTGAGAGACCTTCATGGGTTTGGAATGTTTAATCAAAATTTTGGTGATCAATGAGCACACATACATATTTGAAATTTAATTTCAGGGACAATACTTTCTATACCTTGTATACATGAAGTTCCATCCGGTCTGAACATTGAGCTTAGTTACAAGAAAACCTAGTTACTGAAAGTCTGAAACCATGCGAACTTGCATTCGAAGTAAACTGAAAATTCCACCACAAAAGACTCTTCTATAAAACTCTGGTGCAAATGTTCATTGGATATATCGTAATAAAATGGAGGGGGGGGACACTAGGGAGAAGTCTCATTGCTAGCATCATCATCATCGGTTTCGAGTCCTGCCCATCTGATCATGGAGAAGAGGAACCCTTTCAGGTTCACCTTGCCACTCCTGTTCAGGTCCATCTCTTCTGCAACAACATAAGACAATGGCATGTTCACTAAACAACTAATCTACTGCCATGACAAGAAGAGGAGAGGCAAGGAAGAGTACCGAATAGTTGGGTTGTTATGTGACTGGGTGTAATACCACTGGAACGCAAAAAAAAAGCAAGAAATGAAACTATCCAAAGGAGAATAAAAGAAATAAATAAGAGTTTTGCCGACAGAGCCATTGGCTTTAGAAATTCCAAAGCAATAGCGCTCAAAGGTTCCTAGACTGTCTGAGGCTGATTGGCGCCTCTCCCTTATATGGGCGTCGTCATACAGCAGTAGAGAAATCCAACGTCCATATTTTTCTAACTTACCTCCCGTAGTAGAAAAGCCATCAAAGATAGCAGAGCCCATCTATTGGACCAAAAGTCCATAAAGCCCACAGAGACCTGAATAGGAGTTAGGGATAAGAGAGGGGTAGCCTAGTCATTGCATAAAGCCAAGAGAGAGTCTCACAACCATGTCCTTATAAGCAAGCCAAGAGAGAGTCTCACAACCATGCCTTATAAGCAAGCACAGTACAAGCAGGGCCTACACAAAGCTCCTCGCCTCATACTCGTTTCTTTCCCCAACGGAAAGCCAAGCTAGAGAAGGCAAAGCAAGCCACACACAATCAAAACACCCATTTTCTCTCAACCCAAAATCGAGAGCATCCTAAAAGAAAAATCAGAGCCTTGCTAGGCCACCAACAGAACCAAGCCAAGCACCATTTCACTTTTCCTCCCCAAACCGAGAGCAAGCCAGCCGAGAGGAAGAGAAGAGGAAGAGGGAATTCGATGGAATTCGATGCTTTGTGTCTCTGTATTGCTGTGTGCTACGCTCTTTCTTTTTTGTGTGTTATTGTAGATAGATTGGTGGCGCTGACCGAATAGCCTCCTGAATAATCAAGGATAGGTCGTCGGTTATTCGTTTCCTTTTTTTGCTCTCTTCATGAGGCATCATACAAACGGAAAAAGGGTAGCACAACAACATTCCTTTTCTGATATCTTGTGCTTTGATTCAGTTGTATTTGCTGATGATGTCATTGAATGGCGGTTAGGTCTTGTGATGGAATGTGTACATATTATATGTTGAGCATTGCTCCATTTATGGGGAATTGTAGAGGTGATATTTGTTTAGTTGTTTTGGTATGTTTAAAATGTTTAAAGTGAGAATGCTAAAGGATTAACGTTATTTATTACCCCCTTTGTTCCTAAAATAGGGTCTTGATTCTTTGTTATCTTTTCATGCTCTGCAAGAGACAATAACCATTGATTGTTACCATAATATTTTAGTAAAAGCTACACAAATATAATATTATGAATGTTTTTTTTGTCAGTATCCAGTATTCTCCTTTTCAAAAGGCCAATCTTATTATTTTTCTATTTTCTATATGCTGGTGTTCAAAGTTGAATGCACAGCAAAAGGATTTATATTTAAGAACTGAGGGAGCATTGGTCTTTTTCTGATGGCAAATGAGGAAATAAATGCAATTTTAGCAGGCTTTTTCGCATTAAACTGTGTATTTGTGGCTACTCTCTTAGATATCCAAACACTGATAATTGGTAGTCATGACCAGCTCACAATATTCACTTCCTCCCTTTGTTTAGTTCAGCTGTTGCTCTGTGGCATTTGTTTAGTTCAGCTGTTGCTCTGTAGCAGATCGTTTCTCTTTCCTCTGCACTGTGTTTACTTTTTCATTTTTTAATTGTTTCACCTGGGAGTTCCTTAGCAAAGGTTCTATGGATATTTTACTGGGAGTTCCTTAACAGAGGTTCTATGAATATTTTAGTCCTATATAGATTAATGAGATACTTTCATGAACAAAAGAAAAGGAAAGCCCACTAGTACTATTCATTCTAAAGGTTGTCTGTATTCTGACTAAATTGTTTATGATATGGACAGTTATATTTATTGGTTGCCTTTTTTTTAAATTCGGTTGCCTTGTATGTTCATATTTCATAGTTGTGTATTAAGGATTCCTCCTGAGTTAATGTTTTTGTTCAGATTTCTTTTTTTTTGGATTGCTTGTGGACCCCTCCTTCATTGATATGTACCATTTATTGTTGAGTGTTTAATTTATAATTCCGAGTAGCCGCTCTTGCTGATAACAAAAATGATATTGCATTTCAGTTATTGGACATTAATTATCTTTGGTGGATGAGAACCCTGCAATAAAGAGTGCAAGTGTTTGATAAGGTTTCACAAGCTGTCCAGAGAGGTTCAGAAGTTGCTACCCTAGAAGATTATTTCCCATGCTGGTGGGTAAAGGAAAAAAAAGGAAAGGTGGCTTGCTTAACTGAACTGAAGACATGTCCAAATCTACTCCTGTTAAACCAAGGAAGAACTTTGAATTGCAGAAACAATCTGCAACCAACTTAACAATAACAAATGCATTGGAAGTTGTGGACAGGTTAATCTCAATCAATGGCGGGGTATCATCTCAAGAACCAACCCCAAATAAATTAGAAACAGCAAAACCACCTATTTCAAGTAAGAGAGGAACTCTAATATTGGCTGAGAAGGTTGACCGTAGTAGAAGTTCCAATGGAAGGGCAGAAATCTTTGCATGGGTGGATAGCCGCGAGGATGATGGGGGAGGTGATTTTTTCAGTAAAAACAAGGATATCTTGTTGCGCAAATCAGCCGGTAGAGGGAAATCAAAGTCTCATTTTCCCAGGGCAAAGAGATGCTCCACAAAAATTGCACCTGGTGAAAATAAAATAGGGGAATGTAAAAACAGAATAAATTCCAAACTATGTGGGGGGTTTGAAACTTTGTCAGATTCAAGACTACTCAAAAGTGATGTGAAGAGTAAGCGGGCTTCTGGAAAGAGGACTAAGAAAAACCTTTTGAAGGACTTAGATGATGTATCAAATGCCAGATCTTCGGAAGAACAGCAGGAAAAGGTCAGTGTAGCTTTGCATGATGTTGGTCTGGATACTCAAATGGCTCTTGAAGCTATAGAGGCACTGGCACAATGTTCACCTGCTAAAATTTTGTCAGCTAAAGGTGAACCTCCATTGGATAGAGAGATGAGAGATGAGAAGTCTAAAATAGCAAAAAGTCATTCAAAGAATAGCCCTCCTCAAAATAGAATTAGCGGCATCCAGGAAGGTGTCACGACACGTTCTAAAAGAAGAAAAGTAACTGAGCTGAACCCCAAGCCTCAGAAAGAAAGAAATAGAGGATCAAAAATGCAAGAAAATTCAAAAGATCTCAGAGCAAAGGCAAAAGATAAGGAGGCAAAATAAGTACCAGAGAAGGGTAAAGTTTCAAAAATATTTCTTGATGGAAATAAGTATCATGGTACACCTGTTGCTCACCGTACAAGACACTGTGGTAAAAATAATCTGTATGAATATACTGAGTTATGTTCTGTTAAGCACTTAAAGAGAGGCATGAATTTGACAGGTGACATTTCCACAATTGTAGAAGTACAAAATAATCATATTGCAAATGAACCTGCGCAATCGATTGTTAGTGAGACCAAAGAATCTAGTTCAAATTATGTTGAAAAAGAAAGCACAGAGCATACCTGTGTAGATAATGCTCAGAATATTCAGCAATGTAGGGATGAAAGCACACATCGTACCAGTGCAAATATCGCTCAGAACCTTTATCCATGCATAGGTGAACCAACAACTGATGTCGCGGGCAGAGAACCCCCCAAACACCCCAAACAGAGAAGAACACCTACAGCAATGGTACAGTCAAAGGCTCCTGCACTTACCCAAACTGCCACAGATCATGAAATAACACCAGAAGTGGCAAGACCATCCAAGAAAAGGCGGGTTTTCATTAGGAGTGTTTCTGAACTACTAAAGTATGCAAAGAGGGAAACTTCCAATGGCAGATCAACTTCTATGCTGTCTAGTATTATCGCAAAATCATTGGCTGCTTCTCCTATACTTAATTCTTCTATAAGAGTTGACAGCAAAACTTCTGGTTTCAGTAGCTCTGGACAGCGACAGAAGGAACCATCCAACGCTGACGATACAAGCAAATCACCAAAAAGCAATTCTCAAGTTCAGAATAGTGCCCTGAAAACACCTTCTAAAGTGATACATGAATTGTCACCTACTTTCAGTCCTCGAAATCCATCAAAAGCTTCAAGTAGGAGCTTGTCAAAACCCTCTGTTGCCATAGAACTGCTGAAGTTAGATCATGAAAATGTACTATCAAATCGACAACTAAAAGATTCTGGTAGAAGGAAAGATATGACCAGTTCCAGTATTTTATTCAGCCATCATTTGGATCAGGATGTGATCAAGCATCAGAAGAAGGTAGCTATATTTCTTTGTTGGTACATTCTAGTCATTAATTATTTGAAATGAGGTATATTCGTAATGGTCTATGTTGTAGATCTTGGCACGCTTGGGAGTTCATGAAGCATTTTCCATGTCAGATGCAACACACTTTGTGGCAGATAGTTTTTTCCGCACAAAGAATATGCTAGAAGCAATAGCTCTTGGCAAACTGGTAGTTACATCAATGTGGCTTGAACGTTGCGGACAAGCAGGCTATTTTATTGATGATAAGAAGTATATTCTGAGGGATGCCAAAAAGGAAAGGGAGATAGGTTTCAGCATGCCTATATCACTGGCCTCAGCTTGCAAGCATCCTCTGCTGCTGGTAAAATGAACTGTATAGTTTTGTTTTGTCTCAATCTGCCCTAGGTCAAAACATTAATTCATTATTATAAAAAACACTTACAGGGGAAAAGAGTGTTTGTAACACCGAATGTGAAGCCAAGTCGAGAGGTGGTGACTAGCTTGGTTTCAGCATCTTCTGGGCAGGTTATTGCTATATGTTCTTTTCCAAATATACTTTCAGCTGTTGTTTGTGTTTAAATTACGTGTTAACAATCACTGGATGATATATAAGATCAGATATACAGATTTGTGCTGCGGCATCATTTCCTAGTGCCAATTTTGCAATTTGTATGGCAAGGTCATTTGAAGCAAATAAACTAGGGCAACTATATTGTTGGTGGAAAAAGCCTCAAAGCCTATTAGCAGGTTATCAGGTTAAATGGTTGATGAATTATTTCATACAAGGAAACTATAAGTTTTTCACGTATGTAATAGCATAAGTTCGTTCTTACCACCCAAGGGTTCAGGTAATCAGGTGGTTCCATAGCACTCTTTAGATTATTTTTTATTTTAGGCATTCTGATCTTATGAACTTGTTTTTGCATTTTCAACGTGCTTCCATGTTTGCCTTATTTGTGCATAACCCAATGCAATGTGACACTTCACAATTTATTTATGAGTAGGCAATCATTATTACACTTCTGTCATTTGTACATTGCTAGAAGGTTGCGGCAACACTGTTGAACTTGGAAAACTCAGATCTCCAGTATTTAATATGAGCGCAATATAGAAGTCCCTATCCATTTCCATATGGATGTGAATTCTCCTCATGCAATAGCTGTTGGAATAGTGTAACTGGATTGTTGGTTTTGTGACACATCATCAAACTGGTGACTCCAAAGCTCTTTAATTTTTCCTGCATATTTGTAGATGAGTGAAATGCCTAAATACACATTTTTTGGGTTTCTTTTACGGTTAATGTTTCTAGGGTATTAGACACCACCACAACCTTTGTTCAGTTACTTTTTCTTTCCCTTTGTTCTACATTTTTTTCAGCGTTCTAGTGTTTAAATATCATTCTCCATGACACAGTAAATGCACTATATGGGAAGAGTTATCTCATCCAAGTAAATAGCTTAGTTCTCCTTCTAAGTACTTTGTATGGAAACAAATGCATGTAATCACCCATCCATGTGTTTGAACCTTTATCGGGATGTGTGTTTTGAGTTTGGTACTGTGTCCTTTGTTGACCTGTACATTTCATCTCAAGAATTACTGCCCCCGCAGCAAATTAGCAAGTCAATTTATATTCCCAAGCTTTCTTCTTTAATAGCAAGCCTTGCGCCAGTCGCTTATTTGCAGACCCCGTGCTCTGTCTTATTTCCATCTTGACTCTATCCAATTTTTTTTTTAAATTTTATCTAATTTTTTTTCACGTTTGGTGGCTGGTTTCTGGAGAATGACAGGTTGTGTAAGGCTAGCTCAGTTTGTAAATTTGTAATTTGTAGGTGCTTTGTGTGTGTGTGTATGTGTAGCTCCCCCCTTCTGAACCTCTGTTTAGTTACCTGCTGGCGAGTTATGGTCAATGATGGATGTGATCTCGCGATGCTGCTGTCCGTGGTATTGTTTCTGTTATCTGAACCTGTATGTACTCGGCTCTAATCCATACGTACGGCGTCGCGTCTAATGCATTGCAGAGCCTTATTATATTTGTCCTCCCCAGTACTCGTACGTTTGTGGACACGTAGCATCCCTGAAAACTCAATGCACTTTTTGGGGAAAAAAAGGTGTATGTAATGTACCACAGCTGTTGTACATACGTATGTACGCAATGCATTATGCATATACCTCGCGCGTATACGCACGTGTATTTGGTAAGAGTGCAAGGTTTCTCCTCCATGGACCTCGTGGTTTTTTAAGCTTTCAGCTTATCTAAGTTAAAAATATATTGGTTTTTAATTCTAATTTAATTTAATTTTTCTTTGTATAACAGTTTTTCTTAATTTTGTTTTATTTTTTTTCAGAAAAAGGTAGCAACCGTCTAATTTCAGCTAAAAACCGTGTAATTTCTGTCAAAGCTGAAGACGTTAGTAGCGCCCCTGGCCCCGTCCGCACCATCCTCGCCGCCTCCGCCGCGCACGCTCGCCCCGTTGGCCATCGCCAAGCAGCTCGTCGACGGCGCCCGGGCCTTCGTATCGGACCTTCAGGCCGCCTCCTCCGGGGAGAATACTGCTTCATCCGAGCTCACGCCCAGCGCCAAGGGCTCGTCGCGCTTCTACGAAGTGCTGCCGCCTGAGCTCCGATCGCGCCAACAGCAAGCTCCGCTGGTGTGCTTTCCGAAACTGCATTCCAAATCCTAACCTGGATTTGTGGCTCGTACGGAAACCCTACATTCGTGAAACCGCTCTAGTTGCATGTTGCTTCTTGGCTTGCATCCATCTAGGCCCTTTTGTCCCTTTAGATCAGTCATTTGTTCTATTTGAATTAATCAACTGCGATTTCTTCTAGTCAGGATGCCACACGCTGTCCCGTATCCACTACTCACAATCCATTCGTCTCTACTGTAGGTTGTTTATTCCTCTCTGTCACCAGTCCACTCGCCGTTGTGTGCTGTGTGTAAGCTTGCCTACTGCTCGATAAGGTTCATCTTACGACTAACTCCTTTGTTTGTCTTCTTCTCACTATAGAATCTCTATCCTGAGTAGTTCTAGCAATTTACAGAAAATATTCTCGTAAGCGATAATGCAAATGTTTGCTCTATGCGGCCTCTGGATTGTTTATTATCATGAGTCTTTTCCATTGTTTATGTTCAGAAAAGTAACAGATGTGAACTGTCACATGTTGCATAATTTAAATGTTTGAGTTGCAGTCTTTCACAAAATAGTGCTATTTGGATCCTTGTCGTGGGTTCCATTGATGTACATGTCTACATGACACCTCTGAGAATGTTAGTTGCATAACGTATATTAACTGAATACCAAATTATATAATAAATTCCAACTTGTATGCGTAACATTCATGTTACACTCTGATACCCCTTTTTATACGTAGCAGCTCTTAGATCGGACCAGAGTTTGTAAGATACGGTGTGAGAGTGCACGGTATCAGGAACAAAGAAGATGAATCTCGTAGAGAGAATCAAAATAATGATGTTGAAGCAACACGACGAGAGAGAAAATATTTGGCGAAACCGACAACAAAAGATTATCGCTCATTTACAACCTTTTCGAATCTTTTAGGACCCTTGTATCCTTACGCTATACAAGAATCCAATGCTAAAGAATATTCTAGCCTCTAATCCTCACGTGCGTCCTCTGCTTTGGATTAGTAGGCTTGATTGTTTTGTTGCTTCTTCTTGGCTTGGTTTCTCCATGGTCACTCTCCAATGGTTTATATAGTTCCTGCAAGCCCTTCTCTAATTTAGAGTAGGGGTCATAATCCTAGAAGGATTAATCTATGACTATTTATAGCACATCTTTTTAAATCCTAAAACACTAGATATTAGTCATCATAATTCAACAATCTTCATCTTGACTCGTATTCGTGTAAGACTTAGAAGTTTTAGGCTTTGAATTACGCAAAACCTTTTTTTTGTAGTTCTTGCTTGCTTTAAAATTGTGTTTTTTTGCTAAAAGAATTTAAAAATCTCTTATTCACCTCCTTTAATCAGTTATCCTTATCCTACATGTAACATACAAATTTCAGAGAACCAACACTCTTAAGACATGTTTTCTGAGGTGAAACATTGGAGTTAGGTTGTGGGCTGAACTAATAGTTATATTTAGTTTTAACTTACGGTTGCAATGTTGACACTAAAGACAACAATTAAACCTTTCGGAAGCTTGGTGTGTTCTAGTAAAAAATTTTGCCTTGAAATTTTGGACAGATATTGTAGACCTAGAGTGATCTAGACACTAAAATTTCATAGGTGTGTGTAGACCAGTGTTTAGGAAATCAGTGGGAACCGTCCTGTTCCTGACACATACTGAAAATAGCAGTCCCACCGAGATTTTGTGACCCTGAGGGAAGAGTTAAGTTTCTGGCTTATGGCCGTTGGCTTTTGGTTAAAATTACGTTATAGCGTATGTTAGTTTTTTCTGAATCATTCAATTTTAAAAAATTAAAAAATTAAGAAAAAAAATGAAAAAAAGATCATCATGCACAATACAAAGAAATAAGGTGAAAAAAGAAAAAGCAAAAAGCCAAAAACCAAAATAAGCCGATGTATTCTAAATAGCTTCTGGCTTAAATAAGTCATTTGGAGCAGAGCCTTAGGTCCTAGATGACCCTCATTGGCTCCCATTTTGCATAGTTATCGTACCTGGATAGGTCTGACCGAAAAAAAAACCAGACCCAAAGGCCTCCACTGATCTGGTTTAGGCCATTTGATCGTTCACGCAATTGACCTGCCTTGGACCAGTCAAACCCAGTTCGAACCGGCGGTTTTTCCTGTGAACCAGTGAGATTCAACCCGGGTTGACCCGCACACGTCGTAGAAATTACCCCAAAAAATTGCGTCTGCTAGACTTCGAACTGGGATCTGCAGGCTTCAATGCTAGAACTAGTCGGACTAACCAGCTGGGCGGAGTTGTGTTTCTATGTAAAAGTAATACTTTTAATGAATAACTAATAAATCTGCAAGCACTGGCCCCTTAATGCCATAATAAATTAATGAAAGTGGAACATTTTAATCGCTTTGTGCTATGTTAAATGTAACTAGAACCACATTTGTAGGGGATTAACACTTATGTTCACATATGCATTTTTTACACGGTATATATACTACAACATATTTTAATAAACGTGTGGTCTGACTAGCAAACCAGTGACCCAAGATCTTGGCCGAGTCGATGACCATGCTGGGCTTGATAACTATACCATTTTGAGCGGAATGTGAATTAATACTTGTTAGGTATGTTCGAAATATCACAATTTGAATATATTTGAAGAAACAACTAGCCAGGAAAAATCCAGAAATCTGCCAGAGATCGCTAACTGGGCTCGTTCTCGTTTTTTGCTAGCTAAATTGGTTTACTTAACATTTATGTAGGATCCGTTCATATTAACTTTTAGTTTTGATTTATGAATTGTAATAACTTGTAGAGAAACCTGTAGAAAGAGATATTCGCGTGCGATTTTGGTTGATATAAATGAAGTCACTACAGTGTGTACTACAATCGACTAGTAAACCCCGTCTTAAAAAGACACTTCGTTTGAAAGCTAGATACTGTAGAAAAGCCATTTAATGTATAAAAGTAGCTTTTAGAAGTCAATACTTACAGGACCGTAGACTCTTTTGATGTTGTCAGTGAAGTAAGCAACTCTCATGTTCATGTTATGAGTTTTTCCAGTACATAGCATGAGTTTTTATATAGTTAGATTTTGCAATATTGTCTAGATTACCCGGAAACTATTGCTTTACGACTTCAATACCAAAATTAAGAGGATTCACTAGAATTTTCAGAGAGGGCATGCTTATTGGACAGATCTTGACGCACTAGACTAGAGGGATGAGATTATGCAAGAAATTTGTAAATTGGTTCTTTTATGCGTGTTTCTGCTTCAAGTATATAATCATATGGATATTGAGTAATTTTTGTTTAAAAAGATGCTTTTGTTATCTAGGCGCTTCGCATATCCATCCTACAGATGGTGCTTCTCATATCCCTCCTACAGACAGAATGTTGCATGAGGTGCCACTTGACTGGGCAGTTCCAGGTAAGTGTTCTTTGCTGCATTTGCATGAGTTGTGAAGTTAATTCTTATGTGTAATGGTTGATAGCTTACAAGTATCCTTTTTACATTTTGGTGCTTTGCATTATGATCACTATGTGAATATCCATCATATCATACCTATGGTTGTTAAGTCGAAATCCTATAATTTATGCGTGTCATTTGCAACGAATTCATAGATTTGATTGATGACGTTTGAAAGTCAATAATTTTCCTAGAGGGCAGAATTAGTAGTGGAGCTTTTAGGAAGTTTAGGGCTGGACGGCTGGTTAAACTTGATTTTGATGAATAACCTGTTTGTATCAGGTAAATTGGTGAGAACAAGAGCTTTGGACATTTTTTAATTGTAAAGCCTGAATTATGTTCTTGCCTGAACCAGTAGTTGCAGATCTTTTGGGGCCAGTGACCTGTTTTGATATTGGTGATGAGAGTTGTACCTTTGGATTTGGGAAGCTCACAGCGCTGTTTGAGTGGAAAATTTCTGGCCTGAAATTTTGAGCAAATTTTGGAGGTCTAAATAGGTGTGTTTACACTCTGTTGATGACTTCGGCAAAGTGGTCTTGTGTTCATGTTTTGAGTTTTTGGGAAAAGGAGCATGGCATTTTTAGGAGTAACTATGTAAGTACATTTTACATTATATGCAAGAAAAGATGCAAATTGATGCTTTCATTTGTGTGTCTGCTTCCATTACATAGATATGAAGTATTTGCCTTAATTGCAATGTTTTTATTGTCTAGGTTCTTTTCATATCCCTGCTTATCCTGGAGAAAGGGCACCCGCTTGGGTCCCACTTTACCAAGCTGGCCAGGTGACCTTTGCTGTTTTTTGCGTGAACTGTCATGTGGGCTCTTATGTGTGTTTATGGTGTGCAAGTACCCATTTGTACGTTGTGGTGATATTTCATTATTACTATGCACGTTTCTGTTATGTTTCGATCATCTTGCATCTCATGAGACGGGCAATGGAAGGCTGTTTGGTTGAGTTCATATATGTTTATATATGTCTTATTTGATGAACTGATAAATCGAATCCATGAAACATGGAAAATAAGGCAAAGTTTTGTACATACTGAAATGTACAGTGCCTTGGTCTTGTCTCCCTTAGCCTCCTCATTCTTTATTTTTGCTTCATGTTTCCTATATTACAATTATGTCATTCTTAATAAAAGGAAAATTTATTTTTTAATTATATTTCGTACTTGTTTCTTTGCAGGTTAAAGGAAATTAGCATGTCACTTTTTGAGCAGGGGGTAGAAAAATGGTATCGGATGTGCATTCAACTTGTACATAGATACTGTCTCATCATACACTACTGGCTGGCTCTGTTTTTTTTTTGCTGTCTTTTTTTTTTGGAACCTTTTCTAATGTATATTAACCATGCAGCTGTAACCATATGTAGTATACTAGTCTGCTATTCCTTGATGATCATGCGAACTCATGTTCACTGACAGCATGATATTTCTAAGCTAACTAATATTACCCGTGGCGTATTTCTGAATGCATAAAACCTTTCTGGACATCCTTCTGTCTAATTTTGCTTTTCCCCCCTTCCCTTCCCCACGTTGGTCATATCATCAGAAAACTTACATATTTGCAAGATTTAAGTTTTCCCTGATATGTGAGTCACCATCCGATGTAGATGTTCATCGGCTATTCCTTCAACATCGAATTAGCCTTCTGAAATAGCGAAAATAATAGAATGAAATTTAGCACCTAAGAGTTTCAAGGCGGAAGGCATGAATTTCCCACATATACCCGTCACTACATATACTGTTACCACCATCAAATGTACCCTTGAGATTGGTACAATTTTTCAAAATTCAAACCACTAGTCCATCCTTCAATCATTGTAATGTATTTGTACAAATCTCAGAGCGCTGTATAGGGCTAAGAATTTGCATATGTTCAAGATTTTTCTGAATATTTCCGAGGAATTCTGTATCTTTTTATTTGAGAGGATCGAGGAATTATGTAGGAAACCACGGAATCTAATGCCATACGGTTTCTCACATTGTAAACTGGGCCTCATCTGGGCTGTAAAATGCAATATAATAAGTGGGTTCTTTTCAACTACGACTTATGACTGTAATTTATGATTTTTAGTCCTAGAGTAAATACTTGTGTAAATGAATCGAATGTCATAAGCTGATAAATCGCTTTAAAAAACCGTCTCGATAAATCGCTTTAAAACGATAGCGAAAAAGACATTTTATTTATTTATTTGAGAGAAGTCATAAGTTATAAACTATAAATTGAAAAGAACTCTGCCAATATCTGGGTCTGTTCTTTGTGGCTGTAGCTTTTGGTTGAAATTTTTGAATTTTGGATGTTTAAGATAGAGATTATAGAGAGAGATATTTGCATATGATTTTGGTCGGTATAGATAATAGATTTTTATTATGTACTATAATTAACTTTTAAACTTTGTTCTAAAAAAATACTCCGTTTAAAAGTTAGATACTACGGTAAAAATCAAAACCCATATCTAAAAGTGGAAAAGAACTTGTTCATATGTGCTTTAGATATACGCGCCACGGTCCACCTAAATCTCAGCCATCCAAGCACCAATTGGACGGCGGACGCTCAGTCTATTGATTCTTAAACCCTCGTCCCTTCCGTTTCGTCTTCCGCCGCGCATCGCCACCACCTCTCCCTCCTCACCATCACCATGGGCCTCCTCCACAACTCCCTCCTGCTCCAAGGTCTCCTCCTCCTCTCCCAAGACGCCGTTTTAGACAGACGCGAACTTCTCGGGATTAACCTTTGGATCTGGTGGTGCAGGGCAGTTGCGCCGTGCGGCGGCCGCGGCGTCGGTGGGGCGGCGCGGCGTGGCGACGTCGACGGGGGAGTACATGCGTCGCAACTACGCCAACAACGTCTCCGAGTACAACACCGTCATCGGGTCTCTCGTCGCGCAGCGCAGGCACGCCTCTGAGAGCGAGAAGCTGTTGTTTCAGCTCTTGCACACCAGCTGTTCGACGAAATGCCGAGGAGTGGCATTTTTATTAAGTTGTTTTTGTTGCCTTGATGATTTAGTTTGGGCACGAGCATGCGTTTTCGAGCCTAATCGTGTGCTGCTGCGACCTCGTGTGCTGCCGATTGTATGCCATGCACAATTGTACATGGCGTTATACGGTTATAGACCAGTGTACCTTTTGCACACGAGGCATTTCAATGTTGGTGCAGCATGCACGCTTGTTTGGTGGTGTGGCCATCTTTGCGCTGAAATATTTGTCTATTCAATCACCTGTAGTTGCTCAAATCTTGCTTGGTGCCATGCGTTGGTGAGCCCGGGCTGCTAGTGTGCCACAATTACTCTCAATGACTTGCGTACCATGTGAGTTCAGGTGTTAGTACACATGTTTGTTCTGTTAAGTTTATAGCTTTCTTGATCAAAACAAAACATGCACTTGATCTGTAATGTCAACCTCCTGCTTGACGTTATGAGAAATTGAGGGTCCCTTTGTCCCGTATTTCTTGATATAGTTGTGCAGTTTCTCCATTGTAGATATCCCATTGACTGGATATACACACAGATGGGCTTGTCTGTATGGCCAGCATCCAGTATCGCTCAACATACTGATGCAATCGCTTTGTTTTCCTAACTTTGTTTTGCCTTTCATTTGTGGCACTAAGCTGTCACTTTTGGTTGGTGGCCATTCTGTAAAATGTATTTATATAACTTTCACCATCAACCACTTGATGTCCTATGTTAATGTCATTTTTCTGCATGGCTGTGCCTATCTTGAGTTTATGTTGCGTATGATGACAGTTCCCATGTTAGAAACCTCTGTTTCCTTAGTCATCTGTGCTTTTAAGTCTGAATAGTTGTATTTGAATTGTTTTTGTGGCACTAACCTCTGTTTCCCATGAATTGTTTCCTTAGTCAAAGCAAGATAGAATATCATTATGAAATTTTTTAAAAATAGAATAGTGAGAAAAATCATTATCTTAAAATAAGGCAAAAGCACAAGGCGAATGCAAACCAGGATTTATTGCTGCATCAATTTGAATGCCAAGAAGATCCGATGTTCCATGTGCATATGGAGTGACCTGGGCTATTCCAAAGGAAAATAGTGTAAGCTCAATCATCCAATTAAACAAGATTACCTTAGAAACATATATAAAATTGAGCTTCACTATATGAATTTGTCTCTAAAATAATATTGAATCTACTGTCATGTTTCCGTTAACAAGCTCGATGCAGAAAAAAAATTATTTTTATTAACAGGTGACTACATGAATACCAAACTAGTGATAACCATTTCTGGACCTAGCTAACATTAGAAAAAAAGGGGGGGGGGGGGGGGGGGGACGATATTGGCTATAGCAACACAGACTCTTCTCAGTACTTGTTGATATTTTTGGGAAATGAGGAAATCATTGCATAGATAAAATATCATCACTTTTCCCCTCCTTGTTGGGAAAGAGTCCATTCAAAAAGTATTATGTAAATAAAACTGAATGAGCCAAGAGATAGGACCTCAATGCGTGATACAACGCCTTTTGTTACAGATATCGTGTCTCCACCAAGAGGATATCCCACAACAGTTACTGAATCCTGAGATAAACCATAAAAATAATGTTACATGGCAATAAAAAGAAAGTATATGGCACACTATCCAACATCAATTAAATATTAAGAAATTTTTGCAAATATAGATACAAACAGTATAATGAATTCCTGCTTCATTTGCAGGAGAGTGAAGAACAACTTGAGCTCCAACAAAGATGTTTACACCATTGGCATGTTACCAGTAAGTACATGTTACTCCATCAAACACATCTGACATCACAATGAGTTGCCTGAAGGCATGGTAAACGACCAAGGTGAAGTGGCTCTGTTCCTTGCCAGAATTCGTCATTCTCGACGGAGAGCAATGCAAGGTCGCACTCGATACCCCTAGCTAAAACCTGTGAATCAATTTATAAGAAGACATCGTACCAAGAAAATTTTGGAAAATATAAGCGAAATCATAACTAACAACCAACAGTTCTTATTTCCAATGGTTACGGACATAAATATACATATATATCTTATTTTAAAACATGCCCATAAGCTTTTCTAACATTAACTCTTACCATCAACGTATTTGCTAACTACAATATGGATGCAACAATTTCTCGATAAAAATTTTCTGAAATGAAACTTTGTTACAAGTGGGGACAACCCATGGTTCCAAATACCGGCGGTAACCGGTTTTACCGGTGCCGACCGGGAGAAAAAAAACCGCTGGTTTTTTATTTAATTCAAATTTGAACTTTTGAATGTAAAAATTAGTTTATCTAATGATATTTACATTATTTAGCACTAATAAAATGTATTAGGAAGATGCATGCACTTTCCGTGCTTGATTTCATACTTTTTTCCATGAATGTATTAGGAATTTTCAAATTTTGAATGTAAAAGTTAGTTTTCCTAATGATATTTATATTGCTTAACACTAACTTTTACATTATGCGGCTATGCCAGCATCAAATTCAGTAATATGTAGGTAGTTTTGAGGGATATGATACAATTGGAGCATTGAAGTATTAGTGCTAAATAATATTTATCAATGTTAAGGGTGTAAGTGATGCAATCCTAATCCGTCAACTTTGGAGATAAGTATGCATCAGTCTGAATACTTTTAGTTGTCATGCTACATGTATGGAAAGCTTTATGAGTCTATTTGCTAATTAATGTGACAAACGGTGTGCCATTTGGACTTTCAAGGAGGGTTCATGGTCATTTGAATGAAGATTGCTCAGGCTGCTAGAAGTTGCGAAAATGATATGACTAATTATCTTCTTCATAATTTAGTTCAAATTGATTGTAACAGGTATTTAGTTATCCTAAGTGTCTTAGTAATCAAGTGTAATCCCCTTCCCTATCTATATAAGGGGAAGAAATGTAATGTGTTGAGCAGCTTTTGATTGATATATGAACTTAGAATTAAGCAAAGCTCTTCTTTCCACCGGTTTATCCGGTTTTTCCACCGGTTTTTCCGGTAACCGACCAATTACCGGTCCGGTTACCGGTCTCCTCCCGCCCCGCCCAAAAAATTCATTTCACAAAATTTAACCGGTTTTTTCTGGGATTTCCGGTAACCGGCCGGTTACCGGTACCGCCCGGCGGCCGGGATTTGCTCCGGTTCCGGTTTTTTGATCCTTGGGACAACCATATGTATTTACAATCCTTTTCTATGTTAGACAATTAATCATCATAAGTCGTGACAGTTACAAAAAGTTACTCACATGAACACAAATTACTTTTCCTTTTTATTAGATTTTTTAAGAATTCACAAGTCCCTAACATGGAGACTCCAATCTCACCAATATAGTGGAATGTAGTCAATCAACAAAGTTGGAAAGCCAAGTTGATATGCAATGGACGTTGATATGCAATGGACAGTAATAGTAACACCATGAGTAAAAGATTCCTCAGGGAACAGGGGGTGTCTTACATAATGTTAGAAAAAGAACGATTCACCAGTACTGCATTGATTCAATGTGAACAATAGTATACATACACACACATGTACACTTAATATATACGTAACACTCCCCCTCAAACTCAAGGTGGATCAGAAACATAGAGTTTGAGTAGTGTTGTGGTTCTTAGCCTGGGATCTTAGGTAATATGTGTGAGAGGGTTGGGTAGAGTCTTCAACTCCCCAACGTGGCTCTCCCTCAATCCCCCTCCTCTCTCCGACGACAACCTTTAAATAGTGGGTGAAGCAACGGTCCTTGTCCCGCGCCAAAAGATGCCTCAACACTTTGGGTGATAACCGTTCGACAAGAGTTATTGTAGAGAGACATGGTGGCCTGTTCGCTGTGCAGCGATTGCTGTCAGAGAGAGACTATGTGTGGTTATTAAGAATAAGCACACATTCTAACCGTCTTGTCAAACAGACCCACGACGTAGTAGATTGTTGTAGACAAACTAGTCAGAGATAAATTAGTCACAGTCGAGTTCACGACCACGGGATGGTCGCAGAACAACTTACGACTATGTGGTCGTAGAAAGATTTACGACTATGTGGTCGTAGAAAGACTTACGACCATGTGGTCGTAGAGGTAGTTGTGGAAAAGTTTCCGACTGAGGTGTAGTCGTAGAAAAGCTTACGACTATCCTGTGAAACCTCTCCCTTATCAATAAGGGGCATACTCAAATAATATAATGACGTAATCAAGTGAGAATTATTATATCCTCGTCAACTCCCACATCTGTCGAGCTGATGAGAGGTCAATGAAGCTCATCCGAATGGATATCTCTGCACTCATGCACGGAATGCCCATCACACGATCATTAGCATTCCTCCAGGCATGAGCAGTCGTCGGATCTACCGCATGAAGAACAAGGGGTTCCTCAGTGAGGTGGGAAGCAAGACTGATCGATCTGAGAAGCATACGAATAGACGATGCCCACTCACGATAGTTCTGACCATTAAGTTTAATATCAGATGCCAAAAGAGCACCACCACCAAGAAATGGATCAAAAGTAGCCATGATGTGAAATAGAGATGTCCAAGGAGTGACAAGCAACACTGCAAATAGAAAAAAGATGGCGGCGGCAAAACAAAGAAACAAAGGATAGATGTCCAAGCAGTGGCAAGAGACACTGACAACGGATGGCGCAGGGGTTTGCGGATTAGTAATCGTAGCTAATATGAACAAGTAGTTAAGTAGATGATGAAACACTCTGGAAACACCATCATGTGAAGGTTAACACACTGAGGATCTCAAAGCTGCCGAAGCATAAAAAGAGAATTGATCAATTCAGAGTAAAAATAAGAGCATGATCTATTGATAGAGTGGTGAGCCTTCAACAAATTGCTAGAGTGGTGAATTTCCATGCCAAAGAAAACGAAATACAGCCACCTCAAGTGAAGAATTGAACGATTCAGATTATAATTTTCAACAGACATATCCCCAAAAAAACGTACTACACATGCAGAAGACAATGTAGCATACCAACTAGTAGTCCAAAGCACCCGCTAAAACCAAAAACTGCATGCTTACCGAAGCAACAGCTAATCGGAACCTAACCCCCAAACCAAATAAAATTACCTCCTCGCAGCCTATTGGAATCATCGGTTAATCCAACTCTAGTTCACATCAAAAATTCAAGCTCCTAGCATCTAAGCATGCACTGCACAATTTGCACAACCCAGAACATAACAGTTCACTGTGCCTCGCACCTGCGGCTCCTTGAAGTCAACGGCGAGCCCTCTATCTCTGCGCGATGACGACGCCTGCGACCCCCCGCCGCCGCCGCCGATGCCCCGCCGCTTCTTCGACACTCCCTCCACCTGCGAACCCCCACAAAACCAACCTGTAAGCACCGCACCTCCTCGACCATTCGGGGCACACGCGGCTAACAAGCAAGCACGCACCTCGTCGAAGCGCCGGAGCAGGCGGCGGCCGGGCGGGTGGCGCGGCGCGCAGGCGACGGCGGGGCGGAAGCGGCAGGAGCAGGACGTGGAGGGGAAGGAGAGGGCGGGGGAGGCGAAGAGGGCGGCGACGCCCGCCATTGCTGCTGCTGCGTAGCGCGCGGTTTTGATTTGGTTTCCCTTCCCTCCCCGCGACCTGCGAGAGAAGCTCCTTATCCTCTTTCAGGTTGGACCGGGGTTCCAGTGGTGGAGTGAGGAGGCCGCGTGCAGCAGGGCGCGTGAGATAAAATCTTTCTCTCTACGGTTTTTTCTTTTGTTTTCTTTCATGATCCGCTTTAAAGCCCGTTCAATTGAACTGAAAAATAATATCTTATGACTAAAATTATACTGTAATTAAATAAAATTATACTACAACTGAAGGTGGCTTATTTGATGTAAATAAATTTTTAAAAAATAAAAATAGAAAAAATATGTTAACTCATCACGAACAACGCAAATAAATACCGGAAAAAAGAACTGACCAAAAAGCTCAAAAAAGTCCAAAAATTCAGAAAAAAAACGTAATTTATGAATAGTGAGAAATAAGTCAGAAGCTCAAGCCGAAATAAGCGGGATGAAAAGTTGGCATTTCAAGATACAGCACTCTGGATTGTGGTGCTTACTAACAAAAGACGCCCAAAATAGCCCAAATTTCCTATTTCCAATGGGTATTCTGGTTTACACATTCTTTTTCTCATCTTTTAACTCCACGTGAAAATGGTGGGTTCTTTTCGACTACTGTTTATACTTTATGGTTGCGGCTTACGGTTTTTTGTCCTAACATGAACGCTTGTTTGAACAAATCGAATGTTGATAAATCGATTCTATAGAATTTATTTATTTGATAGAAACTATAAACCAAAAAATACAGCATTATGATAGGTTTACTCATCCACTTGATCTTTTTGCTTTGCTTCTTTTCCCACTAATATGTTCAATGGACACAGAAGGGGTATAGAGTGATGCAGAAATCCGTGACTCCTATTGATCGAAGAACCCCACAGTTCTAGTAGAATTATATGTGTCAAAGCCAAACTACTTTGTGAATTCTCTACGACTATAGAATTATATGTGTTGAAGCCTAGCTAACATGCAGAGTGCACCGGGTAAAACTCTTTGTTGAAAGCTGCCCCACCAGCTAGGGCTGTGCAGTTTAGGCCCCGTTTGGCACAGCTCTAGCTCCGAGATCTATGTTGTATCTGTAGTTTGTTGACTAAATTAAAGTGATTTAAATATTTTTATTTAATATATAATATAAATGAAATGAGTCATGTAAATGCACTTAATATGCCTGCAACTCTAGATCCAGGATTTCCTAGAGCTACAGATGACCAGCTCTAGGAAATCCTAGAGCTAGAGCTCTGCCAAACGGGGCCTTAGTACCGAACCGAATAAACCGTACCAAAAAAATCGAACCGAACCGGTCAACTCGGTTTGACCGGTATTCGGTTCGGTTTTCGGAAAAGTAGTATTTCTCTGCTTCAGTTTTTTCGGTAAAAACCGAGGAAAAACCGGATTTACCGAAAAAACCGAACAGCCCACGGCGTCTCCGGTCTCGGCCCACAGGCCCGACGCACGTGGAACGGCGGAACTTCAACCCTAGCTAGCTGCAGAGGCGTAGAGCGCAGACGCCAGACGGCCACTCCCACTCTCCCAGTCTCCCACTCGCCTCGGCGGCTCAGCGCCTCGCCAGATTCGCACTTCCGCAGAGGCGCAGACCGCAGGTCCGCCGCAGATCCGACCTACGGTGCTCCCCCTGGCCCCCGCCTCGCCAGATCCGCACTTCTGCAGCCTGGCAGCTCACTCTCTCCGACCTTCGGTTCCGGTGCTTCCCCCCCCCCCCCCCCGCTTCGCCAGATCCGCATTTCCGTAGCTGGGAGCTCACTCTCTCCGACCTCCGGTGCTCCCCCGGTCCCCCCCAGTCCCAGGCTCCGTCGGCGCCCGGCGGTTGCTCGGGCTCCGCCTCTCCGGTGCTCCGCGCCTACGCCTCCTGCCCTCCTTCGGTCGAGTACTCGAGTGGTCGACTACCACTCTTACCAGGTCATCTCGGCAAGTCGGCATCTCCTGACTCCTGTTCTCCATTCAGGCATTCACTAGATTTAAATGAGTTAAGCTACTAAATGGTGTTGAATTTGGTACGAGAGGCGTCTAGCCTATTGGAACCATGTGTTTCGGTGGGAATAACGCAATATAGGAGATGCTATTCCCATTTCCATTTTGTTTGTGTTGACTATTGAAGCTCTGCTTGTAATTGTCTAAAGCTAATATTGAGCTTGGCGTATTATACTGCAGTATTGCTGATTTGATGGCTGCTTTATGTATGCAGGAAGTGATACTAAGCCAAAACAGGACTTGCCTGAGTCAACAAAGACTGTAAGTAGCAACCAACTGTTAGCAATGAACCATACTCTGTTATGTTTGGTGTCATGTGTTGTACTTTCTGTAGTAGTTGTTTTAGTTCGTTCACTGTAGTTGTGACTAGGGGTTGTTTGGAATTTTGATATAGGGTTTGACTCCTATCATGGAGGGTGGAATGGATAAGGGAAGAACCCTTCTGGTACATCGAACGACAAAGCATTGTTTGAAGTAGAACACTTGTTAATGCAGAAAACATTCACTAGGAAAGTATCTGCATAATTATTCTTCTTAAACTTCACTAGGAAACATTCACCAGGTCATCTCGGCATCTCCTGACTCCTGTTCTCCGCTGGTTTAGTCTTTACTCTTTAGTCTTTTAACTCATTAACTGGTTGTATGCTGCCTGCTGGTTGCTGCTGCCTGCTGTGAGTAGCCTGTGCGGCTGTGAGTCTGTGACTGTGAATCTATGATAGTGTGATCTGTGATGTAATTGCTGTTGCAGTTTTGCTAACTTGTTGTCCGAGTCCGACTGCCACTGCTAGAGTGCTAGTCTAGCTGTCTGCTATTCTGATTATTCCTGAATTTCTTATTCTAGAATGGAGAATTGGAGTCTTGGAGATGAGATTAACGTTTAGCAATTCGCGTAAATTTTGGTAAAATTGGTATTAGCCGATACCGTACCGAAATAAGATGGTATTTACCGATACCACACTGTATTTCCCGAAATACTAAAACCGTATTTACCGAACCGTATAAACCGAAAAAACCAAATGAACAGTCCTACCACCAGCCCGGAAGTTGGAACGGGACCAGAGACCTATTCTTTTAAACTGGCATATTTCAGTTTGATCTTCTAGATTTTGGCATATTTTTTACTATTTCTAAATTTCATCTTTTTCTAGCTTTTTTAGGTTCTTTTCTGTATTTGTTTGCATTATACGTGATGAGCTAACCTATTTTTCTATTTTTAAATGTTTTAAAATTTAATTATACCAAATAAGACACTAAATTTCAGCTACAGCCCAAATGAGCGAGCTGTAGCTTATGTTTCTTTTAAACAAACAAACAAGATAACGTCTTCATTGTCTTTTCAAAACAACTTATTGAAATAATATTTTCAAAACAGTTTATTGACATTTGGTTCTTTCATATAAACACTCACACTAAGGCTATAAAGCATCAGCTGTAGCCGTAGCCGAAAATAACACATCCAAAAACTCTACCCCGCCTCATCCCCCCTCTCTCTCCTCGATCCCTCCCACACCCCAACCTCGTTGCGCCCCCAGCCATGTGCTCCACGTGTTGAATCCAAACGCGGAGGTGCTCACCAAGTCGGCGGCGCTGCACATGAACATCAACACGACCAAGGGCTTCCATGGCGTGCCCAATGTTGGAAATAATCTTGTCATAGTAGTATAATTTGTTTAGTGAGTTACATATGATGTGCAAGCATGGTGATTAGCCGGTCATTGAAACGTGGACCCGCATGCTAGGAGGTAGTGATTAGTGGTTAGAGAGAAGTGTGCAACATGCTTGTGTGCAGTTGAGTCGTGTGTGATGCATGACCAGTAGGGTGAGTCTTAGGGTGTGTGTGCATATAGTGCATGCATATAGTTGAGTAGTGGCGTAGGAAGAGGTCAAGCTTATTACTTGGCCGGTGAGTTAACTAGTGCATCCTCTCTTGTATAAATAGATGTTAGCATTAATAAAATATGAGAGTTGGATGGTGTGAGTCCATCCCCTCCCATGCGTGTGAGTATTTATCATGTCTATTCTTCCTCCTTGTAGTTCTTTTCTATGTATGTGTGAGACATATGTGAGAGAAACACAAGTGAGTACGAGATAGAGCAGAGCTGAGTGATTTAGCTCCAACATCCAAGACCAACCTCGACCCCAAGGGCACCGCCAAGATGTAACCATCAAATCCTCAATCGCTTTCTCGTCCCGCTCTGTTCCCTTGGGTCGCTACGTGCGGGTGGTACTGTTAGATCATGGTTCATGCGCGTGCGTGGGGTTGGTAGATTCGAGACCTGTGTAGCTATGCTATTTGGGGGATCCTTCTACTTTGATCTCCATGTGGTGTTGCACTGATTGACCTCTTGGTTAAGGCACTTGGGTGCATGGGTGTTGGTGTTAGCTCTTCGTGTTTAGAACCCTAGGGGTATCATGTAATGGCGATACACTTTCAGCAGTGCCCTAGGTCTTCATTGATTTGATTCAAATGGCACTTTGAATGGTGCAATCCCAGCTAGAGCTACCGCAAGACATGAGAACCATTCAGACATGTTGGAGATGCTAGGCCCAGGAAGGGCTATAGATCAAGATATTGTTAGAGATGCTAGGCCCAGGAAGGGCTATAGATCAAGATATTGTTAAAGAAGAGGATGAATTGACACAAAAAGGGCTTAAGTATATCATTCATAAGTGTCTGTTATGTCACTGGTGCATTAGTTAAGCCAAAAGGTATCGCCAAGAACTCGTAGTGGTCCTGATGAGTGAGGAAAGCGGTCTTCTTCACATCCGTGGGATGCATATGTACTTGGTGATACCCACAATGGAGATCCAGTTTTGATGAAGAATCGAGCCTCCTTCAGCTCATCCAATAATTCATCGACTACTGGGTTGGGAAATTGTTCTTCATGGTTTGCGCATTGAGGGCGCAATAATTGACGCAAAAGCACCAATACTAATCTTGCTTCTTGACGAGGAGCATCGACGAAGAAAAGGCTGACATACTGGGCTAAATGATACCTTGTTGGAGCATGTCATCACATTGTCGCTTAATTTCATCTTTAAAGAGTTAAGGGTAGTGATAAGGGCGGACCGCGATGGGCACAGTACCAGGCAGTAGATGAATATGGTAATCAAAGCGACATGCCAAATAAAGACCACGGGGTTCCTCAAAGACATCTATGAATTCTTACAAGAGGTTTGACAGAAGATCATGGCCAGTGGTGAGACAGGCACACGCCTGTGGTGCACCCGGCTCACACATGTTGTATCAAATTACTTGATGGTCATCCCTCCAAAAGGACATGACAAGTTTGTTGAAATCTCAAAGAATCAACCCCAACATGCAAAGCCATTGGACGCCCAATACAATATCATAGCCATCCAATGGAATAGCATATCCATCCAACAAGAACTCCTCCTTGTCAACTATCATGCGAATATCAAGTCCAACTGAGCCATCGTTGTATGCACAAAAAATGTATGCCTGGAGCCTGAGTCAATAAGGGTGCACAAGGGAACCCCATTGATCTCGACTTGGAGTTACGTAGTCTTGCCAGTGTAGATACCGATCAAAGCATGCAAAGATATCTCCACCTTGTCATCTGTTGTTGCCTTTCATGGAACATTTACTAGCATGGTCTGGGTGAACTTCTTGGGACAATTGAAACACAAACCTTTGAGACGATGGTCGACCATCTCTTTGGACGTTAGATGGCGAAATTGCGATGCTAGGTTCTTGCCAGCTGCGGTACTAGGAGGTGGATGAGGTGTTGGGGTCGGGCTTCCCTTGGGTGTGGCCACCATGGTTGTCACAGAACTACGCGTAGGGGCTGCTGACCGAGAAATTCCTATCGACTTAAAAGCCAATTTGGACTCCCCTATGTCATCAACCGTCAGACGCTTGGCGTATGCGCGTGCCAAGCTCATGGCCACCTTGTGGCATGATGCTACAATTTCACATTGGTCTGCAGGTGATTTCACAGTCCCGCTATGAAAATCTGCGCATGTTGCTTCTCGATCATCTCATCGCATTGACAAAGGAGAGCGAGGAACTGGTCTTGGAACTCTTCAATGGAGCCCATGCACCATAGCTAGATGAGTTCACCTAGCGGATTATTCTGAATAGACAACCCAAAACGAAGATTAACGTCATCGACAAAGCGAGGCCAAGTCGGGATGCAATTGCTCCGTTCGAATTGATAATACCACTGTTGTGTCGTCCCAGTCATGTGATAGGATGGTAGCCAAACCTTCTCCTCTCCATCGTGCATTGCCCTCAGAAAAACTACTCACAATGATTGAGCCATGGTAAGGGGTCCTCCTTCCTGTCAAAAATTGGGAATGACAATTTGTGGAAACTGGCATGCCACGATTGCTGTCTCCATGTGCCTCATCGGCGTTGCCCTTGTACGGGTCATCCTCTAGAGGTGCCTTCAGCAGCTCACAGCTAGGGCTAAGGTCGAGATGCATCTCTAGGTCTGCAAGCTATTCTTGGTGGCCACTCAACACTTGGAAAATATGCACGAGTTGTTTGCTAAGATTGGTGAAAGTCTTAGCCTCCTCCATAAAAGCTGGCAAGATTGTTGTCTTTGATACCAAGATGTTATGGTAGAGGATAGCACAGGTCACCCTCACAAGGAGGCTCTGACCCAAAACCAACCGATTATGAACTGAATTGTTTATTGATTGATTTCCAATTAAACATCAGAAGCCTTTATATATTAGGTGCCTAACCATATGAAAGGAAACATATCATATTTAGGAAAGGAAATAACTAGACTATCCTAACAATAATATCCTAAGGAAGACAACTAATAATGGAGCTTATCTCCTGCCAAGCTGATACCATCTTCAGTTGATACGATTGCATCTCTGATATATTTGGTTGGCGTTGTAGCCAATCCAACAGTCATTGTTGTCGATCTGACAAAACTATCCACTGCTATGCTGCGCCCTAGACACTGATGCCGTTGGTAAGTCTGGCCCATAAACACGTCCACAACATGGGGTTTGGTGATTACCTAGTTGCCATCAACCTTTTGAGCTTTTCAAATGTTATCGAAGTATGACTTCCTCAAGAGCACACCGGGCTAGTCCATAGTTTTACTCATAGTTATTGACTTTTTCACTGTCCTGCCTCATAATGCATATGTCATGTCATGAATGCATTTCTCCATCATTTCACAATGTATCACATTTATCATCATAAATCAAGTAGCGTCAAATAATGTACGAATCACAAATTTCACAACCACCACTGTCTACCGCTCTACCATGTATTTGCCTGATTATTCTCAGGAGCGATGAGTGAACGGCTCCCCACTAGGACCTCCACCTATACAAACATCGATCTCGACTCAGTATTTTGTAGCAACACAAGCCTTTACATGCACGTCACCAATTTTACGCGCAATACTCGACATTGACGAACAAGTTGCTTGAGGATAATGATCTGACACGTAGGTACAAACCCTATTTTTTCTTCTATTTTCTTTTTTCTCTCTTTTTTCTTTTCCTTCCCTTCATTTTCTTACTTGACTGAACACTCACCTCTTCTCTCTCTCTTCTTCTTTTTTCATTCAGCCGAAGGGCCTTACTCCATTCCTCTCCTCTCTCTATCACTCTCTCTTCTTCACCCGACCTCTCCCTTTCCTCTTGTAGGTCCATCGCTGGCCTCCTCAAATCCAGTTGGCCAGGGCCGAATATGGCCATTCCCTAGCCGTCGGGCGCCTCCCCTGTGCCGCTCTTTTGCCCCTCCCCCTCGGGCTCGCCGGCCGCAGCTCACAGCCGGCCGGGAGGCTGACGCCGCGCCTCCCCTCTGGCTCGGCAACCGCAGCGCCGGCGCCACCTCTCATGTGAGCCCCTTGGCTCTGGCTGGGATCCCTGGCGCGATGCACCGGTGGCCCATCCGCCGTTGGCCCTCACCTCCTCCCGGCGCTCTCTCTCCCCCAACACGACACCGTTGCCTCAGGCTCAGGCCCCACTCGGCGCTACCTATGCGCCTTCGGCTGGTGCCCCAGCTCCAGTTCCCCGCCTGCTTGGCCAAGGTCACTACCTTGAGCCTACCGGCCATAGCTCGCCGCTAGCCAGCTCGGCTCTTGTGCCGGCCGACCCCTCTACTACCAGGGCGGTCTTCTCTTCTTCCCTGTTTACTACTTCCATTCATATTTGTTTTAGCCTCTACTTTTACCTTGCACTCTTTGTATGCACTTGGTCCTGGGAACGCCTACGGTGGTAGCCATGATGGGATTGGGTGGGGAGACATGCGCCGGGAAGCATGCTCTCCCTCCCAAGGGCGCACGACGACTCCTACAAGCTCATCGCCGCTAGTGCACTACGGTGGTGCTTTGTGGGGGTTGTGCTAAGCTGTGACATGGGTGAGCTTGAAAGGGAGGTAGGGGAAAGACCTGCTCGCTTGGTGGCTATCGTCGGCTTGCTGTCACGTTGAGGAAGGCAAGGTACGTGGATGATAACGAGGATGGCCGCGTTGCAGTTCGGTTGGGCCTCCTCTCTTGTCGTCGTGGTCGGCTTGGCGTGGATTCGGTGGCCGTCGACATCCCCTGTTGTCGTCGGCACCATCCTCACGCCCCGGCCTTTCAAGCTCCTTGGGGCCTCCTCTCCCCCTTACTCCCTCTTCCTATTCTCTTCCTCTCGGCTGGCTTGCTCTCGGTTTGGGGAGGGAAAGTGAAATGGTGCTTGGCTTGGTTCTGTTGGTGGCCTAGCAAGGCTCTGATTTTTCTTTTAGGATGCTCTCGATTTTGGGTTGAGAGAAAATGGGTGTTTTGATTGTGTGTGGCTTGCTTTGCCTTCTCTAGCTTGGCTTTCCGTTGGGGAAAGAAACGAGTGTGAGGCTAGGAGCTTTGTGTAGGACCTGCTTGTACTGTGCTTGCTTATAAGGCATGGTTGTGAGACTCTCTCTTGGCTTGCTTATAAGGACATGGTTGTGAGACTCTCTCTTGGCTTTATGCAATGACTAGGCTACCCCTCTCTTATCCCTAACTCCTATTCAGGTCTCTGTGGGCTTTATGGACTTTTGGTCCAATAGATGGGCTCTGCTATCTTTGATGGCTTTTCTACTACGGGAGGTAAGTTAGAAAAATATGGACGTTGGATTTCTCTACTGCTGTATGACGACGCCCATATAAGGGAGAGGCGCCAATCAGCCTCAGACAGTCTAGGAACCTCTGAGCGCTATTGCTTTGGAATTTCTAAAGCCAATGGCTCTGTCGGCAAAACTCTTATTTATTTCTTTTATTCTCCTTTGGATAGTTTCATTTCTTGCTTTTTTTTTGCGTTCCAGTGGTATTACACCCAGTCACATAACAACCCAACTATTCGGTACTCTTCCTTGCCTCTCCTCTTCTTGTCATGGCAGTAGATTAGTTGTTTAGTGAACATGCCATTGTCTTATGTTGTTGCAGAAGAGATGGACCTGAACAGGAGTGGCAAGGTGAACCTGAAAGGGTTCCTCTTCTCCATGATCAGATGGGCAGGACTCAAAACCGATGATGATGATGCTAGCAATGAGACTTCTCCCTAGTGTTTCCCCCCCCCCCCTCCATTTTATTACGATATATCCAATGAACATTTGCACCAGAGTTTTATAGAAGAGTCATTTGTGGTGGAATTTTCAGTTTACTTCGAATGCAAGTTCGCATGGTTTCAGACTTTCAGTAACTAGGTTTTCTTGTAACTAAGCTCAATGTTCAGACCGGATGGAACTTCATGTATACAAGGTATAGAAAGTATTGTCCCTGAAATTAAATTTCAAATATGTATGTGTGCTCATTGATCACCAAAATTTTGATTAAACATTCCAAACCCATGAAGGTCTCTCAGGACGAGCTTTCTAATTGCAAAAACATCAATCTTCAATTTCTAGTGGGACACAAACCCCAAAAGGATTTATCTTTCATTTTCTTGAAGTAAGGAACAAAATCTAGAGCTGTGTCACATAACCGGGACTGGATACAGAAACTGAGGGGACAAAAAGGAGGTCCAGACAAATTACATCAGAACCCCGGCAGCATTAGCAAGCGCCTTCTTAGCAATCTTGAATTTGCCAGCCAAGTCCTTCCCAGTGTCCTTAGCAACCACATGCTGTTTGATGAACAGCACAACGCCATCTCTCAAGATTTCAAGCTCTGGAAGCCCAGCAATACGGGTAAAGACGTTCCACACAAGTGCATCATCTTTCTTTAGTAAGGTCTCAAACAGCATTCGGAAATGCATGATCCTTTTTGGAGTCGTCTCCATTGGGTTTGCCAGGTTGACAACCTTTAGTGTTGCAAGGGAGAGCGTGAAATTTGCTAGCATCTCTGCAACTAGATTTGCAAGGTTCATGGATCGATTCAAATCCATTGTATCTAGCTCCTTAAAATGATCCCAGAGGCAGTACTGCAATGGCACCAGAACAAACCAGGGAAAACATAGTTAAAAAAACTATGAAGGAAACTTCTCTCATCACCTACTGCACAAAGCAATGAACAAGCCGTACATATAAGGCCAGGCAAGGTTCTTTATAACGTTAGCCCATGTTGTCTATCAGAAAGGCAGCCGTGTTAGCATTAGTACCACTATGAAAAAGATTGGTGTCACGAACAGAATGGAAGCATTGGAGAACACAAGTTAACTAACATTAATCGAAATCTGGCACACGTCATAACAGGATATCAATCATCTTACTGCACGTTTAATAATTTAAGTTCCTATATTAGGAAAAAGAAATCCACTTGCACTATCAGCAAAACAGTAATTCACTAATTTGTGAGGCAGAACAGGTTTAGAGTAGATAACAAAAATGACAAATAATACACTATTATACCTGCAAGCTGAACTTGTGATTTTTATCATGGCTGCATAGCTTGGAAGCAAGGACTGTGTAATACTTATTGAACACCTTTTCTTGCAGACAACAATCAACAATGACCCTTATAATTTCCCGATCCTGCATACCAATAGAGGAAAAGGCATAAGTAATATTGAGAGAGACACACACAAAGCAGCACATTGTACAGAACATGCATGCCTGCTTCCCAGAAAGGTCCAGCCTCAAGAGCTTCTCAAAAGCATCTACATAGTCTTCGGCACTCATTATAATGCAAAAGATTGCTCTTCGTAGGTCAGTGTTCATCCGCTGAGCAGCTAAAAGCTGAACCAGTTTTTGTGCCTCTACAACATCCTTGCTGATAACTGCTGCAACATCTTCAATATTGCCTACTGTGCATGAAACATCCCCGGACAACCACCACTGCCCTTTCTTTTCAGGGTCCAAAAGCTTACTCCACTTTATCCCGCGCAAGAGGACATCTTCTGCCTTCAGCTGCAGGCATGTAAAAACAGAACTAAGTGTTAAATGGACAGAAAAGTCTGCATTTCTGATGTCACAATTTATACTTCCAGATGCCGGGCAATAAGTTCAGGTAAAAACCTTTTGAAGCCACTTTTTTATACGAGTGTGGTGTGAAGGATCCTCTTTGGGCCTTTTTTTGTTGTTCTTAATGTCACATATTGTGTCGAGCATAAATTCCATCTGCATGGTAAGTTACAAGACACCAAGTTATACAAGACACCAAACTAAAAAACTAAGCTGACATGTAATGCTTCTCGAATAGGTGCAATAAACAAAGGAACTTACTCTTTTGCTATGTATCTCTGCTTTTCCATCTTCTTGACCAGCTGAGTGTGATTTCAACTGATTTACAGAGTTCTGAATACCAAGGATAAAATCTTTCATTGCACCTGGGTCATCTCCCCGTAGCTTCATTCCACAGCCTGTTGATCCAGATGAAAACATATCCTCAGCTTCACTCAGAAAGAGAACATGGTATGGTACTCAAATAGAGGAACAATTGTGCAGGTTTAATAAGTAAGTTGTGTATTATTATGGACTACGGAGTAAGACATTATTAATGTCATACACTGCAAGATGGTCAATACTGTAGAGACATCCAGCTCTGTCAATCGCTTGCTCAGCACTGAGAGAAGATCATATACAAGATCACTGCAATATTAGACAAGATTATCAAAATTTATCTTGAAGTGGTAGTAAAGAAGCATGTTATATTGTTGTATTCAAATGCAGACCTTGAAACGACATCAAATAAGCACAAATAACAGAACATTAAGGTAAGATTTCTCAGAGACAGACCATCTTCTTTTGAGTACTCATCCTGCCACAAGGTAAAAATAAGAAAACATATCAACTTATCTAAAAAATAGAAATGAACTGGAATCATCACTCAGAGCACACAAAAAAAATACTTTAGACAGAGACAGGTAACAATTCATCTTTATCTTAATCGGAACAGACATACCACAAATGACTTTGCAAGAGAAGCAAGGATCTTAGCACTGAAGTCCATACCAACCAAGCATGCCATACCTGCAACAAAGGCTGCAAATACAGCAGCATACCTGAACAAATGAAGCAATTTCATTAGTTTGGTAGTAACAAACATCCATCACTTCCTACTTTAAATTAGAGAAACATAAAAAGGTCTATAGACACATGGGATATATATGATTAATGGGAAGATCCTTAACTGTTCGTTGCCACGAGGTCCTCGGGAACAACTTGCCAAAAACTTCATCACCAATTATCTGACAGCCAGCACTTCGCGGAACTGACTGTGAATAGATAAATAGCAAAAAAAACGAGAAGACAGTACCTTGTGATTAATCAAGCTACAACAAAACATCCGCAAGAAAATATTAGAAGAATGAAAAAGAGTGATATAGGACTATACGCGGAAAAGTGCAGCAATTTCCTGAGTAATAGACTCCACGTTTGACTCTGAGAGCCTGTTCAGAAGTCCTGATGCAATCCAAACATTAGGTCATATATGATAACACACTCCCAAACAAAATGGATACAGAAACATGTTACATAGAAGCAAATAAAAGATGGAACTCAAAAGTCACACCTCTCACTCTCCGGCGCATCTGAGAGATCTCTTCTGATTCTGATTTGGATGTAGCGCGCAGACTAGGAGGCACATACCTCGCTTTTGATTCTGTGGGTAGTTCAATTACATTAGGCTCTCTATCCTCAGATTCATGAAGTTCTCCGTCATTTTCTTCAGCCATTTCCATGCCTCCATCATCCGGTTCCTCCATGGCATCATTCTTCACTTTCTTATTTTTCCTTTTCCGTTTCTTCTTGTCTAGTTTAGTGTCATCTGCCACCTTCCAATCATACTCTTTTGTTTCATCATCTGAACCAAAGTCACCACCAAATCCGAGGTCCGCAAAAAGACTGTCCATACCATCATCTGGACCTCCCAGCTTTCCCTTCTTCACCTTGAGCATTTTTGCAAGCCTCTTCTCTGTCTCCAGATCCTCCTCTCTGCTCACAGCTCCACCCATCTCCATTTCAAGATATTCCTGGAATTTGGACTTGGGTTTGCGCCTCTCCTCTCGTTCCCTCTTTCTCTTCGTCACGGCAGTGGGTTCTTTCTTTGGTTTCTTCTCCTCTACTGGACTTGATTCTACGGATGGCATTGCCAGCTTCTTATTTTTGCCACCCTAATTACAGAAAGGGAGGAATTAACTAAAGATGTTATCTTTTTCTTTTTCTTTTTGATGATTCGGTCAGCTCACCTGGTGCTGAACCCAAGAGAGAAACCGCAGCTTTTGCTTCTCTGATCTCGCTTCTTTTCGCTTCTCCTTGCGTGACTTCTGCTCTGCTTTCCCTGGAGCAAGCAACAAGAGGAAAAGAATCAAAGAACAGCATTGTAAATTCACCACAGAACACACTCTACTTCACATATTAGATCTCTCTGAGACCGAGAAGAACTTTACCCGTCATGACTCCTCCAATCTGATGCTACGCTCCTGCCCTGGATCGTTATTCAATCAGAGTTGGCAAAAGAACCGTCGGATTACTCATCAATTGGAGCAAGAAATCCAGAACTAAGAAGAAGGCATCATTCACACGTGCGCGCAGAGAGAGAGAGAGAGAGGTCTTACCTCGCCAGCGTCCGGTTACCGGAGGCTACGACGCCGGAAATCGAGTACCGCGGTGGTCGTGCTCCGGCGGCGGCGGCGGCGGGGAGGGAGAGGGGCACTGAGCGCAAGGGTTTTTCTCTGCTTGCAAGGAAGGCCCACTTTTTACAAACAAGCCCCTGACAATCCCTCAATTTCCATCCATACCTGCTCCAGTTCCCCGCCTGCTTGGCCAAGGTCACTACCTTGAGCCTACCGGCCATAGCTCGCCGCTGGCCAGCTCGGCTCTTGTGCCGGCCGACCCCTCTACTACCAGGGCGGTCCTCTCTTCTTCCCTGTTTACTACTTGCATTCATATTTGTTTTAGCCTCTACTTTTACCTTGCTCTCTTTGTATGCACTTGGTCCTGGGAACGCCTACGGGGGTAGCCATGATGGGATTGGGTGGGGAGACATGCGCCGGGAAGCATGCTCTCCCTCCCAAGGGCGCACGACGACTCCTACAAGCTCGTCGCCGCTAGTGCACTACGGTGGTGCTTTGTGGGGGTTGTGCTAAGCTGTGACATGGGTGAACTTGAAAGGGAGGTAGGGGAAAGACCTGCTCGCTTGGTGGCTATCGTCGGCTTGCTGTCACGTTGAGGAAGGCAAGGTACGTGGATGATAACGAGGATGGCCGCGTTGCAGTTCGGTTGGGCCTCCTCTCTTGCCGTCGTGGTCGGCTTGGCGTGGATTCGGTGGCCGTCGACATCCCCTGTTGTCGTCGGCACCATCCTCACGCCCCGGCCTTTCAAGCTCCTTGGGGCCTCCTCTCCCCCTTACTCCCTCTTCCTCTTCTCTTCCTCTCGGCTGGCTTGCTCTCGGTTTGGGGAGGAAAAGTGAAATGGTGCTTGGCTTGGTTCTGTTGGTGGCCTAGCAAGGCTCTGATTTTTCTTTTAGGATGCTCTCGATTTTGGGTTGAGAGAAAATGGGTGTTTTGATTGTGTGTGGCTTGCTTTGCCTTCTCTAGCTTGGCTTTCCGTTGGGGAAAGAAACGAGTATGAGGCGAGGAGCTTTGTGTAGGCCCTGCTTGTACTGTGCTTGCTTATAAGGCATGGTTGTGAGACTCTCTCTTGGCTTGCTTATAAGGACATGGTTGTGAGACTCTCTCTTGGCTTTATGCAATGACTAGGCTACCCCTCTCTTATCCCTAACTCCTATTCAGGTCTCTGTGGGCTTTATGGACTTTTGGTCCAACAGATGGGCTCTGCTATCTTTGATGGCTTTTCTACTACGGGAGGTAAGTTAGAAAAATATGGACGTTGGATTTCTCTACTGCTGTATGACGACGCCCACATAAGGGAGAGGTGCCAATCAGCCTCAGACAGTCTAGGAACCTCTGAGCGCTATTGCTTTGGAATTTCTAAAGCCAATGGCTCTGTCGGCAAAACTCTTATTTATTTCTTTTATTCTCCTTTGGATAGTTTCATTTCTTGCTTTTTTTTTGCGTTCCAGTGGTATTACACCCAGTCACATAACAACCCAACTATTCGGTACTCTTCCTTGCCTCTCCTCTTCTTGTCATGGCAGTAGATTAGTTGTTTAGGTGGTGTTTGGTTTAGGGGATATCCCAGGATGGGATGGACCCAACCCTTTTTTGTAGTGTTTGGTTTGTAGTATTTAATGGAATGAGTTAAACCTAAAAGAAGAGATACCATAAAAAAATGGGTTGAAACCATCCGCCCAAATCGAGCGAACGGCTGCAACCCACTTTTTCTCCTCGCGCGGCTCTGCCCTATTGTCACCCCCGCCACCCCGCGCATTCACCCGCGCGCAGCTTTTCCCCATCTCCCCCGCCACATGATACATTCCAAACTGCATCTCGACTATTAGTTAATTTAGCCCCACGTTTTGGACATATCACTTTCATCGTGCTCACACAAATGTAATAATAAACCACATATTGTAATCACCTTTATCGACGCAAGGAGCCAGAGCTGCGTCCTGATTGACATGCACATCGTCCCTAATTGTCAGCAAACAATTCTGATTCAAGAGAAGCTCAATTCTTATTCTCCTTTTCCCCATCTCCCCCGCCGCCCGCGCCCTTCCCCCATCGCCCCCGCCGCCCCCGCCGCCGGCTGCGGGGGAGACGGGGAAAAGCCGGCGGCGGGGGCGATGGGGGAAGGGCGCGGGCGGCGGGGGAGATTGGGAAAAGCTGCGCGCGGGTGAATGCGCGGGGTGGCGGGGGTGACGATAGGGCAGAGCCGCGCGAGGAGAAAAAGTGGGTTGCAGCCGTTCGCTCGATTTGGGCGGATGGTTTCAACCCATTTTTTTATGGTATCTCTTCTTTTGGGTTTAACTCATTCCATCAAATACTACAAACCAAACACTACAAAAAAGGGTTGGCTCCATCCCATCCTGGGATATCCCCTAAACCAAACACCACCTAAACAACTAATCTACTGCCATGACAAGAAGAGGAGAGGCAAGGAAGAGTACCGAATAGTTGGGTTGTTATGTGACTGGGTGTAATACCACTGGAACGCAAAAAAAAGCAAGAAATGAAACTATCCAAAGGAGAATAAAAGAAATAAATAAGAGTTTTGCCGACAGAGCCATTGGCTTTAGAAATTCCAAAGCAATAGCGCTCAGAGGTTCCTAGACTGTCTGAGGCTGATTGGCACCTCTCCCTTATGTGGGCGTCGTCATACAGCAGTAGAGAAATCCAACGTCCATATTTTTCTAACTTACCTCCCGTAGTAGAAAAGCCATCAAAGATAGCAGAGCCCATCTGTTGGACCAAAAGTCCATAAAGCCCACAGAGACCTGAATAGGAGTTAGGGATAAGAGAGGGGTAGCCTAGTCATTGCATAAAGCCAAGAGAGAGTCTCACAACCATGTCCTTATAAGCAAGCCAAGAGAGAGTCTCACAACCATGCCTTATAAGCAAGCACAGTACAAGCAGGGCCTACACAAAGCTCCTCGCCTCATACTCGTTTCTTTCCCCAACGGAAAGCCAAGCTAGAGAAGGCAAAGCAAGCCACACACAATCAAAACACCCATTTTCTCTCAACCCAAAATCGAGAGCATCCTAAAAGAAAAATCAGAGCCTTGCTAGGCCACCAACAGAACCAAGCCAAGCACCATTTCACTTTTCCTCCCCAAACCGAGGCGCGTAGATCTAAAGCACATATGAACAAGTTCTTTTCCACTTTTAGATATGGGTTTTGATTTTTACCGTAGTATCTAACTTTTAAACGGAGTATTTTTTTAGAACAAAGTTTAAAAGTTAATTATAGTACATAATAAAAATCTATTATCTATACCGACCAAAATCATATGCAAATATCTCTCTCTATAATCTCTATCTTAAACATCCAAAATTCAAAAATTTCAACCAAAAGCTACAGCCACAAAGAACAGACCCAGATATTGGCAGAGTTCTTTTCAATTTATAGTTTATAACTTATGACTTCTCTCAAATAAATAAATAAAATGTCTTTTTCGCTATCGTTTTAAAGCGATTTATCGAGACGGTTTTTTAAAGCGATTTATCAGCTTATGACATTCGATTCATTTACACAAGTATTTACTCTAGGACTAAAAATCATAAATTACAGTCATAAGTCGTAGTTGAAAAGAACCCACTTATTATATTGCATTTTACAGCCCAGATGAGGCCCAGTTTACAATGTGAGAAACCGTATGGCATTAGATTCCGTGGTTTCCTACATAATTCCTCGATCCTCTCAAATAAAAAGATACAGAATTCCTCCGAAATATTCAGAAAAATCTTGAACATATGCAAATTCTTAGCCCTATACAGCGCTCTGAGATTTGTACAAATACATTACAATGATTGAAGGATGGACTAGTGGTTTGAATTTTGAAAAATTGTACCAATCTCAAGGGTACATTTGATGGTGGTAACAGTATATGTAGTGACGGGTATATGTGGGAAATTCATGCCTTCCGCCTTGAAACTCTTAGGTGCTAAATTTCATTCTATTATTTTCGCTATTTCAGAAGGCTAATTCGATGTTGAAGGAATAGCCGATGAACATCTACATCGGATGGTGACTCACATATCAGGGAAAACTTAAATCTTGCAAATATGTAAGTTTTCTGATGATATGACCAACGTGGGGAAGGGAAGGGGGGAAAAGCAAAATTAGACAGAAGGATGTCCAGAAAGGTTTTATGCATTCAGAAATACGCCATGGGTAATATTAGTTAGCTTAGAAATATCATGCTGTCAGTGAACATGAGTTCGCATGATCATCAAGGAATAGCAGACTAGTATACTACATATGGTTACAGCTGCATGGTTAATATACATTAGAAAAGGTTCCAAAAAAAAAAGACAGCAAAAAAAAAACAGAGCCAGCCAGTAGTGTATGATGAGACAGTATCTATGTACAAGTTGAATGCACATCCGATACCATTTTTCTACTCCCTGCTCAAAAAGTGACATGCTAATTTCCTTTAACCTGCAAAGAAACAAGTACGAAATATAATTAAAAAATAAATTTTCCTTTTATTAAGAATGACATAATTGTAATATAGGAAACATGAAGCAAAAATAAAGAATGAGGAGGCTAAGGGAGACAAGACCAAGGCACTGTACATTTCAGTATGTACAAAACTTTGCCTTATTTTCCATGTTTCATGGATTCAATTTATCAGTTCATCAAATAAGACATATATAAACATATATGAACTCAACCAAACAGCCTTCCATTGCCCGTCTCATGAGATGCAAGATGATCGAAACATAACAGAAACGTGCATAGTAATAATGAAATATCACCACAACGTACAAATGGGTACTTGCACACCATAAACACACATAAGAGCCCACATGACAGTTCACGCAAAAAACAGCAAAGGTCACCTGGCCAGCTTGGTAAAGTGGGACCCAAGCGGGTGCCCTTTCTCCAGGATAAGCAGGGATATGAAAAGAACCTAGACAATAAAAACATTGCAATTAAGGCAAATACTTCATATCTATGTAATGGAAGCAGACACACAAATGAAAGCATCAATTTGCATCTTTTCTTGCATATAATGTAAAATGTACTTACATAGTTACTCCTAAAAATGCCATGCTCCTTTTCCCAAAAACTCAAAACATGAACACAAGACCACTTTGCCGAAGTCATCAACAGAGTGTAAACACACCTATTTAGACCTCCAAAATTTGCTCAAAATTTCAGGCCAGAAATTTTCCACTCAAACAGCGCTGTGAGCTTCCCAAATCCAAAGGTACAACTCTCATCACCAATATCAAAACAGGTCACTGGCCCCAAAAGATCTGCAACTACTGGTTCAGGCAAGAACATAATTCAGGCTTTACAATTAAAAAATGTCCAAAGCTCTTGTTCTCACCAATTTACCTGATACAAACAGGTTATTCATCAAAATCAAGTTTAACCAGCCGTCCAGCCCTAAACTTCCTAAAAGCTCCACTACTAATTCTGCCCTCTAGGAAAATTATTGACTTCCAAACGTCATCAATCAAATCTATGAATTCGTTGCAAATGACACGCATAAATTATAGGAATTCGACTTAACAACCATAGGTATGATATGATGGATATTCACATAGTGATCATAATGCAAAGCACCAAAATGTAAAAAGGATACTTGTAAGCTATCAACCATTACACATAAGAATTAACTTCACAACTCATGCAAATGCAGCAAAGAACACTTACCTGGAACTGCCCAGTCAAGTGGCACCTCATGCAACATTCTGTCTGTAGGAGGGATATGAGAAGCACCATCTGTAGGATGGATATGCGAAGCGCCTAGATAACAAAAGCATCTTTTTAAACAAAAAATTACTCAATATCCATATGATTATATACTTGAAGCAGAAACACGCATAAAAGAACCAATTTACAAATTTCTTGCATAATCTCATCCCTCTAGTCTAGTGCGTCAAGATCTGTCCAATAAGCATGCCCTCTCTGAAAATTCTAGTGAATCCTCTTAATTTTGGTATTGAAGTCGTAAAGCAATAGTTTCCGGGTAATCTAGACAATATTGCAAAATCTAACTATATAAAAACTCATGCTATGTACTGGAAAAACTCATAACATGAACATGAGAGTTGCTTACTTCACTGACAACATCAAAAGAGTCTACGGTCCTGTAAGTATTGACTTCTAAAAGCTACTTTTATACATTAAATGGCTTTTCTACAGTATCTAGCTTTCAAACGAAGTGTCTTTTTAAGACGGGGTTTACTAGTCGATTGTAGTACACACTGTAGTGACTTCATTTATATCAACCAAAATCGCACGCGAATATCTCTTTCTACAGGTTTCTCTACAAGTTATTACAATTCATAAATCAAAACTAAAAGTTAATATGAACGGATCCTACATAAATCTTAAGGCCCCACTCGTTTCAGCTTCAACTTCAGCTTCTGGCTTTTGATTTTTTTTTTGCCTTTTTTCCCCGTATTCTTTCGTATTGTCCGTGATGGGCTAACCTTTTTTATTTTAAAATTTTTAAAATTTAATTATGCCAAATAAATCACCATCAATTACAGTGAAAAATAAACCAACTATAGTAAAAAAACTATAAGCCATCGCCAAATTAAGCACCACCTCGCTTCAGGAGGTACTATCTGCTTATTAGTCACAGACTGTGCAACACTTGTAACTGTACAAGTGAAATCCATGTCACCCAAAATAAGTTCAACTTTTATATTGCTGCATATTAACTTGTGGGCTATCAAACCAATATTAACCATGACCAACTTGCAATGTTGACCGTTGGATTTCACAGATCAACAGTTACAACTCACTGGATTCAACACAGGAAAGGAAAGATGGAAATCGAACTTTGAAGCTTGAATTTTGTACCATATGATCTTCCCTATATGCTGGACAAAAAGAATGTGCATACACAAAACTGCGCATGTAGGAAAGATAATGATCCATACTAAATAGTATAGATACCTTTACCATGGTGGAGCTAATTAAGAACCTACATGGAATTTTGATAACAATAATCCCTTTTTTTCAATTGGGAACCTATCTATTTCTTAGATCACACTTTGTGTTCTCATATGTTTGTCTGTATTCTATGCATCATTAACATGCAGACACTTGCTGAGGGAGCTATGATTGGGCATACCCCAAGAGGAATGCAACTTGCTCAAGAAACCATAGTAATTTCTTACTTTCAGTTTTGTTTCATAGTTTGACTAACTTGGAAATACAAAATTTTACATCTGTAATATTTTTCAGGAGAAAATGACTTCAAGAAATTTCTTCTTGAATCCCAGGATGGGAACTGATCTTCTACTTGCAGCCTCGGGTGAAAGGGTAAGTGTCACAGCTACTGCCCCTCCAGTACTGAACTCACTGAAGCCTTATAAATGCTAATGCATCTATATGAAGAATACACAAATTGTTTGACTACTAATGCCAGCTTCTTGAAATGAATCCAAATTGCTTCCCCCAAATGACTAGTATTGAAATTTTGTGGTTTTGTTCAGACTGGTGGATATACAATGGCAAATTATATATGGGATCTCCTGCAAAACCGCAATATAATTCCGTCACTTCCTGCTGTTGAAGCATACCACAAGGGTTTGAAGGTAAGCTTCAGTTTGTAATCCCGCAACTGAGTATATTTTCTTCACCTTGGAGACATCCATGGTTTTTTTTCAAAAGCAAAATATTTTTTAACATCACATTGAGTTAATATATTAATATTAGTTTCATACAATTCTAAAACTGTTTGGCATCATTGGAATAGATAGTTTGCTTCGCTGCGTTAGCGACACAATAGAATATTGCTATTGTAAAAAAGACTTGGCTTCCATACTATCACAGTGTGCTGGTCTGAACTCACGAGAATAAACTTACCGATATGGTGAATCTGATGCCTGATTGTTTCTGATTCTAATTCTGTTTCATGGTTCCTTCTTTTTCCAATTCAGGAACGAGAAATTCCTTCTGATGATCCACGACATCTGAACGTTAGCCGCATTTTGGACATAAGTTACTACCTCCTGTTTGTAGTTTCTTTGCTAAAGCTTTATCCAAACCGCTAATTATTGAACATGAAACCTGCATGGAGCTACCCAATTTAACAGATGAGGAGAAAAGTGAATATATATATATATATATATTAAATATTCAGTTTGAGAATATAGGATTAGTACCTACTAGTCTCACAGATTTGAAGGCTAGAATGCATGTAACTTTCTGTTACTTCCATGCTGATACATCCAGGTTTATCAGTCTTTGGAGTGCAAGGTCAGAGAGTAGGATTGTCAGTTGTCTTATTGTGGAGACATTATCAAAATACATCTATTGCATTAGTGCGTAGGTTGTCTCTTTAGCATGTGGGAAGTTTTGCTGTAGAATTATATTAAATTGGATAAGCGTGGTTTTTTTAATTTAATTTTATCTTCAACAGTCAACTCTTTCCAGTTTACCCATTTACTTGTTTGCGTGAAAAAAACTTCTAATTATAACTTATTTTAACAGTTATGCTATAGTCCGTGATATGACCGCTGCTGGACTTGGATTAAATAAGTTTTGTTATGCTGGACTGATAACCGCATTCAAGAACAAGGCACCAACCACTGAGGAGACTTTGACAAAAGTATGTCATGCATATGTAGGCATTTATTGTAGGGATACATTTAACATAACTACACCTTTTTTTTTTGAACTTCGCTTTTTTGAGCAGATTCTCGAGTTTGTCCAGCAGTCAAAAGGTTGGCAATATGTTGAAAGAGTATCAAAAGACAGCGCTGAGAATATAATGATGAATGTGTCAGAGGAAGAACTTTACAACCTACCAACAGCAGAGTATGCACATAGACGAGGATTTATCTTTAAACAGTTGACAGTTTATCATGTTGCTATCCATGCTTGTGCAGACCTGCAGAGCAAAGAGGTGCACTATTTTACCTTTGCATTACCTTTTTTAATAACTAGTATTTGGTTACTACTTAGCAGCCTGAACAATTGACATGACCATAGGCGTGTTGTTTTTCATACCTTAGTGTAGTTCAAAATCAAATCACCAGAGTTGAGCATTACCTCTTAATGATGTTTATTTTACTTCGCTATCTTGCAGACACTTGAAGCACTTCTTGACATGGTCAATAAAGATGGATTTACATATGATGCCTTCATTGTGATGCAAGCTCTCAGGTAATCTATAATGCCAATGTTGACTATTTTCCTGAAGCACTTGTAAGCATGCTGAACAGTATGATCTAATGATCTGCATTACATGGTTATTAGGAACTTAGGTGATTACTTGCTCCAGAGATGCGTAGTTTAGAAGGATGTCCCGGTGAGACCTCATTATTGTAGACTATGAAAGCATCTAGGAAGAGATTAGCTGATGTAGCTTTGCTATCCAAATTTTTATGCTTGCACATTATATATTTACTGAAAAGCTTCTTGAGTACACATTTATTGAATGAACAATCTTAATGAAGTGGACATCTCATTACTTTCCTATTTAATGGTATTATGGAATCTTTTTTTTGGAAATGCTATAGTGTCTACTTTAGTACTTTTCTCATGTCTGCCCTTGATATGCAACCCCCATGTTTGTCCTTTTGTCTTATCATGCTTTCCATTAACTTCTGATTCTAGCTGTTAATTTGTTGTCCTTAAATTGAGGTGTTATCTTCGATGTGGAGATATTGATTCCGCTGTTAAGATGTTTGAAGAGTTCTCAAGCTCAAAATCCCCACCAGCGGAGTTGTATGTGGTGAGTAAAACCTTAATCACGCCAAATTTGTAAATTGATGAATTGATCACTAGTTTATGTGTCTGCTGAATTCGAAACGTGTGAAACCTTGTTAAAGTTGCTGATACCTCCATGGTTGTTACAGTGTCGCGGCGGAGCTGTGTGGACACCATGCCCATTCGCCGCGACTTAGGGGGGAGGGAGGGGGAGGAGGCACCGGGAAGGGGAGAGGAGGCGAGGCGGCGGGGAGGGGAGACGCTGAGGAGAGGAGAGGAGGCGAGGCGGCGGGGGAGGACCGGAGGAGGCGAGGCGGCGACGAGTGAGCGCGGGTCTGCGGGAGAGATGAGAGAGGGGGGAGTGCGGGGAGACGAGTCGGTAGATATAGAGTTGTGATGCAGAGTATGAGTATGTATGCATGTTGGATACATACATGCACAGCGCGGCAACTCGCCTGGCGTCGCCATGGCGTCCAGGTGCCCCTCACTCGCCTTGGTCGCTGACTCCACTGTAACAACCATGGATACCTCCACGGAGTTAAAAAACTGAATTAACAACCTATGCCTGGTAAATGGACATGTACTGTACACAAAGGGAACCTACTCAGACCTTCTTTCATTCTGCCTTTTGTAGACTATTTTGAACTGAAACTCTAATTATGTATTTATGACAATATGACATATCTACCAATTGTTCATTTCTTAAGGCCCCACTCGTTTCAGCTTCAACTTCAGCTTCTGGCTTTTGATTTTTTTTTTTGCCTTTTTTCCCCGTATTCTTTCGTATTGTCCGTGATGGGCTAACCTTTTTTTTATTTTAAAATTTTTAAAATTTAATTATGCCAAATAAATCACCATCAGTTACAGTGAAAAATAAACCAACTATAGTAAAAAAAACTATAAGCCATCGCCAAATTAAGCACCACCTCGCTTCAGGAGGTACTATCTGCTTATTAGTCACAGACTGTGCAACACTTGTAACTGTACAAGTGAAATCCATGTCACCCAAAATAAGTTCAACTTTTATATTGCTGCATATTAACTTGTGGGCTATCAAACCAATATTAACCATGACCAACTTGCAATGTTGACCGTTGGATTTCACAGATCAACAGTTACAACTCACTGGATTCAACACAGGAAAGGAAAGATGGAAATCGAACTTTGAAGCTTGAATTTTGTACCATATGATCTTCCCTATATGCTGGACAAAAAGAATGTGCATACACAAAACTGCGCATGTAGGAAAGATAATGATCCATACTAAATAGTATAGATACCTTTACCATGGTGGAGCTAATTAAGAACCTACATGGAATTTTGATAACAATAATCCCTTTTTTTCAATTGGGAACCTATCTATTTCTTAGATCACACTTTGTGTTCTCATATGTTTGTCTGTATTCTATGCATCATTAACATGCAGACACTTGCTGAGGGAGCTATGATTGGGCATACCCCAAGAGGAATGCAACTTGCTCAAGAAACCATAGTAATTTCTTACTTTCAGTTTTGTTTCATAGTTTGACTAACTTGGAAATACAAAATTTTACATCTGTAATATTTTTCAGGAGAAAATGACTTCAAGAAATTTCTTCTTGAATCCCAGGATGGGAACTGATCTTCTACTTGCAGCCTCGGGTGAAAGGGTAAGTGTCACAGCTACTGCCCCTCCAGTACTGAACTCACTGAAGCCTTATAAATGCTAATGCATCTATATGAAGAATACACAAATTGTTTGACTACTAATGCCAGCTTCTTGAAATGAATCCAAATTGCTTCCCCCAAATGACTAGTATTGAAATTTTGTGGTTTTGTTCAGACTGGTGGATATACAATGGCAAATTATATATGGGATCTCCTGCAAAACCGCAATATAATTCCGTCACTTCCTGCTGTTGAAGCATACCACAAGGGTTTGAAGGTAAGCTTCAGTTTGTAATCCCGCAACTGAGTATATTTTCTTCACCTTGGAGACATCCATGGTTTTTTTTCAAAAGCAAAATATTTTTTAACATCACATTGAGTTAATATATTAATATTAGTTTCATACAATTCTAAAACTGTTTGGCATCATTGGAATAGATAGTTTGCTTCGCTGCGTTAGCGACACAATAGAATATTGCTATTGTAAAAAAGACTTGGCTTCCATACTATCACAGTGTGCTGGTCTGAACTCACGAGAATAAACTTACCGATATGGTGAATCTGATGCCTGATTGTTTCTGATTCTAATTCTGTTTCATGGTTCCTTCTTTTTCCAATTCAGGAACGAGAAATTCCTTCTGATGATCCACGACATCTGAACGTTAGCCGCATTTTGGACAACCTCAGCATCCGGTTTGGACCAAGGAGAAATACTCCCAGTAACACACAGACATAATGCTCTCTTCCCTTAGCCAGTGCAAGTTGGAATTTGTTTTAGTGAGGCTGCTGGATGCATCAGCTTGTTTAGGATGGCGCAAAGCAATATATGAAAGCATTTTCACCTGCCAGACCTAAAATCTAATTCTTGAGTTCTTTTTTTTGAAATCTGGCCTCGTTAAATATTGTTGTCGGAAGGCTATTTATCCTTTGTGGTTTAGAGAGTTTGTACTGTCACAATTTGTTATCACCTTCAACAGCAAGCGGTTAGGCTGGCTGTATGCTGATTGTTTAGTTGGTGGCCGAAATGATAGGTTGTCCAATTCTAGCTCAGCCGTAGATTTGTAAATTTTAGGTATTCATGGGTCTGTTTGGTTGCCTGTATCCGGTTGAACCAGGCTGGCCGGATACAGGGTCTCCTTGTTTGGTTGCCTGGTCGCTGGGTTCAGCTTGGCTCTGCTCATGCAAGATTCCCCCCGCAGCCAGACTCTGGAGAAACGTGGGAATCGGGCGTTTCTGGGGAGCCAGGCTCGTGGGATGCAGGTGATTAGTCAGTTGATGATGTTATTAGTGTATATTAGTAAATATCAAGTATTATTAACGTGTTTTGAAGAGGTTTAAGATATAATAAGATACGAACATCTTATATAACATATCTTCATAATCATACTCTTATATTATTTTTATCTCATGCAACATATCTTCGTACAGGCAACCAAACAATATCTCTTCTCAGCCAGACTCTACTCGTACGTGAACCAAACACGACAGTGTTGTATGCGCTCAACCTGTCCCACGAGAGCCTGGCTCTCAGATACGAGCCAGGCTCTACTCGTACGTGAACCAAACAGGCCCCATATGTCTCTAGATTCCCCCCATCTGAACCTCTTGTTTACCCCTAGCTCAGATCAAACTGTTAGGGGAAAAAAAGGTTGTTTATTGGTTTACAAACTAGTGACTGGCTTATCGGCGATCTTGTTTCCACCACTTCAAAAATATACCGTGAGAACTTTTTGGTTGAAAAAATGAATTTCAGCTACTTTCATAAAATGCTAGGAAAATTCGCTATAGAATGTAACGAGATCTAATGGAGGAAGATTTGGGAAATTGCAATTAAACCAGGTAAGTTGCCCTATACGGCCACACCATAGGGTTAGGAAAAATTTTCACGTAACCACAGATGTCACCCGATATTCGAGCATGCCCTACCGATTGAGCTTCTCTTGAATCAGAATTGTTTGCTGACAATTAGGGACGATGTGCATGTCAATCAGGACGCAGCTCTGGCTCCTTGCGTCGATAAAGGTGATTACAATATGTGGTTTATTATTACATTTGTGTGAGCACGATGAAAGTGATATGTCCAAAACGTGGGGCTAAATTAACTAATAGTCGAGATGCAGTTTGGAATGTATCATGTGGCGGATCAATGCTCATTGTAGAGAATTCTCAAATGGGTTTCCCATTCTGACAAGCAGCATGGACTACTGTGGTAAAAGGGCCCGCGGGCAGATCTAGAGGTTGCAGCTGATGGCAATGGCAGATCAATCTCATAGCACAATAACTTCGACAGGTGGACCCTTTCTTGTTAGGAACCTCCGTATACAACTTGCAGTAGGTTTTGGAGTACAATCGGGAGAATTGAGATGGATATAGGGTTGGGAAGAAGAAGATAGAAGTTCTAGAAGGTTCCAGGAGGAAGATTAAGGACCAAGGGGGCGCCTGCCCTTTGTCGTGCAGCACAAAATTGGAAATGATGGCAAAGCATAGACTTCTATGAAGATTAAGGACTTTGGAACTATAAATGATCTAAGGAGTTAAGGTATCGCTCGGTTGGGATGAAATAAATTAGTTTATGGCTGAAATTACATTATAACTGGCTGAAATTACATTATATCTGATGGTAACTTATTTGGCGTAACTAAATTTTAAAAAAATAAAAATGTAAAAATAGATTAGCCCATCACGGATAATACAAACGAATACAGGAAAAAAGAACTGACAAAAAAACTCAAAAAAAATCCAAAAGTCAGAAAAAGACGAAATTTAGAAATAGTAAAAAATAAGTCAGAAGCTAGAAGTTCAAACCAAAATGAGCGATAACTTTTGTTTTTGCCATGGTTTTCAAATTTGATTAAGTTCACAACAAATCAGTAACCAACAGATAAAGAAAAAATTGATTATTTGCTACAGCAAAGAATGATCTTCTACGATTTGCCACTCCAAACATTTATCACTTCACAATATACCATTTTAGCCATTATCTCTATATTTTCTATGCGAAATGAACTTATTACCCCGTATATTAGTCATATTCATATACATATTATTATATAGTTATAGCAACATTTCTTCCATTTCACAATATTCTGGGTCTGACAGTTTCCCTTAGGAGAGGTTCTCCAGAACAGGGAAATAGCGGGGCACATGGCAAAATGGTCGGTAGAACTTAAGAAGTTTGACCTCCATTTTGTGTCCTGAATGGCCATAAAATCCCAAATCTTGATAGATTTTTTCGCCAAATGGACAAATCCTAAACTTATTTAGGATCCCCAACAGTACGCTTTCCATGACCAGCGGACGATGTACTTCCACGGGTCGCTTACACTAAGTGGCTCGGGGGGGTCCTGGAATCTCCCGCGAGAGACCTTAAAGTATGTCATACAATTACTCTTTCCAGACACTAATAACGTGGCCGAGTATGAAGGTTTGTTGGCTGGTATACGAGCCGCTAAAGTGCTTAGGATTCATTGGCTACTCATGAGATGGGACTCAACTAGTCGTGAATCAGGTCGGCAAAGAGTATCAAAGCTCGAGTTCGACCATGTCTCAGTACTTGTCGGAAGTCCGAAAGCTTGAGAGGCACTTTTTCAGTTTCGAGTTATAGTATATCCCACAAAAGGATAACTTTCTCACTGACTAGTTGACTCGAATAACTTCTTCCTGATCACAAGTACCACTAGGAGTCTTCTTAAAACAACTCCAAAAAACATTTCTGGTCGAAGTACTAGAGACAACTCCTAATAAGACAACATTTCTAGAGTACAAGGATACTTGGATGACACCCATCTATGAGTATCTTCAAAAGGGTTTCGTACCTGATGACGATCTCGAGGTAGATCATCTATCCCTCAAGACAGAAAGAAGTATAAACGGAGTACTCAATAAACATAGACAGAAAGGTGATCTCGAGGTAGATCACCTTTGTTGATGGGGTACTCTATAAACGGAGTACTCAATGGGTTCTCATGTGGTGCCTATGGCAGAAAGAAGGATTACTACTCCTTAGCGACATACATGGGGGCATTTGTGGAGCGCATGCTTCCTACAGAACACTGGTCGGTAAAGCTTTTTGACAAGGTTTCTATTGGCCAATAGCCCTCAATGACGCCAAAGAGTTGGTTAATAAGTGTGAGCAATGCCAGTTTCATAGCGGGCAAATACACCAACTGGCTCAAGCACTTCAAACAATTCCTCTCTCATAATCTTTTCCGACCTGGAGGCTCGACATCCTAGGACCATTTCCAAGAGCAATGGGGGGCTTCCAATTCCTTTTTTGTGGCTATTGACACGTTCATAAAATGGATCGAGGCTCAACCTGTGACGGGGATAACAATGGAAGCCACAAAGAGGTTCATGATGAGAAGCATGATTACTTAATTTGGAGTACCAAGTCAAATAATTATAGATAATGGTAAGCAATTTTTGAATGCAAAATTTTAAGAATTTTGTGATGAATTTAGTACCAAACTTTGCTATGCCTCATTTGCCTATTCACAAAGCAATGGGCCAATCGAGTGAGCGAATGGCCAATAATTGACAAAATTAAGACTCAAGTCTTCGACCAGCTTATAAAGCACTCGGGAGCTTGGGTACAAGAACTTCATTCAATATTATGGGAGTCGGGCGACAAGAGAGACTCTATTTTCCTAGTTTTTAGGGTCGAAGTCATGCTTTCCCCAGAGCTAAAGATCCGATCGACAAGAGTCGAGAACTTTAGTGACTCTAACCAAGAGCAACTTCGAGCGGATGACATCAACCTGCTCGAAGAGAAGAGGAATCAAGTCTTAATCCGATCAGTAGTTTATCAGCAAGCCATGCGTAAGTACTACGATCGTAAGGTTCAACCTCGCAGTCTTATTATAGGTGACTTGGTATTGAGGAAAATTCAATCCCAGCCTAACCGGAACAAACTTTCCCCCAAGTGGAAAGGTCCTTACACCGTGGTCAAAGTCACACGACCAGGCTCTGTATGACTTGATATGGAGGATAGCTAGATTCTCTAAAAGTCTTGGAACATCGATCAACTGCGTAAAATTTATGTGTAAACATTTCTACTCTTTCAATAAAGTTTTTAGTTTTTTCAATCTTTATTGTCGTACGATCAGTAGAGTTTCTTTTATGTTTGTTCGAACACTTCTAGCACATCCAATTTGTTTAACTAGTCAAACAAGGGAACACAACTAGTGAAGTCTTTCGTTTGTACATGTGTTCCTGCCTGCTAAAAGGAGCTTCCTAGTGACGAACTATTCTTGACTCTTGCTATCAGTATAAAACAATTGTGTTGTCTATGAAAACATTGAACAAGTGTACAAGAAGGATTCTGAGTCTTTATTTTCTTATAATTTATGTCTTCGATTTGATTAACTTGGTCGAAGGGGGTAGCGTCACCTAGTCAAAGCCTTTCCTCTTTGCACGTGGTCCTATCCACTAGAAAGAACCTCCTAGAGTCGACTCATTCGTAACATTTGCTGCCAGAATATAGCAATCGAATTCGACAATGATGGTCGATGAATACTTTACTCTCTGCATACTTTACTCTGTACTATTTGCTTAGTTTATCTATATAAACTAAGTAAATAGTCGGGAGCTAGGATAGAGTTATTCATATAACTTTATTTCTTAAATTATATCCTTTTTATTTTCTTTTTTGTCTTACGAGTACTAACTACTCAACAAGATGAATTGTCGGAAAAAGGAAGAAGTCTTTCATCATCCAAACGTAAGTCTTTACAAAAGTTATTATTTATGAATTACTCTTAGAGTATACACCTTAACGATAAGGGAGAGATTTCACAGGGTAGTCGTAAGTCTTACTACGACTATTCCTTGGTAGTAAGTCTTTCTACGACCACATAGCCGTAAGTTTTACTATGACTACTCCTTGGTCGTAAGTCTTTCTACGACCATATAGTCGTACGATATCCTACGATCACCTCGTGGTCGTGGGTCTTTCTGCAACTAGCATATTCCCGACTAACTTGTTTATAACGACCTACTTCATTGTGGGGTTGTCTAATAAGGTGGTTAGAACATGCACTTATTCCTAATAACCGCACACAATTTTTCTTTCAAAAAAAAATAACCGCACACGATCTCTCTCTAACAACAACCGTCGCACGGCAAACGGGCCACTATGTCTATCTGATAGTAACTTCCGTCAAACGGTTATAACCCGAAGCATTGAGGCGTCTTTTGGCGTGGAACAACGGCCACCGTTCGTCGATTATATAAAGGTTGACGTCAGAGAGGAGAAGGGTGGATCACATTGGATCAGGTGATAATGCTAGGTATTTCGCATTACTCTCAATTATAATCAATTTCTCTGAGTAATAGCCACACATGATGTAGGGTTATTATTCTCGCAGGAGAAAGTTCGAATCTGTATAAAAATTCCCGTGTCTCTATTCTGCATGTTCATACATCGAGTCTTCTAGAGTTTCTCCGAATCCAAATAAATCATACATAAGATCGATATTAAAACATCGACGCTGCCTTTTAACTTAAGGGCCATCACACTAGGACTAACCACTACCTTTTAATTAAAGAGCATATTTTAAGGGCGAAATGGTGGCCGTTGAGATTCACTAAGCAACTGTTACAACTCACTGGATTCAAACACAGGGAAGAAAGAGATGGAATTTGAACTTTTGACTTTTGTACCATCTGATCTTCCCTATATGCCGGATAAAAAGAAGGCATGTACACAACGATGCCAAACTGGGGACGTATGAATGTAATGATTCTTACTAAATACTCATTCAGTCACGAAAGAACATTGATTGAGCGGTAGTTCTATGCATCACCCTCTCAATATAAGTTATATAAATCTTAAAACAAGAGAAGGAATAAGTAATCACCATCCACTCTTCATTCATGATTTAATATTTATGCAACTTTGAGATAGTGATGCATAGAAACACCCCTATTATTTTGGAGTACATGCAGTCAAACTTTCTAAACTTTAGTTTTGTACCATCTGATCTTCCCTATATGCCGGACAAAAAGAAGGCACGTACACAACAACACCAAACTGGGGACGTATGAATGTAATGATTCTTACTAAATACTCCTTCAATCACAAAAGAACGTTGATTGAGCGGTGCTTCTATGTATCATCCTTTCAAACAAGTAATATAAATCTTAAAATAAAAGAAGAGATAAGTAATCACTATCCATTCTTTATTCATGATTTAATATTTATACAACTTTGAGATAGTGATGCATCGAAACACCTCTATTATTTTGAAGTACGTACAGTCAAACTTTCTAAACTTTAGTTAACAATATCAAGTTTGAGATAGCAAAAGCCCAAACATGTGTCGTTGCCTAGCACCGGCCTGAAAGGGTGCCTAAGGTAGGAGTGTTTGGATTCATACCAAACTGTATCCTACCAATTATTGGTCGCGACCAATGTTGACCACAACTTGGGCAATATTTGTGTGCTAAAATTTTGGCCGGCACCTATGAGCTGGTTAGGCTTGAGGGCAAAAAAAAAAGCAGGGAAAAAACAACCTATGACAAATGCGGTCGACATCGTCCAAATTTTGGCAAGAAAATGCATTAGCACAACAGTTTGATTAGATTAAACTTAGATAAGATAATGCCACGGCTAGTAGAGTAGTTTTTCTTGTTTTGAATTTACCATGGCTAGCAGAGCAGCTCCTTTCTACATAAAAAAATAGTCTCTTTCACACGCACGGGACGCAGTACACGACGGCCCATCTCGGCTTCACCGTGCCACGCAGGACGGCCGTCCGATGAACGACCGACAGTCCTGATCGCTCCAGCCCGCGCCCACCGTTTCCTATCCGTTCCGTTCCGTTACGCGTCGTCGAACGCGACTTCTTCGACGACTTGGACTTGTCTTCAATTCCCACCGCCGCCGCCTCTCTGAGACTAGTACTCGTGCTCCTCTCCTCTCCTCTGGTCGGCAGGGAGACGAGCTCGCCGGTGGGAGGCCGCCCACCTCCTCCTCCACCTCGTCGTTGCCGTCGTGTTCCTGGCCGCGTCACGCATTGGGATCTCGCGGCTCGTTCCCTGCCGCCGCCTGCCTTCCCGCCCAAACCCTAGCCGCCGCCGCCGCCTGGGGGAGCTGGGACGGCGGCGGGATCCAACGGTACGGAAGGTAGTATGCTCGCTTCCCGCCTTTTCCGCTGCGTGTTGGTCGATTTTCCTCGCGAATTTTTTTGGTTCTAGCTAGAATGGGTGGTGGGGTGCTTGCTTGTTTCAGCTGCTGCTGTTGCCGGTTGTACGGTGCTGCGTTGTGGCCATGGAGTGTGGGAGTGAGAGAGCACGGCGGGAGGGGAGCTCGTGGATACGGTTGGGTCGGAGCTCGGTCGATTGGCTGCTTGGTAGTATCGACAACTAAAAGGAGAAGATGATTTCAGGAGTATTTAGATGGAATTCGATGCTTTGTGTCTCTGTATCGCTGTGTGCTACGCTCTTTCTTTTTTGTGTGTTATTGTAGATAGATTGGTGGCGCTGACCGAATAGCCTCCTGAATAATCAAGGATAGGTCGTCGGTTACTCGTTTCCTTTTTTTGCTCTCTTCATGAGGCATCATACAAACGGAAAAAGGGTAGCACAGCAACATTCCTTTTCTGATATCTTGTGCTTTGATTCAGTTGTATTTGCTGATGATGTCATTGAATGGCGGTTAGGTCTTGTGATGGAATGTGTACATATTATATATTGAGCATTGCTCCATTTATGGGGAATTGTAGAGGTGATATTTGTTTAGTTGTTTTGGTATGTTTAAAATGTTTAAAGTGAGAATGCTAAAGGATTAACGTTATTTATTACCCCCTTTGTTCCTAAAATAGGGTCTTGATTCTTTGTTATCTTTTCATGCTCTGCAAGAGACAATAACCATTGATTGTTACCATAATATTTTAGTAAAAGCTACACAAATATAATATTATGAATGCTTTTTTTGTCAGTATCCAGTATTCTCCTTTTCAAAAGGCCAATCTTATTATTTTTCTATTTTCTATATGCTAATGTTCAAAGTTGAATGCACAGCAAAAGGATTTATATTTAAGAACTGAGGGAGCATTGGTCTTTTTCTGACGGCAAATGAGGAAATAAATGCAATTTTAGCAGGCTTTTTCGCATTAAACTGTGCATTTGTGGCTACTCTCTTAGATATCCAAACACTGATAATTGGTAGTCATGACCAGCTCACAATATTCACTTCCTCCCTTTGTTTAGTTCAGCTGTTGCTCTGTAGCATTTGTTTAGTTCAGCTGTTGCTCTGTAGCAGATCGTTTCTCTTTCCTCTGCACTGTGTTTACTTTTTCATTTTTTAATTGTTTCACCTGGGAGTTCCTTAGCAAAGGTTCTATGGATATTTTACTGGGAGTTCCTTAACAGAGGTTCTATGAATATTTTAGTCCTATATAGATTAATGAGATACTTTCATGAACAAAAGAAAAGGAAAGCCCACTAGTACTATTCATTCTAAAGGTTGTCTGTATTCTGACTAAATTGTTTATGATATGGACAGTTATATTTATTGGTTGCCTTTTTTTTTAAAATTCGGTTGCCTTGTATGTTCATATTTCATAGTTGTGTATTAAGGATTCCTCCTGAGTTAATGTTTTTGTTCAGATTTCTTTTTTTTTGGATTGCTTGTGGACCCCTCCTTCATTGATATGTACCATTTATTGTTGAGTGTTTAATTTATAATTCCGAGTAGCCGCTCTTGCTGATAACAAAAATGATATTGCATTTCAGTTATTGGACATTAATTATCTTTGGTGGATGAGAACCCTGCAATAAAGAGTGCAAGTGTTTGATAAGGTTTCACAAGCTGTCCAGAGAGGTTCAGAAGTTGCTACCCTAGAAGATTATTTCCCATGCTGGTGGGTAAAGGAAAAAAGGAAAGGTGGCTTGCTTAACTGAACTGAAGACATGTCCAAATCTACTCCTGTTAAACCAAGCATGGGACGAGGTATGGATGGAAATTGAGGGATTGTCAGGGGCTTGTTTGTAAAAAGTGGGCCTTCCTTGCAAGCAGAGAAAAACCCTTGCGCTCAGTGCCCCTCTCCCTCCCCGCCGCCGCCGCCGCCGGAGCACGACCACCGCGGTACTCGATTTCCAGCGTCGTTGTAACACTCCGTATTTTCTTTTTGATTAGAGAGAATTTATTCGGGAAAGGATCCGGGTAAAAATTATTCTTTTCGGGTTGCGGGGAAAACGGGTTTTGGTTGACGGGCCAGGATGGGGAAGCTTTGGGGGCCCGGCTTGGAAGTGAGGGAGGCACCTTGGGCCTTAGGCCCATGCGCCCCCTAACCCTAACCCCCTTTTGGCCGCACCCCTCCCCCTCCTCCCCCTTTTGGCCGCCACCCCTCCCTCTTCCTCCCCCTTGGCCGAAATTTCCTCCCCCCTCCTTCCTCTTCCTTGGCCGCCCCCTCTCCTCCCTAGTGCACCCCTCCCTCCACCCCTTTGGCAGCCGCCTCTCCTCCCCATTGCGCAGCCCCTCCTCTCCCTTGCGCAGCCTTTCCCTCCCTTCCTCCCCGACGAGGCGAGAAGCCTTGGAGAAAGAGGGAAGAAAGAAGAAGAAAGGGAGAAAGGGGAGAAGAGGAGGAGTTCGTAGGGTGTTCTTCGTGTTCTTCGTCGGTTCTTCAAGGGTAATCCCCGCTGTTCGTTTGATTGGGTAATTAGTTTTGTTGTTTATCACTTTGTGGTTAGTGCTGTTTTTAGAGGCAGATTTGCTGTCGTCTGTTGGACCTTAGTTTTCGTGTAGGTAAAGGCAGAATCAGGATTTCTGGTCTCCTAGAGTTTTGTAGATTATTTCGTCATGATTCTGTAGCCTTTGAGTTCACCCAAATTCGAGTTGTGAGTCAAAAGTTATGATAGTTTTAATCCTGCTGTCCAGAACTCTGTTTTGATTCTTAGCAGTAACTTTGCGCAGCAGATTAAAAATGGTTAAAGTCTGAATCAGGAAACCTCCATATTATGAAAATTGTAGCTTATGATCTTATCTTTCACTGGCCGCCAAGAACGCTTAATTCCGTTATGTGAATCAAAAGTTATGCAAGTTTTAATCCTGCTGTCCAGAATTATCTTTCTGTTTAGTGCAATCTGTTTTCGGTGTAGACTTATCTAGTTGGGCGGGCGTTCGGGATGACGATGTAGAAGGTTTTGGGAAGCGTCCTGTTATGTTGTTCTTATTTAGATTATATATATTGTAGGCGAAAAGGTTTCAGGCTTAGAGGCCCCCGCCATTTCATCCTAACACGTCGTCCTTCGGAAGGCAAGTACCATGTTGATTTGATTCAAAGAAAACATTGTATGCTTGCTGTTTTATTTACCTATGTTCATCTAAGACCCTTGATAACACTTATGTTCATGATGTATTCCTTAGGTGAGTTGTCTATATGTGTAGAGAATGTATCGTTTTATTATGCGAGTTTCATTCCATGCATACCACTCATTGTTTCATCCACGGGAGTGGATCAAAAGACCCATTAATTCCAACATGGGCAAGTAAGACCCACCATTCCAAAGTGGGCCCCACCATTCCAAAGTGGGTAGTTCGGGACACCCGTATGAAACGTTCTTCATACGGGATTGAATCCCCACATTTTGTTAAATGTGGGTTTAAGTGAACACTGACGGGTGTGTCACTGGCTATACCGGTATATGCATTGTGTAGTCCCTCCATTCCATTCACTTCATTCATTCAAATTCATTCAATTGTGTTCGTTCTGTGTTCGCTTCATGTTGATTAACAATGTTGGCTTGTTATTCTTTGTCATATGTACTTACTGAGTCGTTGGACTCACTCTTGTTGTTATTGTTGTTGTTTTTTTTATTTAGGTACTACCTTGAGGTCGGCATGCTTGGGAAAAGGGAAGGAATAAATTAGTAGCACTTGCACACTCATGAAAATAAAGGAAGATAATTAGTTATAGGATGCAAGAACCTTTTAAGAACCATTTGATTATCATTGGATTATAATTGTATTAAGAGTTAGATTATCCTTAATGCCTTTACTCTTTCATATTCTTACATGTTTTAGAATCCTTTTAGTATAACTGTTGAATTTGAACTAGTTACTCGAGCTTTGTCTTCTATAATTATTTCTGTTCATGAAATCACTGAATTGGAAAGATAAACAAGGTAGACTCTGCCAAAATTTTGTATAACTTAAATAGTTAACATTGCTTTACTTCTAGTTTAGTAGCATTCTGGGTCCTTGTTTGGCCGGGGTGTTAAAGTCGTAGCCTCCGGTAACCGGACGCTGGCGAGGTAAGACCTCTCTCTCTCTCTCTCTCTCTGCGCGCACGTGTGAATGATGCCTTCTTCTTAGTTCTGGATTTCTTGCTCCAATTGATGTGTAATCCGACGGTTCTTTTGCCAACTCTGATTGAATAACGATCCAGGGCAGGAGCGTAGCATCAGATTGGAGGAGTCATGACGGGTAAAGTTCTCCTCAGTCTCAGAGAGATCTAATATGTGAAGTAGAGTGTGTTCTGTGGTGAATTTACAATGCTGTTCTTTGATTCTTTTCCTCTTGTTGCTTGCTCCAGGGAAAGCAGAGCAGAAGTCACGCAAGGAGAAGCGAAAAGAAGCGAGATCAGAGAAGCAAAAGCTGCGGTTTCTCTCTTGGGTTCAGCACCAGGTGAGCTGACCGAATCATCAAAAAGAAAAAGAAAAAGATAACATCTTTAGTTAATTCCTCCCTTTCTGTAATTAGGGTGGCAAAAATAAGAAGCCGGCAATGCCATCCGTAGAATCAAGTCCAGTAGAGGAGAAGAAACCAAAGAAAGAACCCACTGCCGTGACGAAGAGAAAGAGGGAACGAGAGGAGAGGCGCAAACCCAAGTCCAAATTCCAGGAATATCTTGAAATGGAGATGGGTGGAGCTGTGAGCAGAGAGGAGGATCTGGATACAGAGAAGAGGCTTGCAAAAATGCTCAAGGTGAAGAAGGGAAAGCTGGGAGGTCCAGATGATGGTATGGACAGTCTTTTTGCGGACCTCGGATTTGGTGGTGACTTCGGTTCAGATGATGAAACAAAAGAGTATGATTGGAAGGTGGCAGATGACACTAAACTAGACAAGAAACGGAAAAGGAAAAATAAGAAAGTGAAGAATGATGCCATGGAGGAACCGGATGATGGAGGCATGGAAATGGCTGAAGAAAATGACGGAGAACTTCATGAATCTGAGGATAGAGAGCCTAATGTAATTGAACTACCCACAGAATCGAAAGCGAGGTATGTACCTCCTAGTCTGCGCGCTACATCCAAATCAGAATCAGAAGAGATCTCTCAGATGCGCCGGAGAGTGAGAGGTGTGACTTTTGAGTTCCATCTTTTATTTGCTTCTATGTAACATGTTTCTGTATCCATTTTGTTTGGGAGTGTGTTATCATATATGACCTAATGTTTGGATTGCATCAGGACTTCTGAACAGGCTCTCAGAGTCAAACGTGGAATCTATTACTCAGGAAATTGCTGCACTTTTCCGCGTATAGTCCTATATCACTCTTTTTCATTCTTCTAATATTTTCTTGCGGATGTTTTGTTGTAGCTTGATTAATCACAAGGTACTGTCTTCTGGTTTTTTGTGCTATTTATCTATTCACAGTCAGTTCCGCGAAGTGCTGGCTGTCAGATAATTGGTGATGAAGTTTTGGCAAGTTGTTCCCGAGGACCTCGTGGCAACGAACAGTTAAGGATCTTCCCATTAATCATATATATCCCATGTGTCTATAGACCTTTTTATGTTTCTCTAATTTAAAGTAGGAAGTGATGGATGTTTGTTACTACCAAACTAATGAAATTGCTTCATTTGTTCAGGTATGCTGCTGTATTTGCAGCCTTTGTTGCAGGTATGGCATGCTTGGTTGGTATGGACTTCAGTGCTAAGATCCTTGCTTCTCTTGCAAAGTCATTTGAGGTATGTCTGTTCCGATTAAGATAAAGATGAATTGTTACCTGTCTCTGTCTAAAGTATTTTTTTTGTGCTCTGAGTGATGATTCCAGTTCATTTCTATTTTTTAGATAAGTTGATATGTTTTCTTATTTTTACCTTGTGGCAGGATGAGTACTCAAAAGAAGATGGTCTGTCTCTGAGAAATCTTACCTTACTGTTCTGTTATTTGTGCATATTTGATGTCGTTTCAAGGTCTGCATTTGAATACAACAATATAACATGCTTCTTTACTACCACTTCAAGATAAATTTTGATAATCTTGTCTAATATTGCAGTGATCTTGTATATGATCTTCTCTCAGTGCTGAGCAAGCGATTGACAGAGCTGGATGTCTCTACAGTATTGACCATCTTGCAGTGTATGACATTAATAATGTCTTACTCCGTAGTCCATAATAATACACAACTTACTTATTGAACCTGCACAATTGTTCCTCTATTTGAGTACCATACCATGTTCTCTTTCTGAGTGAAGCTGAGGATATGTTTTCATCTGGATCAACAGGCTGTGGAATGAAGCTACGGGGAGATGACCCAGGTGCAATGAAAGATTTTATCCTTGGTATTCAGAACTCTGTAAATCAGTTGAAATCACACTCAGCTGGTCAAGAAGATGGAAAAGCAGAGATACATAGCAAAAGAGTAAGTTCCTTTGTTTATTGCACCTATTCGAGAAGCATTACATGTCAGCTTAGTTTTTTAGTTTGGTGTCTTGTATAACTTGGTGTCTTGTAACTTACCATGCAGATGGAATTTATGCTCGACACAATATGTGACATTAAGAACAACAAAAAAAGGCCCAAAGAGGATCCTTCACACCACACTCGTATAAAAAAGTGGCTTCAAAAGGTTTTTACCTGAACTTATTGCCCGGCATCTGGAAGTATAAATTGTGACATCAGAAATGCAGACTTTTCTGTCCATTTAACACTTAGTTCTGCTTTTACATGCCTGCAGCTGAAGGCAGAAGATGTCCTCTTGCGCGGGATAAAGTGGAGTAAGCTTTTGGACCCTGAAAAGAAAGGGCAGTGGTGGTTGTCCGGGGATGTTTCATGCACAGTAGGCAATATTGAAGATGTTGCAGCAGTTATCAGCAAGGATGTTGTAGAGGCACAAAAACTGGTTCAGCTTTCAGCTGCTCAGCGGATGAACACTGACCTACGAAGAGCAATCTTTTGCATTATAATGAGTGCCGAAGACTATGTAGATGCTTTTGAGAAGCTCTTGAGGCTGGACCTTTCTGGGAAGCAGGCATGCATGTTCTGTACGATGTGCTGCTTTGTGTGTCTCTCTCAATATTACTAATGCCTTTTCCTCTATTGGTATGCAGGATCGGGAAATTATAAGGGTCATTGTTGATTGTTGTTTGCAAGAAAAGGTGTTCAATAAGTATTACACAGTCCTTGCTTCCAAGCTATGCAGCCATGATAAAAATCACAAGTTCAGCTTGCAGGTATAATAGTGTATTATTTGTCATTTTTGTTATCTACTCTAAACCTGTTCTGCCTCACAAATTAGTGAATTACTGTTTTGCTGATAGTGCAAGTGGATTTCTTTTTCCTAATATAGGAACTTAAATTATTAAACGTGCAGTAAGATGATTGATATCCTGTTATGACGTGTGCCAGATTTCGATTAATGTTAGTTAACTTGTGTTCTCCAATGCTTCCATTCTGTTCGTGACACCAATCTTTTTCATAGTGGTACTAATGCTAACACGGCTGCCTTTCTGATAGACAACATGGGCTAACGTTATAAAGAACCTTGCCTGGCCTTATATGTACGGCTTGTTCATTGCTTTGTGCAGTAGGTGATGAGAGAAGTTTCCTTCATAGTTTTTTTAACTATGTTTTCCCTGGTTTGTTCTGGTGCCATTGCAGTACTGCCTCTGGGATCATTTTAAGGAGCTAGATACAATGGATTTGAATCGATCCATGAACCTTGCAAATCTAGTTGCAGAGATGCTAGCAAATTTCACGCTCTCCCTTGCAACACTGAAGGTTGTCAACCTGGCAAACCCAATGGAGACGACTCCAAAAAGGATCATGCATTTCCGAATGCTGTTTGAGACCTTACTAAAGAAAGATGATGCACTTGTGTGGAACGTCTTTACCCGTATTGCTGGGCTTCCAGAGCTTGAAATCTTGAGAGATGGCATTGTGCTGTTCATCAAACAACATGTGGTTGCTAAGGACACTGGGAAGGACTTGGCTGGCAAATTCAAGATTGCTAAGAAGGCGCTTGCTAATGCTGCCGGGGTTCTGATGTAATTTGTCTGGACCTCCTTTTTGTCCCCTCAGTTTCTGTATCCAGTCCCGGTTATGTGACACAGCTCTAGATTTTGTTCCTTACTTAAAGAAAATGAAAGATAAATCCTTTTGGGGTTTGTGTCCCACTAGAAATTGAAGATTGATGCTTTTGCAATTAGAAAGCTCGTCCTGAGAGACCTTCATGGGTTTGGAATGTTTAATCAAAATTTTGGTGATCAATGAGCACACATACATATTTGAAATTTAATTTCAGGGACAATACTTTCTATACCTTGTATACATGAAGTTCCATCCGGTCTGAACATTGAGCTTAGTTACAAGAAAACCTAGTTACTGAAAGTCTGAAACCATGCGAACTTGCATTCGAAGTAAACTGGTATTGACTCTGGTTGATTTGTGTTGATTTGTGTTGGTATTGACTCTGCTGTGCACTGGTATCTCCACTGCCGCCAGAGAACCTGTGTTGATTTGTTTGCAGTAAATACTTGTGATGTGTGATTTAGCATGTATTGATATATTGTGATGTGTTGATATATTGTTGATCTGTAGATGGAAAAGAGTACTGTTGTATGTACTAGACAATGAATTGTGGTTTAGCCATATGTAAGGTTTAATATTGCAATTACTACTGAAAATTGCAAATGAATTGTGCGTATGAAAATTAAGTTGGTAAGGAGGTAATCCTACCAAATTCATGGGAAGGTGAGTATATGCAGCTATCCCACTCTATCCCTCCATCCAAACAAGAGGTGGGATCACTAGATTCCATTCTATCCCTCCATCCAAACAAAAAACAGGGACTAACCCATCCCTGCAACCAAACAAAAAGTGGGATTATCCCATCCCACATATCTGGGATGGAGCTATCCCATCCCACCAAGTCCCCAATCCAAACACCACAACTCTTCTATAAAACTCTGGTGCAAATGCTCATTGGATATATCGTAATAAAATGGAGGGGGGGAAACACTAGGGAGAAGTCTCATTGCTAGCATCATCATCATCGGTTTCGAGTCCTGCCCATCTGATCATGGAGAAGAGGAACCCTTTCAGGTTCACCTTGCCACTCCTGTTCAGGTCCATCTCTTCTGCAACAACATAAGACAATGGCATGTTCACTAAACAACTAATCTACTGCCATGACAAGAAGAGGAGAGGCAAGGAAGAGTACCGAATAGTTGGGTTGTTATGTGACTGGGTGTAATACCACTGGAAGGCAAAAAAAAAAGCAAGAAATGAAACTATCCAAAGGAGAATAAAAGAAATAAATAAGAGTTTTGCCGACAGAGCCATTGGCTTTAGAAATTCCAAAGCAATAGCGCTCAGAGGTTCCTAGACTGTCTGAGGCTGATTGGCGCCTCTCCCTTATATGGGCGTCGTCATACAGCAGTAGAGAAATCCAACGTCCATATTTTTCTAACTTACCTCCCGTAGTAGAAAAGCCATCAAAGATAGCAGAGCCCATCTATTGGACCAAAAGTCCATAAAGCCCACAGAGACCTGAATATGAGTTTGGGATAAGAGAGGGGTAGCCTAGTCATTGCATAAAGCCAAGAGAGAGTCTCACAACCATGTCCTTATAGGCAAGCCAAGAGAGAGTCTCACAACCATGCCTTATAAGCAAGCACAGTACAAGCAGGGCCTACACAAAGCTCCTCGCCTCATACTCGTTTCTTTCCCCAACGGAAAGCCAAGCTAGAGAAGGCAAAGCAAGCCACACACAATCAAAACACCCATTTTCTCTCAACCCAAAATCGAGAGCATCCTAAAAGAAAAATCAGAGCCTTGCTAGGCCACCAACAGAACCAAGCCAAGCACCATTTCACTTTTCCTCCCCAAACCGAGAGCAAGCCAGCCGAGAGGAAGAGAAGAGGAAGAGGGAATTCGATGCTTTGTGTCTCTGTATCGCTGTGTGCTACGCTCTTTCTTTTTTGTGTGTTATCGTAGATAGATTGGTGGCGCTGACCGAATAGCCTCCTGAATAATCAAGGATAGGTCGTCGGTTACTCGTTTCCTTTTTTTGCTCTCTTCATGAGGCATCATACAAACGGAAAAAGGGTAGCACAGCAACATTCCTTTTCTGATATCTTGTGCTTTGATTCAGTTGTATTTGCTGATGATGTCATTGAATGGCGGTTAGGTCTTGTGATGGAATGTGTACATATTATATATTGAGCATTGCTCCATTTATGGGGAATTGTAGAGGTGATATTTGTTTAGTTGTTTTGGTATGTTTAAAATGTTTAAAGTGAGAATGCTAAAGGATTAACGTTATTTATTACCCCCTTTGTTCCTAAAATAGGGTCTTGATTCTTTGTTATCTTTTCATGCTCTGCAAGAGACAATAACCATTGATTGTTACCATAATATTTTAGTAAAAGCTACACAAATATAATATTATGAATGTTTTTTTGGTCAGTATCCAGTATTCTCCTTTTCAAAAGGCCAATCTTATTATTTTTCTATTTTCTATATGCTAGTGTTCAAAGTTGAATGCACAGCAAAAGGATTTATATTTAAGAACTGAGGGAGCATTGGTCTTTTTCTGACGGCAAATGAGGAAATAAATGCAATTTTAGCAGGCTTTTTCGCATTAAACTGTGCATTTGTGGCTACTCTCTTAGATATCCAAACACTGATAATTGGTAGTCATGACCAGCTCACAATATTCACTTCCTCCCTTTGTTTAGTTCAGCTGTTGCTCTGTAGCATTTGTTTAGTTCAGCTGTTGCTCTGTAGCAGATCGTTTCTCTTTCCTCTGCACTGTGTTTACTTTTTCATTTTTTAATTGTTTCACCTGGGAGTTCCTTAGCAAAGGTTCTATGGATATTTTACTGGGAGTTCCTTAACAGAGGTTCTATGAATATTTTAGTCCTATATAGATTAATGAGATACTTTCATGAACAAAAGAAAAGGAAAGCCCACTAGTACTATTCATTCTAAAGGTTGTCTGTATTCTGACTAAATTGTTTATGATATGGACAGTTATATTTATTGGTTGCCTTTTTTTTAAATTCGGTTGCCTTGTATGTTCATATTTCATAGTTGTGCTAGCATCATCATCATCGGTTTCGAGTCCTGCCCATCTGATCATGGAGAAGAGGAACCCTTTCAGGTTCACCTTGCCACTCCTGTTCAGGTCCATCTCTTCTGCAACAACATAAGACAATGGTGCGTGATGCTTACGATGACATGATACTTGATGGGGTGCAGACTCTGCGGGACACATTCCACAATCTCATAGTTGGTACCATGAAAGGCAGCCGGCTACAAGATGCATTCTACTTCCGTGATCAGATGAGAGAAATGGGCTTGCAGCCTGATGTTGGACCACTGTCTTCTTTGAATTCATTTCATCTCTCATTGCAATTCTTTTTTTCTTTTGTGAGATGGATTAGGCTAATGGCCAAATATCTGTAGGTTAACCTTTACAACTTCTTGATCTCCACTTGCGGGAAATGCAAGAACTCAGATGCAGCGATCATGGTTGGTTATTTTTCAACACACCTGAATGCTAATTGAGTTTTTGTTACCATGGTGCCGTTCCTATCTTTGGAGTGTTTTTCCTTTGTTGTTTGTGCTCTCTAATGCTCCCATTCGTGCTACCTGTAACAAAGCTTTTAGAAGAAATGAAGGCACATGGCGTTAAGCTGAAAGGGGAAACCTACATTTGTCTTTTGAATGCACTTGCAGCTACAGGGCGTACTGATCAAGTGTAAGGCGTCCTTCTTAGTTCTTACCAACGTTTATTTGCTCAAATGGTAGAAGAATGCAACAATTAAGACTGAAATATGAAATTATTTGTTCCATGCCGCATATTTTGGTCGATTACTCCTAGCATGATGTCGTGAAGCAAATACCAAGTAGGCCCTAGCACCAATAAGCCAAGACCTAACAGATGTTACATAAGTTACTACCTCCTGTTTGTAGTTTCTTTGCTAAAGCTTTATCCAAACCGCTAATTATTGTACATGAAACCTGCATGGAGCTACCCAATTTAACAGATGAGGAGAAAAGTGAATATATATATATATATATATATATATATATATATATATATATATATATATATATATATATATATATATATATATATATATATATATTAAATATTCAGTTTGAGAATATAGGATTAGTACCTACTAGTCTCACAGATTTGAAGGCTAGAATGCATGTAACTTTCTGTTACTTCCATGCTGATACATCCAGGTTTATCAGTCTTTGGAGTGCAAGGTCCAAGAGTAGGATTGTCAGTTGTCTTATTGTGGAGACATTATCAAAATACATCTATTGCATTAGTGCGTAGGTTGTCTCTTTAGCATGTGGGAAGTTTTGCTGTAGAATTATATTAAATTGGATAAGCGTGGTTTTTTTAATTTAATTTTATCTTCAACAGTCAACTCTTTCCAGTTTACCCATTTACTTGTTTGCGTGAAAAAAACTTCTAATTATAACTTATTTTAACAGTTATGCTATAGTCCGTGATATGACCGCTGCTGGACTTGGATTAAATAAGTTTTGTTATGCTGGACTGATAACCGCATTCAAGAACAAGGCACCAACCACTGAGGAGACTTTGACAAAAGTATGTCATGCATATGTAGGCATTTATTGTAGGGATACATTTAACATAACTACACCTTTTTTTTTTGAACTTCGCTTTTTTGAGCAGATTCTCGAGTTTGTCCAGCAGTCAAAAGGTTGGCAATATGTTGAAAGAGTATCAAAAGACAGCGCTGAGAATATAATGATGAATGTGTCAGAGGAAGAACTTTACAACCTACCAACAGCAGAGTATGCACATAGACGAGGATTTATCTTTAAACAGTTGACAGTTTATCATGTTGCTATCCATGCTTGTGCAGACCTGCAGAGCAAAGAGGTGCACTATTTTACCTTTGCATTACCTTTTTTAATAACTAGTATTTGGTTACTACTTAGCAGCCTGAACAATTGACATGACCATAGGCGTGTTGTTTTTCATACCTTAGTGTAGTTCAAAATCAAATCACCAGAGTTGAGCATTACCTCTTAATGATGTTTATTTTACTTCGCTATCTTGCAGACACTTGAAGCACTTCTTGACATGGTCAATAAAGATGGATTTACATATGATGCCTTCATTGTGATGCAAGCTCTCAGGTAATCTATAATGCCAATGTTGACTATTTTCCTGAAGCACTTGTAAGCATGCTGAACAGTATGATCTAATGATCTGCATTACATGGTTATTAGGAACTTAGGTGATTGCTTGCTCCAGAGATGCGTAGTTTAGAAGGATGTCCCGGTGAGACCTCATTATTGTAGACTATGAAAGCATCTAGGAAGAGATTAGCTGATGTAGCTTTCCTATCCAAATTTTTATGCTTGCACATTATATATTTACTGAAAAGCTTCTTGAGTACACATTTATTGAATGAACAATCTTAATGAAGTGGACATCTCATTACTTTCCTATTTAATGGTATTATGGAATCTTTTTTTTGGAAATGCTATAGTGTCTACTTTAGTACTTTTCTCATGTCTGCCCTTGATATGCAACCCCCATGTTTGTCCTTTGTCTTATCATGCTTTCCATTAACTTCTGATTCTAGCTGTTAATTTGTTGTCCTTAAATTGAGGTGTTATCTTCGATGTGGAGATATTGATTCCGCTGTTAAGATGTTTGAAGAGTTCTCAAGCTCAAAATCCCCACCAGCGGAGTTGTATGTGGTGAGTAAAACCTTAATCACGCCAAATTTGTAAATTGATGAATTGATCACTAGTTTATGTGTCTGCTGAATTCGAAACGTGTGAAACCTTGTTAAAGTTGCTGATACCTCCATGGTTGTTACAGTGTCGCGGCGGAGCTGTGTGGACACCATGCCCATTCGCCGCGACTTAGGGGGGAGGGAGGGGGAGGAGGCACCGGGAAGGGGAGAGGAGGCGAGGCGGCGGGGAGGGGAGACGCTGAGGAGAGGAGAGGAGGCGAGGCGGCGGGGGAGGACCGGAGGAGGCGAGGCGGCGACGAGTGAGCGCGGGTCTGCGGGAGAGATGAGGGGGGGGGGGGGGGAGTGCGGGGAGACGAGTCGGTAGATATAGAGTTGTGATGCAGAGTATGAGTATGTATGCATGTTGGATACATACATGCACAGCGCGGCGACTCGCCTGGCGTCGCCATGGCGTCCAGGTGCCCCTCACTCGCCTTGGTCGCTGACTCCACTGTAACAACCATGGATACCTCCACGGAGTTAAAAAACTGAATTAACAAGCTATGCCTGGTAAATGGACATGTACTGTACACAAAGGGAACCTACTCAGACCTTCTTTCATTCTGCCTTTTGTAGACTATTTTGAACTGAAACCCTAATTATGTATTTATGACAATATGACATATTTGCCAATTGTTCATTTCTTAAGGCCCCACTCGTTTCAGCTTCAACTTCAGCTTCTGGCTTTTGGTTTTTTTTTTGCCTTTTTTCCCCGTATTCTTTCGTATTGTCCGTGATGGGCTAACCTTTTTTTATTTTAAAATTTTTAAAATTTAATTATGCCAAATAAATCACCATCAGTTACAGTGAAAAATAAACCAACTATAGTAAAAAAACTATAAGCCATCGCCAAATTAAGCACCACCTCGCTTCAGGAGGTACTATCTGCTTATTAGTCACAGACTGTGCAACACTTGTAACTGTACAAGTGAAATCCATGTCACCCAAAATAAGTTCAACTTTTATATTGCTGCATATTAACTTGTGGGCTATCAAACCAATATTAACCATGACCAACTTGCAATGTTAACCGTTGGATTTCACAGATCAACAGTTACAACTCACTGGATTCAACACAGGAAAGGAAAGATGGAAATCGAACTTTGAAGCTTGAATTTTGTACCATATGATCTTCCCTATATGCTGGACAAAAAGAATGTGCATACACAAAACTGCGCATGTAGGAAAGATAATGATCCATACTAAATAGTATAGATACCTTTACCATGGTGGAGCTAATTAAGAACCTACATGGAATTTTGATAACAATAATCCCTTTTTTTCAATTGGGAACCTATCTATTTCTTAGATCACACTTTGTGTTCTCATATGTTTGTCTGTATTCTATGCATCATTAACATGCAGACACTTGCTGAGGGAGCTATGATTGGGCATACCCCAAGAGGAATGCAACTTGCTCAAGAAACCATAGTAATTTCTTACTTTCAGTTTTGTTTCATAGTTTGACTAACTTGGAAATACAAAATTTTACATCTGTAATATTTTTCAGGAGAAAATGACTTCAAGAAATTTCTTCTTGAATCCCAGGATGGGAACTGATCTTCTACTTGCAGCCTCGGGTGAAAGGGTAAGTGTCACAGCTACTGCCCCTCCAGTACTGAACTCACTGAAGCCTTATAAATGCTAATGCATCTATATGAAGAATACACAAATTGTTTGACTACTAATGCCAGCTTCTTGAAATGAATCCAAATTGCTTCCCCCAAATGACTAGTATTGAAATTTTGTGGTTTTGTTCAGACTGGTGGATATACAATGGCAAATTATATATGGGATCTCCTGCAAAACCGCAATATAATTCCGTCACTTCCTGCTGTTGAAGCATACCACAAGGGTTTGAAGGTAAGCTTCAGTTTGTAATCCCGCAACTGAGTATATTTTCTTCACCTTGGAGACATCCATGGTTTTTTTTCAAAAGCAAAATATTTTTTAACATCACATTGAGTTAATATATTAATATTAGTTTCATACAATTCTAAAACTGTTTGGCATCATTGGAATAGATAGTTTGCTTCGCTGCGTTAGCGACACAATAGAATATTGCTATTGTAAAAAAGACTTGGCTTCCATACTATCACAGTGTGCTGGTCTGAACTCACGAGAATAAACTTACCGATATGGTGAATCTGATGCCTGATTGTTTCTGATTCTAATTCTGTTTCATGGTTCCTTCTTTTTCCAATTCAGGAACGAGAAATTCCTTCTGATGATCCACGACATCTGAACGTTAGCCGCATTTTGGACAACCTCAGCATCCGGTTTGGACCAAGGAGAAATACTCCCAGTAACACACAGACATAATGCTCTCTTCCCTTAGCCAGTGCAAGTTGGAATTTGTTTTAGTGAGGCTGCTGGATGCATCAGCTTGTTTAGGATGGCGCAAAGCAATATATGAAAGCATTTTCACCTGCCAGACCTAAAATCTAATTCTTGAGTTCTTTTTTTTGAAATCTGGCCTCGTTAAATATTGTTGTCGGAAGGCTATTTATCCTTTGTGGTTTAGAGAGTTTGTACTGTCACAATTTGTTATCACCTTCAACAGCAAGCGGTTAGGCTGGCTGTATGCTGATTGTTTAGTTGGTGGCCGAAATGATAGGTTGTCCAATTCTAGCTCAGCCGTAGATTTGTAAATTTTAGGTATTCATGGGTCTGTTTGGTTGCCTGTATCCGGTTGAACCAGGCTGGCCGGATACAGGGTCTCCTTGTTTGGTTGCCTGGTCGCTGGGTTCAGCTTGGCTCTGCTCATGCAAGATTCCCCCCGCAGCCAGACTCTGGAGAAACGTGGGAATCGGGCGTTTCTGGGGAGCCAGGCTCGTGGGATGCAGGTGATTAGTCAGTTGATGATGTTATTAGTGTATATTAGTAAATATCAAGTATTATTAACGTGTTTTGAAGAGGTTTAAGATATAATAAGATACGAACATCTTATATAACATATCTTCATAATCATAATCATAATCTTATATTATTTTTATCTCATGCAACATATCTTCGTACAGGCAACCAAACAATATCTCTTCTCAGCCAGACTCTACTCGTACGTGAACCAAACACGACAGTGTTGTATGCGCTCAACCTGTCCCACGAGAGCCTGGCTCTCAGATACGAGCCAGGCTCTACTCGTACGTGAACCAAACAGGCCCCATATGTCTCTAGATTCCCCCCATCTGAACCTCTTGTTTACCCCTAGCTCAGATCAAACTGTTAGGGGAAAAAAAAGGTTGTTTATTGGTTTACAAACTAGTGACTGGCTTATCGGCGATCTTGTTTCCACCACTTCAAAAATATACCGTGAGAACTTTTTGGTTGAAAAAATGAATTTCAGCTACTTTCATAAAATGCTAGGAAAATTCGCTATAGAATGTAACGAGATCTAATGGAGGAAGATTTAGGAAATTGCAATTAAACTAGGTAAGTTGCCCTATACGGCCACACCATAGGGTTAGGAAAAATTTTCACGTAACCACAGATGTCACCCGATATTCGAGCATGCCCTACCGATTGAGCTTCTCTTGAATCAGAATTGTTTGCTGACAATTAGGGACGATGTGCATGTCAATCAGGACGCAGCTCTGGCTCCTTGCGTCGATAAAGGTGATTACAATATGTGGTTTATTATTACATTTGTGTGAGCACGATGAAAGTGATATGTCCAAAACGTGGGGCTAAATTAACTAATAGTCGAGATGCAGTTTGGAATGTATCATGTGGCGGATCAATGCTCATTGTAGAGAATTCTCAGATGGGTTCCCCATTCTGACAAGCAGCATGGACTACTGTGGTAAAAGGGCCCGCGGGCAGATCTAGAGGTTGCAGCTGATGGCAATGGCAGATCAATCTCATAGCACAATAACTTCGACAGGTGGACCCTTTCTTGTTAGGAACCTCCGTATACAACTTGCAGTAGGTTTTGGAGTACAATCGGGAGAATTGAGATGGATATAGGGTTGGGAAGAAGAAGATAGAAGTTCTAGAAGGTTCCAGGAGGAAGATTAAGGACCAAGGGGGCGCCTGCCCTTTGTCGTGCAGCACAAAATTGGAAATGATGGCAAAGCATAGACTTCTATGAAGATTAAGGACTTTGGAACTATAAATGATCTAAGGAGTTAAGGTATCGCTCGGTTGGGATGAAATAAATTAGTTTATGGCTGAAATTACATTATAACTGGCTGAAATTACATTATATCTGATGGTAACTTATTTGGCGTAACTAAATTTTAAAAAAATAAAAATGTAAAAATAGGTTAGCCCATCACGGATAATACAAACGAATACAGGAAAAAAGAACTGACAAAAAAACTCAAAAAAATCCAAAAGTCAGAAAAAGACGAAATTTAGAAATAGTAAAAAATAAGTCAGAAGCTAGAAGTTAAAACCGAAATGAGCGATAACTTTTGTTTTTGCCATGGTTTTCAAATTTGATTAAGTTCACAACAAATCAGTAACCAACAGATAAAGAAAAAATTGATTATTTGCTACAGCAAAGAATGATCTTCTACGATTTGCCACTCCAAACATTTATCACTTCACAATATACCATTTTAGCCATTATCTCTATATTTTCTATGCGAAATGAACTTATTACCCCGTATATTAGTCATATTCATATACATATTATTATATAGTTATAGCAACATTTCTTCCATTTGATATATATATATATATATATATATATATATATATATATATATATATATATATATATATATATATATATATGATTAAACTATACAAAGAAACAACTTGTACACAGTAGCATAATTAGAATGCATGGTCTATTCCTAAAACCCAATAGATGGTTATATTTCTATATAATTATTAGCTGTCGTGCATGATGAAAATTGAATAAGAATATACATGTGAATATGACTAATATATAGAAGTAATAAGGTTATTTTGCATGGAAAAAATAGAGAAAATGGAGGAAAATGGCCAAAATGGTATATCACGAAGTGGTAAATGTTTAGAGTGTCAAATTGTAGATTACAATATTAGGAGTGACAAATCTTAAAAGGCCATTTTTTCCCTAGATAAATGACTTATTATATGATTTACAATTAACAGGTCTGAACATAGAGATTCACAGATTTTTGAACTAAACTTCTAATATAACTCACGAATCAGCGACTAAAAATTTCGATTAAGTCACATATGAACAGACAAGGACGGATCCAAACACATGAACTCATTAATAGGCAATAATAAATCAAGTAATCAAATTCAGATGCAACACACATGAACACACTAGATGGACCTCATGAATCAACAACAACAAATCAAGTCATTAATTCCAGACCCACCACACATGGATGGATGTAGACAACAAGATGGCCAGCACAGCGTCGGCGATGGAGGTAATCGGGAACATGAGGTGGTGGTGGTGTGGATCCGAAGGGGATCAGGAGGGATGCGGCGGCGACGGCGATCTCAAGGATTCGAAGCACATCATCAAATATATCTACGGAATATCTTCGGTATACAAGTCAAAACGACAATATAAAGCTGCCGAGCATGAGGTAAACTCAATTGACCCTCCCCATGTTAATTATCTTTCGAAATGGTCGAAAGTTACTATCTCTTTTGAGAAAATCGACTGTCCGACCACTTCAACTCGACCCAGCTGGTTTTTGATCGTGGTTGAGCCCACCATCAACAATTATCGAGTAAATCGAGTGTTGATTGATGGTGGAAGTTCTTTAGGTATCTTGTTTGTAGGTGCTCTAGATAAGATGCAAGTTCCTCGTGCTAGAATAAAGTTTGTACGATACTCATTTTGTGGGATCGTACCAGACTCTTCGACCAAGTCAATTCGATAACCTTAGAAAACACCGCTTGAAACACAATCATGAGAAGTGTGTGTTTGGATTTGCTTCAAAAAAGTTGCCTGGGTTCCTTGTTTTGACAAGAGGTATCAAAGCAAATCCTAAAAAGATCAAGGCCATCGAGTAGATACGCCTCCGACAATGAAGAAACGAGTTCAAAAACTCACCGGCTGTATGGCAACTCTAAGTCATTTCATTGCACATCTAGGAGAGAAAAGACTTCATTTCTTCAAACTCCTTAGGGACCAAGAAGGTTTTGAGTGGTCGAAAGAGGCTAATGGTGCCTTCGAGGATGTCAAGAGATATCTTGCGAGTGCTCTGTTCTGGTTTCTATCTTTTCTCCATGCCACAGGCAGTAAGTGATGTACTCATTGCAGAACATGAAAGCGTCCAGTGACCAATATACTATGTAAGCGAAGTCTTATATGGGACTAAAGAGCGCTACCCTCAGATCCAAAAACTCTTATATGCCCTCCACATATCTTCGAGGAAGCTCAGGCATTACTTTCAGGAGTAGAAAATTATTGTGTTGTCTGAGTTTCTGTAACAGCCCGAAAATTCGAATTTAGAAAATGAGAAGCTTTTGAATTACTTTTGCAATATATTCCATTTGAATTTGGATTTTTCGATGTTTTCCTGAATTTGGTTGAGGTTATAAAAATCGAAGAATTAATAAAAGAGAAAGACAGGTATTAATAATGCCCTAAAAAGGAATGTGCAAATAATGGAAGCAAGACAAAAATTTGTAAACACGAATCTGAAAAGATGATCCGTAAAAGTAAAGAAAGAAATTTGAATTAGGGCATAAAATATTATTTTTGAAAATAATGGCATGAAAAACAATGGAAGCAAGTAAAGTAAATACCAACATTAGTTGGAAATATTTTTATTAAGTCCAAAATGTCATAAGGAGCTTCTGTGAATTTTTCTGAAATTTTTGGAAGTAAGTACATATTTTTCCAAGGCTAAATGAATTTCTGGGCTTTTCTGAAAATCCAGAACTCAGTAAAGAAAATAAAAATTCCATCCCTCCCTCTCCGTTCGACACGTGGGCGGCCAGATCCCGCCGGAAACCCGCCTACCCTCTCCCATCGGCAGACACGCGTGCGGCCCGATCCGCCCTCCCGCGCGCGCCGGCTCCATCCGCACCGCCCGCGCCCTTACTCCCCTCTCTCGCTGGACGGCGGGCCTGCGCTGTTAGCTTCTTCTTCCCCTCCCCTTTCTTTTTCCCCCGCGCGGTCGCGCGTGGCGCTCGCTTAGACCTTTTCCTCCCCGTGGCGCTCATGCGCGGCATCGCTCTGCCCGAGCCGTCTGTCGCCCTGGTGGAAAGCCTGCCGCCCCTGACTTGGCGCCACCGCCCGCAGCTTTTTCCCGCCCGGTCGCTTCGCCCCGGCCGGTCGTCTGCCGCTCTACGCCTGGCTAGGGGGGAGGGGGCAGCAAAGCTGAGACGACCGCACGGGAGTAGCTGCGCTGCGTAGCTCCACAGTCAGCCGGGCATTAATCGCCGCCTGCGTCACCAGCTGCTCCACCACCTGCTCCGAAGCGACCACACGGCCGCCGCCCGTTGCTGGCTTCGCTCGGCCGCCTATAAAAGGCAAGGAGCCCTCGGTTGAGTTCCCCACATCGCCCTCATCGTTCCCCAGCAGGTAATTGAGCCCGAACACCCACAATCGCCGGCGAGCCACCTTCGTTCCCAACTCCGGCCGTTCGAGCTCCCCCTCGATCCGAGCCATTAAAACCCGATTCCTCTCACCCACACCACCTCCGGAGCACCGCGAAGTCATCCCCGGCCTCGCCCGAGCTTCCCGACGCCCGTACATCGCCGTCACCGAGAGCCACTCCGAGTCGCCGCCACCGCACGCCGCTGACCCATCTCCGGACCTCCTCGACCCCGGGCGACCGCACCATCGTCTTCACCGCAGCACGAGGAACGTATTTCACCTCTTCACCGGACCTCCCCGAAGCCCCCTCGCCGCCGGCCACCGTCGCCCCCGACTCCTCTGCTCCGACCCGGCTGCCGACCCACCTCAAAAGGATTTTTCATCCTTATAGGGTAGGCAACGCCTCCCTGCTCACTTGGCTATCAGCGCTCTCTTCTCCCTCCCAACTCCCCGGCCGCACGCGTTCGAGCCTCCGGCTCCGCAGCGCCGGGTTGAGTTTTCTCAATTTTACTTCGGTCTGACAGGTTGGCCCCACCTGTCAGACACTGCATCCCCGAGCCACCGCTACCGCTGGACCCCACCGGTTAGTGAGACATCTAAGCAAGGACCGTACTGACATGTGGACTCCATGAACAGTAACCGGACCCACATGTCAGTAGCACAGAGAATGAAAAAAAAAGAAAATAAAAATGGAAATTAAAATGAATCTGAGGATGACAGCGGGCCCCACATGTCAGAATTTAATTATTTTTGGAATTGACTGGAACCGAGAACTTTGACTGCTTATAACTTCTTCATTTTAGCTCCAAATTGAATGAAACAAAATTTTAAATTCATTTAAATTCAAGATCTATCTAATGGAACCAGAACCATAATTTTTGGAGTTCATTTGAATTTCTGGTGATATTTTGTTGATTAGTTGCTTTTCTTTTATTTGGGTATTTCGCACGATTAAATAGCATACGAGGCTCAGGAAGAGGAGGTTGAGGCATCCAGCTTGGAAGCTTCCGAAGACCCAGACCAAGACCCCCGCGAGCAAGGCGAGTTAACACCTTGATCATTTTTGAACCTACGATTTTGCAAAGTTAATTTCTTTTAAATTATCAACATGCATGCTGTTATTTTATGTGATGAAATATGTTCATTTCCAGAAAGTGGTAGTTAGATACCTAGTATAATGCTTGCTAATAATGATCCGTTGCCATGCTTGGACAATGTGAACTTTGTCGCCCTAGAAAAGTTTATATTATCATATCTTTTACCAGTAAGTTCAAATAATTATTGCGTGGCTTAGTATTGCTAGATAAAAACGGGGGTACATAGCTGCCCCAGAAACAACACTTGCAAAATGTGATATTGTTTGGGGGACAGTCATGGATGGAATGACTGTAGTAGGTGGACACAATATTTTCTACCTCTGAAAAACTCTAAAAATGCTTAAATACCTGGATGGATGGTTTGGGGGCTGGTTTGTGGTGCAATGGATGCACAAAATGTGAAATGTGGTGCAGTGGACGCACAAAATGTGAAATGTGGTAGAACCATCCAGGTAGCCCTAAGGCCTGAATCTTGTCATGTCAACCCATGTAAATCAGTACAACCACAAGCTGGCAAAATGTAGGCAGGGTTAACTAATTTGTGTATCTCCAAGGTGGTTACGTGAAGGTATGACCACGAGCAAAGGGATGGATGCGTAATATTCCTCGCCTTTGCCCGTGATGGCTCACGAGGGACCCTTCCCGGCGTATGCGTAATATTACTACGGAAGGTTGACCTTAGCGGGCGTAACCACAGTGGACTATGCATTGTAAAGGCCCTGTGATAGTCTATTCAACCACATGGCTAAGGAATCATGTGGGGCAACGAGTAGATCTATCTCTTGTGGGTAAAGTGTACAAACTCTGCAGAGTCAAAACTATTCGAATATCCGTGCCCACGGTCAAGGGCGGACATGGGAACGTAACTAGATATAGTTCTGTTTACAAAAATAATTGGAACTTGGGAGAAGGGAAACTTGTAGGGCGAAGGACTGCCCTGGTTTCGGAATTGTCCTGGGTGTTATCCCAGTGGTAGGCTAAGCGGCTATAACGCTGAAAGATACTATATGGTGCGGATGCCATGTAATGGTGGATGGAATCTGTATCAATTATAAAGATCAACTTATTTTATAAGTAAAAGTTTTGAGTTCAAGATTGCTAGGTCTCAGGATTTTCCTATAATTGTATTCAAAAGCACTCTCCGCAAAATAAAATGAGCCCAATCCATCCTTTGATTAGCCATGCATGTTTAAATATTGCATTCTGTGTGTTGGCTTGCTGAGCACGGGGTCGGAGTGCTCATTCTCGCTTTTGCGACAAAATTCAGAAACAGGAGTTCAAGGACACTACGCCTATGAGGAGGCCCTCGCCAGCGTCGACGGAAGCAAAGGCGATAATTAAGGCGTAGGTATCGGTGGTTAGGCATAGACAAGTAGACTCTAGGCGTTGTGTACATTTATGTTACCGGGACCCTGGTGGCATATATTGTACACATTACCCTACTGACCGCTTGCCTGTGGATTTGGGTCTACTTTTGCTATAATTTCCGCTGCATTTATGTACTGAAGACATTTGGCCAGAACGGCCCTTTTGTAAACATTCACCCGATGTGGTGTATTTCAGACTCTGTAATATTATTATGCGATGTATGTCATGATTCAGCAATGTACCTGTTTGCACTAACTACTGATCCAGGGATTAGTGCAGTGAGACAATAGATTCCGGATTGAAAAATCTGGGTCTGACAGTTTCCCTTAGGAGAGGTTCTCCAGAACAGGGAAATAGCGGGGCACATGGCAAAATGGTCGGTAGAACTTAAGAAGTTTGACCTCCATTTTGTGTCCTGAATGGCCATAAAATCCCAAATCTTGATAGATTTTTTCGCCAAATGGACAAATCCTAAACTTATTTAGGATCCCCAACAGTACTCTTTCCATGACCAGCGGACGATGTACTTCCACGGGTCGCTTACACTAAGTGGCTCGGGGGGGGGGTCCTGGAATCTCCCGCGAGAGACCTTAAAGTATGTCATACAATTACTCTTTCCAGACACTAATAACGTGGCCGAGTATGAAGGTTTGTTGGCTGGTATACGAGCCGCTAAAGTGCTTAGGATTCATTGGCTACTCATGAGATGGGACTCAACTAGTCGTGAATCAGGTCGGCAAAGAGTATCAAAGCTCGAGTTCGACCATGTCTCAGTACTTGTCGGAAGTCCGAAAGCTTGAGAGGCACTTTTTCAGTTTCGAGTTATAGTATATCCCACAAAAGGATAACTTTCTCACTGACTAGTTGACTCGAATAACTTCTTCCTGATCACAAGTACCACTAGGAGTCTTCTTAAAACAACTCCAAAAAACATTTCTGGTCGAAGTACTAGAGACAACTCCTAATAAGACAACATTTCTAGAGTACAAGGATACTTGGATGACACCCATCTATGAGTATCTTCAAAAGGGTTTCGTACCTGATGACGATCTCGAGGTAGATCATCTATCCCTCAAGACAGAAAGAAGTATAAACGGAGTACTCAATAAACGTAGACAGAAAGGTGATCTCGAGGTAGATCACCTTTGTTGATGGGTTACTCTATAAACGGAGTACTCAATGGGTTCTCATGTGGTGCCTATGGCAGAAAGAAGGATTACTACTCCTTAGCGACATACATGGGGGCATTTGTGGAGCGCATGCTTCCTACAGAACACTGGTCGGTAAAGCTTTTTGACAAGGTTTCTATTGGCCAATAGCCCTCAATGACGCCAAAGAGTTGGTTAATAAGTGTGAGCAATGCCAGTTTCATAGCGGGCAAATACACCAACTGGCTCAAGCACTTCAAACAATTCCTCTCTCATAATCTTTTCCGACCTGGAGGCTCGACATCCTAGGACCATTTCCAAGAGCAATGGGGGGCTTCCAATTCCTTTTTTGTGGCTATTGACACGTTCATAAAATGGATCGAGGCTCAACCTGTGACGGGGATAACAATGGAAGCCACAAAGAGGTTCATGATGAGAAGCATGATTACTTAATTTGGAGTACCAAGTCAAATAATTATAGATAATGGTAAGCAATTTTTGAATGCAAAATTTTAAGAATTTTGTGATGAATTTAGTACCAAACTTTGCTATGCCTCATTTGCCTATTCACAAAGCAATGGGCCAATCGAGTGAGCGAATGGCCAATAATTGACAAAATTAAGACTCAAGTCTTCGACCAGCTTATAAAGCACTCGGGAGCTTGGGTACAAGAACTTCATTCAATATTATGGGAGTCGGGCGACAAGAGAGACTCTATTTTCCTAGTTTTTAGGGTCGAAGTCATGCTTTCCCCAGAGCTAAAGATCCGATCGACAAGAGTCGAGAACTTTAGTGACTCTAACCAAGAGCAACTTCGAGCGGATGACATCAACCTGCTCGAAGAGAAGAGGAATCAAGTCTTAATCCGATCAGTAGTTTATCAGCAAGCCATGCGTAAGTACTACGATCGTAAGGTTCAACCTCGCAGTCTTATTATAGGTGACTTGGTATTGAGGAAAATTCAATCCCAGCCTAACCGGAACAAACTTTCCCCCAAGTGGAAAGGTCCTTACACCGTGGTCAAAGTCACACGACCAGGCTCTGTATGACTTGATATGGAGGATAGCTAGATTCTCTAAAAGTCTTGGAACATCGATCAACTGCGTAAAATTTATGTGTAAACATTTCTACTCTTTCAATAAAGTTTTTAGTTTTTTCAATCTTTATTGTCGTACGATCAGTAGAGTTTCTTTTATGTTTGTTCGAACACTTCTAGCACATCCAATTTGTTTAACTAGTCAAACAAGGGAACACAACTAGTGAAGTCTTTCGTTTGTACATGTGTTCCTGCCTGCTAAAAGGAGCTTCCTAGTGATGAACTATTCTTGACTCTTGCTATCAGTATAAAACAATTGCGTTGTCTATGAAAACATTGAACAAGTGTACAAGAAGGATTCTGAGTCTTTATTTTCTTATAATTTATGTCTTCGATTTGATTAACTTGGTCGAAGGGGGTAGCGTCACCTAGTCAAAGCCTTTCCTCTTTGCACGTGGTCCTATCCACTAGAAAGAACCTCCTAGAGTCGACTCATTCGTAACATTTGCTGCCAGAATATAGCAATCGAATTCGACAATGATGGTCGATGAATACTTTACTCTCTGCATACTTTACTCTGTACTATTTGCTTAGTTTATCTATATAAACTAAGTAAATAGTTGGGAGCTAGGATAGAGTTATCCATATAACTTTATTTCTTAAATTATATCCTTTTTATTTTCTTTTTTGTCTTACGAGTACTAACTACTCAACAAGATGAATTGTCGGAAAGAGGAAGAAGTCTTTCATCATCCAAAGGTAAGTCTTTACAATGTTATTATTTATGAATTACTCTTAGAGTATACACCTTAACGATAAGGGAGAGATTTCACAGGGTAGTCGTAAGTCTTACTACGACTATTCCTTGGTAGTAAGTCTTTCTACGACCACATAGCCGTAAGTTTTACTATGACTACTCCTTGGTCGTAAGTCTTTCTACGACCATATAGTCGTAAGATATCCTACGATCACCTCGTGGTCGTGGGTCTTTCTGCAACTAGCATATTCCCGACTAACTTGTTTATAACGACCTACTTCGTTGTGGGGTTGTCTAATAAGGTGGTTAGAACATGCACTTATTCCTAATAACCGCACACGATCTCTCTCTAACAACAACTGTCGCACGGCGAACGGGCCACTATGTCTATCTGATAGTAACTTCCGTCAAACGGTTATAACCCGAAGCATTGAGGCGTCTTTTGGCGTGGAACAACGGCCACCGTTCGTCGATTATATAAAGGTTGACGTCAGAGAGGAGAAGGGTGGATCACATTGGATCAGGTGATAATGCTAGGTATTTTGCATTACTCTCAATTATAATCAATTTCTCTGAGTAATAGCCACACATGATGTAGGGTTATTATTCTCGCAGGAGAAAGTTCGAATCTGTATAAAAATTCCCGTGTCTCTATTCTGCATGTTCATACATCGAGTCTTCTAGAGTTTCTCCGAATCCAAATAAATCATACATAAGATCGATATTAAAACATCGACGCTGCCTTTTAACTTAAGGGCCATCACACTAGGACTAACCACTACCTTTTAATTAGAGAGCATATTTTAAGGGCGAAATGGTGGCCGTTGAGATTCACTAAGCAACTGTTACAACTCACTGGATTCAAACACAGGGAAGAAAGAGATGGAATTTGAACTTTTGACTTTTGTACCATCTGATCTTCCCTATATGCCGGATAAAAAGAAGGCATGTACACAACGACGCCAAACTGGGGACGTATGAATGTAATGATTCTTACTAAATACTCGTTCAGTCACGAAAGAACATTGATTGAGCGGTAGTTCTATGCATCACCCTCTCAATATAAGTTATATAAATCTTAAAACAAGAGAAGGAATAAGTAATCACCATCCACTCTTCATTCATGATTTAATATTTATGCAACTTTGAGATAGTGATGCATAGAAACACCCCTATTATTTTGGAGTACATGCAGTCAAACTTTCTAAACTTTAGTTTTGTACCATCTGATCTTCCCTATATGCCGGACAAAAAGAAGGCACGTACACAACAACACCAAACTGGGGACGTATGAATGTAATGATTCTTACTAAATACTCCTTCAATCACAAAAGAACGTTGATTGAGCGGTGCTTCTATGTATCATCCTTTCAAACAAGTAATATAAATCTTAAAATAAAAGAAGAGATAAGTAATCACTATCCATTCTTTATTCATGATTTAATATTTATACAACTTTGAGATAGTGATGCATCGAAACACCTCTATTATTTTGAAGTACGTACAGTCAAACTTTCTAAACTTTAGTTAACAATATCAAGTTTGAGATAGCAAAAGCCCAAACATGTGTCGTTGCCTAGCACCGGCCTGAAAGGGTGCCTAAGGTAGGAGTGTTTGGATTCATACCAAACTGTATCCTACCAATTATTGGTCGTGACCAATGTTGACCACAACTTGGGCAATATTTGTGTGCCAAAATTTTGGCCGGCACCTATGAGCTGGTTAGGCTTGAGGGCAAAAAAAAAAGCAGGGAAAAACAACCTATGACAAATGCGGTCGACATCGTCCAAATTTTGGCAAGAAAATGCATTAGCACAACAGTTTGATTAGATTAAACTTAGATAAGATAATGCCACGGCTAGTAGAGTAATTTTTCTTGTTTTGAATTTACCATGGCTAGCAGAGCAGCTCCTTTCTACATAAAAAAATAGTCTCTTTCACACGCACGGCACGCAGTACACGACGGCCCATCTCGGCTTCACCGTGCCACGCAGGACGGCCGTCCGATGAACGACCGACAGTCCTGATCGCTCCAGCCCGCGCCCACCGTTTCCTATCCGTTCCGTTCCGTTACGCGTCGTCGAACGCGACTTCTTCGACGACTTGGACTTGTCTTCAATTCCCACCGCCGCCGCCTCTCTGAGACTAGTACTCGTGCTCCTCTCCTCTCCTCTGGTCGGCAGGGAGACGAGCTCGCCGGTGGGAGACCGCCCACCTCCTCCACCTCGTCGTCGCCGTCGTGTTCCTGGCCGCGTCACGCATTGGGATCTCGCGGCTCGTTCCCTGCCGCCGCCTGCCTTCCCGCCCAAACCCTAGCCGCCGCCGCCTGGGGGAGCTGGGACGGCGGCGGGATCCAACGGTACGGAAGGTAGTATGCTCGCTTCCCGCCTTTTCCGCTGCGTGTTGGTCGATTTTCCTCGCGAATTTTTTTGGTTCTAGCTAGAATGGGTGGTGGGGTGCTTGCTTGTTTCAGCTGCTGCTGTTGCCGGTTGTACGGTGCTGCGTTGTGGCCATGGAGTGTGGGAGTGAGAGAGCACGGCGGGAGGGGAGCTCGTGGATACGGTTGGGTCGGAGCTCGGTCGATTGGCTGCTTGGTAGTATCGACAACTAAAAGGAGAAGATGATTTCAGGAGTATTTAGATGGAATTCGATGCTTTGTGTCTCTGTATCGCTGTGTGCTACGCTCTTTCTTTTTTGTGTGTTATTGTAGATAGATTGGTGGCGCTGACCGAATAGCCTCCTGAATAATCAAGGATAGGTCGTCGGTTACTCGTTTCCTTTTTTTGCTCTCTTCATGAGGCATCATACAAACGGAAAAAGGGTAGCACAGCAACATTCCTTTTCTGATATCTTGTGCTTTGATTCAGTTGTATTTGCTGATGATGTCATTGAATGGCGGTTAGGTCTTGTGATGGAATGTGTACATATTATATATTGAGCATTGCTCCATTTATGGGGAATTGTAGAGGTGATATTTGTTTAGTTGTTTTGGTATGTTTAAAATGTTTAAAGTGAGAATGCTAAAGGATTAACGTTATTTATTACCCCCTTTGTTCCTAAAATAGGGTCTTGATTCTTTGTTATCTTTTCATGCTCTGCAAGAGACAATAACCATTGATTGTTACCATAATATTTTAGTAAAAGCTACACAAATATAATATTATGAATGCTTTTTTTGTCAGTATCCAGTATTCTCCTTTTCAAAAGGCCAATCTTATTATTTTTCTATTTTCTATATGCTAGTGTTCAAAGTTGAATGCACAGCAAAAGGATTTATATTTAAGAACTGAGGGAGCATTGGTCTTTTTCTGACGGCAAATGAGGAAATAAATGCAATTTTAGCAGGCTTTTTCGCATTAAACTGTGCATTTGTGGCTACTCTCTTAGATATCCAAACACTGATAATTGGTAGTCATGACCAGCTCACAATATTCACTTCCTCCCTTTGTTTAGTTCAGCTGTTGCTCTGTCGCATTTGTTTAGTTCAGCTGTTGCGCTGTAGCAGAGCGTTTCTCTTTCCTCTGCACTGTGTTTACTTTTTCATTTTTTAATTGTTTCACCTGGGAGTTCCTTAGCAAAGGTTCTATGGATATTTTACTGGGAGTTCCTTAACAGAGGTTCTATGAATATTTTAGTCCTATATAGATTAATGAGATACTTTCATGAACAAAAGAAAAGGAAAGCCCACTAGTACTATTCATTCTAAAGGTTGTCTGTATTCTGACTAAATTGTTTATGATATGGACAGTTATATTTATTGGTTGCCTTTTTTTTTAAATTCGGTTGCCTTGTATGTTCATATTTCATAGTTGTGTATTAAGGATTCCTCCTGAGTTAATGTTTTTGTTCAGATTTCTTTTTTTTGGATTGCTTGTGGACCCCTCCTTCATTGATATGTACCATTTATTGTTGAGTGTTTAATTTATAATTCCGAGTAGCCGCTCTTGCTGATAACAAAAATGATATTGCATTTCAGTTATTGGACATTAATTATCTTTGGTGGATGAGAACCCTGCAATAAAGAGTGCAAATGTTTGATAAGGTTTCACAAGCTGTCCAGAGAGGTTCAGAAGTTGCTACCCTAGAAGATTATTTCCCATGCTGGTGGGTAAAGGAAAAAAGGAAAGGTGGCTTGCTTAACTGAACTGAAGACATGTCCAAATCTACTCCTGTTAAACCAAGCATGGGACGAGGTATGGATGGAAATTGAGGGATTGTCAGGGGCTTGTTTGTAAAAAGTGGGCCTTCCTTGCAAGCAGAGAAAAACCCTTGCGCTCAGTGCCCCTCTCCCTCCCCGCCGCCGCCGCCGCCGGAGCACGACCACCGCGGTACTCGATTTCCGGCGTCGTAGCCTCCGGTAACCGGACGCTGGCGAGGTAAGACCTCTCTCTCTCTCTCTGCGCGCACGTGTGAATGATGCCTTCTTCTTAGTTCTGGATTTCTTGCTCCAATTGATGAGTAATCCGACGGTTCTTTTGCCAACTCTGATTGAATAACGATCCAGGGCAGGAGCGTAGCATCAGATTGGAGGAGTCATGACGGGTAAAGTTCTTCTCAGTCTCAGAGAGATCTAATATGTGAAGTAGAGTGTGTTCTGTGGTGAATTTACAATGCTGTTCTTTGATTCTTTTCCTCTTGTTGCTTGCTCCAGGGAAAGCAGAGCAGAAGTCACGCAAGGAGAAGCGAAAAGAAGCGAGATCAGAGAAGCAAAAGCTGCGGTTTCTCTCTTGGGTTCAGCACCAGGTGAGCTGACCGAATCATCAAAAAGAAAAAGAAAAAGATAACATCTTTAGTTAATTCCTCCCTTTCTGTAATTAGGGTGGCAAAAATAAGAAGCCGGCAATGCCATCCGTAGAATCAAGTCCAGTAGAGGAGAAGAAACCAAAGAAAGAACCCACTGCCGTGACGAAGAGAAAGAGGGAACGAGAGGAGAGGCGCAAACCCAAGTCCAAATTCCAGGAATATCTTGAAATGGAGATGGGTGGAGCTGTGAGCAGAGAGGAGGATCTGGATACAGAGAAGAGGCTTGCAAAAATGCTCAAGGTGAAGAAGGGAAAGCTGGGAGGTCCAGATGATGGTATGGACAGTCTTTTTGCGGACCTCGGATTTGGTGGTGACTTCGGTTCAGATGATGAAACAAAAGAGTATGATTGGAAGGTGGCAGATGACACTAAACTAGACAAGAAGAAACGGAAAAGGAAAAATAAGAAAGTGAAGAATGATGCCATGGAGGAACCGGATGATGGAGGCATGGAAATGGCTGAAGAAAATGACGGAGAACTTCATGAATCTGAGGATAGAGAGCCTAATGTAATTGAACTACCCACAGAATCGAAAGCGAGGTATGTACCTCCTAGTCTGCGCGCTACATCCAAATCAGAATCAGAAGAGATCTCTCAGATGCGCCGGAGAGTGAGAGGTGTGACTTTTGAGTTCCATCTTTTATTTGCTTCTATGTAACATGTTTCTGTATCCATTTTGTTTGGGAGTGTGTTATCATATATGACCTAATGTTTGGATTGCATCAGGACTTCTGAACAGGCTCTCAGAGTCAAACGTGGAGTCTATTACTCAGGAAATTGCTGCACTTTTCCGCGTATAGTCCTATATCACTCTTTTTCATTCTTCTAATATTTTCTTGCGGATGTTTTGTTGTAGCTTGATTAATCACAAGGTACTGTCTTCTGGTTTTTTGTGCTATTTATCTATTCACAGTCAGTTCCGCGAAGTGCTGGCTGTCAGATAATTGGTGATGAAGTTTTGGCAAGTTGTTCCCGAGGACCTCGTGGCAACGAACAGTTAAGGATCTTCCCATTAATCATATATATCCCATGTGTCTATAGACCTTTTTATGTTTCTCTAATTTAAAGTAGGAAGTGATGGATGTTTGTTACTACCAAACTAATGAAATTGCTTCATTTGTTCAGGTATGCTGCTGTATTTGCAGCCTTTGTTGCAGGTATGGCATGCTTGGTTGGTATGGACTTCAGTGCTAAGATCCTTGCTTCTCTTGCAAAGTCATTTGAGGTATGTCTGTTCCGATTAAGATAAAGATGAATTGTTACCTGTCTCTGTCTAAAGTATTTTTTTTGTGCTCTGAGTGATGATTCCAGTTCATTTCTATTTTTTAGATAAGTTGATATGTTTTCTTATTTTTACCTTGTGGCAGGATGAGTACTCAAAAGAAGATGGTCTGTCTCTGAGAAATCTTACCTTACTGTTCTGTTATTTGTGCATATTTGATGTCGTTTCAAGGTCTGCATTTGAATACAACAATATAACATGCTTCTTTACTACCACTTCAAGATAAATTTTGATAATCTTGTCTAATATTGCAGTGATCTTGTATATGATCTTCTCTCAGTGCTGAGCAAGCGATTGACAGAGCTGGATGTCTCTACAGTATTGACCATCTTGCAGTGTATGACATTAATAATGTCTTACTCCGTAGTCCATAATAATACACAACTTACTTATTGAACCTGCACAATTGTTCCTCTATTTGAGTACCATACCATGTTCTCTTTCTGAGTGAAGCTGAGGATATGTTTTCATCTGGATCAACAGGCTGTGGAATGAAGCTACGGGGAGATGACCCAGGTGCAATGAAAGATTTTATCCTTGGTATTCAGAACTCTGTAAATCAGTTGAAATCACACTCAGCTGGTCAAGAAGATGGAAAAGCAGAGATACATAGCAAAAGAGTAAGTTCCTTTGTTTATTGCACCTATTCAAGAAGCATTACATGTCAGCTTAGTTTTTTAGTTTGGTGTCTTGTATAACTTGGTGTCTTGTAACTTACCATGCAGATGGAATTTATGCTCGACACAATATGTGACATTAAGAACAACAAAAAAAGGCCCAAAGAGGATCCTTCACACCACACTCGTATAAAAAAGTGGCTTCAAAAGGTTTTTACCTGAACTTATTGCCCGGCATCTGGAAGTATAAATTGTGACATCAGAAATGCAGACTTTTCTGTCCATTTAACACTTAGTTCTGCTTTTACATGCCTGCAGCTGAAGGCAGAAGATGTCCTCTTGCGCGGGATAAAGTGGAGTAAGCTTTTGGACCCTGAAAAGAAAGGGCAGTGGTGGTTGTCCGGGGATGTTTCATGCACAGTAGGCAATATTGAAGATGTTGCAGCAGTTATCAGCAAGGATGTTGTAGAGGCACAAAAACTGGTTCAGCTTTCAGCTGCTCAGCGGATGAACACTGACCTACGAAGAGCAATCTTTTGCATTATGATGAGTGCCGAAGACTATGTAAATGCTTTTGAGAAGCTCTTGAGGCTGGACCTTTCTGGGAAGCAGGCATGCATGTTCTGTACGATGTGCTGCTTTGTGTGTCTCTCTCAATATTACTAATGCCTTTTCCTCTATTGGTATGCAGGATCGGGAAATTATAAGGGTCATTGTTGATTGTTGTCTGCAAGAAAAGGTGTTCAATAAGTATTACACAGTCCTTGCTTCCAAGCTATGCAGCCATGATAAAAATCACAAGTTCAGCTTGCAGGTATAATAGTGTATTATTTGTCATTTTTGTTATCTACTCTAAACCTGTTCTGCCTCACAAATTAGTGAATTACTGTTTTGCTGATAGTGCAAGTGGATTTCTTTTTCCTAATATAGGAACTTAAATTATTAAACGTGCAGTAAGATGATTGATATCCTGTTATGACGTGTGCCAGATTTCGATTAATGTTAGTTAACTTGTGTTCTCCAATGCTTCCATTCTGTTCGTGACACCAATCTTTTTCATAGTGGTACTAATGCTAACACGGCTGCCTTTCTGATAGACAACATGGGCTAACGTTATAAAGAACCTTGCCTGGCCTTATATGTACGGCTTGTTCATTGCTTTGTGCAGTAGGTGATGAGAGAAGTTTCCTTCATAGTTTTTTTTAACTATGTTTTCCCTGGTTTGTTCTGGTGCCATTGCAGTACTGCCTCTGGGATCATTTTAAGGAGCTAGATACAATGGATTTGAATCGATCCATGAACCTTGCAAATCTAGTTGCAGAGATGCTAGCAAATTTCACGCTCTCCCTTGCAACACTGAAGGTTGTCAACCTGGCAAACCCAATGGAGACGACTCCAAAAAGGATCATGCATTTCCGAATGCTGTTTGAGACCTTACTAAAGAAAGATGATGCACTTGTGTGGAACGTCTTTACCCGTATTGCTGGGCTTCCAGAGCTTGAAATCTTGAGAGATGGCATTGTGCTGTTCATCAAACAGCATGTGGTTGCTAAGGACACTGGGAAGGACTTGGCTGGCAAATTCAAGATTGCTAAGAAGGCGCTTGCTAATGCTGCCGGGGTTCTGATGTAATTTGTCTGGACCTCCTTTTTGTCCCCTCAGTTTCTGTATCCAGTCCCGGTTATGTGACACAGCTCTAGATTTTGTTCCTTACTTAAAGAAAATGAAAGATAAATCCTTTTGGGGTTTGTGTCCCACTAGAAATTGAAGATTGATGCTTTTGCAATTAGAAAGCTCGTCCTGAGAGACCTTCATGGGTTTGGAATGTTTAATCAAAATTTTGGTGATCAATGAGCACACATACATATTTGAAATTTAATTTCAGGGACAATACTTTCTATACCTTGTATACATGAAGTTCCATCCGGTCTGAACATTGAGCTTAGTTACAAGAAAACCTAGTTACTGAAAGTCTGAAACCATGCGAACTTGCATTCGAAGTAAACTGGTATTGACTCTGGTTGATTTGTGTTGATTTGTGTTGGTATTGACTCTGCTGTGCACTGGTATCTCCACTGCCGCCAGAGAACCTGTGTTGATTTGTTTGCAGTAAATACTTGTGATGTGTGATTTAGCATGTATTGATATATTGTGATGTGTTGATATATTGTTGATCTGTAGATGGAAAAGAGTACTGTTGTATGTACTAGACAATGAATTGTGGTTTAGCCATATGTAAGGTTTAATATTGCAATTACTACTGAAAATTGCAAATGAATTGTGCGTATGAAAATTAAGTTGGTAAGGAGGTAATCCTACCAAATTCATGGGAAGGTGAGTATATGCAGCTATCCCACTCTATCCCTCCATCCAAACAAGAGGTGGGATCACTAGATTCCATTCTATCCCTCCATCCAAACAAAAAACAGGGACTAACCCATCCCTGCAACCAAACAAAAAGTGGGATTATCCCATCCCACATATCTGGGATGGAGCTATCCCATCCCACCAAGTCCCCAATCCAAACACCACAACTCTTCTATAAAACTCTGGTGCAAATGTTCATTGGATATATCGTAATAAAATGGAGGGGGGAAACACTAGGGAGAAGTCTCATTGCTAGCATCATCATCATCGGTTTCGAGTCCTGCCCATCTGATCATGAAGAAGAGGAACCCTTTCAGGTTCACCTTGCCACTCCTGTTCAGGTCCATCTCTTCTGCAACAACATAAGACAATGGCATGTTCACTAAACAACTAATCTACTGCCATGACAAGAAGAGGAGAGGCAAGGAAGAGTACCAATAGTTGGGTTGTTATGTGACTGGGTGTAATACCACTGGAACGCAAAAAAAAAAAAAAAGCAAGAAATGAAACTATCCAAAGGAGAATAAAAGAAATAAATAAGAGTTTTGCCGACAGAGCCATTGGCTTTAGAAATTCCAAAGCAATAGCGCTCAGAGGTTCCTAGACTGTCTGAGGCTGATTGGCGCCTCTCCCTTATATGGGCGTCGTCATACAGCAGTAGAGAAATCCAACGTCCATATTTTTCTAACTTACCTCCCGTAGTAGAAAAGCCATCAAAGATAGCAGAGCCCATCTATTGGACCAAAAGTCCATAAAGCCCACAGAGACCTGAATAGGAGTTAGGGATAAGAGAGGGGTAGCCTAGTCATTGCATAAAGCCAAGAGAGAGTCTCACAACCATGTCCTTATAAGCAAACCAAGAGAGAGTCTCACAACCATGCCTTATAAGCAAGCACAGTACAAGCAGGGCCTACACAAAGCTCCTCGCCTCATACTCGTTTCTTTCCCCAACGGAAAGCCAAGCTAGAGAAGGCAAAGCAAGCCACACACAATCAAAACACCCATTTTCTCTCAACCCAAAATCGAGAGCATCCTAAAAGAAAAATCAGAGCCTTGCTAGGCCACCAACAGAACCAAGCTAAGCACCATTTCACTTTTCCTCCCCAAACCGAGAGCAAGCCAGCCGAGAGGAAGAGAAGAGGAAGAGGGAGTAAGGGGAAGAGGAGGCCCCAAGGAGCTTGAAAGGCCGGGGCGTGAGGATGGTGCCGACGACAACAGGGGATGTCGACGGCCACCGAATCCATGCCAAGCCGACCACGACGGCAAGAGAGGAGGCCCAACCGAACTGCAACGCGGCCATCCTCGTTATCATCCACGTACCTTGCCTTCCTCAACGTGACAGCAAGCCGACGATAGCCACCAAGCGAGCAGGTCTTTCCCCTACCTCCCTTTCAAGCTCACCCATGTCACAGCTTAGCACAACCCCCACAAAGCACCACCGTAGTGCACTAGCGGCGACGAGCTTGTAGGAGTCGTCGTGCGCCCTTGGGAGGGAGAGCATGCTTCCCGGCACATGTCTCCCCACCCAATCCCATCATGGCTACCCCCGTAGGCGTTCCCAGGACCAAGTGCATACAAAGAGAGCAAGGTAAAAGTAGAGGCTAAAACAAATAGGAATGCAAGTAGTAAACAGGGAAGAAGAGAGGACCGCAAAGAGATGCTCCACAAAAATTGCACCTGGTGAAAATAAAATAGGGGAATGTAAAAACAGAATAAATTCCAAACTATGTGGGGGGTTTGAAACTTTGTCAGATTCAAGACTACTCAAAAGTGATGTGAAGAGTAAGCGGGCTTCTGGAAAGAGGACTAAGAAAAACCTTTTGAAGGACTTAGATGATGTATCAAATGCCAGATCTTCGGAAGAACAGCAGGAAAAGGTGAGTTGCCACATGTTCTTGCAAAATTTGATAACCAGAATATTTAAATTTGTTTGTTTTGTTTCAGGTAATGGATTTGGATAGAAAAATAAGGCGTGGCCGAGAAAGGTTGGCTCATGATATTGCTGTGCCACCTCCCATCCCTGGGAAAAAATCTGAGCAGCTGTCAATGCTAGAAGAAAAGATCAAGAAGCTGTTGGAGCAAGTTGAGGAGCTTGGTGAGGCCTGTAAAGTGGCTGAAGCTGAGGCACTTATGAGGAAGGTACTGATGCACAGGATCCATCTTTTTTTTTTTTACTTTGATGTTTGATTGAAATGGAATGATACTTTACTAATTGGTAGGGTTGTCTCGTTATTTCTGGGTTGCAGGTTGACCTTCTAAATGCTGAGAAGACGGCTTTAACTAACCAAGCTGATAACAAAGTGGCCATGCTTGCACAAGAAAAGAAGATGGAACTATGTGACATATGTGGCTCATTCTTAGTAGCCGATGATGTTATTGAGAGAACACAATCCCATGTGACTGGGAAACAGCACATTGGTTATGGTCTGGTGAGAGATTTTCTGGCTGAATACAAGGTGAAGTATCATTGCAATGGTAGTAATATTGCTTTAATTGATTAAGTACTTATGGTTGCCTCCTGTTCTCCAGGCCGCAAAAGAAAAGGCAAGAGAAGAAGAGAGGCTTGCAAGGGAGAAGAAAGCAGAGGAGCGTAGGAAACATAAGGAAAAAGAGTACGATAATGGGGGCAGGGAGAGTGGTACGAAAAGAGAGAAGTCTGGGGAGCGTGACTATGACCGCGATCGTTACTACGAGTGGAGCCGTGAAAGAGAAAGGTCCCATGATCACAGAGATAGAGGATCAGAGTATAGAAGCAGTTCCTACAGAAATGGGAGGGATTCTGAAAGAGACAGACAGAGATATAGGAGTGGCGATATGGCAAATGACAGAGGGAGAATGAGAAGCAGGTCACGTTCTCCAAGCAGGCATGGTTATGGAAGGTCAACAAGTCCAGATCATTAGTTGAACATATATATAGTTTTTGCCCAGTTGAGACTCATGAGGTAGAACATTATGTCCCTTTCGCTATTTATTATGGTACAAACGGTTCTATTGAAGTGTTTATATCTGCTCTGATGTAGCACCTCTGTTGGAATCCTAAAGTCTTCTTTTAAAGGAGAAAAAAAAAATCTCAGGTAGGTATTGTCTGCCCTTCCTATAATGTTTGAGTTGTCTATATTCTATATGTATGCTAAAGTTTTGTTTCAACATTCGGTACTAAAATCTAATAATGCTGAAGTTAGCACAATAACACTAGTATTGGACTGCCAATCTGGATGCAGTTCTTTCCAGCCTATAACAGGTAACCTGTGATCATCAGTGTTTCATGTTATACACTTATTCTAGTTGCATGTTTTTATTTTTCGTACTAACCTCGATAAAAACTTTGCAAGAAATCATTTGTGATCTGGTTCATTGTGGTTGGATTTTTGGCTGGGTTAGAATTTTACCCAAACAGCCTAATTCAACTTAGCCAGGGATCAGTCAATTTCAGGCAAAATTTATGCAAACGGTTGAATATTTTAACAGTAAATACCATGAATCGATGCCATTTTCTGAAAGAACAATCAGAAAAAACCCAGGTTCAAAGCCAATTATCCGTAGTTTTTTTTGGGAACCACCAAAAGTTATAACTGTTTGGCTTTAGTCGTCCATAATCCAATCCCTGCTAGGTACCACCAGGACTAGCCCAGGTTCTTGACGGTTGTCTGTAACCTTATTTCTGGACGCTGTTCTTTGTGATTGAATCTGGCGTGGCATCTTATTTACAAATTGAGCAGATTGTTTTTGCTGTAAAATATTAGCCAACCTGGAGATGAATTATTAGCTTACATGATCTCCAAATTAGATGATCTGTTCGTAGTATGTTTTGCTCTCAATTTGTAGGTGGTATCACAGGAGTACATTGGGGCTTCCGGCAACTTATGTCTGCTGATGTTACGATGTCTGTTGCACATGCAAACACATGGATGGATGTCATTTGCCAACTCATACGTCAGGTTGAAATCTTTGCTCGCAGCCCTCTTTAGGATAATGGTGATGATTTGTATCATGTACAAATCATGCTTACCATGTACACATGCTTTTGGAATATACCTCCCTCTGAAGAACAATTGTATGTGAAGTGAGAACAAGGCCATATCTTGGTGACATTTGAAATTAAGTGCAATTCGCTATACATATTTAGTAGTATGAACTCCCAAGTGCCATTTCCATAAAAGTGAGTGCTATATATGCCTACTTCAGTCATGCTTTTGCCGGGTACAAATTACCATTTCATTTGAAGGGAAGTGTTGGACGTGTTTGCTGGTGCTGGAATGAGGGTTTTTTTGAGCAGTTTTTGGTTTTGGCTTGTATGAGTTGGTACTATTCATTAGACTTACTAGCCAAAGCCAAAAGCTATCGGCTGCAGCTCAAAAGAACCGTACTATGGTTGTATTGCTCATTTTGGGGTCTAATTCAGGCACTGCCCGCTGGCTGTCGGCGACGTCCCAGGTTCACAGCCCGAACTGAAGCATGCGAACGCTGAATGGTGTTCACATCATGTTGTATCGTACGGCGATGCAATAGAAACAGGCTATTGCACTCGTCTTAAGGAACAGGATATTGTATTGTACGGCGCCTCCGTTTATGATGCAGCAACGGTTTTGCCATCACAAACTAATGGCTTGCACCTTGTGTACCAAGTGGTGGAATAATGCTCATTGGTGAAATACGTGTGATTTAGTTATCGAGATTTATTATTAGACCGCGTCGTCCGTGCATCCATTTGCAGGGAGTTAGAACTGATTTATTAGTCCCATCGGCCGGCGGCGCTGCAAGGAGGCTGGCTGTTTCTTCTTCGCACCAGCAACATCTGCACCTGGATCGAATTCGGAACAGAAATGGGAGGAAAAAACCAAGCCAATCCAATCCAAGGGAGGATTGGAAATTGACTATTCAGCTGAGCTGAGCGAGCGGATGGTAGAATAAGCCGATCGATCGATCGAGTGAAACGTGGTCGCTTGCATGGGTGCGGGCTGCGGAGAGAGCTGCCTAATACTTCCGGCTCGATTCTGTTGTCAAGAAGCGGGTGTTTGGTCTAGTGGTATGATTCTCGCTTCGGGTGCGAGAGGTCGCGAGTTCGATTCTCGCAACACCCCAGAATTTGTTTTGCCGTTTTCGAGTTTAATTTTTTTAAAAATTCTTTTCCCCATTTTCCTCCCTCTTTGAAATGCAGTGCGTTGCTTCAGAATTTGCATTGAATGCATTCTCATATTCTAATGTTGGTTCTGACTTCATGATTTAGAACTCAATTACTTGGGGCAATCCAATCTCTGGCTACTATTGAAACGAAATATGCGAAGGTTGAACTCACTCAGCTCTTCAAGATAGCTTACCAGGAAGGGAAAATAGCAGAATTGCAAGACCGGCTACTCATTGGTAAGCTTGTACTATCACCTAGATCTTGACTAATGGCTGTCAACATTTTCCGCTATGTTAGTAGTGGTAACTAGTCCACCGCTAAGCAGAAGTCATCCACAACAAATTTGTCATCTAATTTCTCAGCATAGCATAAAACTTAACCATAAACCACCTAATAAGAACTAGTTCTGGCTGAGAACTTGTTCTGATGTCCCAAGGACCCTTCCTCAGTCCAAAATAGTTAGCTAGGTTGGTGTGAAACCAATATGAGATCTGATAGGTATGTTGTATCTGATACTATTGTACATCTACTAGATAGGTATCAGATACATGTCTTTCTCTTGTCAGAGCTATTTTGATCTGATCCTTTGATATATGTTTAATTTTGTAGATCTTTGAGCTTTTTAAAAAAATGAAGCCTGCAGATTTGAAATCTCTATGGGAGAGAGCTGGAAAGAGCAAAAAAAAAAAGGGCAGGATCAGCAAGGTATGTAACTGTAATTGATTTATAATTTGCTATTTAATTCATATCATTATGCTAGCCTCATGTCGTCTATTTTCTCATAAGATATCATTAATTTCTATAATTTATGTATTTTAATTATATCTATATACACGTATCGTTGTATTAGTGTTTTGGAAAAAATGGTGTGTCGCGGTATCAATATATCGGTATGATGTATCCAAACAACATAGTTTCGAAGTCCGAATACCCATTCTAAAAATCCTGGATACGCCACTGGTTGAAGGAAGGAGCTTCCATATCAGACCGTTGGCAACAGCGGCAAGAATCGCTGGCAATGATCAATTTGAGGATGTTCAAAGTTGCCATGGACAGTGCATATGGTGGTCCTCAACCATGGCAACGTCACCAGGTGTAAAAAGAGAAGAAAAGATCGTAGGTCTAGTACAGTGGCGGACCCAAAAATAAAATATAGCTAAGACGGAGTTTGAAACATAAAACAAATAGTATTACCCAAAGTAAAAGCAATTCATGATCAAATTACCTTGCAATTGCACTAATAAGAATATATGATGCAAGATAGTAAGTAAAACTCAAAGAAATATGTAAAAGGATATATTCAATAAAAATTCAAGGGGGAGATGCAGTTACCATAACTCAGATGTGGTTATCATGGAAGCTTAAACGGTAGAATGAGTGTTTCTGTAAGATTGCCTTTGCTATCCTATTCTCAACAGAAAGATTGAACTATGTATGACCAACATGTAAATATGTTGTAATCAAGATTCACATACTGGTTGTAATTAGAAACATTGCAAATCACTGGACACTATTATAATGTATCATCTCTCATATTACTAAACACGATGAATGCAACCTTTGCAGGATTATAAATATCGGACATGTTTAAAATTTCTACTGAAGACCGAAGAAGTGAAGAGCGCCCATTTTCAGAAACAACACCTATCAGGCCAGGCCAGTTTTCAGGGTGGCCACTAACCCTAGCTCTTCTTTTGTTCCCTGAATCACTAAAAAAGTTGCATTTCTTCTGTCCATCTTCCCTTTTGACTAGTAAACAACATGCTGCGATTTTGATAGTGATAATACACACTATGATGATTACAAAACAATGAAACTCTTAACCAAGGAGATCATTTTCTTTTCCTAATGGTTTACTAAACAAATTTATTTCAGACTACATTATGAGTTTATACTGAGATATGGCTTCCTACATCATAGCTTGCCAAACATAACTTGCGTGAAAAGATAGAAAAGCCTTCTTTTCCACTGAAATTTTCTCATCAAATGACCCATTCATTCATTAGCTAGCGCAAATTGTCCACTGCTTCGTCGAAAAGCATCTCCAGGTACCGGCACTCACTGCTGCAGAATGCTTTATCACCTCTGAAGAAAGGAAAAGGACCAATGAAAGCCGAGCCGAGAGAATTGAATTGGTGCGCTCCGCGCGTCACTGCCGACGCTCCGTCTGCTTCGCCTCCCTACGCCGCGTGCCCCCGTGGAACCCTCGCCGCCAGCCCTCCTCCTTGCCCTCCGGTTCTCCTTCCTTCCCGACGCCACCTCTCCACCTGCGCTGCCGCCTTCTCTCCCTCCCTTTGTTCCTCCACTGCCCCAATCCTCCGCCTCCAAATTCTAAAGTGATAAACAACTAAACCCAAATAAATCCAAATAACTAAAAGAATCCAAATAATTCCGACTGAACTCAATTAAGTTTTATTTTTATTAAGTTGGTGACATGAGGCATGATTTAATGAATGTGGGATGTAGACGGGGTCCAACGAAGTTTGAACAAGGGGGAAATGGCAGAGAAAAAAATCTAGCGACAGGAACATCAAAGAAGGATCAAAGAGGAGAAGTAATATTCATGAGAATATTTTGCTCTGGATTCGAAGGTGGTTAAGCATAGCTAACCGGACAATACTTTTGCTTAATCTAACTTAATGATTTCTTTTATTACTTTATATTTATTAAGAAAGTTCAATGAGTTAGGGGAGACCTCTGGATATATATAAGGGTATACGGTGATAGGTCTAGCAAGGAGACGAGGGCAAGTGAGCTAACCTACCTGAGATAAGGTTAGATAACCTAATCATTTAAACTTCTAACCAAATGCACTCTGGAAGTGTCAGTGGAATACAGAGGAAGAATTACTTCCTGGTATGCAGTTTTTTAAAGGTGAAAAGCCCCGAAGGGGCTTGATTTCATTGCAAACAAGAGATGTTACACATGTTCATGGCATAGCCATGGTTCCAAAGAGCTGTTGAGACAGGACAGCTATTTTGATGACGAGAGTTGCAGAGTTTGTATCCTTTGTGCTGTAATGGATTCTTTGTGCTTGTTTGGCCAAGTCGTCAGCTTCTTGGTTGTTCTGCCTGCTGATATAGATGAATTGAACATGCATGGATTAACACATCTCCCTGATTTCGAATCAAAATCGGTCTAATATGTCCGGTGTCCTGGCTTGCATATGTCCTCCCCTTCTGAAACAGCTCGGGCAAGAACCTGACAATCAAGAGAGAAGGTAGCATGAGCTTCAGCTTCCAAGGGCGTAGAAGATTGGACTTGCAATCTGCAATTGTAAGAAGATTCTGCTATGGATGCATTGAGGCCAATGCCGTAGACCCGAACTAGAGTTTAGAATTCTATATCCCGTGACCGGGATTGCTCAAAATATCTTGAAGTAAAGCTATTTTGTAGCACTGCATGTCTTGACATAATACAACCATATTTGTGGAATTTCACTAGTAGTTCTCTCAATTCTGTGGGAGGCAAACTCCTCTCCCATGTTGGTGCCACGGGCTAACAATGATACTGTCGTCCCGTCAAAGAAGCCGCATAAGATTATTATGCTAGCATTGCATAATTATTATCCACACACCCCATTTTGTGTAAAAAGAGTAGCCATGCAAGGAATTAAGCACCGTACACTACTACCAAAACAAGCTATATTGAATATCTCATCACAGACGGTTCATATGGAGCCGTCTGTACTTTCATTATTACAGACGGTTCATGGCTAAAATCGTCTATGAAACTATCACAAACGGTTAGGTTTAAAAGCCGTCTGTGATACACGCATTATCACAAACGGTTTTTAACTATAACCGTTTATGAAACTATCACAGACGGTTCATATAACAAACCGTCTCTGATATATATATATATATATATATATATATATATATATATATATATATATATATATATATATATATATATATATATATATATATATATATATATATATATATTATCACAGACGGTTCGTATAACAAACCGTCTTTGATAATGACACGTCACCGATCCGTGGCGTATCCCCCAGGATTTCAATCTCACTCGTCCATTCTCTCCACATCGGATGGCAGGTACCGGTTCCTCCCACGGCTCGACTCTTATTAATTACTTCCCATCTACCTTTCCACCGACAGTTACGTGTGAGTTCATCCACTATATAGTATCCTGCATCCTCCCCTCGGCAACGCCAAGTACCATCGTGAGCTAGCGCCTCCGTTGTGACACCACGGTTGACTGCATAATACACTCTTGTCGTAAGTTTCGTAAGAGTGTCTTATGCAGTCTTACCGTCGTGCCACAAAGGTGGTGTTATCGCCGCCTCTCTATTGCCGGTGATATCCGACTGGCATTCGATGCATCCAGCTTGTTCCTCGACGACGCCGACTACCGCTGTGAGCTTAGTGCCTTTGTTGTGACACCACGGTCGATTGCACAACACACTCTTATCGTAAGTGTTGTAAGAGTGTCTTCTGCAGTCTCACCGTTGTGCCACAAATGTGACGCTACCTCCGCCTCTCCATTGCCAGTGATATCTGGCCACCATCCGATGCCCTCCCTCTCTTCCTTGATAGGGGCGTCAAGGACATCGTGCGCTGTGTCCAGCTTGTTCATCGACGACGCCGACAACCGCTGTGAGCTAGCACCTCCGTTGTAACACCACGGTCGACTACACAACACACTCTTGTCGTAAGTGTTGTAAGAGTGTCTTGTGTAGTCTCACCGTTGTGCTACAAAGGTGACGCTACCGTCGCCCCTCCATTGCTGGCGATATCTGTCCGCCATCCAATGCATCCAGCTTGTGTTGTCTGCTATGATCTCTGCTTCTTATATATTCTTGCCGTGTTAAAGAGTTAGATTCGTTTTATCTTGTTATGCTGTAATGGTATATTCTAATCTTAATGGAAATGGAATATACTATTGTGTTTGTCATCCTTGGGCTCTTGGTCACCCGTCCCGTCGTCGTCGCTCCATCCCTCCACCTCGCTGAGGTCAAGGTCGTCGAAGGCGGTGAGGACGCGGTGGAAGAGCTTCTTGGCCTTCCCGAAGTTGCGGAACTTCTTCTTTCTCGGCGTCTGAGCTGGAGGCTTCTTGTTGCGGTTCTTGTCGGTGTAGTCGATCTTGCTCGAACCGCCGAAGTCGTTCTTGCCCTTCTCCAGCTTGGGGCAGTTTGCCCGAATGTGGTTGGGGCCACCACACTCAAAACAGATCACGGGTCCGCCTCTCTTTCTGTCCCTCCTCCCCTTGTAAGCATGGGAGAATCTTCGAGCAAGGAGGGCCAGTTGCTCATCCGCAGCAGCCAGGGAGAAACCACACGAAGAATCAGAAGAGAGACCGGAAGCCGAACTGGGATCAGTAACCAAAGCCATCGACTGTGACTTCGACCTACGAGAGACAACGTCAATCTCGTGAGTCTTGAGGCGCGAGTACAGCGCGTCAAGAGTCAAGGTCGAGAGGTCTGTCGTGTCTTTGATGGTGGTCACTTTCATCTCCCACACACGCAGATCGAGTGCCGCAAGCATCTGACGAGCGTTGTCCGAGTCGGGGTATGTGAGACCGACCGCTCGGAGGTTGCTCAAGATCTTGTGGAAGCGAGCGAAGCACTCATCTAGGGACTCACCAGCAAGCATCTCGAATTTGTTGTATTCTCGCTTGAACTGGTCCTGTCGTACCGTCTTGATCTGGGTGGTGCCCTCATGGTATGCGTCGAGGGTCACCCAGATATCGTAGGCGGACGGCAGGTGAGAGATGCGATCGAATTCGCTTCTGCTCAAGCCCTGGATAATGATGTTCCTTGCCTTCGCATTTGCCTCAACATCGGGCATGTTCGCCACGTTGATGTCCTCATCGGCAGGAACAGCATATCGCACTTTCACCTTCCGCCAGATAGCGTACCCCTGAGCCTGGATGTACGTCTCCATTCGGCTCTTCCAGAAAGGGTAATCCATGCCATCGAAAATGGGCGGCTTGGTGGAGTACTTGTCCGTCGCCATGGCTCTTGAGACCGGTTAAGATCTATGAATTAGAGCTAACCGGCTCTGATACCAATTGTAGGACCGAAATGGCGACAGAGGGGGGGGTGAATGTCGGTCTTCTAAAAATTCATCCCCGCACAAGTATCTCACAAGTATCTACTTGCAACTTCTCTCCAATAGCTAAAAAGCTATGAAGCCAGAAGAAGTTTGCTAATTGGACAAAAGAGACTCCCAGAAAATATCAAAGAGAAGACTGAAAATGAACTCTTCGCTGTTCAAGACCGCAGCTGAAAATAGCCCAAAAAGGACTCCCTTTGCTGCTGAAAACAGCCACTACAAATGCTCTAAATAGTGACTATTTTGCTGCTGAAAATGAGCCAAGCTGCACAGCAAAAGAGAGCTGCAAATTGGCTAAGAACTGCACTTCAAAAAGCTGAAATTGACTGCTGAAAACTGCACTCAAAATGCTGATTTTTACTGCTGAAAACTGCACTTCAATTGCTGAAATTTACTGCTGAAAACTGCAGAGCACAAGAGCTAAAAACAGCAGAGAATAGAAGTTGAAAACAGCAGCAATTAGAGCTGAAAACTGCAGCTGGAAGGAGCTGAAAACAGCAGCAAAAAGATGCAAATTAAATATGCTGAACAGCAGCTTGAAAGCTTCAAACAGGCACTGTAGCAGCAGCTTAAATTCAGACAAGCAACAGAGGGATCAAGAACTTGCCAAAAATCAATGAGGTGAAGAAAAAGCTTCCATTCTTTTTGGCTCCCAACACCTGAGAACTATTTTAAATATAATAGAAGCCTTAACTACACCAAGAAAGCTACCAAACCACAGGAATTTCAGATTTAAGACCACAACCTGAAAATTACAGAGACTTGACAAAAATCACAATTTCTCCTAAACCCTTGAACCTTTGCACATGATACTTTGAGGATATATTAGCAATCAACTCAGGAGCCCAAACCTCAAATATCATGCCAACTTGAGAGGAGAAAAGAGAAAAACAACAAAACCCTAGAAACTGGGCAAGACTTCAGATGAAGAACTAAAGATCAGAAAACTCCACAATCTCTCAATCTTTGGCAATGAGACTTTGCAGTTATGTTAGCAATAGCCCAAGGGGTTCTCAGACCAAAGATTAGGCCATCTCCTTGAAGGGATCAAAATCTGGACAAAGACCTAGAAAGGGAAAAGATGAACAGAGGAACTTAGAAATGCAAAACTGAGATTAAAAACTTATCTCTGAGATTCTAGCTAACCAAATGGTCTAAGATCACTCTCCCATCACTAAGCAACCCATTTTGCACCTCCACAGCAAGCAAGAACTCGAAAAACAAAAAAAATCAAGAAATCTCCAAAAAGGGGCATCGATGAACAGAGCTACGAACAGGAGACAAACTCAGATTTCATTCCTTGGATCACAATGAATACAGAGGAGTCCCGATACCCCGACTTGATACACAAGGATGATTACAAGACTCTCCAATCAATCCCTCTCCTCTCCAAGCCAAGAATCCAACCCATACATGCTTGGAAGGGGATGAACTCACATGGAACACATCGAAGGTGGACAGACAACACTCTGCCTTCTCACCCACTAAAGCCTAAAGCCAAAACAACCACTAAAGACTCTTTTGACTAAAGGAAACCCTAAAACCCTTGAAGTGCTCAAGTGGGCATGCAGCCCCTCAATCCTATTTATAGCCTTGGCTAACGGGTCTCCGCCCCGTTACGCCTGCTAAATCCAACGGCGCCCGCTCCCGCTTGTGCAGCCTCGCGAATTTCCCGATTCGCCCCTCCTGCACCTTCCGGGAAGCTTCCACGCTCCTTGCCTCGCACGCCTCGCAACCACCTCGAGTCTACGTCGTCTTCGACACATCCCGACCGTTCTGACCTCAGCGCCACCTGCGCCTAGTCCGGTCCACGTGTCTCGCCACGACTCCACCCGATGTCCTGCAGCCACACAGACAAAGAACACATCAAATAGCACCGCTCGATACATGAAAGCGTAAATACCATAATACTTACCATAATGAAGTCCAAACCTGTCGAATCATCGAAATATGAACATAAACCCATACGACCAGGAATGACCAAGTCCGACCGAGCCCGACTGCGCCATGCAACGACTCGACTCCGAACTACGCAAACCAAACTCGACTCACTTAGACCAACGTCAAATACTCATCATTCACAAGGAGTCACGACCGCATGGTCTCTCAATCTCCCCCTTGATGAGTATATTGACAAACTCCGAAAAAGCATGAAGTAGAGTTTGATTTGCAAAGTCCAACATGGTCCAAAGACGGGAATGAAACTAATGACCATGTCGACCGAAGGAAGCACTAGAGCAGCAAGCTGAAAGAGCAAAATTTTCTCCAACGCTCTAAAAAGCTCCCAAATGACTTTTTCTTCTCTATTCTCCCCCTTTTGGCAATAAACACATCAAGATGCAAACGAGAGAATATGACACGACAAAGGATGAAAATGACTGAAGTTTGTTTACTTAAGCATTTAGAGCCATGAGAATTATCCATAATGACCATAATGTAATACACCAAGCCATAACTCAATAAAACGCTATCTAGATCATGACAACATATATATAAGCCAGCTAGAGCACATAGATGATAATCTGAAATGTAATGCATTTTGTGAGCAAGTCAAGTAATCAATGAGTAAAGTTTAGCTAGAGACATCCAAGGATAATGCAGGCCATGTCAATAAGCTAAGCGGAACAAAGAAGCTAACATTGAGTCCAAATAGAGTGCTATAAGCTCAAGATGGAAACATTGGTTAAAGTACTTGGTTCTGATTGTAGATTAAGCAAATTGAGCACATTAAACATTGTCTTTTGAAAGCATATGGTTGTTTTCAACCCAATTTTTTTGTTTATGTGCTAGATCTCAAGCCTTATGCGACTACTCCAAGCAATAAGCTTAAGAAGATAGTCTAGGTCATCCAAAACTCCCCCTGAGTTCATGCCTAGTGCAATGGCAAGCTTTCTCATGAGAAAGAATTGGTGAAATCAGTTTTTTCGCACAAATATGGTGGTTGTCAACCAACATTTTGTTTTATCATGTGCTAGATCTCAAGCCTTATGCGACTACTCCAAGCAAGAAGCTTAAGAAGATAGTCTAGGTCATCCAAAACTCCCCCTAAGTTCATGCCAAGTGCAATGGCAAGCCGTCTCATAGGAAAGAATTGGTGAGATCAGTTTTTTCGCACAAAAGAGATCTTTTTGCTTTTTAACACATTGTACTAACTCATGTATCATCAGGAGACTAAAACAGCTCAAACTAAGGCTCAATATAGATTCAACGCTCTACTCAGCCTATTTGACATGGCATGAATCATAAAAGGATAGCTCAAGAAAGACTAAACTCAAATGCTAGCATGACAAGTTTAATTTAAGTTGATCAATTTTTACTTAACTTATCATGGCAAACGCTAGTCTACACATATGAAGTCATGATAAATCTAGCAAGCTAAGCACAAGTCATGGCAAGATGTAAAGTATTGTAAACATGTCATAGCAGGATAATAATCAAGGCTCAAAGTAGTTATATATTACAATGCTAAAAGCTAAAATGCAGAAAAATCCAACTTTTAGTTTAAGTTGAGTTAAGTCACAATTAAGCTCCAGAAGCTCCCAAATGAACTCTCCCTGAACCAAAGCAATAAATCGAGAAGCTGGCAAATAAAACCAAAACAGGCAGTCCTTAAAGCATAGATAAGATATAGAGACAACTATGGCTCAGACTGACTCTCATCTACCCCATATGACTCCAGGACAATCAGCTGACAGTAAATCACACACTAGAGAGCAAACACGTACCCTGTCTACCCGAGGGTGGCCCAACCCTCGCTAGAACCTACAAGAAGTGAGTGAGCTCAACCTAGTGAGATAAGAAATAGCTACTCCTGGAAGCACAAGATAAGAGTAAGAAGTCTAAGCAACTCAACACAAGAAACACTCTAACCTATGCTAGAAGGACTTAACCCAATGCACCCGCAAATGCAATGCAACAGAAATGAGACAGAAGCATAATTAATATAATAAAGCAGTAAAGCCCAAGCTCCCCCTCACTACAGTCCGTAAGGACAAACCACCCCAAGCTCTCCCCGCAGAGCTGAAAACCTCGAACTGTCCAAAGGCTTGGTGAAGATGTCAGCCAACTGGTGGTCACTCTCCACAAACTGGACCACTATATCACCCTTCTCTACATGGTCTCTAAGAAAGTGGTATCGGATATCAATGTGCTTGGTCCGAGAGTGCTGCACTGGGTTTTTAGCAATGTTGATAGCAGACGTGTTATCACAAAAGAGTGGAACACTGTCTAAGGCTAACCCAAAGTCCCGCAGGGTCGAAACCATCCAAAGTACCTGGCTGCAGCAACTGGCAGCAGCAACGTACTCGGCCTCTGCAGTGGACTGTGCAACACCGGACTGCTTCCTCGAAGACCAGGAAACGAGAGAAGTGCCAATGAATTGGCAGGTGCCAGAGGTGCTCTTCCTATCTATCCTACAGCCGGCAAAGTCTGCATCCGAGAAGGCTCTCAAGGAAAGACAGGATGAGGAAGAGTACCAGATACCATAGTCAATGGTAGCTCGAAGGTACCGAAAGATGCGCTTCACCGCCTGGCGGTGAGATACGCGAGGAGAAGCCTGAAAACGAGCACACAGACACACTGAGAAGTGTATGTCTGGTCTCGAGGCAGTGAGGTAAAGAAGGGAGCCGATCATACTTCTGTATTCTTTCTGATCAACTGGCTCGCCATCCTCATCTGGGTCAAGATAGGCCGTAGACGCCATCGGAGTTGACACCGGCTTCCCATCACTCATATCGAAGCGTCTCAAGAGGTCACGAGTGTACTTGCCCTGATGTAGAAAAGTACCCTCCCGAGACTGCTTGATTTGGAAGCCAAGGAAGAAAGTCAACTCACCCATCATGCTCATCTCAAACTCGGTGCTCATGACATCCGAGAACTGAGAAACCAGAGCATGGGAAGAGCCGCCAAAGATGATGTCATCGACATAGATTTGGACGAGCAGAAGGTCACTACCAAGCCTACGGATAAACAAAGTCTTGTCTACTTTACCCATCTCAAACCCATGACTCAACAAGTAGGACTTAAGCCTCTCATACCAAGCTCTGGGGGCCTGCTTAAGTCCATACAACGCTTTGGAAAGCTTGAAGACATGGTGTGGGTATTTGGGGTTCTCGAAACCTGGAGGCTGTCTGACGTAAACTTATTCCTCAATGACACCATTAAGGAAGGCACTCTTGACGTCCATCTGGTAGAGCTTGAAACCCTTAGAAGCTGCAAAGGCAAGCAGGATTCTAATGGCCTCAAGTCGAGCTACAGGGGCAAAGGTCTCCTCGAAGTCTAGACCCTCAACCTGGGAAAACCCCTGAGCTACCAGTCTAGCCTTGTTTCGAATAACCACTCCATCCTCGCTCTGCTTGTTCTTGAACACCCACTTAGTCCCAATAATATTGTGACCTCGCGGGGGCTCGACAAGCGACCAGACCTTGTTCCTCTCGAAATTTTCTAACTCCTCATGCATGGCATTGACCCAGGACTCATCGGAAAGAGCATGAGAAATATCCTTGGGCTCAAAGGAGGCAATGAAAGCAGAGTGGAGACAGAATTGAGATAAGCCAGATTTTGAGCGAGTAACACGCTCGAACAGGTCTCCAATCATCTGCTCAGAAGGATGCCTTTTCTGGATATGTCGGGGAGGTCCAGGATGAGATGAAGAAGTGGCCTCTACCTCGTGAGCTGACGAGGTAGGAACAGAGCCACTAGCTCCAGAGGAAGCAGAAGGCATGGGCTGATCACCTGGAGGTGCGATAGAAGACGGCACCTCAAGGGGTGGATGAGGGACTGGATCGGGTAGACAACCCTCATCTCCATCGTCCTCGTCATCCACGAAGATGGTCTCGGACTGCTCTAAAGAACCTGAGATATCAGGCCTAGTCCCCGGACTGGCCTCGTCAAAGGTCACCTCACAGGTCTCTACCATTTTGCTAGACTCGCAGTTCCAGACCCTATAAGCCTGTGAAGAAGGCGAGTAACCTAGAAAGATTCCATCACAAGAACGTGACTCGAACTTATCTAGGTTCCCGGACTTCAAAACAAAGCACTTGCAACCAAACACACGAAAATGAGAGACGCTAGGCTTTCGCCCATATCTCAGCTCATAAGAAGTGCGGTGCAAGTGTGCCCGAAGAAAAACTCGATTTGAGACATGGCACGCGGTGGCTATAGCCTCAGCCCAAAACTTCCGCGGTGTAGAGTACTCATCAAGCATCGTCCTGGCCATCTCGACCAAGGTACGGTTCTTCCTCTCCACAACACCATTCTGCTGAGGGACGTATGGAGAAGAGAACTGGTGCTCTACACCTGTCTCACCACAGAAACTCTCAAAGTAGGAATTCTTGAACTCCGTGCCATTGTCACTGCGGATCGCTCGTAAGACACCTGGAAGCTCAACAGAAAGCCTACTAAAAAGACCTCAGAAATGTGAAAACGTCTCATCCTTTGAGGCTAAGAAAAACACCCAAGAATACCTCGAGAAGTCATCGACCACAACAAGCACATACCACTTCCCTCCTGCTGACTGCACTCGAGCTGGTCCCACTGTATCCATGTGGAGCAGCTGTCCCGGTGCATCGGTCATAGTAACTGTGACCGGAGGGTGAGAAGCGGCAACCATCTTGCCATGCCGGCATGGAGCGCAAACAAGATTCTTGACCATTTTGAGTTTCGGCAGACCACGAATGAGATCGTGGCCGCTAACTCGGGTCAAATGGTCAAATCCGATATGACCAAGTCTCCTATGCCAGAAAGAAAGGTCGCGGGACTCAGAAGCAACTAAACACCTGAGAGGATCACCAGAAGACTCAGAAAAATTAGCACGAAAGATCCTCCCAAAACGAGAAATCCCGCAAACCAGACTACCCGAAGAATCAAGAATTTTGCAATTATTTTTCTTGAAGCTCACCTCGAAACCGTCATCGGTAAGCTGAGAAACGGAAAGCAAATTGTACTGCAGCTTACTAACCAAGGCTACATCTTTCAAAATGAAAGAGTCATTAATGCGCACTGTACCTTTGGCGATGACGCGCCCAGATGAAGCATCTCCGAAGGTGATCGTCTCATCACCTGGAGCACGGGCAAGGGAAGAAAACCAACGGGAGTCTCCGGTCATGTGTCGTGAACACCCGGAGTCTACAAGCCAAACATTTCCCTTCCCTGCCCGACGAACCTGAGTCAAGCAGAGAGTAAAGTCTCAGTACTGGGGTAAATCAAGAGTGATTTTGGCACCCAATACTGAACAACATGTCGAGCAGATGAAGTAGTCAAGAACGACTGACCTCTATCTACCCTACGCTCTCTGAGACTCAAAGAAGCAGAAGGTCTGTGAGCAGACCTGAAGCTGTTGCGGGGTCCGGCTGCTACGGGAGAGCGAGTCGAAACACCGGCAACACGCTGATCACGCCGCGGGTAACTGTCTCGATGGGGGAAACGAGATCTACCCTCAGGACGGCGGAAGTCACGACCAGAGGCAGCATGAGGACGGAAAACAGAAAACTCGGAAAAACCAAGTCCTCTATGCTGCCTAAACTCCGTAACAGGAGCAAACCTAGACCTCGTGTTGGTCTTAGGTGCACTCAGGATCTGGGGCTGACCCTGAATACCCCTAAGGGACTCAACACGGTCTCTACGCGCGATTTTGGCGCGCCTGAAGCATCGATCAACCGTGTGTCCATCCTTCTGACAGAAGGTGCAGTGATACTTCATCCTCTGAGAGGTAGAAGTAGCACGGGGAGGCTTCGCCTTCTGAGAGGCCGGAGCAGCAGGTGCAACCACCTTGCTGTCAGAAATCCCCTGGACATAGCCCGCTGACTTAAATTGGACTTTCTCGGTCCTGGGCTCGGTCTCGATCACACCTGGTGCTATGGGTCTGAGCACGGCAGGTGGATGCTTCCTCATGTCCTCATAATAATCATATCCTAGACCCTGATTGAACTTACAAATCTTGGATTGGTCTAGAATAAGATTAAGCTTCTTCTTGCCTCCTACAAATCTCTCAAGAGTGTTCATAAGATACTGACACTCCCGAAAGAGAGAGGTGCAAGAAGAGCAGGGAGAAGAGGAAATAGCAGGAGGTAAGGGAGCAGAAGAAGAACCAATAGTAGAGGAAAGAATGACTTGTGCACGCACAGCCGACTCTGAGGGGACAGTCCTACTACTAGCAGGTTGGTTCGCGTCTCTAGGCGTCTCACCCTTACCCTGGGGCTTCTCCCCCTTCTCAGCACAAACAATACAAGCTGATGGTTGCTTCTCTAGTAAGTCCTTAGTTAGCTTCACACATTTCTCATCCAATGCAATCAAATCAGATTTTAGTTTGTCACAGTTTTTGCATGGTGAGCTAACAGGGTCCTTAGAAGCATACTGAGCCAACTTCCTATCATGATCAATCATATCTTGAAACTGTTTTGAGACAGATTCAAGTTCAACAGTTAATCTAGGACAATTTAAACATGAATCAATGGGCTCAAGTAAAGAAGCATGCAACTCATCAATTTTGTGATCTGCCCGTTTTAGGTTCATCTTTAATTTATTGCAGTTTGCACAAGTCTCGGGCAGATCAAGGAGCATGGCATAAGGTCCTCTAGCAGCAATGTCCTTATCCTCACAAGAGGTGGGAGAAATAGTCTCATCAGTAGTAAGTAGGGTAACAGCCATCCTACTCAACTCTAAATCAGCAAGCAGACTAACATTCTCCACCTTAATAGAATCAAGCTCCGAGGACACACTATCATGCGAGGTCCTTAATTTCTCCATATCAACCAGCAAAGCAGAGCATGTATCACAGTCGTCACGGGAGGGAGCAGATATAAGTAAAGTAAGCTCCCGTGACAGTTTCTCTACTTCCTTCTCCAACTCGCTACATCTAGCTCTAGATCTAGCATGAAATCCTCCTAACTTAAGGAAAGCTTCATTAAGTTGGTCATAGGAGGGACATACCTCGTCCGAGTCGGAGTACAGCTCGCTGTCGCTGAGTTCGCCCTCGAGGGCCATGAAGCACATGCCGGAGAAGTCGTCGCCGCCATCCTTGGGCTCTTGGTCACCCGTCCCGTCGTCGTCGCTCCATCCCTCCACCTCGCTGAGGTCGAGGTCGTCGAAGGCGGTGAGGACGCGGTGGAAGAGCTTCTTGGCCTTCCCGAAGTTGCGGAACTTCTTCTTTCTCGGCGTTTGAGCTAGAGGCATCTTGTTGCGGTTCTTGTCGGTGTAGTCGATCTTGCTCGAACCGCCGAAGTCGTTCTTGCCCTTCTCCAGCTTGGGGCAGTTTGCCCGAATGTGGTTGGGGCCACCACACTCAAAACAGATCACGGGTCCGCCTCTCTTTCTGTCCCTCCTCCCCTTGTAAGCATGGGAGAATCTTCGAGCAAGGAGGGCCAGTTGCTCATCCGCAAGCTGCTCTAACTGATCATCAGTTATGTCACAGAGAGCAGCCAAGGAGAAACCACACGAAGAATCAGAAGAGAGACCGGAAGCCGAACTGGGATCAGTAACCAAAGCCATCGACTGTGACTTCGACCTACGAGAGACAACGTCAATCTCGTGAGTCTTGAGGCGCGAGTACAGCGCGTCAAGAGTCAAGGTCGAGAGGTCTGTCGTGTCTTTGATGGTGGTCACTTTCATCTCCCACACACGCAGATCGAGTGCCGCAAGCATCTGACGAGCGTTGTCCGAGTCGGGGTATGTGAGACCGACCGCTCGGAGGTTGCTCAAGATCTTGTGGAAGCGAGCGAAGCACTCATCTAGGGACTCACCAGCAAGCATCTCGAATTTGTTGTATTCTCGCTTGAACTGGTCCTGTCGTACCGTCTTGATCTGGGTGGTGCCCTCATGGTATGCGTCGAGGGTCACCCAGATATCGTAGGCGGACGGCAGGTGAGAGATGCGATCGAATTCGCTTCTGCTCAAGCCCTGGATAATGATGTTCCTTGCCTTCGCATTTGCCTCAACATCGGGCATGTTCGCCACGTTGATGTCCTCATCGGCAGGAACAGCATATCGCACTTTCACCTTCCGCCAGATAGCGTACCCCTGAGCCTGGATGTACGTCTCCATTCGGCTCTTCCAGAAAGGGTAATCCATGCCATCGAAAATGGGCGGCTTGGTGGAGTACTTGTCCGTCGCCATGGCTCTTGAGACCGGTTAAGATCTATGAATTAGAGCTAACTGGCTCTGATACCAATTGTAGGACCGAAATGGCGACAGAGGGGGGGGGGTGAATGTCGGTCTTCTAAAAATTCATCCCCGCACAAGTATCTCACAAGTATCTACTTGCAACTTCTCTCCAATAGCTAAAAAGCTATGAAGCCAGAAGAAGTTTGCTAATTGGACAAAAGAGACTCCCAGAAAATATCAAAGAGAAGACTGAAAATGAACTCTTCGCTGTTCAAGACCGCAGCTGAAAATAGCCCAAAAAGGACTCCCTTTGCTGCTGAAAACAGCCACTACAAATGCTCTAAATAGTGACTATTTTGCTGCTGAAAATGAGCCAAGCTGCACAGCAAAAGAGAGCTGCAAATTGGCTAAGAACTGCACTTCAAAAAGCTGAAATTGACTACTGAAAACTGCACTCAAAATGCTGATTTTTACTGCTGAAAACTGCACTTCAATTGCTGAAATTTACTGCTGAAAACTGCAGAGCACAAGAGCTAAAAACAGCAGAGAATAGAAATTGAAAACAGCAGCAATTAGAGCTGAAAACTGCAGCTGGAAGGAGCTGAAAACAGCAGCAAAAAGATGCAAATTAAATATGCTGAACAGCAGCTTGAAAGCTTCAAACAGGCACTGTAGCAGCAGCTTAAATTCAGACAAGCAACAGAGGGATCAAGAACTTGCCAAAAATCAATGAGGTGAAGAAAAAGCTTCCATTCTTTTTGGCTCCCAACACCTGAGAACTATTTTAAATATAATAGAAGCCTTAACTACACCAAGAAAGCTACCAAACCACAGGAATTTCAGATTTAAGACCACAACCTAAAAATTACAGAGACTTGACAAAAATCACAATTTCTCCTAAACCCTTGAACCTTTGCACATGATACTTTGAGGATATATTAGCAATCAACTCAGGAGCCCAAACCTCAAATATCATGCCAACTTGAGAGGAGAAAAGAGAAAAACAACAAAACCCTAGAAACTGGGCAAGACTTCAGATGAAGAACTAAAGATCAGAAAACTCCACAATCTCTCAATCTTTGGCAATGAGACTTTGCAGTTATGTTAGCAATAGCCCAAGGGGTTCTCAGACCAAAGATTAGGCCATCTCCTTGAAGGGATCAAAATCTGGACAAAGACCTAGAAAGGGAAAAGATGAACAGAGGAACTTAGAAATGCAAAACTGAGATTAAAAACTTATCTCTGGGATTCTAGCTGACCAAATGGTCTAAGATCACTCTCCCATCACTAAGCAACCCATTTTGCACCTCCACAGCAAGCAAGAACTCGAAAAAAAAAATCAAGAAATCTCCAAAAAGGGGCATCGATGAACAGAGCTACGAACAGGAGACAAACTCAGATTTCATTCCTTGGATCACAATGAATACAGAGGAGTCCCGATACCCCGACTTGATACACAAGGATGATTACAAGACTCTCCAATCAATCCCTCTCCTCTCCAAGCCAAGAATCCAACCCATACATGCTTGGAAGGGGATGAACTCACATGGAACACATCGAAGGTGGACAGACAACACTCTGCCTTCTCACCCACTAAAGCCTAAAGCCAAAACAACCACTAAAGACTCTTTTGACTAAAGGAAACCCTAAAACCCTTGAAGTTCTCAAGTGGGCATGCAGCCCCTCAATCCTATTTATAGCCTTGGCTAACGGGTCTCCGCCCCATTACGCCTGCTAAATCCAACGGCGCCCGCTCCCGCTTGTGCAGCCTCGCGAATTTCCCGATTCGCCCCTCCTGCACCTTCCGGGAAGCTTCCGCGCTCCTTGCCTCGCACGCCTCGCAACCACCTCGAGTCTACGTCGTCTTCGACACATCCCGACCGTTCTGACCTCAGCGCCACCTGCGCCTAGTCCGGTCCACGTGTCTCGCCACGACTCCACCCGATGTCCTGCAGCCACACAGACAAAGAACACATCAAATAGCACCGCTCGATACATGAAAGCGTAAATACCATAATACTTACCATAATGAAGTCCAAACCTGTCGAATCATCGAAATATGAACATAAACCCATACGACCAGGAATGACCAAGTCCGACCGAGCCCGACTGCGCTATGCAACGACTCGACTCCGAACTACGCAAACCAAACTCGACTCACTTAGACCAACGTCAAATACTCATCATTCACAAGGAGTCACGACCGCATGGTCTCTCAGTTCGAGTCGTCTGTAATAGTTTTCTTCATAGACGGTTGTAGTTACAAACCATCTGTGTTGTCTTTATCACAGACGGCTCACAAACCGTCTGTGATAAGCTCCGATTACCACTGACACATAAATACAAGTGGTTTAGAAAATCGTCTGTGATGACAGTTCTAAACTGTCCGAACATGTCGCTGACATCCCAATACCACAATGATGCGGTGCGGGCTATGTTAGGGTGTCGTTGAGCTCACTGTGCTGGGGGAGGGGCATCCGCCTGCGGCTACGGCTACAACAAGCAGGTGATGGCGAGCTTGACCCCTCGATGCATCAAGAGCGTGAGGATGCGTGCTATGTTACACGAGTCATAGAGCCCACTTTGCAGTCGGCCCTTGAACGAGAGGTCAGCTAGCCAGAGTGCCTCCTGCAAGCCGTGCCGGCCGCCGCCGTCGAGCACCTCATCGAAAGGAACCTTGAGGTTGATCCATCGGTCGAAGTACTCCAGCTTGGTGATCCCCTTGAACCGGCACTCAGACTCCAGCATGGTGCAGCAGTCCCAGTTGCCCCACATCACGACGACGAAGCGGCCACCACCGTTCATGATGCTCCTGGCCTCCAGCCATGTGTCGTGCACACGTAGGGCCTCACTCACGGGCACCTCGCCGTCAACTTGGTGTTGCTGGATGCCGGTGAGCTCCCTACAGAAGTCAGTGAGATGTGGGTGGTGCACTATGCTGGCCCAGGGACGGAACACAACGCACACACACAGTGGTCGTAACACACACGAACACTCTGAATCCACTCAAGATACACAAGAGCTTTTGCGCTACGTCAATCCACTCCAGCTTTTTTGTTTTCTCTTCTATTTATATACTCAGATTACAATTTACACAAACAAACAAACTACCCAAAACTTCATGCCATGATCCCACTGATTCCGCACTAATAGAATGCCCGAGATCTTTGATGACTCCAAAATCTGTGCACTACCCGAAGACTCGGTCGTCTAACCAACTAACAGCTAGTGGATACGACTGGTATGTTAGACATACTACTACATGACCAGATCTATGACCGCATACAGACCTACCAAGCATCGAGTCCTTCTACGACCATGTTGTCTCGACCACGACTTTTCAACCACGTCTTGTTGACCATGGCTTGTTGACCACAGTACTTCAACCACAACTACGACCACGGCTTCCCTTCAGTTGCTTCATCGACCACGACTTGTCGACTATAGTTCTTTGACCGCATCTCCAACCACATAGGTCTTCAAGCATCGACTGATTCACTGGGCTACGACCACTGCTACAATACTCTTACGAGTACCGACTGTCGATCACAATACAGCTTAACTCACGACTGTGACTTCTACGATAACACTATAGCATGACTATTGTGCTATGGCCACTGTAGCACGACTATTGTGTTACGACCACTGCCGACCTATGATTGGTCTCTGACTTGCACTAGATATACGACTATGAAGTACTCGAACACACCATATACTCGACATGACAACACAATACTCAACACATGAGTACTTGTTATGACCATGCAGTACTCAACACATGAGTACTTGTTACGTGTTGAGACCCGAATATGCAAATCCGGACTCTCCTGTGTATTCTGCACTAGTTCAGGATCACTCTAGTGCACACAATATAAACAAAGATGAAATATCGAACATATCATGATTTACTAAGAAAAGACTCAAATATTATTGAAAATTATCATAGTTGTGACCTTATGGCCAAACTTTACAATTAATAGACTAAAGGCTTAAAGAAGCTAGCAGCGGAAAAACAAAAATAAGCGTAGTAGCCATTCGACATGCCCACAGGCAATCGACTGGGAAATGAAGTCCTAATCCACGAAGTCGTCAAAATATCCTCCTTCTGGTACCCCCTGCTGATCTGGTCCTTCTTCCTCAATTGAGCAAGTATGGATGAAGCCGTGAGTACATAGAGTACTCAACAAGTCGTTTGTAACAAAAATGCAATATAGTATGCAAGGCTTATCAAAGAATGATTGAAAGGTTAATTTTGCAGAAAGCAACAACTTAAAGTAAATACAATAAATAGATTGAAAAGCGAACTTTGAAAATGATAATAAGTAATTAATCATAGGAATTGAGACTAACTCAAGTGTACTGGCCATTCACCCCAATGAATCACCCATGAACCAAGATTCATATAATGAACCACCAGTGAACTAACCATTCACTTTCCAACTTAACCCACCAGATTTTTATGAAAACTCTACCCCTCGTATGAAATCATCGAGCATTGTCCATGACCGAGGACACGGCTATTCGAATAGTTTTACACTCTACAGAGATTGTACAACTTTACCTACAAGACATGATATTCTCATATTGCCACGCAATTGACACACTTCCTTTGGTGTGCGGCGGAGAATTCATGACAAGGCCTTTACAATGCTTAATCCCAACCCGAATCCGCCCGCTAGGGTTTCGCCTCACACCCCCTGCGCCTCATGGAAACCAGCGACCATGTTCATCCCAATGGCAGAATCGAAATTGAAAATTTCACAAATTAGTTAGTCAGGTCTATCCCATACTAGACATATGGTTGTATGGTAAGGCTCAGATCAATGGTGCATAAAGTTAAATCTTTAGATTTACCCAGGCGAAGCATCCACATCCCATTGTGCAAATTGCACCCCCTTTACTGCACGAGATCATTCGCCTAGGTGAAAATCAATTTTGTATAACCAACACCAATAACACCCCAATGTCATGGCACACAAATTTTATCACTGTGGTTATCACCACGTTCCAATATATTAGTAAGTCAAAAATTAATTAATTGATCACATATGATGACAAACCCAACCTACTACCGGCATGGCTAAGCAGTATAAGCGTACAACCCATGTGATAACTAATAGTGTATCACTAGATAATATCCACCCTATGGTGACAATGGAATCATAGTGTTGTGGTTACAGACCAAACAGAGAGAGAGATGGTAGTGGCGAGTTGGGAGTGTTCGTGCCTTCCCCCTCATAGTCTTCCCATATATATATTCCCAGGGGGATGCTTTTACAGTTATGCCCTTACATCGGTATACCCTTATCAGGGGTATCTGAGTCATTACACACGTTCCACTCTAATCCTTATAACCTTCTAACAGGCCTGCTGGGTTTAGGTGGGGGCCACCCCTACAACAGGAGCCTCTCATGGTGAAGGGCTACACAGGGCCGAAGCCATGTCGCTGAGTCCTTTGGCCCCCTCCGTCCCTGCGGCCTGTGAGCCCCTGTAATTATACGGAATCTGAATGTGCTGCGGAGCCCGGGGTCTGAGGCCAAAACCGTAGCTGATGTTGCCCAAGTCGAGGTAGAGGCGCGCGCGCTCCGTCTTCTACCCTCCGAACGGGTGGCAGCGGAGTTGGCGCCCAAGTCGAGGTAGAGGCGCGGGCGCTCCGTCCCCTACCCTCCGAACGGGTGGCAGCGGAGCTGGCGCCCAAGTTGAGGTAGAGGCGCGCGCGCTCCGTCCCCTACCCTCCGAACGGGTGGCAGCGGAGCTGGCGCCCAAGTCGAGGTAGAGGCGCGCGCGCTCCGTCCCCTACCCTCCGAACGGGTGGCAGCGGAGCTGGCGCCCAAGTCGAAGTAGAGACGCGCGCTGCACCTCGAAGCTGGTGTGACCCCGCGGTCTGGTAGTGCGCTTTTAATGGCGGCTTGAATCGCGCCGACGCCTGGCCTGTCAGGGGGCAGACTATCGCGTCGTGCAGTCTGCTTTCCCGTAGGTGGGGCACGTGGCGGCTTGCGACTGGCGCGTCGTGGGATGTGAGCGGTTGCGTGACCGCGGCCGTTCGCCTCTTCCCCAGGAAGGCGGGGTGTATGGCAGACGCGTGCTGGCGTTGTGCGCTGTCTGGCCACCTACCCAGCACGTTCTCCCAGGTGCCGGCAGTTCTTCTTTCCAAGTGGGGAGCCGAACAGCTGGGGGTTTAACCTGTCCGCAATTCTGGCCGCGGGGCAGGCGAGCGGGTTTTTATAGAGCGGTATTGCCTGGGGGCACTCTATCCCACTTGCCATCTGCTCTGCTTGCTGCGTGCTGATAGTAGCGCGACGTGCTCCTGCCCTAGCTCCTTTCGGCCCGATTTTATAAGACGATGGCCGGCCGTGGCGATGCCTCTGACCGTCCCAGCGGCGCCTCCTCGTCCGGTTGGGACGAGTTGTCCTTCCCTTCTGGGGAGTACGAGCTGACGCTGCGGGGGCGCTCACGCGCCGACAGGCAGTGGGACGCCATGGAGCACTCGGGGGGCAGCTGCTCCTGTGTGCTGGGGAGGAGCCGCGTGACCGAAGAGACGCTGGGGCGGCTCGTGCGGGAGGGGAAGATCAAGGAGCGCGATGGGGCCCGCCTACCCCGTCGCGACGAGACGGAGCCGAAGCCCCGGGCATTGGAAGCGATTGTCTTTGTCGCATTCTTTGACGCGGGGCTTCGAATGCCTTCCTCGATGTTTGTGGGCGAAGTCTTGCGGGCCTACAGATTGGAGCTAACCCAACTGACGCCAAACGCAATAGTCCGCCTGACTGTCTTTATGTGGGCGTTGCACACAGAAGGGCGGCGTCCCAGCGCGAGCCTATTCACCACGCTGCACGACGCATGCTGCCGACCCAGGAAAGTTGAAGGGGCGGTGTCCAACTTCGGCAGCGTGGATTTTGTGCTGCGGACGTCATGCTCGACGCTGTTCCCCGCATCCGCCTCCCTGGGGAAGTGGGAGTCCGGCTGGACGCGGCAATGGTTCTATTACACCGTGACCTGCCCGAGTGGTCTGCCATGCCGAGGCGGGCCAATCTCGTTCAACAGCTCGCCGAGCATGAAACCGGGGGCTGAGGACGCGGAAAGGGTATGGAGCCTTGCCGGTATCACCCGTCGGCTGAGCATGCGTGACCTGGCCGAGGAGTTCACGATGTATGGGGTGGCGCCACTCTCCTCCCAGTGGAAGTATACTGGGCAGGGCGACAGACGCGAGGACGGAGTCAGCCCCCCGGTGTCTTGCCTGCTTCCGCCCTCTACTCCCTGTAAGCCATCGAGCGCACTGGTATGCACCCCCCGTCTGTGTCCACGCGATCCCCATCTGATCGACTTGTTACCTTCTGCGCAGTGGCTCGGCTGGAAGATGCGGAGCGCGCAGTCGTCGCGTTCCTTGGCCCGTACACGCTCGAGGAGCACCAGCTTCGCGAGGACACGACCAAAGCGGCGAAGCAAGGGCGGATAAACCGCACGTGCGAGGTTCTGGGCGTTGCCGTGCCCGAGCGCGCGACGCCAGAAGAGAGTCCCGCGAGGATCCCGAGCGGTCGCAGCGGCGGAAGCTAGGCGGGGGCGTTGTCTTCGCGGCGCCGCGGTCGCCCCGCGGCCGGCGCGTCCAGTCCACCGGCTTCCTCGGCCGCTGGCACTTCTGGAACGGGACGCGCGACCGACGATGGGTCCGGCCGAACCAGTACGGGGGGGGGGCGCTGTCTCGACTCCGGTGACGACGCCTTCCGTTGATGCCACCGAGCCCATGAGCGCGGCCTTGGTGGAACCCGCCGGCCCAGGGAGGGGCGCCACCGCCGGTGAGGGCGCTGCGGCCGGGGGCGTTGCGCCACCCACGGCCGCTATCGGCGTTGCAGCTGGCGGTGCTGCGCCAGTCGCGCCCGCTACCGAGGACGCGCTCGTACTGGCGGAGACCGAAGGCGCAGCAGTGGTTGCGGCTGTTAGCGCCGCGGAGGAATCGTCTGTGGTGCCCCAGGCCAAGCGTCCTCGAGTTCACTCCCCTCCACCTTCTAGGGGTCGGTACAACATTGCCGGCCCTATGCTGGGAATTGTGGCGCCCGGCGCGGTCGGAGGGTCTTCTCAACCACCCAGCGAGGCCCTGCCTCTACGGGTAGCGGTCGACCGGGCGCAACTTTCTGCCTTAACGGAGGGGACAGAAGGTAGGTGCAGCTCCTTTTCTTCGCGCGACTTCGCGAAACTCTCTCCGGTTTGCTCGCTCATTCCATCGACATCAGGCGAGACGAAGTCTCCCGGGCGTGGTGAAGGATCGAGCAACGAGGGCGTGCACGAAGTCACGCACGTTGTACAGGGTGGACCGCATGCGTCCGCCGCCGCCGATGTGGCCGAAACCCCCGCAGCCCTGCCCGCGGTGGGGCCGGATCCCGCTCTTTCCGACTTCCTTCCGCACCCGGAGATACTTCGTCTGCTCGACTATGCCGCGGCGCTCGCCACGGGCACCATCGACCGACAAATGTTCGCGTCGTGCGAGGGAGACGCGCTGGCGCTGGCGCTGCGAGCCTCGGAAATACGCGTAAGCGTTTGTACCCACGATTTCTGGGTTCCCACCGAGTAGCTGCTGACTCCTGCTGTTGCCTCCAGACCCTTGCCATTAGCCAAGGCCTGGACGAGGCCCGGATCCGAGAGCGAAGGGTCCTAGAGGCCAGGCTTCGTGAAGCGGATGATGCTCACGCGACGAAGGACGAGGAGCTTCACGCGCTGGAGGGCGTTGTGGCTGCCACGCGACTTGAAGCCGAGGAAGTTAAGCGCGCCGCGGCCGAGGAACGCGCCTCCTTTTTGCAGCAGATTGCTACCCTTGAGGAGGAAAAGACGCAGCTGGCCGAATCTCTCGCAGAGAAGAGCCGCGCCCTGGGTGATGCGTCCGCGTCGGCGTGGGGGGCGATGGAGTCTCTGAACCAGGCCCTCCGTGACCTATGCGTCGACGTGCCCGACACGACCCACGGGCCGGAGGACTTGACGGAGACGCTTGGGATGATCGGGGAGGGGGCGGGCGTTGCTCTCCGCGGCGCCAGGACCTTCGGCGATCATTGCGGCTACCTTGGGGCATGCCTTGCTCTTGGCCTGCTTCACACTCGTGGGTGTAGGCACGCCCACGAGCTGACGAATCCCCACCTAGATCTTCCTGGTCGGCAGGGGGCGCTATCGGACGCTATCCGCTTCATCGAGCCTGGCGTGCGGAACTTCCACCGACGGATCTGGGGTCGTGTCGGGGAGGATGCGGCCAGGGTTGCGGTGCAGCAGACACTACACGGGGAGGGGGACTTCCTTCACTGGCTCGAAGAAGCTCCCCGGGGCCACGACAGCGGCACGAGCCCCTCGACGCCGCGCGTAGGCTAGGCTGTGCTTATGGTTGTAATCATAGGACCCCATATTTTGCAATGAACTGAAGCGCCACTTGCTCTTACTGCTGTAGGATGTGTTTTGGGTTGGTTCATTTATAGTCCACAGACTTGCACGTGCGGAGCGAAGCTCAACGCTACATCTTATTTAGAGTCCGCAGACTGGCGCGCGCGGAGGCGGACCTCGACGCACGACTTTATTTATAGTCCGCAGACTCGCGCGTGCGGAGCGAAGCTCTACGCTACGTCTTATTTAGAGTCCGTGGACTGGCGCGTGCGGAGGCGGGCCTCGACGCTACGACTTCATTTATAGTCCGTAGACTCGCGCGTGCGGAGCGAAGCTCAATGCTACGTCTTATTTAGAGTCCGTGGACTGGCGCGTGCGGAGGCGGGCCTCGACGCTACGACTTCATTTATAGTCCGTAGACTCGTGCGTGCGGAGCGAAGCTCAACGCTACGTCTTATTTAGAGTCCGTGGACTGGCGCGTGCGGAGGCGGACCTCAACGCTACGACTTCATTTATAGTCCGTAGACTAGCGCGTGCGGAGCGAAGCTCGACGCTACGTCTTATTTAGAGTCCGTGGACTAGCGCGTGCGGAGGCGGACCTCGACGCTACGACTTCATTTAGAGTCCGTAGACTGGCGCGTGCGGAGGCGGACCTCGACGCTACGACTTCATTTAGAGTCCGTAGACTGGCGCGTGCGGAGGTAGACCTCAACGCTACAACTTATTTATACTTCGTAGAGTGCGCGCGCGCGGAGGCGTCTCCCCGGTGCGTGTATTTTAGAGTCCGTAGACTGGCGCGTGCGGAGGCGAACCTCGACGCTACGACTTTATTTAGAGTCCGCAGACTGGCGCGTGCGAAGGTGGACCTCGACGCTACGACTTCATTTATAGTCCGTAGACTCGCGCGTGCGGAGCGAAGCTCAATGCTACGTCTTATTTAGAGTCCGTGGACTGGCGCGTGCGGAGGCGGACCTCGACGCTACGACTTCATTTATAGTCCATAGACTCGCGCGTGCGGAGCGAAGCTCAACGCTACGTCTTATTTAGAGTCTGTGGACTGGCGCGTGCGGAGGCGGACCTCGACGCTACGACTTCATTTATAGTCCGTAGACTCGTGCGTGCGGAGCGAAGCTCAACGCTACGTCTTATTTAGAGTCCGTGGACTGGCGCGTGCGGAGGTGGACCTCGACGCTACAACTTCATTGGAAGACAGCAAGCTTTAGGGACAGCAAGCTTCAGGAACCGCAAGCTTTATTGAACTCCCGTTTGCGCGGGCGAGCATCGTACAATGAACGGGCGATGTCGCTATAATTGCCGTATTGCTTCTAGGCGTAATATCGCCGCAGCCTGTCTGCATTCCATGTGTGACGGAGAGTTTGCCCCTCAAGCGTGGCAAGGCGGTACGCTCCCTTCTGTAACGCTTCCACCACAATGAAGGGACCTTCCCACTTGGACTCCAGCTTGCCGGCGGTCTCCGCGCGGAGCGCCACTCTGAGGATGAGGTCCTCGGACTTGAATGTTCGTGGATATACGGAACGGTCCCGAGTACGCACTGTCTGCCGCGCGTACTTTTTGACATGCTGGGTCGCCGTCGCCCGTACCCCGTTAAGGAGGTCCAGAGACACGCGGCGCTCTTCGTCGGGTGCTTGGACGAGGACCCTCCGCGGCCCAGCCTTGATCTCCTCAGGGGTCACTGCCTCGTCTCCGAAAAGGAGCTTGAAAGGCGTGAACCCTATCGGGCGTGTCACCGTCGTGCGGAGGGACCAGAGGACGCTGTGAAGCTCGCTTGGCCACCTGCCCTTCGGCAGCCCGACCAGGCGCTTTTTGACGGCGGCAGAGATAGCGCCGTTCGCCCTTTCCACTGCTCCGTTGGACTGGGGGTGCCCAACCAAGGCGAACCGAAGTGTGATGCCCATGCCTTCACAGTATTCTTTAAAAAGGGTGGCGTCGAATTGCAGGCCGTTGTCGACGGTGAGCTCCCTGGGCACGCCGAAGCGACAGATGATGTTCTGCCAGAGGAAGCGTTGCATGGCCGCCGAGGTTATTTTGGCCAGGGCTACCGCCTCCGGCCACCTGAAAAAATATTGCAGCGCAACTACCACAAATCGCAGGTCCCCTGGGGCTCGGGGGAGTTGTCCTACTATGTCGATACCCCAGTGTGCCAGAGGCCACACCGGGGGGATAGGGTTGAGGTTCGTCGGGGGTCTGCGGATGATACGCCCCATCCACTGGCACCCTTGACACCGACGCACGAGGTCCTAGGCGTCATGGATGGCGGTCGGCCAGTAAAAGCCTTGCCTAAATGCCTTGCCGACCAATGACCTCGGCGCCAGGTGAGACCCACAGTCGCCCGCATGGATCTCCGCCAGGAGCTCCTTCCCCGCTTCGCACGAGAGGTAGCGCAGGAGCGGCGCACAGACCCCCTTCTTGTAGAGAACTCCTTCGAACACCTGGAAAGATCTCGCACGGTGTTGCAGACAGCGGAGCTCGGCGGGGTCCTCTGGCTCGGCGATGCCCTGCAGGAAATTGAAGATGGGTTCTCGCCAGTCGCCCTGCTGGGTAATGTGGTGAACGAGGGCCGTGTCCCGGTTGTCCTGCGCGACAGCCGCTTGTGGTAGTACTTCATAGAACGCCCCGTCAGGAGGCGGCAGCTGTTGGCTGGCCGCCTTCGCAAGGGCGTCGGCCTGTTCATTTTCCGCACGAGGGATGGCCTTGACCGTGACGCCCAAGAAGTGCCTTTCCCTGGCCCTTACGGCCGCGAGGTATTTGGCCAGCTCCGGATCCTTGGCTTGATACGACTTGTCCACGTGGCCTGCCACTAGGCGCGTGTCCGTGCGGACAAGCACCCGCCGCGCACCGACCGCCTTGAGCTTTGTCAGGCCGAAGAGCAACGCTTCATACTCAGCCGTGTTGTTGGTGGCTGGGAATGCGAGACGCGCCGAGTACAGTAGGCGCTGGCCTTCGGGCGTGACGATCACCGCACCTACGCCTGCACCCGCGACACCGTAAGCTCCGTCGATAGTGAGCGTCTAGACCGGGTCGTCGTGCTTCTGGATGGGCTGAGCCGGCGGAGTCCATTCCGCGAGGAAGTCGGCGAGGACTTGGGATTTGATTGCCGTCCGCGAGGCGTATATCAAGGAGAACGGGGCGAGCTCAGCAGCCCATTTCCCGATGCGACCTGTGGACTCCTTGTTGTGTAGCATCTCTGCCAAGGGAAAAGAAGAAGGTACTGTGATCGGGTGGGCCAGGAAATAATGTCGGAGCTTTCTGGAGGCCATAACCAGCTCCGTGTATCTCGTCTTGGCGCCTTGGAGGGCTTTAGAGACGAAGTACACGGGCCGCTGCGTGGCGCCTTCCTCTAAAACGAGGACGACACTGACTGCTGTAGCCGACGCGGCCAGATAGAGCAACAGGGGAGCCTCTGGTGCTGGGGCGTCCAGAGTAGGGAGACTCGCCAAGTGCTTCTTGAGCTCGTTGAAGGCTTCCGCACAGCCGCTATCCCACCGAAATCCATCGCACCCTCGGAGTGTCTTGAAGAATGGCAGGCCGCGCTTCGCCGCCCTAGACAGGAAGCGGCTTAGGGCTACCATGCGGCCTGCCAGCCTCTGGACCTCCCTCGTTGTCTTGGGTGGATCCATACCCAAGATGGCTTCGACCTTATCGGGGTTCGCCTGGATGCCCCGTCCGGATACGAGGAAGACGAGGAGTTTGCCCGCCTGCACGCCGAAGACGCATTTGTCGGGGTTGAGCTTGATGTCGGCCTTCCTTAGGTTGTCGAAGGTCTCTTGGAGGTCCCGACCATGCATGGCAAGCTGGCGGGTCTTGACTACGACGTCGTCGACGTAGGCCTCCACGTTCCTCCCTAGCTGGGCGGCCAGGGCCAACGCGACGAGGCGGGTAAATGTGGCGCCTGCGTTCTTCAAGCCGAAGGGCATCCTGACGAAGCAAAAAGTCCCAATCGGCGTGATGAAACTGGTTTTGTCCTCGTCGTCTTCGGCCATGTACACCTGGTGGTAGCCGGAGTAGGCATCCAGGAAGCTCATTAATTCGCACCCGGCGGTAGCGTCGACCAGTTAATCGATGCGCGGCAAGGGGTAATTGTCTTTTAAGCACGCCTTGTTGAGCGCCGTAAAGTCAATGCACATGCGCCAGGCCCCGCTAGCCTTTTTGACCAGCACTGGGTTGGCGAGCCACTCCGGGTGGTGGACCTCGCGAATAACTCCAGCGCGAAGGAGCTTCACCACCTCCACCTTAGCCGCCTGCTGCCAATCCATTGACATACGACGAAGCTTCTGCTTGACCGGCTTGGCGTCGGGGCGAACCGCCAAGCGATGCTCAATGATCGCCCGATCGACGCCCTTGATATCCTCCGGCGACCATGCAAAAATGTCTGCGTTGTTCTGCAGCACTTTGAGTAAGTCCTGCTCGACCTCCGGAGGGAGCCCCTCGCCAATGGACACAAACTGACCTTCCGCCTGGAGCCGCACCTTCTTGACTCCGCCCTCGGGCCGAGGTTTAGGCGTCCATCCCGGAGCGGAGGGTGCATCGCCAAGGGTACCTGAGAGGGCATATACCGGGCGATGCAAATCCCGGCCGCTGGCCTCGGCGCGCCTGGCGAGGTCCTGATCACCGAAGACGGTGATAGTACCCTCCGAGCCAGGGAGCTTCATGCATAAGAATGCGTGGTGTGGGATGGCCTCCAGGGAGTTGATGGCGGGCCACCCCAATATGACGTTGTAGGGGTGCGGGATGTCTACAACGTCAAAGACGACGTGCTCGCATCGGATGCTAGCTCCCTGGCGGAATGTTACTGGAAGGGACATCTGCCCCAGGGCCTCCAGCGGTTGGCCCCCTAACCCTTGAAGTGGGGCTTTCGACCGCTCTAGGCGACTTCGAGGGATTCTCATACGGTCCAGGGTTCCTGCAAACAAAATGTTTGCGGAGCTCCCCCGTCGACGAGGGTGCGCCTAACGTCGTAGCCTACGATGCGGGCCTGAATGACCAAAGGATCTTGGTGGGGGAACTCCACACCCCTAGCGTCATTCAGGGTGAAGGTGATGTCGCGAGGCAACATCCGCGGGTGTGGCTGCTCCAAGGGGGCCCCCGACGTGGAACCTCCCGTGATGACGCTGACGGTGCGGCGCCGTTCATGGGCTTCGGCAGGGAGCCGGAGTAGCGAAGCTCGAGATTCGGCCACCACCTGCTGCAGCTCCAGGACCGCGGGGCACGCCCTCGTGCTGTGGTCGCCGTACCCACGCACCTCGCACCACCCGTAGTAGGACGGGTGTTCTTGCCCCGCACGGGGTCGTCCGTCGCAGCCAGACTTGCCTTCGCATCGCCGGCCCTCTCCTGACGAGGTGGGGGCCGGTCCTCGAAGGGCGCTCGTGATGCCGAGGACGTGGCGGACCTTTTGTGACCGACGCTGGTGACGCCGGGACTTGCGCCCTGTTCTTGTGGAGTCGTCCTGGCCCTCGGGCTCGTTGCCCCCAAGGGTGTTTCCCTGGGGTTCTCGTCTGCGGCCCCACCTCGAAGGGCCGTTGTCCGCCTCCTCCTGTGGCGAGTGCTTCGTTTGGGCGAGGTCGAGGGTGGCGGCGTCGCGTCCCCGCGCATCTTCCTCGCGTCGCAGCGTCCCGCGGCTAGATGTGGGGGCGTCACGGCTTCCTGCCCTTCCTGGTGTGTGCTTCGGCGCAAGCGCCGGTGCGGCCTGCGGGCTCCGAACCTCGCGCATGCCTCGGACAGCTCTACGGAGATCCCCCGGCTCCCGCTGGAACGCGTTGAGGGCCACCCGTAGAGCGTTTTCCGTCGCAGGTGCCGTCGGGGCCGCCTCGCAAGGTCCCGAACTGCCGGTTGCCCCGTCGCGCCTACCTCCATTCACCCGATCCACGCTGCCGACGAGCGTTGCGGCGAAGCCGGCGGGAGTAGTTGTTGTCGCGGCGGTGGCGGGGTCGGCCGTCGTCGCGGCGGTGGTGGGGTTGGTCTTCGTCGCGGCGGTGGCGGGGTCGATCGTCATCGCGGCGGTGGCGGGGTCGGCCCCCGCGACGCGAGCATCGACGTTTGCGACCACCGCGCCAGCGTTGCGCTCCACGCCCCCGACAGCCGATGCCGAGGCCCCGGTGCCCGCGCCACGCTCCGATCCGGCCGCCTCTTTGCCCTTTGCCGCCGTCGACGAAGCTTTTTCCGGTGCCATCCTTCCTTGGACTTCAGGCTTGCTCCTGTCGTCCCCACGGACGGCGCCAACTGTTGTGGTTACAGACCAAACAGAGAGAGAGATGGTAGTGGAGAGTTGGGAGTGTTCGTGCCTTCCCCCTCACAGTCTTCCCATATATATATTCCAAGTGGGGATGCTTTTACAGTTATGCCCTTACATCGGTATACCCTTATCAGGGGTATCTGAGTCATTACACACGTTCCACTCTAATCCTTATAACCTTCTAACAGGCCTGCTGGGTTTAGGTGGGGGCCACCCCTACAACACATAGTATTCAATTTATCAAGGAGGAATTAATCAATTTGGGCAATAACTACCAATATAAGGGTTTTATAATAAAGTAGCAATGCATGATAATTTAAAACAAAGTAATACATAATAGATTTGAAAACTAGGTTCAACATGATCAAAGGACATGACTTGCCTTGGTCTTGCTCAGTTGATGGCTCTTGATCTTCAAATCTTGCTTCAACTCCTTCGAACGCGTGATCTAACGAGAGAGAAAACAAAATGAACATAAAATAAATTCAAATAAAATTCAAGTGAACTCCAAAAACTTCAAAACTAGAACCAAAAGATATAGCTCAATTTTATATGAATTTAGAAAAAGAATCGGGTCAATCGAAGCTAGGACGGAGGAGAATGGATCTCGGAAAATCTAATCTGGAGAAAAAGGGTGAAAATCGGAAAAGGTACTATGCTGTGAACCTAGTGCATGGAATGGCTAGTCTATGGTGGACTCAGCTCATGGAATAATGCACTGGTTGACTATGCTTGCTGACGCGGCGTCTGACTAGGCGGACACGTGGCAGGGTAAGGCTGACGTGGCACCGACACGTGGCATGCTGACGTGGCACCTGGGACAGCTCGGCTGCTGACGTGGCTGCCACGTGGCAGACACGTCAGACTAGGGCTGATGAGGACGGCTTGCGTGGCGGTGCTGACTCGGCTGGCTCACGGGTCCACGGCTGACAGGCAGGCCCTGCATGTCAGAGGCTCGGTGCATGGTGGACCGAGTGCATGGGAAGTTGAAGCGACGTGGCGTGGGTGCAGTGTGACATCGGCGTTGACATCTGCGGACGTGGGAACCGAATAAGCGTGCGGCGACCAAGGAGACGGCGGCGCCTGCGTGTGGGAAACGGAGCGGCGAAGACGGACGGTTGTGCGGCTGATCGGCGGTGATAGAACTCACTGGTGGCAGTGGACGTCGACGGAAAAACAGAGAACAGAGGCGAGGTTCGACGGCCGGAAACGTCAGACACCGATGGGGATGATCGGTGATGACGAACTCGACGGCGGACGATGGAGGAGAAGACGGCGAGAGCAACTGCACGACAGGGAGAACCGAGGGGCGGCAGCCTCTTATACGCAGGCACCGAGGCATCCAGGTTGGGCACGGGTCAGAGTCCGAGACGGCGACGACATGGACTTCGGGACGAACATGGTGAGCGGCGGCGAGAATTCGAGACGAACATGGCGACCTCCTCCGCGGAAACGACGATGAACAGTGCTTGGGCTTTCAGATCAACGGCACGTGGCACCTGGGTGATCATACGGTTGACGGAAGATGGCATGGATGCACAGTGCCTTGGCGCACAGATGAATGACACGTGGCTCGGCAAGGATTGGGCGGCTAAGGCAGAAGGTGGAGTGGACGGTTGGATGCGGGCAGGCGAGCGGTAGATGCACAACACGTGGCAAGCGTGGGTAGGCCGGGCCAAGCTGGCGGGCTGGATGAACAGTAGTGGGCTCGGCCCATTACTATTTAAAGATTTTTTAGGGCTTTTCTATTTTCAGAAATTCAACTAAATTCATTTGAGTTCTAGAAAATAGCAAATAACTCCAGAAAATCCAAGAAAATTCTATAAAATTCCTTGAGACTCAAGGAACCCAAATAAAATACTTTTGACAAATGTTAATGTTCAAATTAATCATGTTAAATCCTTTTAATTAATAAAAATTCCAATTAAGCTTTAATTAATTCCAGAAAAATCTAAATGGTGAATTTTATTTTAAAAACTTCAAAAAGGCTCTGAACATTAGGATGTTACATTATGACCACGTAGTACTCAGCATACGAGTACTTATTACGACCACATAGTACTCAACACACGAGTACTTGATTACGACTATAGTACTCAAACATACCGAGTACTCGACACACGATTATTACAACAAGGCAACAAGATTAGTTCCAACACATTGGCCGGACGTATGTCCGGAAGACCTCCTCTGATGTGACCACGCCACCAACACGTACGACCATAGCGGCCAATATCAAGAATGAACTAAAGGTGAATTCGTTTCTTCAACTTCAACATATTTTAAATGAGAATATGATGCTACCTAATGATGAAAATATATATATTTGTAGCACCACATCACTTTGGAACCAATTGAAGCAAGGGTTCAACTTGGACAGGTTTTGGAATCCAATTCGGCCTCCAGATCAATTCGGATTCAGCTTGACAAGCCAACTTCAAACGGCCATAACTTTTGATCCAGAAGGCTTCTCGGGGCCCGTGAGTACTCGTTGGAAAGATCTTGGAGTCTACTTTCAGATGGATCTGGTCTCACCTCCAAACTCCACTCGAGCAGATCAGAAACTGCGAAACAAGTCACGTCACTTTTCCAGTCCGACTCAAAGTGGGCCGAGGGCCTTGTAACTTGGGCTATTTGGGCCGGTACTGTTCACATGAACAGTACACGCGCGTGAACAGTAACTAGGAATAGTACCACATCCCTTTTCATTAGATAAGTGTGGCTTCCCCCTCCCCTATTTAAGGAGGCCACACCCCTTTAGTTTTCCTCGGGTTTTTCTTAAGAGTTTATTCTGCTTAGCAGTTTCGCCGCATGTTCGGTTTGAGGAACCCCAACTTGTGAACTTAAACATTATTCGCAATTTCAGATTGCATCTTTTACTCTCTTGCTTGTGTTCTCGATTCGCTTGCAGGAGATAGCCTTCTTGGCGAGGTCAATCGTGTTCGGCACGGTTGATAACCAACGGAGCAGTGGTGTAGTGATTGCGAGGGGTTCGATCTGTTTTGGTCGGAGCCTTTGGATCATCAACGTCGAGATCTCCACAATCGACTTATCAATACCTCTCGGAAGATCGGGCTATCGTCACATCAGTTGGTATCAGAGCAACGGTTGCCCGTGAGGTAATTCTTGTATCCCTAGTTAGTAGATTGGTTTTTTATTTCCTATAGTCCAGAAAAAAAAATTGCCCCACAAAAAGAGTTAATTTCCGCTGTCCAAACCCCGTTGTGCCTTTCAATCTGTTAGTTTTGGTTTGCTAAATTGAATTTGTGTCCGTCATAGTATTGTCTAGTTGCTGATCATATCTTTGTTCCATTGAAAATCCAAACAAAAAAAAAATTCCCCACCCCAAACCCTAATTTCCAATTTCGGCTGATTTTTCCTTCCTCTGCAGCCGCCACCAAAAACATCATATCTTTTGATTCCGAGATTATTTTTGAGTGGGACCACCGCCATTAGATTCAAAAATTCCTTATCCATCTATCTGTAAAATTTCACGTCATTCCAGCCAGGCAGTTAAGAGATATGTGCGGTGAAAGTTGACCCAATTATCTGTTCTGAATCTGCAACAGTCAGCAGTTGTGATTTTTGTGCGAATTTCTGTATTGGGATTCAGAAGTTGGCCCCAAAACAAAATCTGTAGAAAAATCCGTCAGAAAACAGTAAAAAAAATAATCAGTGAAAAAGAGGCATCTGACAAAAAGTTACGGCCGAATTACCAACGTGCTGTTCAGTGGACAGAAATCTGAAGTTTTCAGTTTTGGGTCAATCCTTGTGTTCTTCAATTCCAGATTGAATTGGATTGAATTATCTTGTATTTACCACTCCTACACTTTGCCATACACTTATTCTTAGCCTTCTTCCATCCTTGGTTGATCAGCAACATAGGCTAAGTGCTAGATACGAACTATAATTCAATTCTATGCAATTCTGAAATGAACTGATTGTTCTCCATTGCTACCATATTGTGCCTTCCAAGCTACACCTACTCTTGATCAGAACAGGTTCCCTCTTGCAATCGTACCCACGCTCGACACGGTATCACGAACCAGCCACCGGTTGTACCACCTGCTACATTGGTAAGAACACTTGTAAGAGTGTGATAAGACGCTTGAGAGTGTGTGATTCTACTTCTCGCCACCTAGTAGTTGATAGGGATAATACCTTTGTGTTGTCTTTTGTTTGCTACTAACCATGGCAGGTGAGACGTCTGATGCGCAAGAGTGTGTTTTAAAGGGAGAGCTCATGACGCTTTTGGATGAACAACGCGCTGCCATTACTGATGACATCGATAGGAAGATGGATACAATGCAACTTTCCATCAATGAGAGCATTGCAACACTCACTACACGCCTTGAAAGAATGGTGAATCGGCCACCAAACAATGGAGGCCAAGATCATGAGGAGGGAGATGATAATGAGAGACAAAACCGTGACGCCGGTGCTGCACGGCCACGACACCATCCTCATCAGAACCGTCATGGTATGGGAGGTAACAATAATTTTCAGTATCACAATGCTCATGTTCATGATGACCCGTTTGCTAAAGTTAAATTTTCCATACCATCTTTTGCGGGTACCTATGATGCTGAAACTTATCTAGATTGGGAGATGACAGTTGAACAAAAATTTAATGCCCATCTAGTTCCTGAAGTGCATAGAGTCAGACAAGCTACTAGTGAATTTAAAGATTTTGCTATCATTTGGTGGACTCAAGTAGTTAATTCTGGCTTAGCCCCTGATACATGGGATAGATTGAAGGTAGCTATGCGTGCTAGATTTGTTCCTCCTGCTTTTAAACGTGAAATGCGTAAGAAATTGCAGCGCTTAGACCAAGGTAATAGATCTATTGAGGAATATTATCAAGAACTGCAAATAGGCATGCTGCGTTGTAATGTTGAAGAGGATGAGGAAGATAAGATGGCTCGTTTTTATGGGGGATTAAGGCGTGAAATTCAGGACATAATTGATTACAAAGAGTATAATGATATCAATAGATTGTTCCAGCTTGCTTGTTTGGCAGAGAAAGAATTGCAGGGTAGACAACAAAGGACAAGGAGCAATTTTGGAGGTACGTCTACATCGAGACCAACACAGGAGCAACCCAAGACAGCCCCACCTCCTGTTTTTCGAGCTGCTGCCCCCTCTGTGAGTAGGGCGCGTTCAGCAGCACTGCCACCACCATCACGAGCACCCGAGGCGAGCAAATCTACTAGTGTGCAAGCACCAGCAAAGAGCTCTTCATCGGTTGCTTCCACGGGCCGTACGACGGGCATTGTGTGCCACCGTTGTAAAGGGATGGGCCACGTCATGAGAGATTGCCCAAGTGATGTTGAGGATGAATATGCTCTTGCAGCTAACCTTGCAGGTAGTGGTGATGAACATGAGAACAAACATGTGTTTGTGCCATTTTCTGTGACTAACAACTTGCAGGTAGTTGAGAACCATGCCAAAGAAGAGCATGAGCTGATTGAATCACTGACCCCATTGGTTGAGAATGAAGATAAGGAGATGGATGCACTTACATCATCTGAGGAGACCCAAAAAGGTAAAGAACATGGTACTATCATCGCTCACGGTATTGATTTGGTGCTACAACAAGACATAGAGCAACCTTGTGAGTATATACCTGTTGTAGTGCAATCTTTTGATATTCCTTGTGTTGACTTAAATAAACCATGTGTTGATCTAAATTCTCATAATTTTGCACATGTTAAATTAATAACACATAAAGAAGTTTTGACTAGAATTTCTCCTGCTAATTCATTGTGTTACATCATGTTGGATCTACCTATGAAATTGTCACATGCTATGGAGAAAGTTTCTGAACTTGCATGTTCGAAATTCTTATTTAGTACCTACACCCCTGGATATAAGTTTAATTTGATTGGAGATTATGATGTGGGAACTCAATTTCTTGTATATCGAATATGCATAACTTGCGATCACATGGATGAATTGAAACTTGCTATTTGGAACAACAATTCTTGTATGCTGAATCATGTTCAAAGTGAGAGGGAAGTAAAATTTAGTACTCATCCAATGCCTATGTATTCAACTCTTTTTACACCATCTAGTATAGACAATCTGAATAAAGATGATGAATTATGGCAGAACATACAAATCTTTTCACCCTGGCTAGATGAATTTGCTATTGTTCGATTGAGATATGATTATATAGCTGGATTGTTCCTCACTTATATTTGCAAAACAAGTTGCAACAATTACTGTGTGACAAATTTTGAATTGCTCATTAACTTATATGATTACTCTTGGGTTAATAATACAATTAGCTTTTATGATTGATGCTGTTTTATAACCTTAATTGTGCAACAACGAAAAACTGTTAAAATGGATGACATATACATATACCATGCATACACCTTGGCTTCTTTGTTATCATATTTTCAGCTTATCAAGAGCCGAGGACGGCTTTGTTTGCAAGAAGGGGAGGATGATAAGAACATGAACCCTATGGATACAACCATATTTGCTCTACTTGTTGTTACAATTACAAGAGCTCCTACGCATCCCTTAAATTATGAGGTGAGCTCGTTTCAAAGAGATTTTACTTTATTTGATAAAGAACTTATGATATTACATAATGAGAGTTTGTTGCGTTTGTTATCATACACCAAGATTTATGATCAAGATCATGCAATACGTGACACTACACATATGTTAAAACCGAGGACGGTTTTCCATCAAGAAGGGGAGGATGATGTGACCACGCCACCAACACGTACGACCATAGCGGCCAATATCAAGAATGAACTAAAGGTGAATTCGTTTCTTCAACTTCAACATATTTTAAATGAGAATATGATGCTACCTAATGATGAAAATATATATATTTGTAGCACCACATCACTTTGGAACCAATTGAAGCAAGGGTTCAACTTGGACAGGTTTTGGAATCCAATTCGGCCTCCAGATCAATTCGGATTCAGCTTGACAAGCCAACTTCAAACGGCCATAACTTTTGATCCAGAAGGCTTCTCGGGGCCCGTGAGTACTCGTTGGAAAGATCTTGGAGTCTACTTTCAGATGGATCTGGTCTCACCTCCAAACTCCACTCGAGCAGATCAGAAACTGCGAAACAAGTCACGTCACTTTTCCAGTCCGACTCAAAGTGGGCCGAGGGCCTTGTAACTTGGGCTATTTGGGCCGGTACTGTTCACATGAACAGTACACGCGCGTGAACAGTAACTAGGAATAGTACCACATCCCTTTTCATTAGATAAGTGTGGCTTCCCCCTCCCCTATTTAAGGAGGCCACACCCCTTTAGTTTTCCTCGGGTTTTTCTTAAGAGTTTATTCTGCTTAGCAGTTTCGCCGCATGTTCGGTTTGAGGAACCCCAACTTGTGAACTTAAACATTATTCGCAATTTCAGATTGCATCTTTTACTCTCTTGCTTGTGTTCTCGATTCGCTTGCAGGAGATAGCCTTCTTGGCGAGGTCAATCGTGTTCGGCACGGTTGATAACCAACGGAGCAGTGGTGTAGTGATTGCGAGGGGTTCGATCTGTTTTGGTTGGAGCCTTTGGATCATCAACGTCGAGATCTCCACAATCGACTTATCAGTACCTCTCGGAAGATCGGGCCATCGTCACATCATCGTGGTGGCCAGTGTCGCTGTTGACGAGGATAGAGGGGAACTCGATAATCTCCTGATGGTAGATTCTTGTGCCTGTTGAAAAGCCGCCACAGATCAACACACCCAAATAGCCTAAGAGTTCTCTATTGTCAAATGAAAAACAGAGAAGAACAGAGGCTACGAGGAACAAAGATACAGAGTTATATGAGACAAGAGTGTTTGGGGCAATTTTTCTCAACTCTATTCTTCTTTCCTTTACAACTTGACTCAATTTACAGAGTTCTTTTTGTTTCTTCAAAAGCTAGGTTGACTGAGGTTCGGTTTTTCCTTTCTCAACTCCCACGCCGCCTGCCCATACCAGGCAGGTCGCCGACTGAAAGACGGCCTATGTCATTCACGAGTACTTGTGCGGATGATTGCTACAGTTACTACCAACTGCTACAGTGGTAGGCCGCACACGTCTTGTCTTGGACCGCGTCTCCGACCACGCATTGTCTTTGGCCATGTCTTCGGCCGCAACTCTGACCACGACTCATCTTTGAACGTATTTCCAACCATGGTTTGTCTTTGACCGCGTCTACGATCACAGCTCCTACAACTACGGTGCTTAAAACTACAAAGCCTAAGACCACGCAGGGACTGGTCGTTATGACCACAGAGACTGCGGTCGTAATGACCACACACAAACTACGGTCGCCTCAACCACACACACAGACTGGTCGCTTCTGACCACGCACAAACTTTCGATCAATTAGGTTTATTTGACCACAATGCCCCTCTCGTAGGTCGCCTCGAAGTCCATGACCACGAAGCAGGCGAAGTCTTGTGGTTGGACGGCGCCAAGCTCCATCGCGTAGTATAGGTGGGTTCTTTTGGGCTGATGGTTTATGGCTTAAATATTTGAATTCTGATTGTTTGCGAGAGGCAGCATGCAGAGGAAAATAGTTGCATGCGATTTTGGCCGATACAGCTGAACTCAGTACACTTTTTACTTCAATTTTCTTGTTGACCCTATCTTAAAATATGCACCGTTCAAAAGCTAGTTACTGTAGACAGTATAAGCATAAGCTAATTTTAAGCCTAAAAGAACCCGACTATATGTCCCTACTGCCTATTCCAAGGGAGTGTAATTACTAATTAAGCAGCAACTAATTTACGACTGTTAGACTAAATGAGTAGTCAATCGAGCTAGCTAATATATACTTCAGTCAGAACTCACGTACCATCACTTGTAGCTTACTACTAGTAAAAATGCACAAATAGCATAAGTCACGGTACATATGTGAGTTTTGGCTATTTACAAGAGAGAGTATGAAGAGAAATACAGTCATATACGATTGTATTCTATAATTAACTTGTAAACTCTATTTTATAAAAGATATATTGTTTAAAAGTTAGTTACTACAATAAAAATAAAAAACATAAAAGAAGAAACCGAAAACACCCAGCAGCGACCGCATGTCGGTGGTCAATGTTGTTAGTTAATTAAACTACCTAAACCCACTAGCGGCATGCCAATGATGTTTCCCGGCAACCCGTGCCGCGTTATTAAAGCGTGTAAACGCGCCTTTTGGAACTCACTCCGCTTCTTGTCCAACTACCGTATGCACAAGCTAAGGACTCAAAATCTAACCCTGGAGTCACAAAAAAATGATGTTTCGAAACACATGTATTCAAACCTTTAATAATTTTAACTATAGCACCACGCTAAGGCGGCTAGGGTTTTGGTAATTTAAAATCAAACTTTTAATAACTCAAGCTAAGACAATCACTACTAAAAAAAATTTATACTGGGCGTCTTATCACAGATAGTTCTAGAAAACTGTTAGTGTTGCAATTATCACAGACGATTTTAAAAGCGTGACTGTCTATGTTACTAGCGATGGCTAGAACCATCGGTGATACATAATTATCACAGACGGTTCTTATTAAGAACCATATGTAATATTATCACAGACAGTTCAAATTAAAAACTGTCTGTGGCGTTAGCATACATCACAGACGGATCCGAATCGTCTGTGATAATGCCACATCACCGATCCGTGGCATCTCTTCTAGGATTTTGATCTCACCCATCCATTCTCTCCTCATCAAACGGTAGGCACCAGTTTCCTCCCACCTCTCACCCCTTATTACTCCCCCTATCCCTTTCCCCCAATTTCACTCTCACTCTATAACCGAAGTGCCCAATCCCATCTTAATTCATCCACTCCTTATTCCTGCTTCTTCTCCCAAACCAAAGTGTCCTATCCCCTCCACGACGTCGACTATCGCCGTGAGCTCCTCCGCCTCCGGTTATGACGCCATGATTCACTGCACAAGGCACTCTTGTCCTAAGTGTCGTAAGAGTGTCTTGTGCAGTGTAACCGTCGTGATACAATGGTGATGCTGCCGCCGTATCTCCTTCATCGCCAGTGATATATCCTCCATCTAAAATTTTTGGATGGCTAGTGTTTCGGCCATGTAAATCTTGATGCTCGTGCGTGTGAAAATTAATTGTTGATGCCTTAGTTCTTATAATGATTGATGGATGGCTAGGGTTTCGACCCTTATTGAAATTCATGTTTTATTGTAGGATGAAACTTTGGCGCCAAAGTTTATTGCATGATGATCTTGTTCTCATAAATAAACCTACTTTGGTTTATCTGTATTATTTGATTGTGCTGTTTTATAGTACAGTTAGAGAATATTAATGAATTGAAGGAGGTCTATTTTTGAGGATGCGAGAACGTAATCACAGACTGTTCTTAACTAGAACCGTCTGTGATATTGGGCTATCACAGACGGTTTAAGAGCCGTCTGTGATAACCATCTATTATCACTGTTATTATAGACACATAAATTTAGATAGGTCAGAAACCATCTGTGATGACCCTTTCTGTGGTAATGAACTAGGGTTTTATTGAGTGGTGCAACATCCTCCAAAAAGCCTCACGTGTCCTTTGTAAAGAGCCCCTTAGTGGAGCCCTATGCTAAGGGGCTAATTAAGGTGCAAAGCCCACATGGACGGATCATATCCGAACCAATTAGTTTCAACCCATTAAGTGTGCGACCCTGTAAGTTTATATATACTCAGCTACGATCCAAAAACTCCTTTTCGATCCACTACTCAATAGCGGTCCCAAGTAGAGTATAACTATCCTTGAATACATATAAAGATCATATCAGATGAACCTATATAGTGCTCATGTGCTAACCACTTTGCCTTAGAATACCAGATCAAATTCAAGACGAGATGTATGCCATCCTATGATAGCTCAATACTTCACTCGATCTTGTAACGAATTAGTCAGCTGTAATTAAGTTTTCAACCACATTCGGTATGGTCATGCACTTTCTCAATCCAACCACATCGAAGGGCCTACAGATCTCTCCTGTTATATAGATGGGGCAAATTTCATCTTGTTCGCTGACATTGCTCTGCATGTTTTATGGTAAATCCGAAAGCTATATCTATGACTATCCAGTTACGGAGTAGTGTTTGGTAATCTCTAAGTAAACTATTACAAATGTAAAAAATGGTGACAATAATAGATCTAAGGATCCTATATACATTATGTATAAAATCAACTGATGATACTTAAAAATATAACAATTCCCATAGTGTCTTAAGGTGTGTCAATCCAACATCGTGATCTCTAACATATTCTCGTATTATTGATTTGATATATCTCATATTTATAATCTGTGAAACATGATTATCAATCAATACATGTACTGATTCATAAATTATAAGTATTCCACATAATGATATAAGATTAGAAATATTTAGAATAACATCATAATATAAAGAGTTTCACAAACCAGTTTATGTACGTGTAGGTCAGTATTAATCCTCTGTATGAGGGGTTGATTGCTTGTAAAGAATATATACACAGTACCTGACACAAGATTACCATAAACAAATAGGAGCAACTCAGCTGACAGCAAGTAGAATGGGCACCTCAACGCCTCTAGAATCCGTGGAGCCGAGCAACGGCACGCCGAAAGCGGAATCCGGCCGGCGGGTCCGATGACGCTAGGAATGGGGAAGGGAGATCGCGTAGTGGCAGGAAAGTTGTTAATTAAGCTACCAAATCCCACTAGCAAAAAACACGCCACTGGCACTACCTAATCCCGGGAATCTGTGGTTCATTAAAGCGTGTAAACGCGCCTTTCGAAACTCACTCCCTTTGTCGTCCAACTACCGTGGGAATAAGCCCATCTTTTCGAAAAACAATCGTAAACTTGAAAAGCGTCTAAATGAGAATCCTAAACTATCGATACCAATCAAGTTATCCCCTTATACGAGCTGATCCTAGTTTTAGGCTGACATGGCCACCGTATGTCTCCTCACTGGCAAAGATGTGTACTGACATCATGTTGACACTAATTTAACATAGTTTGCCAGATTGGGCACTTGACATCGCCTCCACAATTGCCACATCACCACATCCTTCCAATCTCTCTCTTCATCTCCTGCGCAGCATAGCCATCTTCTCCCATAACAGAGGAGGCCGACAACTAAGGGCATCTGTAGTGTATGAAAAGAGGAGGTCTTAAGCCACCTTAAGGTCAACCTTATACGTTACAGAGGTGACCTTAAGCAGACCTTAAGCAAAAAAAGCTTAAGGCTGGTCCTCAAGCTAAAGACCTGGCCACAAACATTAAAATACAATTTTTCTTTATCTGCCAAGTGGGACCGTCTTAAGGCCCCTTGGGTTATATACACTATGGAGTTGGTCTTAAGGTTTAGATGGGACCCACCTTAAGGCCCTTTGGGTTATATACACTACAGATGCCCTAAGCCTTAGCTCGTGGTATGCCTACGACAGGAACAGCGAAGAAGCACGAGAACAAGTAAAATGAGTGGGTTGTTCACATCACAGAGATCTTAATGATGGTAGTGGTTTTGCTGGAGACTCATTAGGGTCAGCGTAGTGACGAGCAAGGGCAGTAGTGATGTCTTGGGCAAAGTTATAGGTGGCACTACGTTGGTTGGGAGGTTGCATCACGCGCGTCACAACATAGATGAAATCACGGGGAGTGCTCCAGTACAAAGCAATCGAGTGGAGATGGTCCGACGGCAACACACAATAGCAGGGAGGGCGAATGAAGCTAGGGAAGAAGAAAAGCTCGTACGGGCCATTGGGAGCAAGAAAACTAATTTTAGGGAGAGGATGAGTGCACGGTGGAACACATAGTGACGTGGTCGGATCTGAGGTTACCTCACCGGAGTGGGAGATCGGGTGCGGGGTTGACATCGGAGCCAAGGCTAGAGAACGTGTGGCTCAATAGGATGCGGGTCCAGGCGAGGCAGGTGTGGTAGAGCATGCCGTCACTTGCGCCGCCTCGACCTCATGAACCAAGCATCGCCATCACCTCTGTCGCCGATGGTCAGAGTCTCGCTATCGTTGCACACCTCACCATCATCACGTGGGCAAGGTGGAACATATGAGCAGCGGGTGGCACAGAGACGATACCAGCAAACATCATTCGCGAGTGCCCGAAGGGGGAGGCCATGCGAATGGTGGTGGCTCACCGATGCCTCCAAGGTGGCTGGCTTGGTGAATGGAGGAGGGCAGAGAAGGGTAGAAAGACAGGAGGAGGAATACCATGGATTTGAGGCACTTATTACTGGATGCCACGTCATCATCAAAAGCTGGCAAAGATCTTTGCCAGCAAGGAGACACATGTTGCCACGTCAGCCCAAAACCAGGGTTGGCTTATGCGAGGTGTAACTTGACCGGTATCGATAGTTCAGGGTTCCCATTAAGATGGTTTTTCAGTTTAGGGTTGGTTTTTTGGATCACCCCCAATAGTTCAGGGTTGTAAAGTGGACTTATTCCAACTATCGTGTATGCACAAGCTAAGAACGCTCATAATCTAACCCTGTAGTCACAAAAAAGGCATTTCGAAATACATGTATTCAAACTTTTAATAATTTAACTATAGCTACTAATATATTTTGGAATATTTAGATTAAACACATCAATTTTCTATGTATATATTTGTCTCGAAAAGTAATATATACTCTCTCTGGTCACAAAAAGATGTTGTTTCACATATTGATATGGCCTTCAAAGCATAACTTTGATCACTAATTTTTACTGTATTAGATTTATAAAACCTAATAAAATTGTACTATTATAAAAATGTTCTTTTTTGAAATAAACCCATACCAGTAATTTTCATGTCTAGTCTAAATATTGAAAAGATTGATAGTCAAAGTTTAGAAAGTTTGACTACATGTACTACAAAACTGACATTCTTTTATTATTGATTTGACATATCTTATATTTATTGATGCGGATCCACCTAGCAAGCTAGCTGAACCCTGTTGCTTTGGCCCTGATCTTTCACGATACGCCTTGTTGGATGTCCACTCCAAGATAAGCATTCTCCCACGCACACCGCAACACGTGAACGAAGGGTAGAGAAACCGAAGTTTCAGCGAGTAGAATCCAACACCACAATTAGATTCAACACACCAAGAGCAATTTCTCGATGGAAATCTCAAGAACACGCCAACAATGGCCACCAAACCATGGTGATTTTCTGGTTTCTATTTCTCAATTCATAACCTGAGTTACAATGGGGTTAAGGCTCTGGCCTTATATTGGTGCATAATGCACGGCCTTGAATAAACTCACGCACAACTTGGCTTAAGGCCGAAACAAACTCCAATACGAACTAAAAAGGAAATATCTAAACTGCTACCTCTGAATTCTCTCTCAATTTGCGATGTTACCATGAGTATTCCGTGGCTGGAACCTTGTCAATTATGTGGGGCTTCGAAATAGCTTTCCAACGAGCCCAAGAACACCCAAATCGGACTCCGTTTGTGAAAGTTATGGACGTTTTAGTATCGGTCTTGCTAGCTGCCCCAATCCGAATCCGAATCGGTTTCAAATCTTTATATGTTTTGTTTTCTTGTTCAAGGGGCTTCCACATCCGTTTGGAACAAGAAAAGGAGTCCTTCTCAACCTTTAGAAAGCCATGGTGTGGTCGGATTTTGCCCTTACTTGCATTGCAATACTCGAACTCTTTATGTTTGGCAAGTCTCGCGCGTCTCTCCGGACAGCTCGTGCAGCATCCAATGAAATAGACATAACTTTGTGTAGAAAGCTTCAAATCAAGTGCCGTTTGATTCGTTGGAAAATAGACTTCATTAGCTTTCCAAATATGTCTCTTGTGTACATTAGAAACCTCAGAATTGGTGTTCAAAACTTCTTAAACATTATGCACAGAACTGCAAGCACTAATTAAAGTTGTAGTGCTACTTGGTGCCACATCATTTATGATCCGTGAAATATGATCATCAATTAATATATGTGCTGATTCATAAATTATATGTGTTCCATATAATGATATAAGATTAAAAATATTTAGAATAACATCATAATATAAAGAGTTTTACAAACCAGTCAACAACTTGTTAATCAATACAAATAATTGTTCATTCAAAGGACAGATTATTCAAAAGTTCATAAACATAAAATCCATACATGTAAGGAATTAAGCACCATAATATAATACCAGCAGGTTGTTCTGTCCAGCGTCAACAATTTCGTCCGAAATTTCGCTATGCCGGGGGAGGGGCATCAGCCTGCGGCTGCGGCCGCGGCGGCAGCGAGCCGGTGATGGCGAGCCTGACCCCTCGATGCATCAAGAGCGTGAGGAGGCGTGCTATGTTACGCGAGTCGTCGAGCCCACTGTGCGGCCGGCCCTCGAACGAGAGGCCGGCTCGCTGGAGCGCGTCCTCCAAGTCGATCTGGCGGCCGCAGCGGAACACCTCGTCGAAAGGAACCTTGAGGTTGATCCACTGGTCGAAGTACTCCGGCTTGTCGATCCCCTTGAACTGGCACTCGAACCTCAGCATGGTGCGGCAGTCCCAGTCGCCCCACGTCACGACGGCGAAGCGGCCGCCGCCGTTCATGACGCCCCTCGCCTTCATCCACGCGCCGTGCGCGCGCAGTGCCTCGCTCAGAGGCAACCCGCTGTTGACGTCTTCCTGCTTGATGCCGGTGAGCTTCCTGCAGAATTCGGTGAGCTGCGGGTGGTGCACCGGCTTGACGTACTTCCGGAAGGTCTCCTCATATTGGTGGCCGGTGGCGCCGTCGACGAGGACGGAGGGGAACTCGATAATCTCCTGAGGGTAGATCCTCGTGCCCTCCTCGCAGGTCGCCTCTAAATCGATGACCACGAACCAGTCGAACTCTTGCGGTTGGACGGCGCCAAGCTCCATCGCGTAATCTCTGTCCCTCCCTGCTGCCTACTCCAAGAGTGTGTGTAATTACTAATTAAGCAGCAGCTAATTTACGAATGTCAGACTAAATCAATAGTCAATCGAGCTACCTATATATACTAGTATAAATGCACAAATAACATAAGTGGCCGTACATTTCGTAAGCTACAAATTGACACACCCAGCTAATATTCCAAGCTCAAGTAATTCTATTGAAATTTTGTCTTTGTCTTTGTATACTGAAAAAAAGCACAATTAGCACGCCCGGAGAAAATAAGGAAATGTACAGCTGCGGTGCCACCCTTGGCCAAATATTTAAAAAGTTCCGTCGCACAAAAAATATCAAAAATAAATCGTAGTTGTACTACTTTACATGTGTTACATATACATAACTTTTCAACGTGAAATTCATCTGTGCTACGGAGAACCAAAAATGACAAGTTGCACATGTGAATAATCCATTTGCTACTGAACTTGTGATTTTCGATTCTCTTCACTATAATGAATTTCTATCCCAATTTTTGCAGGTACACATGAAAAGATAATTATTACATCGGCGATTTTTCTGACGATTTTCGGAAATGTGCAGGTTCGCAAAATTAACAACGTGGGCAGCTATGTCCATATGCCCATCAAATCCTTATTCTAAGAAAATATACGCAAGCTGAAGTGAAGGGAAAATAATCGAGCAATTAAATCAGAATTCGCGACAGTACTTATTTCGAAATCAGTACTTCACACTTAGCTTTCAATGGTGTATATATAGTTTGGTGATGCAAGTCCAAATCGGACCCCCACACTAGGTGTATATATAGTTTGTGTACTGTAGGTCAGTATTAATCTTCTGTATCAGGGGTTGATTGCTTGTAAAGAATATATACACAGTACCTCGCACAAGATTACCATAAACAAATAGGAACAACTCAGCTGACAGCAAGAAGCATGGGTACCTCAACGCCTCTAGAATCCGTGGGGCCGAGCAACGGCAGGCCGGCAGCGGAATCCGGCCGGCGGGTCCGACGACGCTAGGAAGAGTCGCCGGGCAGGAGCTGTTGAGTTAGAGAAGGAATGGGAAAGGGAGATGGGGATTAGCTAGCTAGCTGGTCTTTCGTTGTTAATGGAGAAGGGAGACGGGCAGGAATGGGGAAGGGAGATGGCATAGTGGCAGAAAAGTTGATAATTAAGCTACCAAATCCCACTAGCAAACAGCACGCCACTGGCATTAAAGCGTGCTGCATTAAGGCACCGATCAAAAGGGCTGATGAACAGTGCTGGAGGCTTATTTGGCACTATTCACAAGTTTCGTCTTTTTCTGAAATTTTGGCTTTTTGTTGAGCTTTTTTGCCGGTTCTTTTTTTCCCGTATTTGTTTGTATTATACGTAATGGGCTAACATATTTTTTATATTTTTAAATTTTTTTAAATTTAATTATGCTAAATAAGCCTCTGTCAGCTACAGTGCTTTTTTCAGCCAGCTACAGTGTTTTCAGCCATAAGCCACAGGCTTTTCAGCCATGTTGATCAGGGCCTAAAGCGTGTAAACGCGCCTTTCGAAACGCACTCCGTTTCTTTTCCAACTACCGTGGGAATAAGTCCATTTTATAACTTTAAATTACTGATATGGTTTGAAAAATAATTTTAAACACGAAAACCGTCTGAATAGAAGTCCTAAACTATCGATACCAGTCAAGTTACCCTTTCGTGCGAGCCGACCCTAGTTTTGGGCTGACGTGACCACCATATATCTCCTCGCTGTCAAAGATGTGCACTGACATCACGGTGACGCTAATTTAACGTAGTTTTGCCAGATTGGGCATAGACATCGCTCCACCGTTGCCACATCATCACATCCTCCCAATCTCTCTCTTCGGTGGTGATCAGTTGGGCTTAAAAGCTCATGGCTTATGGCTGAAAACACTGTGGCTGACTGAAAAAATACTATAGCTGACAGAGACTTATTTAGCATAATTAAATTTAAAAAAAATTAAAAATACAAAAAATATGTTAACCCAATATGTATAATACAAACGAATACGGGAAAAAAAGAACCGGCAAAAAAGCTCAACAAAAAGCCAAAAGTTCAGAAAAAGACAAAATTTATGAATAGTGAAAAATAAGCCAGAAGCCAGAAGCTCAAGCCGAACCGATCAGGGCCGAAGGCTTGCGTAGCATAGCCATCTTCTCCCATAATAGAGGAGGCTGGCAACTAAGCCTCAGCTCGTGGTATGCCGGCGATAGGAACAACGAGAAGCACGAGAACAAGTATAATGGGTGGGTTGTTCACATCACAGAGATCTCAATGATGGTAGTGGTTTTGCTGGAGACTCATTAGGGTCAGCGCAGTGACAAGCAAGGGCAATAGTGACGTCTTGAGCAAAGTTATAGATGGCACTACGTTGGTTGGGAGGTTGCATCAGGCGCATCACAACATGTAACATCCCAAAATTTGGCTTTCTGGAAAAATTTAAATTCAAATTAACTATTTTAAAGTAATTGGATTTTACTTGGCTTTTATTTGATTTTCTGGATTTTATTTCAAAATTTAAAGCAAGAAAATGTATTTAAAATATTTTATTAAAGCTAAAAAGGGAAAATTATATTTTTCCTAGCCTTTCCTAAATTTTTAAATATTATTTGAGAATTTTCTGAAATTTAAAATCAATTTGCAAAGCTAAAAAGTATTTTATAAAATTATTAAAATGCAAATCTGAAATTAAAAATATTTTTGCTAAGTCTAAAATGCTTCCAGGAATATTTTATGATTTTTCTGGAATTTTTAGACATTAAATATTAATTTTCCATGTGTTTATAAAGTTTCTAGTAATTGCTGAAATTTATTCCGAAAATAAAAATCAAATTAAATCCCAGCCCGCCACGTGTCGCTCTCAGATTAAATCAACCTCTCTCCACGCTTTAATCCTAGCCATCCACCACAACTTACCCCTTCATAAAATCCAAAGCCTCCCATACATCCACTTGCCACGTGTCGCAAATCCGACGGCCCATACCCCTTCACTAACTCACCCTCTCTATGACACATGGGACCCATATGTCATATCCTTCTTCAACCTCACCTTCTTCCTCCTCCCACCCTCTCTCTCCACCTCCATTAACCCGAAAATAAAGCTTTGAATTCGGCCATTATTTTCGCATTGTTTCCCAAGTGAAGTATGGGAACGGAAGCCCCATCAATCCCCTCCATTCCTCCGGCCGTTTCCCCTCAATTCAAGCCCTCTAATTGCGGGAGCAATAACTCCGGCGAGCTTCCAAAAAAAATGGCCGGCCTCCCCTCCTCCCCTTGCCTATAAATACCGCCTCCCCTCCCCTCCATCACCCCGCGTCCCACCGCACTCCTCCTCCTCTTCTCGGCCGCCTCCCGGTGCTCCACCGCCGGCCGCCCACACCTCCGCCGCCGCCGCCATCTTTTGCGCCGCCGCCGCCGGCCGCCCGCCTTCCGTCGCCGCCGTCCCCCCCCCCCCCACCCCGCCGCCGCTCGCCGCCCCCACCTCCGGCCGCCGGCCGCCAGCGAGGCCGCCGGCCATGCTCCTCCCGGGCCGCCCGTGCGCGCCGCCCTCGTGGCGGGTTGTGCCCGCGTGGACGGCCACGTGGCCACCACCTCACGCCCGCATGGCGCCATGCGGCCGGTGCGCCACGTCGGCGAAATTCGTGGTCCGTGGAACCGGTCCACGGTAGACCGGGCCCACCAGTCATTCAAATAACTTTCCCGCTCAGAAAATTCGAAATGTGCTGACGTCATAAGTATTATTTTTCAGTACAAAAATAATTCCCGAAAGCCGGCTTTTTCCTTTTTCCCTCCTTTTAATCTTTCGGAAGCCATAACTTTCTCGTTTTAACTCCGTTTGAGCCCATTCAAATTTCTAAATTCATCAAAAATTCCAAACTATCCATTTATTCCATCCTTTCAAATATTTGAAATTTATTTGATATTTCAAATATTTAAATTTCAAATTCCAATACCTAGTTTAAATTCAAAGCCTCAGTTCCATTCCAAATTCTCTGTGCACTTTCAAAATTCAAATTCAAATCTTGCAAACTCTCCATAAAATTCATTCTATTTTTCTTGGTCCCAATATTGTCTTAATAATTTCTTTTCCCAACCGATCTTCCAGATATTCGTTCTCCCTCGTGTGAACCCCAAATCCGCTGAATCTTTCTCCTAAATTCGTAAGAAATCATAAACTTCCTTCCAGTATATATATATATTATATTTGAGATTTTATTTGTGTTTATTTGTTCGTTTGTTTTGTCGTTTCGCGCGTAGAACCCGACATTGCCGAAGATTTCGTCGAGTCGCAGCAAGAAGAACCAGTCAGCACTCAAGAAGGCAAGTCTCCTTTGATCATCTTGAACCTATGATTTTGAAATGTTTTAATTATTTCAAATTATGTGCATTGCTAATTATATAAAATATTAGTTCAAATCTTAAGGCATTAGTTATATCCAACCTTGTTATGCCCTCATTTGAATTCGAATGCCATGTACCTTTGCAACCCTATAAATTCCTTTGACTCACTAATGAGAGTAATATATTAAATTGTTGGTATTAGAATGGTAGAACAATGCTTAGCCATGCTATTGAATACCTCACAAATCTTGCAAATGGGAAATTATGAATTATTGTAATACCCTTGTTTTTATAAAGTTAGTGGTGATTGGAGTTGCCACTGTTCTTTTAAAATAAAATAAAATGTGGAAATTGGTTTAGATTAGGGTGGATGGTTGGTTTGGATTGGTGCAGGAAGCACGAGATCTTGTAATGTGTATGTTCCACCCTAGTCAATTAAGGACCGACGCTTGTGTTTGTCCAGACTGAGCATTAACCGTACAACCACAAGTCTATATGGGTACGACCTAGCTGACTAACTTACGATAGTCTAGTTTAGGTGCCACCAGTGGAAAGTGGGTGCCAGGGATGGACTGGTTATCCACAGTGAGGGACAGGGATTTACTGTACTCATATGGCGCAAGAGGGGGCTTCGGTTCGGGCAGTTAGCCTACCTGCGGTGAAACCTCAGCGGGTGGTATCTAGCTAGATTAGAGTAAGGTAAAAACTTTGTGATATTTTATCTGGGTCTCATGCCAAAGGAAGCGTGTTGACTTTTAGGATAATTTATCTCTTGTGGGTAAAGTTGTACAACCTCTGCAGAGTGTAAAACTATTCGAATAGCCGTGCCCACGGTCAAGGGCGGGCAAGGAATGCATTCACATGGTAGATTTCTGGTTTTGTTTTAAAATCAAAAGTTTTGTATTCCGAGAGTGGAGGGAACTCTCGGATGGGTATCCTGGCGGTTGGAGCCAGAGAGGGTGGATTTAACCCGCAGTATTAAACTTGTTCAAGTTGTTGGCTAGTGTTGGTAGATGGAACCTTCACTAGAAAGTTAATGATAGTTTCTGCTAAAACATTTACTTTATTAACTTGATGCCTTCGAAAATAATTAGTAGTAATTGAATTTTAAAATGTTGCTTTGTGCAAAAGAACCATATAGCCTTCCTTTGTTAAGCCTTGCATCTATGCATTTTTCCCAAGACTTGCGGAGTACTTTATGTACTCACATGCTACACTTAAAATAAACCTCAGAAGAACATGAAGCTCAAGAAGGTGATTACGACTACTGCTTCGCTTGTGGCTGTGATGGATTCTTCCCGGAGGACTAGGTCGCGCTTCCCCAGTCAATTGCCTGTGGCGTATTGATGGGTCTTCATCGAGTTTATCTGTTGCTTCCGCTGTGTTTCGTGTGTGCGAGGTCTTGAAACCTCAATTGTAATAATGAGACCTTTCGGTCTGTACTCTTTAATATTGTAATAAAGCGTTGCTGGTTATGTATTCATTTCTGTTTAACTGTGTGCACTAGCTTTGATCTGGGACTAGTGCAGTAATACACAGAGGGTCCGGGTTCGGAAATCCGGGGTCCCGACACAACATAGATGAAATCATGGGGAGTGCTCCAGTACGAAGCAATCGAGCGGATATGGTCTGACGGCAACACACAATAGCAGGGAAGACGAACGAATCTGAGGAAGAAGAGCTCGTATGGGCCATTAGGAGCAAGAAAACTAATTTTAGGGAGAGTATGAGTGCACGGTGGAACACATAGTGACGTGGTCGGATCTGAGGATACCTCACTAGAGTGGGAGATCGGGTGCGGGGTTGACGTCGGAGCCAAGGCTAGAGAACGTGTGGCTCAACAGGATGCAGGTCCAGGTGAGGCAGGTGCGGTAGAGCACGCCGTCACTTGCGTTGCCTTGACCTCATGAACCAAGCATCGCCATCACCTCTGTCACTGATGGTCCGAGTCTTGCCATCGTTGCACACCTCCCCATCATCACGTGGGCAAGGTGGAACATATGAGCAGCGGATGGCACATAGGTGATATCGGTAGACATCATTCGCGAGTGCCAGAATGGGGAGGCCATGCAAATGGTGGTGGCTCTCCAATGCCTCCAAGGTGGTTGGCTTGGTGAATGAAGGAGAGAGAAGGGTAGAAAGAGAGGAGGAGGAATACCATGGATTTGAGGCATTTATTATTGGATGCCATGGCATCATCAAAAGCTGGCAAAGATTTTTGCCAGCAAGGATGTAGTATCAAGGATAACCGACTAGAGGGGGGTGAATAGGAGGTTTTTAAATTTTCTTGCCTTTTAATAAATTCTTTAGAATTTAATATAACAAGAATGTAAAGCACTTAAAGCCTACACAGTTCTAGTCAAGTAGAGTATCAACACTAGCTCTATATCAAGCAAATGATCACAATAATACTAACAAATAAGAGCTAGAAGAAAGTATGAGAGAAGTACACAATTCGATATTTTACCATGGTGTTCGGAAACTTGCTGGTTTCCCCTAATCCACATTAAGGTTAGCCCAAACGAATTGGACCGACTCCACGAATTAAGCCGAAACACCTCGACTCCACTAGAGGTAGCTCTTCCCCACTCCGGGTAGGTGAGCTCCAACCTTCACACGAATACCGGGCCTTCTCACAAACTCTTTTGAGAAGATCACCGATCAACTTCCTCTCAATCGTCCAGGTGCCGACAAGCACCAAGAGTAATAAATCAAGGCTTCACTTGATTGTAAACAAGTGTCAAAAGATCAAACTAATGAATGTTATGCACTTTTTGGCTCAACCACTTCAATTGAATGCACAAGAGAGAAAAGAGGTGTGGAGTGAATGCTCAATGCTCAAGGATGTTCAATGGAGTCTCTAACTTCTGTCCTTGAGCAGTGGTACGTATATTTATACCCTCCACCAACCAAAACTAACCATTTGAAACAAATTCCAGAAAAAATCAAGACGAGCGGAACTACCGCCGGCGAATGGCCGGTCCATTCGCCGGCGGTAGTTCCGCTCCACCTCAGGCGCGGCAAAATAGCTATGTCAGAGGCTCTGAACTAGCCATTTGAAAGTTGGCGTGGTACTACCGCCGTTATAAAATACGGTACTACCGCTCTGTGGTAGTTCCAGGAAGTCGGCGCGGTAGTTCCGCTCGGGCCGGAACCAAACTTGGCACTCTCTGGAAAAAAGGCTCCGCCCTTGCCTCCAGAGCTTCCGGGCTCCGGAAGTACCGCTCCATGTAGTGGAACTACCGCATCCAACGGTAGTTCCGGTGTTAAAATCGCCGGTACTTCCGATCCCGCAACAACTCATAGTACATCTGGAGGGTGCTCTCTGGAAAAAGGCTCCGCTCGGAATTTGGAGCTTCCGGGCGTCGGTAGTACCATTTTTGTCTACGGAACATCCGTTCTACGGTAGTTCCGACGTTAAAAACTGCGGTACTGCCGCTCTTCCAGACAGGGTACAGATTTGGCTTTTAAAACAAATTTTTAATGAATACATGATCCTAGTTTGATTCCAATGGCACAATGATTTTGCTATCAAGCTATTTGCCATGATCCCTCTTTATGGTACAATATTTAGCCTATAATCCGGTCTTCCATCTTTTCTCCTAAGACCGGTAAAAGTAAAAAGGGATCCTATTCTAAGTATACATTTGTCTTGAGTCATTCTTGGTCTTCACATAGATCCTTAGTTTGCATCTTGTTAACCATTTATGGACTTATCCTTTAAACACTCATTAAAACACGTTAGTCTCATATTCACATAAATTCATTAATTACCAAAATCATTTTTAGGTGTCTATATGCTTTCAAAGGAGACACATGTCACCACGTTAGCCCAAAACTAGGGTTGGCTTATGTGAAGGGGTAACTTGACCGGTATCGATAGTTCAGGGTTCCTATTCAGATGGTTTTCCAATTCAGGGTTTTTTTTGGACCACCCCAATAGTTTAAGGTTGTAAACTGGACTTATTTCAACTACCATGCATGCACAAGCTAAGGACGCTCATAATCTAACCCTGTAGTCACAAAAAATGGCGTTTCGAAATACATGCATTCAAACTTTTAATAATTTAACTATAACTATTAATATCTTTCTGAATATTTAGATTAAACACACCAATTTTATATGTATATATTTGTTTTGAAAAGTAATATATATTCTCTCTGGTCACAAAAAGATATCGTTTCAAACATTGATGTAGTCTTCAAAGCACAACTTTGATCACTAATTTCTACTGTAATAGATTTATAAAACCTAATAAAATTGTACTATTATAAAAATGTTTTTTTTGAAACAAACCCATACATGTAATTTTCATGTCTAGTCTAAATATAGAAAAGATTGGTAGTCAAAGTTTAGAAGTTTGACTGCATGTACTACAAAACTGACATTCTTTTATGATTGGAAGGAGTATTACAATATAAATTAGTGTTTAAAGTTACATTTTGCAGATTTTGTCGATGTCGAAAACCTCACACCTTTGTGCCGGCTGGAGTAGTTAATATACTAACCGGATCATGCTTATTCTAACCCCTCAACATATTTCACATCATTAATAGTAGCGGTAGATGGACAATTTGCAATAAATACACTTTTGATCCGAATGGAAAAACAATTTTGAAACGACAAATCCTAGTATGCAAGACAACTATTTTGAAATGGAGAAAGTATGATTTTCATTCCGACAGAAATATGACATAAATATAGGGATACCACTGCATACGGGGTTAACCAATCAATTCCCATACTAACTTCGCTTTCATATTACCTAGGCCATATATACCCAATAGAACTGGGTACACTCGATGCATAGAGCCCAAAGGAGAGAGGGAGAGGAATGAGAGAGGAGCTCTGGGCCAGTGGCAAGATCACTAGCAATCGTCACCAGCGACGAAGGGTGTCAACAATACAGTAGTTGACATGGGTGTGCAACATCTCGACAAGGACGAAATCAGCTTAGGGCGACCGGCGACGGCAGGGAACATGAGTCAGGGAGAGGAGAGAGGAGCAACTGAACAATGACAAGTTCATCGGCAACGATGGCGTTGACGGGGGTGGGTGCGAGGTGCAGCTCCTTAGGGACATGGTGACAGCTCGGTGGATCAATGTATCGGCCGATCAGAGGCAGTGGCACATGGAGGCAGCACCAGAAGCCCAAGCAACGGCGCGAAAGATTGAGCAGTCAGGCAATGACAGAGCTATAGATCGAGCCACAGGATGGCATTGCTGTAGGACAACACGGCGGCTAGTGAAAGGACATAGACAAATAGGAGCAACTCAGCTGACAAACAAGTAGGCAACATATAAATAGCGCTTGTATTCATTGTGAGGCTAATATATGTATACATAAACATATTTGGCATATATGCATGCAACCCCTTATACAATAGGGAAAATACACAGATAATAATAATACACATCTAACACTCCTCAAACTTATGGTGGATCAACAACATAAAGTTTAGAGAGATAGAAGCTATGCTGGGCTTTGGTCCGTGTCTTTGTAAAAAAGTCTGGCAACTGAGGCTCTGAAGGCATATACTGAAGAGCAACAACCTAGTCCTGCACCTATGTCCTCGTATAGAAAGCATCAACACCAATATGCTTTGTAAGTTCATGTTTCATTGGATCTTTAGCAATACTAATATCACCTGTACTGTTAGACAAAAGGGGAGTCAGTGCAGAAATAGAAACACCAAAATCCTCAAGTAACTACCATAGCTAAGTAACCTCCGCAGTCAATAAAGCTATAGCTCGCAACTCAGTTTTAGCACTCAAATGAGAAACTATTATCTACTTCTTAGTATTCCAAGCGATGAGAGAACCACCAAGAAAAACACAATAGGTAGAGAGAGAAGAGAGATAAGAGTGATCACTAGCCCAGGTGGCATCAGAATTTGCCTGGAGCTGTAAAGAGTTAGAATGAGGGAAAAAGAGATGATGAGAGATGGTTCCACGAAGGTATTGTAGAACACGAAGAAGATGACTATAGTGGAGCTAAGTGGAAACAGAAACAATCTGACTCAAGATATGCACAAGGTACGAAATGTCAGCACGAGTGACATCAAGATAAATAAGGCTCCTAATAAGATGATGATAGTGAGTAGGATCAGTAAGAGACTCACCATCAGTGGGCCAAAGAATAAATATTAAGCTCCATGGGAGTCTTAGTTGTGTGTTGATCAGTAAGAGAAGCATGATAAAGATCCTGGATATACTTTTTTTTACTATAGTGGAGCTGAGTGGGAGCAGAAACAAACTGACTCAAGATAAGTACAAGGTACGAAATGTTAGCATGAGTGATGTCAAGATAAATAAGGCTCCTAACAAGATGATGATAGCGAGTAGAATCAGTAAGAGGCTCACCATCAGTGGGCCGAAGAATAAATATTAAGCTCCATGGGAGTCTTAGCTGTGCGTTGATCAGTAAGAGAAGCTTGATAAAGATGATTCTGGATATACTTTTTTTTGGGACAGATAGAAGCCCTCAGGAGTAGAAATAACCTCAATCCCAAGAAAGTAGCGAAGAGGATCCGGATCAAACATGAGAAACTGTTCACTAAGATGTTCCTTGATAAAAGTGATGTACTAAGAATCATCTCCAGTAATGATCATATTATCAATATATAAAAGGAGAAGCATCCGACCATGAGGCAAAAATGTGAATAAAAAGAATAGGATCATGAGCATTGGCAGAGAAACTAACTGAAATGATAATAGAAAAAAAACGATCAAACCAGGCACGAGGAGCTTGCTTGAGGCCATAAAGAGATCGATGAAGGTGACAAACCATACCCTCAGGAACAGAATACCCCGGTGGTAGCTACATATAAACCTCCTCACGAAGCTTACCATTGAAAAATGCATTCTTGACATTGAGCTGAGAGATGGACCATGTACGAACAGACACCATAGCAAGAAGAGTGCGAACAGTGGTCATATGAGACACAGGAGCAAAAGTCTCATCATAATCATGACTATGCTCTTGCTGAAAATCACGTGCCATGAGACAAACTTTGTGGCTCTCAAGAGAACCATCAGAGCGGGTCTTCACCTTATAGAACTACTTGCACGTGATAGGAGTAACAAGCGCAGGAAGAGGGACAAAATTCCACGTACCAGTACGCTCAAGGGTAGCGATCTTCTCTGCCATCGCATGCTACCACTCCTGATGAATAGCAGCATCACGATAAGAAGTTGGTTCAGCAAGAGCAGCGGCAACAAAACCAAAGCGCTTAGGAGGCCGAATAAACCAGCGATCATGAAGAGCATATCGGAGAGGAGAGGCTGAAGAAGATGATCCATCAGAAGAAGATGGCGCATAAGAAGAATTCCCAACTCATGGATGATGAGTGTAGTAAAGAAGATAAGAAGGAATAAAACCAGGAGGAACCTCTGAAAAGGTACTGGTGGCGAAGGAGGCGCCGATGGTGAAGGAGGCACCGGAGAGACCAAAAGTTGTGGTTGAGGAGTGGTGACTATAGGGGTGGAAGGAAAATTCATGAAAGTGAATGGCTCGATAAGAGATGTTGAAGTTGTAGAAGGAGAAGGACAAGGGTAGAAAGGATGAGACTCATCAAAAGTGATATCCCGAGAAATATGCATGCATCGGCCAACAGGATCTCAATAATGATATTCCTTATGCTCAGCACTATAACAAAAAAACACACTTCATAGACTAAGCAGTTAGCTTGGTGCGCTCACGAGGTGCGAGAAGAATATAGCACATATACCCAAATAGGTGAAGACTAGAATAATTAGGAGTCTTGCCACAGAGATGCTCAACTGGGATCCCAACCTTAAGAGCAGAAGAAGGCTGAATTTAATCAGAAAAGTGGCAGTAGAACTAGCCTCAGCCCAGAAATGTGATGGGACAGTAGAAGCAAGCATATGAGCATGGGCTATCTCAAGAAGATGACGATGCTTTTGCTTAGCCACACCATTTTGAACATAAGCACTAGAACAAGAGAACTGATATAGAGTGGCCTGCTTAGTAAGAAATCCATTAAGGACTCCCAACAAGTACTCTCTAACGGAATCAGCATGAAAAATATGAATAGGAGAGCCAAACTGAGTACAGATCATGGTGGCAAAAATCTTGTAGATAGATAGAGCCTCACTACGAGATAACATAAAGTATATCTATGTGTACCAATAAAAATCATCAATAAAAATTATACACTATCAATGACCTCCATTCGAAACAAAAGGAGCCAGGCCCCATACATCATAATGAGCAAGATCAAAAGGACGTTGTGACAACGACTCACTGGAAGGATAGGGGAGTTGAAGTTATTTACCAAGCTTATAACTCTGACAATTTAGAGAAGCATCACTAGATAAAGACCCTAAAAGGCCACGATGAACTAATGAAGATAGACATAACCCACAAAGATGTCTTAAACGATGATGCCACTGAGCAAAAGACACTATGGAGGATGCAACAAATGTGGAGGTAGTGGTAGAGATGACAAGACTAACATAGGCAGCAGAAGAAAGATGAAGTTAGTCAAACTGCTAGAGCTGATGTGAGTCATGGCGATGAGGGCCAGTACCAATCAGAGTCCCCGTGCGATAATTCTGAACACTCTGCATGGTTAGTTTTGAACATGAGAGACAACAGGAACATGAAAGGATGAATTTGAAAGAGTGCCTCATCCTGCAACAGAAAGAGAGGTACAATTTGCTATTTGAATAGTGATAGGAGCGCCTAAAGGGCTAATAAAAGTGAGATCGGTAGAATCAGATGTCATATAAAAGAAAGCACCAGAATCAAGAATCCAATGTGATATACCTGAGGAAGGAGAAGTAGAAGGTGGTCTCTTACTGGAAGACTGTGTAACAGAACCAACAGAACCGTATGGTGCAAAAGTGGCCATGCAACACTGCAGTGTGAGAAGATCCTAAGTGTTAGAAGCACCAGAGTTCCTCTGAGAGGAGAAACCTCCAGTGCCCTTCGGAGGATGACCACCATGATGGGAATCTTTTTTCTTCCTGTAGCAGAACTGCTCTATATATCCATCCTTGTTGCAATAGGTGCAGTGAAATCCCCTATAAACATCAGCTGTCATTGATGGAGGCGCAATTGGTAAATGAGTAACTAGAGGCGTATCAGGTGTAGAAGCTAGAGGAGCTATCAAAACCAAAGAAAACGAAAGTGATGACAACAGACCCACACCACGAAGGCAAATCTCTTCGGTACGAACTGTTGTAAGAGCTTCCAACGGAGTCATATGAGGGTGGCAAGCCAGCAACTGAGCATGAGTTTGCTCATACTCAGCCCAGAGACTTGTCAAGAAGTCGTAGATGTGGCGAAGCTCTAAGTGCGACTGCTAATGTTGACAGCACTGACAAGTGTGGCAAACATATGGTCCCAAAGAGTCAATCTGATGCCACACTAAGGACAGCTGGGCATAAAACTTGTACATAGTGGCTCCCTATTGCAATGACTACTCTTGACGCATAACAACAAGATATAAGGAATCACCAGATGGCTTGTAGAGGTTTCGCAGATGCGCCCACATCGCCTGTGTAGAAGCCAAACCAACCACATCCCTAGTGAGATGCACCTCCATGCTAGCAACCAGAATAGCAGAGGCACAGACATCTTTATCAGTCTATGTCTTGCATGTAGCATACTGAGTCTAAAAAGACCCTATGGCATCCTTAAAAGCATCAGATGCCTCCTTACGAGCGTCTTTGGAAGCATTTTTCAGGAGCACCGGTTCAGTAGGTGGAACAGGGCGAGGCGGACAAGGTAGCTCGTCGGTGAGAAACTCCTAAAGATGCTAACCACGCATGTGAAGGCGCATGTGTTGAAACTAATCTCGATAATTGAGACCATCGAAGATCACTAGGCAGCGAGGAATTGAAATGGTGCCCAAGGAGGACAATGTTTTTCTTTCTTTCTTTTCTTTGCTTTGACCGGTTTGTATAGAGGACTGGTTTGTACAGAACCCGATAGCCTCTGTCTCTATACGCGTCGGGTGGAGTCAAGGAGACTCCAAGGGCTATAGCTAGAAGTGATGGCGACGGTGATGGCTACAGTAGCCAGCATCGATGGGCGATGAAGAGACTCTAAGGGCGACGAGTGAGGACAACAATGCCAACAATTGCGCGCCGACGGCTACGGTAGCTGGCGTCGACGGGCGACGACGTCCCCACCAGCGGAGATGACGGCGGCAAGCTTAGCAACCCTGAATCCATGGGCATCCGGGGGAGGAGACGACGCTGATTGGCCGATGTGTAGAACAAAGAGGCACTGCCGATTGATAGGGACGACGACGTCAAGAGAGGCAGTCGACGTCAATGGGCGATGATGTGACATCCCCACCAATAGCGATGATGGTGACACCAAGAAAATCACGGGTAGTAGAAAGAAAATCACTAGCAGAGATGACGGTGGCATCAAGAAAATCATCAGCTGAGATGACGGCGGATGGAGAGGTGGCAACCGATCGAGAGAGGCAAGCACGGTGGAGATGGCAAAGCCTGGCAGCAACTGGAGAGATGAACCAGTGGTGGCATGATGATAAAATCTAGGTTTGCTCTGATACCATGTTATGAATTGTGCTTGTATTCATCATGAGACCAATGAGCCAATATATATACACATACATGTGTGATATATATACAGGTAACCCCTTATACAGCAGGAAAAATACATGCATTCAAACTTTTAATAATTTAACTATAGCCATACGTTAAGGTGGCTAGGGTTTTAATAATTTAAAATCAAACTTTTAATAATTCAAGCTAAGACAGCTAGGGTTTTAATAGGTAGTGCAATTCCTCCAGAAAGCCTCATGCCTCCTCCATACAAGAGCTCCTTAGTGCAGCCCTACACTAAGGGCCCATTGAGGTGCAATGCCCACATGGACTGATCCTATCCGAACCGATTTGTTTCAACCTATTAAGTGTTTGATCATGTAGATTCATGTATACTCGGTTATGGCCCAAAACCCCTTTTTTTGATCCACTAGTCGGTAGTAGTCTCTAGCAGAACATAGTTACCCCTAAATACACATAAAGATCATATCAGTTGAACCTACATAGTGCTTATGTGCTGATCACTTTACCTCACAATACCAGATTGAATTCAAGGAGTGAAAGCATCTAGACCTCTAAAAATGATTTTAGTAATCTCTACCCCTTAAAAGTTTGAGTTGGTGGTAGTGGGTTCATTCTCTTTTGACTCTCAGCCGACTGATTTGAACAGTATGATCTTCATCGTCCGTCTCGTCATCCTCCCCCACCCCCTCTCAAGCGATCTAAGAGCATGTCCAATGCAGGCGCTTAGAGAGGTGCTTAGTAATAAAAAACTGATTTTTCTTGCCACATAGGATAGATAAGATACTTATTTTGAAGCATCGATGCTTAAATAAGCACCGGTGCTTAGTAGGTGTTTATTTTTTTTAGAAAATGGAAGAAAAGACTTCCCGCTTCTGCGTTTCCGCACACAGCGTTTACATTATTACAAAGTTCCAGCACCATTGCTGATGAAATAGGGAAACAAAGAATGCAAAAATTATGCATGACAAAGTCTATTATTAAATTTCCATCCATGGGCAGCAAACAACTCCAACGCAGTGGTCTCTATTTTTCTGCTCGCTAGCTGGAAAGACTCCTTTGTTTCATCATCACGCTGCAGCAGTGCCCAAAACCGCAGCCAGTATGTTCCCCTGAAAATAGCCTGCATAAAAGACGTATATTTACAATTTGCAAAGATTAGATCATTTCGACATCGCCAAATTGCCCAACATAGAGCAGCTACCCCAACCAAAATATATTTCTTATCTTTTAAATCAAAATTTGATAGCCAACTCCCTAACATGTGGGATACAGAGCTGGGAGGTGTTAACCCAGTAGCTATATAGACAGTCATCCAGATCGTCTTGGCATGATGACAATCAAAGAAAAGATGCTTAATGGTTTCGTTACAATTACAAAAACAACACTTTTGACTGCCTTTCCAATTCCTCTTAATTAGATTGTCCTTTGTTAAAATTACCCCCCGCTGGAGATACTAAAAGAAAATCTTGATTTTTAGAGGAATTTTTAACTTCCAAATCAATTTATGAGAAAAGGGCGTATTCTGATTTATCATGTGAAGATACATAGAATGGACCGTAAATTGACCATTGTTATGTAAACTCCAAATAAACAAATCTCTCTCGTCAGTTAAATTGATATGAGTGATCTTGGATACTAAATCTTCCCATTCAACAAGTTTATCCCCCACCAGAGATCTCCGAAAAGAAATATTTAGCGGTATGGATCTCATAATATTGGCCACTGTATCATGCGGGCGATTTGTAATATTATACAGTGTGGGATAAAGGTCTTTGAATGGGCGGTTGCCTACCCAAGTATCTTCCCAAAATCTTGTTTGTGATCCATCATTAATTTTGAAGGAACCACAAGCCAAAACCTGATCTTTTATTTTCATAAGACCCTTCCAGAAATGAGAATCATTGGGTTTGACGTGGACTTGTGAAAGAGAATGTGAGGTTAGATACTTGTTTCTAAGCAATGTTTGCCAAGTTCCTTCTTCATTAAGCAAATTTATAATCCACTTGCTTAATAGACATTTATTCTGGACTTGGAGGTCAATTATCCCAAGTCCTCCTTGGTCTTTAGGACGACATAAGATGTCCCATTGTGCAAGGCGATACTTCTTTGTATCTTTGTCGCCTTGCCAAAAAAATCTAGATCTGTAATAATCTAGTTTTTTAAGAACACCTTTCGGTATTTCAAAAAAGGACATCATGAACATGGGTAAACTGCTAAGTACTGAATTTAGAAGGACTAATCTACCTCCATAAGATGAATGCTTCGCCTTCCAGCAAGTCAATTTTTTTTCGAACCTCTCTTCGATGCTCCTCCAATCTACATTATGAAGTTTTTTATGATGCATTGGTATACCTAAGGTGTTTATGTGTATAACTATATCTATTAATAGATAATATAGCATCTAAGCACCTATGGAAGAGATGCTTGCATTGGAAAAAATAACTTTTGCATAGATGCTTGATGATGTGACTATATTCTCTCTCTTTAAGCACTCATATATAAGCATCTTGCATTGTACATGCCCTAACAGCCCTCCACTTCCAGCTTCAGTTACATCTCCTTCCTCTTCTCTTCCCACCTCACGTAACCGCTGCTTTGCTCCGACGGCAACCGCGATGGCCATTGTGGTCCTCCTTGCTTTCTTCATGAGTGGCGCGGATGAATCCGGCAATCTGAAGCTCTCGCGTTGCGGGCCGTCGCCAGTCGCTGCGAGCGGCAGAGCCATTGTTGCCAGCGCCACGGAAGAATAGGAGGTGGGACCCGTTGCACTCGCGGCGGACGACCTCGCCGTCTCCCCCACTGCAAGAGAGAAGCCACCGCCCCACTCGCCATCTCTCTCGGCCCTTTCGCGATGGCGGTGGCGATGGCGTCGCCGCCGGGGCGGTCGATCCGGGAGGCGGTGCTGGAGAGCGTGGTGGCCTACCACCAGCAGCAGCGGATGAATCACCTCGGGCACCTCGCTCTGCAGGCCCGAGGAGGACGAGCCCTTCTAGGAGGAGGAGGGCACCGTCGAGCTCGTCCAGCTCGGCGCCAACTGTGCCAAGAACGTCCTCATCCTCATGAGCGACACCAGCGGCAGCCACCGTGCCTCCGCGGAGGCCATCAAGGACGCCTTCCGCATCGAGTTCGGGGACGAGTATGAGGTGCGGTCTTGATTTTTTCTGCCTTTTGTGAAATCGAGATGGTTATAGGTTCAAATCTGTCGATTGGCACTAAAGATTTTGGTTTCTCTTGCCCCACACTGCCGCCGCCGCCTCCTCTTCCTCCCCACACGTCACCGCTGTCGCCGCCCCCTCACTGACCTCCTCTCATTAGCACCAAATCCCGACTCTGCATGCGCATTTCGGATCCGACACCCGTTGTGGGACCACAGTAGGATGTCATTGTCGGTGCCATTGGCCACTAAGGCGAGGGTGGATCTGGTCAGCAACCCCATTGTGCCCCTCCATTTGCATGATCGGCGCCGCCGCTGGCTTCATCGGCTCCCACCTCTGCGAGAAGCTCATGGCCGACACGCCCCACGTCGTCCTCGTCGTCGACGTCTACTGTGACAATAGCCGACATCTCATCGACCCCGCACCACCGCACCCTGCCAGCCGTATCTCCTTTCACGGCCTCAACATCAAGAATGAGCAGGCGAGGGCACGAGGGTGCCGACGTGGAGGGAGCGGGAGAACAACCAACGGAGGGAGCGGCGGCAGCGCGCGCTCGCCACTAAGATCTACGCTGGGCTCAGGGCCTATGGCAACTACAACCTCCCCAAGCATTGCGACCACAACGAGGTGCTCAAGGCGCTCTGCAATGAGGTAGAGTGGACCATCGAGCCCGACGGCACCACCTACCGCAAGGTAATCAAATATTGCTGGCTGGGCCTTCTTAATGGCTTCGATTCGTTCCGCCGGCCGCTCTTCTGCGCCAAGGGTGTTGGCAATGGTCTAGTTGCTCCACAGGAGCAATCTTGGCTGCGAGTGCAATCTGTGTATTAGTGTATGTCTGGAGTGTGTTCATTTATTTGCTTGGGCTTCTTGGGAGATGCACGCTCGGTTTTGCTGGAATTTGGGCTATTTCGATCGGGGCGTAAGGGAGGTGGCATGCGGCTCTGTTCAGGAATGGAGAATGCAATGTGGTGATTTTGTTGATTCAGGGGAGTGATCTTGGATGCGCTATGTTCGATGCTCATATGCCTTAAATCTGTTGGCTTTGGAGCAAAATTTCCGTGCTTTGAGCTGTTTTGTTTCTTGGGAGATGCTTGGTTTTGTTGGGATTTAGGTTGTTCTAATGTCGAGTCAGGGAAACGGGGGCTAGATTTAGGAATGGGGAGATGTGGTTTCCTCAGTTAAGCAAGCTGTGGAATTAGGATTTTTTTCAAAAACAAGAAAGCTCTAGAGTCTTTTTCGAGGATTCCATAGAAATTTCATATATGAAACCAAGATAGTTACCTTTCGAAAAATTCAAATGAAGGTTATAGGTCTATCTATGCTTCATTCTTCTGAAGGTGTCTATCTATGCTTCATTCTTCTGAAGGTGGGAGAAAAGTCAAACTGATTATTGATCAAAATTAGGTTTTGAAACTTAGGTAATTGACTTCTTCTGCTTAACCCAGGAACAAATTGGATCGATTTTTGCGAAGAGACTAAAAGATTGCATTTAAAAAAACATTTCAATTGAGGAGCGAAGGCAATTTTTGGGATGACCTTTTCTTCTTGCCGTATAATCTTTTCACAATAATTTGCAGTACTCTCTGCCTTTATAGTTTCTTGCATGATCAAATAAAGGAAGTTACACTTCTGTAATCTTTTTTTCTTGGATACTGCCACATTTTCTGTTGGTCAGTGGGAAGAAGGTATAGTTCAAAGCTGCTAAGGGCAGTTGTTGCGGTAAATTTTAGTGGTGAAGTCATAGAAAAATATGAGCATCACAAAGTTACAACAAAGCATCCGGAAAGGATGTAAAAGAGGGGTTCACTTCAGAAAACCACAAAGCACAGTACAAAATGGCACTCCAGCTACGATCTTTCCGCCTTATGCACATGATATCGTTGCTTTCAGCAACCAAAAGCAAAAATATTTTACTGTGCTTTTGAGGCTATTGCGAATAGGTTAGTAGTACAGGACACGACAGGAGTATTGGTATAGGTAATTGTCGTTCTGTGTATTGATTTGTATTTGGTCTATACGGCATGCATCAGTCGTGTTTACTTGATTGTTAACATTACACCTTTCAAATGATTGCCTTGTTTTTCTTTTCATTGGAAAGATAATTTAATTGTTAGATGTACGTTTCACTAAGAGGTAGATTGACTTTCGATAGATTTACCTAAATAGAAGTTGCATATAGTTTTACACGCTTTTGAGCTAAATCTGTCAACTTATTGCAGGTAATTGAATAGCTTTATGATTTCTTTTGATTTACAAATAGTGTAATCCATTGGTACTAAAAAATTAAAAATTCAGAAGGGTTGCAACTAATCCATCTGATGCTATTACAAATTTTTTTTGAACTTGCTTCTGTATGGCATGTTGTCTACAAACAACCAAATAATTACCTGCATAGGCACTAATCATGTTATGGTTCAAAATTGGCATGTGTCTATGCAGTTTGTGCTCTCATTTGTTTTCTAGAGACCAGCTATATTCTGGAAAATTCCTTTCTGAAAAAAAACATTTTCTGCTATACAATTGTTGTCCAGTGCACTTATATTTTCTTTAGATGGAAGAAATTATAAAGTGTTCTATTTGTCCATATTTCAAGGATGTAAACCTCCTCCACAAGAGTGTCCTGATCCAATTGGAAGGTCAGCTTCACCAAGCCCGACTCGAGTGCCTCATCAACATGGCCGATCTGGTCCGACTCTCTCCCCCGCATTCCCTCTCTCTTTCTAGCGTATTTTATTTTTAGGGGGCAGGTGTTCTTGGCTGCTGGATTGATTGGTTTGGTTGGCAGAAATCCGGACCATTATCAGAATATGCATACAAATATGTTCTAAAACCTTTTAAATCTGTAGCAACGCACATGCATTCAGCTAGTTAATGATAATATGTGAATATGGGACTAACATGTTTATTAAGTATTTGAAATGTTTAGTCCTGGTAACGAATGTGCCAACCTAGAGATGCATGCTTAAGGTCAATATGAATATCAATATGGTTCAAAACAAAAATATAAATAGTTTAGGATCCCTTTTTGAGTTTATTGGCCTTAGAGCAACTCCAGCAATAGCCCTCAAAACAGAGCCCCTACTTTTTATTTGAGGGTTCTCTCTACTTTTAAGGGCTCTGTTTTTTGGGCTACACTCCAGCAGGAGCCCTCAAAACAGGACCCTCAAATTCATTCTTAGAGGGATGACACATAGGACCCACCCTCATCCTCATCCTACTTTTGAGGGCCGAGGGGCAAAAAACTCACTCCAGCAGGGCCCCTACTTGAGCCCTTAAAAGTAGGGGCTCCCTCCAGACCCCCAGGAATGAGGGCTCGAGGGGGAGATTTGAGGGGCCCTACTTTTGAGGGCTCAAGTAGGGGTCTTGCTGGAGTTGCTCTTAGGAGAAAGGGGTGGAAGGTCAGCTTTTAGGCTAGATGATGTACTATTAAGAGGGATCATAACTAGTAGCTTGATAGCATATTCTTGTGCCATTTAGATCAATTTAGAATCATATATGCACTTAGAATTTAAATTAAAAGCCAACTGTACATTCTCAGAAGCTAAATGATGTATATGTTTCATACCCCTTTTCCATTATCACGTCAACCATCTCAGCGAATTAGAAGGTTGTGATGATCTAAGTGACACAAATTTGCATGTTTCAGGATCTGAGTCAATTTTAATATTGAGATTAGGCAAAATGATAAGTTTTTTAAGAACTCGCAGCCCGCCCTTTTGCCAGTTCTCTGCATCCCTCCCCCAGTCCTCCGTCCGCTTTGTTTGACAGCTTGGTTATAATGCTTTTACTAGTGTTAGAGTACAATGTATTTGGTAGGTTAGAGTCCATTAGGGATTACCCTTGTACCATCTTGCCCTCCAAGTCTTGTACCTCTATATATACCGCCCAAGGGGCTCAATGCAATACATCCTATTCCACCCAACTCCTGTCTTCCTACATGGTATCAGAGCTCTAGGTTTAGCTCCTAACCCTAGCCGCCGCTCACTTCCGCACAGCGCGCCCCCGGGGAGATCTATCTCCACCGGGGGCAGCGCCACCGTTTTAGGCGCCAGATCCTATTGATCCGGCCGCCGCCGCCGTCGTCGTCGTCAGCACGCAGCAGATCGTCCCTCACTCGTCGCGCCGTGGTGCGGAGGCCGTCGCCGTCCCCCCCCCCCCCCCCTTCTGGATCTTCGCCGCCCCGTCCTGCGCCGTCGTGGTGGCGGCCGGGCTTGGCCGCGCTCCGACCCTGAGCCGCCATGGTGGCGGCCAGGCCAGGATGCGCGCCATCTGGAGGCGGCGGCGGTCGATGACGGAAGCCGCGCCTCTTCCTCGTCAGATCCGCCGCCGCTCCGCCTGGTGAGGTTCGCCCCCATCCGCTTGGACGCCGCCGCTTCTGCACCGGCACTGCCCCGGCCTCCCCGCGCCAGATCGGTCCTCCCCGCCACCAGATCCGTCCAGATCCGGCGGTCGCGCCCGCGCCGCCACCCTTGGAGCCCTCGTGGCGAAGGAGGGAGTCGCCAAGACTGCGGTTCTCGCAGTCGCCGCCTCCCGCCTTGGTTTTCTCCGCGGGATGGTGCTTCGTCAGATCCGCCGCCTGAGGAGATCCTCCGCTTGGGGCCGCCGCCTGGAGCCCGCCTCACCCCTCCGCACGCGACGCCGACCGCCACCGGATCCGTCCAGATCCGGAAGGCGCCGCCGCCTGCCCTCTCCGCCGTCTGGCGCTGTCCCCCGCCGGCCCCTTCGCCCATCGCCCGCCCACCACCTGCCGGATCTGCGCTCCGCCGCCTCCGCTGCCAGCGCCCACCGACCGCTGTCCGCCTCTACTGCTCAACAACCCGTGCCGCTCTGCCGCTTGCTTCCAAGGGGAGCCAACTTTTTTAAAGGAAAAGAGACAGAGCAGCCTTGGGCGGTGGGGCGTCCGTGAGTGCCCTCCAGGCGGTGGGGCCCACATCGCAGCTGCCACTGGGTTTTTTGGCCGGCTCTAGGTGTACCAGATGAGTTGCTCATGGAGGATCCACTGCTGCTGTATCTTTTCCTTTTTTTTTCCCGATCGCTGATCGGGGTTGAGTCGCCCACCGCCCGTCGACCTCGCACGAATCTACTCCGACATCGGCGTCGACTACACCGGCCTCTACCTCTTCGACTGTGCGGCCAGGCCGGGCACGCGATGTCGAGGGGACGCCTTCGCGCGTCGCGTCTCGGTCATCCCGTCCGCACGTCTTCATCGCCGGTTCATCATCGCCACCACAGATCGGGACGCCTCCACCGACTTCTTCCATCGTCGTCCCGCCTCGCGTGTACTCGGTCTGATCAGCCGATTGTGCGCGATCCACCCGGCTCCTGTGATGTTCGTCGTCGAGTACTACGCGCATCTTCTCCAAGCAAAAGGGCTGCTGCTGTGTCGCCTCCTCGGGCCGCAGCACCACCGCACGTGTGTCCCCTCGCCGTTGCATCTACATCGCCGTCCCCTGTGCATCGACGACTGTGCTGCGCAACCTCTTGTGCGCCATTTGTCTGCACATGGTCTTCGTCATACTGATCGGGCCTTCCTCGCCGACATCGAGCGCTACCGCCGCCGCCGTACCTTGCGTCAGGACTGCTCGCCTTCGCGCCAGAGCGTCCGCCCGGACTGCTCGCCTTCGGGTAGAAGCGTCCGCTCCCGCACTGCTCCTTCTTCGTCCAGCACAACCACGCCTGGTTTGGGCCCTCTACCTTGTACGTCCGGTATTGGCAACACCGGTGCGTACTTTCATCCCCGACGCGTTGCCGGGTCTGGCAAACCTGGCACACGCCTCGGCTCTGGCGGCTTGACTGCATCGACTTCGGCATCGACCCTCCCGCTCCCGTCCGGTCTGCCTCGATTGCATCGCCGTTTTTCGTCCACATCCTCGACGGCCTTGATTGCGTCGACCTCGGCATCGCCCCCCTTCCACGACGACTGCCTCGACGCGTCTCCGTCATCACCATGGCGCCTCTTTTGCGCCCGCGGCTTCATGAGCGACCGCCTCGACATCGGTAACCCGACCACGACTACGCCGACCACGGCCATCTTCAGCACGGCGTCCTCGACCACGACTCCTCCGCCCTCGCGCTCGGCTACCTCGACATCGGCACAAAGGGCTACCACCTTGCTTGAGCTACTCGTCGGTTTCTGCTCCAGTCACAACATACGCGCCGCATCGACGGTTATGACTGCGGGGGGATGTTAGCCCTTCGACTTCTTCTTCAGTCTCACCGTCTGCGACGCTCCCGTTGTGACTGCGGGGGATGTTAGAGTACAATGTATTTGGTAGGTTAGAGTCCATTAGGGATTACCCTTGTACCATCTTGCCCTCCAAGTCTTGTACCTCTATATATACCGCCCAAGGGGCTCAATGCAATACATCCTATTCCACCCAACTCCTGTCTTCCTACAACTAGTATATCACGATAACAATCATAGTAAAAGGTTTGCATTAGGGACTGTAAATAGTAAAAAACTACTTGCATTTAGACTACAGGGACGGAGGGAGTGGCAGGATCACAGGAAGCCTTGCATTGCATCGGTGTCTCTCTAGCCTTGGGCGACGCCTCGTCAGGAGATTCCAGTCAACCGATATGCAGCAGCTTCGAATGCAAGAACATATTACTAGCTTTGACCTACACTTCGTAAAGTTCATGGCTTCCCATTGGTATATATCAGAACTACAAAGTCATCTCCCCTGTAACAGGCGAACAAGAGACCGAAAAAAGTAATATGCAAGTTACATGTAATAAAAGATGACATACTATTGTTCTTCGATGAGACTACATCAGATGGACGTCAACGATGCACAAGGGTAACCAGTGACTTGATGCTATAAATAAAATCCTATAACACAAGCAAACTACAAGGGTTCTTCTATCTTGTGACAACCTTGGTCTATCTTCCTTGCCTGTGGTATTTCCTGTGGTGAGCATTGTGCCCGTCTCTTGCAGATAAACATCGGCCTCTGCGTTCCCTGTTTGTGTACTCCACCTCATATGCGGAATTCTCATCAGGCACGAAGCTGCTGGAAAGACCAATCGCAATTACGAGTTTGAAGCATTTATGGGATCAATCAGTTGGGAAGATATGAATCATGAAACATACCTCCGCTGCTCATGAAAAGGTTTAGCAATACGGCGATGAAGAGAAACTTGAGGATTCAATTTAGTTCTAGCGACCTCGCTTTGAGAACTTGAAGGGCCCGACTCTTGCTCCTAAAGAACAGAAGCTTCAACAATAAGAATTGAGATGTGATATTAGAAATTTTCATGACAGGACTAATGTACTTATTTGCTTACAATATAGTATTTGTCACAATCACACATCACATGAGGACTTGAAGGCAGCAACTGACGGTCCTAGGAAACAGAAGATCCAAGAGTTAGCATCAACCTGTAGCGAGAAAATTTGTAGGAGGAATGTGTATATACCACCTCGCAGTAGGGTTCCTCGCACTGAGATACTACTTGAGAAGTTGAAGGCGTCAGCTCATGGTCCTAAGAAACAGAACCAACCCCAATTATCATCAAGCTGCGGATAACATAACCAAAACATGGAAACAATGCACTTACTGTCTTGTAGTAGGCCTTCTCACACCCACTGGTTGCAGAAAATCCTTCACCATTCTGGTACTGAAAACGGTGACTAGATTTGTCACTGCTGGGGTACTGGTCATTTTGATAAGCACCAGCGTTATGGCCACTTGGATTACATTCTGGGCAAGAATCTCTGTGTGCCCTCTCCAGGTATGAATGACCATATTTACTCCTGCGGTATGCATCTCGTTGCATGAAGGCTTCATATACTGACTGCCCATTTCTTGGGTACTTATTAGCATATCGACTCTCAACATATGCTTCCCTGATTCTGGTCCCTGGATGTGTCCTTCCATTATGGCTGGGGTCTACAACCAAGCATTGAAAATAATCGTTCAGTAATCTTGGGGAATAAAGAGAGAAACAAGTCCATTTTGTGCACACAAAAGGAAATCAACCAGGAACTGGAGAATCTCTTCTATAATAAGCTCTGTATTCTCGCACTGAAACATGCCTTTCTTCAACATCATCCGCCATAGAAGGTAACCTACTGATAGGATGGCGACGGTATTTGTTATGAGCAAGATTATTTGAATAAGCACGTCTTTCAGGACTTAAATGCCTAAATCTGTTCGGGTGGGGTCCTCTATCACTATAACTTTTACTAATAAATCCTTTTCTGATGCCCAACAGGTCAGTAGCCCCTTGCCATGAAGGCTTTTTGAAAGTAGATTTTGGCCTTTGTAAAGTAGCCTTTATGCGAACCTGAAATTATTGACCAAGTAATTAACCATAGCTGAAGCAAATAAATCGAAATAAAAAGCCACACCAATAGCTAACTGCGTAAAGTGGTTACCTTTCCACTACCTTCACCAACACGATCTTTATTGACCATATTAATACAATTTAAAGCTGATTGTCTTGTTGTAAAGCTGATGAAACCAAAATCTTTTCGTTTTGCTGTGAACATATTTCTAGCAAGTTGTATATTATCAATTTCACCAAACTTTCCAAACATTTCTCTCACTTTGTCTTCATCCCAGTGAGGTGGTAAGCCATCCAAGAAAACAGATTTTACCTGCACCACATTATCAAAGAATAGTGTAAAAGGCAAAAGCAAGATAATGCAATATCAGTAAGTAACAGATTCATATACAAGATACAGGTGTCTCGTTTGTAGCTGTACCTTTTCCATAACCTTATCATCTTGTGAAATAGTGTTTGAAAACGATACTTGTGCTCTAACATCAGTACCAAGATACACATCTCTTTTCTGTAGTTTAAGAAATGCAGCTACAGCATCCACATGTGTGCTAAAGTCAAGAAATGCGTAGCCTCTGTTTTTTCCCTTTCTGTCTGGGTGCTCAATTAAATTAATATCTTCAAGATTTTCCAACCCAAAAGGTTTCAGTTTCTCAGCTAACTGTACAAGAGAGATCAACCATTATGTAAAACAGCAATGTACTTAGAACAAATGTTATTTTCAAATAAGGAAAAAGGCATACATCATCTTTTGACCAATCAAAGCATATGTTCCGTAGATGAAGGGTCCCATTTTCATTGTTCTTGCATATAACACAAGCTTTTCCCTTGATCTGGAAAACATAATTACTGGTTAAGATATGTACTATTTTATCAGCTAGTGAAAAAATATTGTGCGTTCAACAGACGTGGATCAGAGTATTCACTGTCATAGAAAACATCACAATGAATTGGAAATACTACTGAATAAAGTACCGCAAAGTATAATCAGCTTGGCAAATGCAAGCCATGTACTATCAAAGAAAATCTAGCCTATCCACCAAACAGTTTAAAACTATTTAAAAGGGCTCTCCAGTTCAGCATCCAACTGATGTAGACATACAAAAGCACACATCGTATTATACTAGCTTAAATAAGGGTAAGTACCGATCCATAGCCGTTTGACCTGATAAAAAAACAGATATGCATTTTGGCTCTAACATCGACAATTATACCACATTTACTATTTCACTAGAGTACTAGACAAGTTAATTCAGGTTACATGAGCAGTGTTAAAATATAAAATGCAAGTACGACAACATGGACGTATGAATCTAATCTGGTGCTAATTAGAACATGCTAGAATTGGATCCTTGACGTAGAACAACTAACTAGGATTCGTGCAAGTAACCCCTTTAATTGTCCTATTATTACTGTTAGCTTGAACTGAATATATGAAAAGAGGCTGCTCAGGAGCTAGCTCTGATCTAGTTGACAGCAGTTAAAATCTCCAACAAGAAGAAACACAATAAATTTACAGAAGTTTCCAATTTCACTTGGGTAGATTCAAATGGAGTGTCCCTTTTGCCTACAGCTAGTCGGCTACAGGAATGAAACCGTTAGCCATTAACACATGCCTCAGCAGATATCAAAAATCTTTTCTGTCATCTTACCATTTTTGATTTAGTTTTCTTTCACTAGGTACATGTACCACTACGCTTTAAGTGGTAGATAATTCTCATGTGCAGAGGACAAACTAGGTAACAGTAATGTACAGCATCAGGTTGGTTCTCTACAACAAAAACACTTTATTTAAGAAGAAAGACAATTAAGACTTTATAAACATGATTGGAAGGAGCGCCATATCTCTGCTAGAATTGTTAATTTTTAGTCTCAACTGCTTTTCAATTGCCAGTTTCCATGTGGCATTACTCTCATATGTGGGAAAAAAAACCATTTAAGAGGACCAATCAAGCAGGAGTTTAACAAATGAAATACCAAATTCTTAATTAAACTAGATCAGATACATGTTGCATTTATGCCATTATTACCGCAACGTACTAGTGCCATTAAAAACTAAATCTTTCCAGAAACCAAGATCTTCTACGACTTCAACACAACGGGTGAGCCAGCCACAAAGTATAAATCCACTCAAATGTACCATTTTGAACCAGGGTCATTTAATTTCCCCAAGTGTGTCGTCTTTCTATCAATCCTTAAGCCTTGACAAACATGGTGGTCAGGAGAGGTATATCCACTTTCCAGTTACCAGTTCAGAAGTCCTGATTCCACATGCCAACATTCAAATGAGACAACCAGAACACATCTCATCTCAAAGTAGTGAACAATAAAATATTTCAAATCCCTGACTTTATCGGTTCCTGAAGGAGCAAGACTAAAGCAACACCTTTTCCCCCAATCACAAGGTATTAGTAGCAACTTCCAATCGGAACCAATAAATCAATGCTTCAGGTGCTGCTCAATGGCCATTAATTTCACACCAGTTCGTTCATAACTTTCCCCAACCTGACCACTGAGCTAGAGATGTGAATATAGTGGTTGCGGTTACAAACTATACCAGAGCCGTGCGGAGGTCGTTGGCAGCCCACCGCGCCTGCCAGACGGCGGCGAAGCGCACGAAGGCGAATCCCCCGTTGGATCGCGGGTCCGCCGGATCGCACACGAGCCGCACCTCCTCGACCTCGCCGGCCTCCGCGAGAGCCCGCGCCACGTCCTCCTCCGCCGCGTCCCGCGGCAGCCCGCCGACGAACACCTCGTACTCCTTCCTCTTCCTCTTCCTCTTCCCATCCCCCGCCCCTTCCCCGGCCATCTCCACCACCTGGTCCCCAACCATCTCCACCTCCTCATCGGCCGCCGCCTCCATGATCACCTCCTCGGGCTCCTCCACCACCACCTCCTCCTCATCGACCACCTCCTCGGGGTTCTCCTCCTCCTCCAACTCCTCTTGGGCGATGTTGAGGTCGAAGAGCGGCCGGCGCGCGGCCCGCGGCGACGGGTCGGCCATCTCTGGCGGCGACGCTAGGGTTTCGCGGCGGCGGTGGGCTCTGCTTGGATTTCGCTAGTATTAGTTTAGTAAGTTTGGGAATCGCGATGGGGCCAGGTGTCAGCGGCGTTAGGCGGCGGTGTGGGTCACGGCTGCGGCGGCGGCGTGCGTGCTTACAGGTGGGGGTAAAGAGGGGTGGCCCACGCGTCAGCGATAGGGTCTTTTGTGAGTAATGGGTGGTGGGTGACTGATCAATTTTTACGGCGGTTTTTGGCCCGTACGCGACGGCCTGGTGGGGGTAGCCGTTCAGTGAGACAATCAATTTCGGTGGGACCCAGGTGTCGGTTGGGTTTCTACCGGTATACGAAGAGATGGGTCTCCTGCCTAGGACGCCGTCGTGGAATCTTAGGCATTTCTATCTTTTGACTTATTTTGTATTATTATAAATTTTTTCTTTTTCTATACTTTTGGTTTTTTAAAGTTTTTTGCTGGTTCTTTTTTCTCATATTTGTTTGCATTATATGTGATGGCTAACATATTTTTTCTATTTTTAATTTTTTAAATTTAATTATGCTAAATAAGTCTTCGTCAACTACAATATTTTTTCAGCCAGCTATAGCGTTTTTCAGCCATAAGCCACTCAAAAAAAGCTCTTTTGAATAGGGTAGATCGATGGCTGGACGCACGGATTCTTTTGCGTTTAAAGTTGATTTATAATTATACTATTTATAGTAACTCTAATTTTTAAACGATGTATTTTTTAAGACAGGATCAATAGAAAAATTATAGTACAAAGTGTACTGAGTTCACCTGTATCGGCTAAAATCATATGAAATATTTTCCTATACATACTATCTCTCGCGAACAACTAGAATTTAAATATTTAAGTTTAAGCCATAAGCCATTAGCCCAAAGAACCCACCTACACACAGATAAGAGAGAGGAGGAAGAACGAAGCGAGCAATGAGGTTTTTTCTAAAAGAATTATTTTTTAGCAGAAGAGCAGTCCAGTCAGTGAGGCCGAGCAACCACTCAAAAGTCTTTTGTTTAGAAACCAGATAGCCACTGAAACTTGGGTTAAAACCAGCCAGGAAATTCAATCAAGCCAGGTAGCCTAGTCCCAATTCCAGCCCAACTAGGCCGAATGTGTCAATAGTCGTTTGCGTATTCAGTTATATTTTGTAAACTGGAGATAGTGTTGCATAAAAATCAATCAATCCATTTATTGCACGTGATGGTGAGTGCTTTCATCCTTGCATCGAAAAGTTCCTTCTTCACACTAGCTTTGATTCGAGAGCCTTGGGGGTATGATTTTGGACTAGAGAGGGTCCGGTGTAGAGATAGCAATGGGTACCTGAAACCCGATACCCGGTGGGTTTTTACTCTATTAGGACATGGGTTTGAGTCAATTTCCTAACCCATGGTCTCTTAATGGGCAAAAAACCCAACCCATCGGGTCTACGGGTTCGGGTACGTTCCTATAGTATCCAAACCCGTAAACCCATGGGTAATATAAACCCGATCCATAGGAGTTATAAACCCAGGCTCCCAGCCTCCCAGGCAAACCAGCCCAGCCCATTAGCCATTTAGCCCCAAGCCCCCAAATCCAATGCGGCAATGCCCCATTACCCATATGGCTAACCCTAGCTAGCACTCGCCACGGTCACTACTCACTCCTCCCCAGTCCCCACCCCGATTCAACAGCCGCCGCAGCGGCGGCGCATCTGGCGCTCCGTGCTCGGTCTCCGGTAATCTCCACGCTCGCCCTCCCGTCCCACAACTCCCGCTCCTGCTCTCGCCACTCTCGCCGCACGCTCGTCCTCCCGCACGCCCTCGCCATCGCCTCGCCTTCCAGTTCAGCCCGCCGCCCCCACGCCGCAGCCAACGCACATCACAACAGTAGACCCTTGGCCATGGCGCTGCCCTCCGGCTCCAACGAAGATGGCCGGTGAACTTCTTCCTCCTCTCCATTAACCATTGTTGCAGCTCGCATTACTAACCCGACGGGTGACCCATGGGTACCCGTTAACCCAGTGGGCATGGGTCTGGGCAAAAATTTGCACCCGTCATGGGCATGGGTTTTTTAGCGGGCACGTCCAAGTTTGATGGGCACGGGTTTGGGATAGCAAAACCCAGCGGGTTTATGCCCGTTGCCATCTCTAGTCCGGTGGCGCCGTCCGTGGTTCCTAACAGATAATCTGTTTTATTTAATATTTATATTCAAAAAAATATAAATATAGTAAATAAAATCTGTATTTAAAAATGTTCATATTTATATCCGAGAATATTTGTATCTGTATTTGAGGATATTCATATTCGAGAATATTCCTATTCTATTCAAGACTATTCGATTCGTATTCGATCCATTTCCGGAACCTGGGAACATTCATATTTTGTGATTTGAAATTTGAATTTGGATAGTTTAAAACCGGTAACCGTTCCAGTAATCAGTCAAAAACTAATGAAAACCAGCAAAACCGCTAGGAATTTGTTATACCAAGATTTGTTACAAAAGTCGTAGGAGGATATTATTATTCGACCGAATTAAGTACATATTCGATTTGAGTTCATATCCATTACGACATTTGATTCGTATTCGTATTAAAAAATATTTGAATTCATATTCATATTCGTTTTAAAAATATGGATTCGTATTCGTATTTGAGACTATTTAATCGTATCCGATCCGTTTCTATCCCTAAGTGGAAGGAAGTTCTCGAGCGGGTGAAGGAAGAAGAAAGAGTTGTGGGTTGTAGGCTGCGTCGGGGGGCTGCTGCACTATTACCTAAGTGGCATGATCAAGTAATTCTCGGCCTAATCGTCCTGGACACAGTGCGTAGCCTGACGGTCGACGGTCACGCAGTGCGGTGCGGTGAGGTGAGGGCAAGCTGCCACTTGTGAACTTGCTTCCTTGAGTTCTCTTGTTAATGTTCCATAGCCAATTCTTTCTTTCTATTTTTTCTTACACCCAGTTTAGCTCTCTGGAACTGAATTTAATTGGTTCAATTGGATTATAAATACTATTCTAGTTGAATTTGATTTAAGCTAATTCAAAACCCAATTTTTGTTTAGATGTCATTTGAAATTCTACAGGACTATGGGGCCTACCTGTGCACCTAGGTCCGCTAACATGCACGAAGTAGCTCCACTACACACCAAATCATCTCCAACAAATTTTAGATAATTTTATGAAAAATTTATAAGTGAATACGAGGATGAAATTTCAAATACCGAACTTCTATGAAATCATTGTCTACAAGGCTGTGGGGCCACTTGTGCACTTAAGCCTACCAACATACACAAATTAGCTTCTCTAAACACTAAATTATCTCTAATAAATTTTAGTTGTGACGGTGTTCTAATACCGATCTTATATATGATTATTTGGATTCGGAGGATCTTTCCAAGACTTGGGTATGATCACACAGAAAAAGACACAGGGATTTTATATAGGTTCGGGCCTTCTCGAGAGAGAATAATAATCCTACTCCTGTGTGGTTATATTGATTGCACCGATTACAATCGGGAGAGAAAAATAATATCGGATGTCTTGTGTTGCTTCTGTTGCATCTTTCATGTTCTTCCTAACGTAAGCCTTTAAATAGCACACGAATTAGTGGCGTCTCAATGTTTGGAATGAGGAACCATCTGGGGGAAGTTGTTATCACTAACACGATCTCTCCTTGCCGCTTGGTGGTTATTGCTAAAGGCAGGAAGAAGTTGCGAGTAGTTATTCCAGAGAATAAGTGTGTGCATTAACCGTCTTGCAGATAGACCCACGATGTATAAAGTTGTTGTAGACAAGTTAGTCGAGGTCATGCTTGTTATAGAAGAGTATACGACCACAAAATGGTCGTAGAACCACTTACGACTATGTCATCATCGTAGAAATGCTTACAATCACAGGGTGGTCGTAAGAAAGACTTATGACTAGGGGGTGGTCGTAGAACGACTTATGACCGCATGATTTTGTCTCTCCCTTGCAAATACAGGGGGTATACCCAAGGAACATAATAACGTAATAACACTATTTATAGATAAATAGTAAATTGAGGATTATTATATCCTTGTCAAGTTGATTTCATGAAAGTTTTATGGTGTGAACACGAAGTTAAAATTTCAAATACCGAATTTTTACTTAGTTTTATAGAGTGAATTCCACAAATGACATGTGTAAGTTAAGAATTGTTTTTGGCTCTATCATGCCTCTTGGAATCGACTTTGGAATCATCAATTCGATTCTAGGTGGCAGCCAAAATAGCTACATCCTTGGAATTGAATCCCAATTACACAATTCCAAGGTTAACACCAAGGAGCCAAATGAGGTGTTATTCAATTTGTTCATAGATTTACAAAAAATGAAGAAGCAAATACTGCACAAGTATTTCTCAAACAATCGGAAGAATGCATTTGCCTCGTACTCAGAGCTAGCTTCTTAGGGGTATGTTTTGTTTTATTTTCAATGTTTATAAGTATTCAGAATTTACTATTGTGCCACCAACTTTGATAATTTTGATCAACAAATTGACAATCACGTATATTTCTGAGCGTTCGGTCGCAACATCCATTAGAGAGGTACTAACATTTATTGTATTTCGTATTTTCACTTTGTTTTCTATCCATTGATGCATGAATTTGGATTGCATAAGACCATTGGTACTTGCATAATCGTTGGTAAGTGCATTTGAGGGTGGTGTATTTTAAAATAATTATTAGGTCGACCTTCGGGAATAATTTAGTGGAATGCTGGGAGCTTTATACTCATAATTCATTTTAGGTTTGTTGGCTTACATGGTAGCAGTATTTAAAAACTTTGATAGAACATTACCAAAAAAAAATTTAGCAAAATAATTATTTAACTTGTAAGTAAACTCATTGCAATTTGTCAATGCTTTCCTGATGAGGGCATCCCTAACACTTATACATCTTTTCATATTGGTGGTCATGCACATACTGATGAGTACATCCCCATTACATATACATCTACCACTCCAAGCATGCATGAGAATAACCAAAAACCAGAGGGCCCAATGACGATGGCAAGAGCCAAGCGTTTAAACAAACATGTGCTTTTGTTTCTTAAGGAGTTTCCTTTAATTGATGATGAACTTGGAATACTACCTCATGCTAGTATTTTATGTATTCTTAGGTATGACTCATGTGAAGACTTGGGAGAGCAAAAGGGAGGAGACCAATTTTATGCATAAGATTGAAACATAACTATTGCTTGTTCTTTCAACACCAGAGTTCATGCGAGGACTTTGAGAGAGAACTAGGCGATCCATTGTTCGTTCTACAATTTAAGGTCAAGCCGTCGTTCCATTGGGAATTGGGGACTTGACGTTCGTCGTTTGTGGTCTCGCGACGAACAATTATCCGGTGTGTTTTGGGCGTATTCCGAAGAGTTGAGGGTTCGTGCATTGGCGCGAGTGTTCAACTAGCGACATCGTCTACTTCGCATCAACTATCCACGGTTCCTCACTGAGAAGATCAGGACCCCTCCCCGTATCATTTCCAATATGCTAATGTTTTATTGTTCCTGAATTCATCACAAGTATGGAAACATGATGCATTATTTTGGATTATTACCACTGTGTACATTGCCAAATTTTCTAAATAAATTTTGATCATGTCTTCTAATGAAACAAATGGTGTAATAACCTAATCAATATGATAGTAAATTAAATGGTGAGGAATATTGAATTATTGTCATGATATTGAATTATGCTATGTTCTGTTATCCTTTCTTTCCAAGTGAGAGCTCATAGCACATATGTTACATTTTTGTTAATTTTTCTTTCTTTCAAGACGTAGTGACATACAATAATGTACATCCTTTTTAGGCACGCAGTAATCGCGGAAAAGCAAATCGTGCAAAAATGGATGCAGTACATACTATTGGAACCAGGAGTCGAGCAAATGTTCGCCATGACATGGTCAGGCTGAGAGCATATATTAATCATCCCCCATTTGTTTTCTTGCATCATATTAATGTGTTGTGCATTCACATGACTGTAGGAGCAAAAGAAAGGAGGAAAAGTTAGTCGAGCAGAAGTTTTCAAAGTTGCATATACTCGTAAAGATGGAAGACCACAACCAGCCTGTCAAGAAACACTTGTAAGAAAAATTAACTGAATACGCAACAAAGTTGTTTCTCTGTTTGGAAATTCAAATACAATATTTTACCTTGGCTACTGCAGGCTAAAATCGATGAAAAACTCACTGAGGAGGCTGAATTTGTGGACAAACCTATACAAGAAGGAGATTTCCTTTCAGAATTGATTGGTAAGGAAAATAGAGGCACAGTGATTGGAGTAGGTATGGGTCCGACTCCTGCAAGTCTTGGTTTGCCAGGAACTAAATCAACAGCAAGAATAAGCTTGCAATTGGAAAGAGAAGCAAGACAGAGGGCAGAAGATGAAGCTCGAGCTTTGAGAGAAGAGATGCAACAGTTGGAACAGAGAATGGAAGAACGAATGGAGCAACGACTTGCAGAGAAACTGGCAGAATTTCAAGCTATGATCTTGTCGGGACCCCGGATTTCCAAACCCGGACCCTCTGTGTATTACTGCACTAGTCCCAGATCAAAGCTAGTGCACACAGTTAAACAGAATGGAAAACATCACCATCAACGATTTATTACAATATTTAATAGTACTGACCGAAAGGTCTCATTATTACAATTGAGGTTTCATGACCTCGCACACCTGAACATGTAAAGCGGAAGCAAAAGATAAACTCGATGACGACCCATCAATACGCCACAGGCACTTGACTAGGGAAACGCGACCTAGTCCTCCGGGAAAAATCCATCACTGCCGCAAGCGAAGCAGTAGTCGTAGTCACCTTCTTGAGCTTCGACTTCCTCTGAGTATTGCTTTTGAGTGTAGCATGTGAGTACATAAAGTACTCCGCAAGTCTTGGGAAAATGCAATAGATGCAAGGCTTAACAAAGGAAGGCTATATGGTTCTTTTGCATGAAGCAATATTTTATTTCAAATACCATTAAGTAATTTCGAAGGCATCATTTTAACCAATTAATTGTTTTAACTGAAACTAATAAGCACTGCATAGTGAAGGTTCCAACCACCAACACTAGCTAGCCAACAAAGTTTAGTACTGCGGGTTACATCCACCCTCTCTGGCTCCAACCGCCAGGATACCCTTCCGAGAGTTCCCTCCACTCTCGGAATACAAAAACTTTGATTTTAAAATCAAAACCAGAAATCTACCATGTGAATGCATTCCTTGCCCGCCCTTGACCGTGGGCACGGCTATTCGAATAGTTTTACACTCTGCAGAGGTTGTACAACTTTACCCACAAGAGATAATTTATCCTAAAAGTCAACACGCTTCCTTTGGCATGAGACCCAGATAAAATATCACAAAGCCTTTACCTTACTCTAATCTAGCTAGATACCACCCGCTGAGGTTTCACCGCAGGTAGGCTAACTGCCCGAACCGAAGCCCCCTCTTGCGCCATATGAGTACAGTAAATCCCTGTCCCTCACTATGAATAACCAGTCCATCCCTGGCACCCACTTTCCACTGGTGGCACCTAAACTAGACTATCATAAGTTAGTCAGCTAGGTCGTACCCATATAGACTTGTGGTTGTACGGTTAATGCTCAGTCTGGACAAACACAAGCGTCGGTCCTTAATTGACTAGGGTGGAACATACACTTAACAAGATCTCGTGCTTCCTGCACCAATCCAAATCAACCATCCACCCTAATCTAAACCAACTTTCACATTTTATTTCATTTTAAAAGAACAGTGACAACTCCAATTGCCTCTACATTTAAAAACACCAGGGTTCAATAATAAATCTTAATTTCCCATTTTCAAGGTTTTTCCAGAGGTATTAGATAGCATGACTAAGCATTATACTACCATCCTAATATTCACAACGATTAATATTAATCTCATTATTGAGCCAAAGGAAGTTCTAGGGTTGCAAAGGTACATGGTAATCAATGTCAAATGAGGGCATAACAAAGTTGGAATAACTAATTCCTAAGGATTTGAACTAATGATTTTATGTAAATAGCAATGCACACAATTTAAAATAAGTAAAACATTTCAAAATCATAGGTTCAAGATGATCAAAGGAGACTTGCCTTCTTGCAGGGTTTCTGGGTCTTCTTGCTGCTGTGAAGAGGGATCGTCGACAACGTTGGAATCTACGCGAGAAAAGACGAAGCAAACAAACCAAATAAATACAAATAAAATTCAAATAAACTCAAAAATCCAAATAGAGGCCATAGATGGATAGATTATGATTTTAGATGAATTTTGAAATTTGAATGGCTGGAATTGGAGTTAAAATGAGAAAGTTATGCTTGTTTGAAGTTTTTAGTTTGAATAAATCCAGAAATTAGGAAATTTCTGACAGGTGGGGCCCACTGGAATTATTAAATTAAATCTTTTATTTTTATCCTGAGATTATGACAGGTGGGACCCACTGAACAGTGGACCCTCTGGCGGTCACTGACATGTGGGACCCACTGGGATCTGAACCCACTTGTCAGAGGCTGACGCAGACGGGTGGGACCCAGACGGCAGTGGCCAGCGCAGACCGGCGGCCGCTGACGGGTGGGACCCATCTGTCAGTCGCGGATAAATAACGAAAAACTCAACCTCAGCGTGCGGAGCCGAAGGCTCGAACGCGCGCCGAGGGAGTCAAGGGGGAGAAGAGAGAGCGCTGGTAACCAGTCGGGCGGGGAGGCGTTGCCTACCCAATAAGGGTAGGTAACCCTCTTGAGGGATACCTTCGGGTGGCCCGGGCAGAGGTGGTCGGAGGCGACGACGCCGGCGGCGAGGGAGGGCCGGAGAGGTTCGGGCGGTGCGTGAAATGCAATCCCGGAGCGGAGGGGGTTCGGTTGGAGGGGTCGGCGAAGTCCGGGGATGAGCGGAGGTGGCCGGCGACGAGGTAGCGGCGGAGGCGGCTCGGGAGCTCCGGTGCGACGGCGCTCCGGCGACGGGGAAGGGTGGCCGAGGTGTCGGGGAGGTTCGCCGATGCTTGGGGAAGCTCGGAGTGGAGGTGGCAGGCTCCGGTGATGACCGAGACGGCGGCGATTGCTCGCCGGAGCACTTACCGGGCGCGCACGGTGAGCTTCTGGTGCGACGGCGCTCGGGGCTCAGGGAGAGAAGTGGAGGGCGCTGGGAGGTGGTGCGGGAAGAGGCGAAGCCAACGGGGGTATTTATAGGGGCGGAGAGGGGGCAGAGGGGCGGCAATTCCTCGCCGGGGTGTCGGCAGGAAAATGGAAGGTTTGGGGGAGGAAAGGAAGGAGAGGGCGCCGAAGGAAGGGGAGCACGGGAGATCGGGGATTCGGTCGTGGAGGCGATCGGGGCTTCCAAAACCGGAGAGAAGGCGGCGGGAAAGTCCGGATTCGGCTCGGGTACGGTCGGCCGAAGCAAAGAAGGAAAGGGGGAAGAAAAAGGAAGGAGGCAGCTCCGCGGGGACGAAGGGCCTGACAGGCGGGGCCCGCAGGGCAGAGAGAGGAGAGGGGAGCGGGGTGCGAGCGGTTGACAGCCGGGGCCCGCAGGGCAGAGAGAGAAGGGGGAAGCGGGGACCGCTAGATGGGCCGGGCGCGGGGACGCGGCTCATCCAGGCCGTCCACGCGTCAGGCGAGGAGGAGGGTTAGGCGGGGGCTGACGGGCCGGGCCCGCTTGGCAGGAGGAGGGAAGGGTAGCGGCCTGGATTAGGCCGAGCGGCGACGTGGGCAGTCCTGGGCCGTCCACGCGTCGGCTGGAGGGAGGGGGAGTTGGATTTTATTTTTAGAAATTGATTTTTATTTACAGAAAAGGCTAGGAAATTATTTAGGCCTCAGAAAAATATGAAAATACCTCCAAAAATTCCAGAAAAATTCACAGAAGCTCCTGGAGATATTTTGGACTGAATAAAATTATTTCCAATTACTGCTGATATTTTATTTTCATACTTTAAATTACCTTTTAAATTTTAAATTTCCAGAAAATCCAGAAAATCAAATAAAAGCCAAGTAAAATCCAATTACTTTAAAATAATTAATTTGAATTTGAATTTTTCCAGAAAGCCAAATTTGGGATGTTACAAACCTACCCCCCTTAGAAAGAATCTCGACCCCGAGATTCGGACGGACTGGGAAAAAGGTCAGGGAACTCTGCTCTTAGCTCCTCTTCACGCTCGCAAGTCGCTTCTGACTCAGAATGGTTGCTCCACTACACTTTACAGAACTTGATGACCTTGCTCCGCGTGTGACGCTCTGCTTCTTCCAATATCTTCACAGGATACTCTGGATAGGTTAGGTCCTCCTTCAAGTTCACTTCCTCTAGTGGCATCTGATCCTCTGGCACTCTGAGACATTTCCTTAGTTGAGACACATGGAACACGTCGTGCACTTTGGACAATTGAGGTGGAAGCTCAAGCTGGTAAGCAACTTCTCCCTTTTTCGCTACAACAGGAAAGGGTCCAATGAATCTATGAGCAAGTTTTCCATTGACTCCAAAACGTCTCATTCCCTTGAGTGGTGACACTTTCAAATAAACATGATCTCCAGGTATAAACTCTAATGTTCTTCGACGATTGTCCGCATAGCTTTTCTGTCTGGTTTGAGCTGTTTTTAACCGGTCCTGGATCAGATGAACTTGTTCCTCTGCCTGCTTCAACACCTCTGGTCCAAACACTTGTCCTTCTCCGGTTTCTTTCCAATACAACGGTGTCCTGCATTTTCTGCCATACAAAGCTTCAAACGGAGACATCTGTAAGCTGGATTGATAACTGTTGTTATAGGAAAACTCCGCATAGGGCAGACTTTGATCCCAATTAGCCTTGTTTGCTAGAACACAAGCTCTCAACATATCTTCCAAAATTTGATTTACTCTTTCTGTTTGACCATTTTTCTGTGGATGATATGCGGTGCTAAAGTTCAAATTTGTGCCCAAAAGTCCATGTAATTTATGCCAAAATCTTGAGGTGAACTGAGTACCTCGATTTGACACAATCTTCTTTGGAACTCCATGCAAACACACAATTCTAGACATATACAACTCTGCGAGTCTATCTCCAGAGTATGTGGTCTTTACTGGAATGAAATGAGCGACTTTTGTCAGACGATCCACAATAACCCAAATTGAATCGTGCCCTGATTTTGTTCTCGGCAATCCAGTTATAAAATCCATACCAATTTCTTCCCATTTCCATTCAGGAATCTGCAATGGTTGCAAAAGTCCGGCAGGTCTCTGATGTTCAGCTTTAATTCGCTGGCACACATCACACAAAGCTACATGCTCTGCAATCTCTCTTTTCATACTTGACCACCAATACCTTTCTTTGAGATCTTGGTACATCTTTGTACTTCCAGGGTGAATTGAGTATGCAGATTCATGGGCTTCCTTCAGGATTAACTCCTTTATTTCCTTCTTTTCAGGTACGATAATTCTTTTTCCGAACCAAACGGTTCCTTGTTCGTCCTTGGAAAATCCTGATGCTTTCCCTTTCTTCATATTATACTTGATCTCCTGGACATACTTGTCTTCCTTTTGAGCTGTCCTGATTTGATCTTCTAAGGTTGGTTGAACCTCCAGAGTAGCGAGGAATCCTTCTTCCACTACTTCCAAGTTGAGTTGCTGGAATTCCGCTTGAAGTGCAGGCATACTATCCTTAACTAACAGCTTGGTGCAGTAACTCTTTCGGCTCAAGGCATCAGCTACCACATTAGCCTTTCCTGGATGATAATGTATCCCAATATCATAATCCTTTATTAACTCAAGCCATCTTCTTTGCCTCATGTTGAGATCAGGTTGGGTAAATATGTACTTCAAACTTTTGTGGTCTGTGTAAATCTCACAGCGATTACCAATCAGATAATGCCTCCATATTTTTAAAGCATGCACTACGGCAGCAAGCTCTAAATCGTGAGTTGGGTAATTTCCTTCATGGGGTCGCAGCTGCCTTGAAGCATAGGCTACTACCTTCCCTTCTTGCATCAGAACACAGCCTAGTCCTTGCCGTGATGCATCACAGAAGACCTCAAAATCTTTTCTTATATCTGGGAGCGTCAACACTGGTGCAGAAGTTAACCTCTTCTTCAGCTCTTGAAAGCTATCCTCACACGTTTTACTCCATTCAAACTTCTTTTCCTTCTTTAGTAACTGGGTGAGAGGTCTGGCAAGCTTGGAGAATCCTTCAATAAAGCGACGATAGTAACCAGCCAATCCCAAAAAGCTTCTGATCTCAGTTACTGACTTTGGTTGTGTCCAATTGAGCACATCATTTACTTTATCGGGGTCTACAGACACTCCTCCTGTAGAAATCACATGACCCAGGAAAGCTACTTTCTTCAACCAAAATTCACACTTGCTAAACTTGGCATACAACTGGTTTTCTCTGAGCTTTTCCAAAACTATCCTCAAATGTTCTGCATGTTCTTCCTCGTTCTTGGAGTATATCAAAATATCATCGATGAATACAACCACAAACTTATCCAAATATTCCATGAACACCTTATTCATCAGATTCATGAAGTATGCGGGGGCATTGGTTAGGCCAAAAGACATCACGGTATACTCATATAGTCCATAACGAGTAGCAAAAGCTGTCTTGGGTATGTCCTCTGGTCTTATCTTCAATTGGTGATAACCTGACCGAAGATCAATCTTAGAGAAGACACATGATCCTTTTAACTGATCAAACAGATCATCTATTCTAGGCAAAGGGTACTTGTTCTTAATCGTCACATCGTTCAAAGATCGATAGTCCACACACATGCGAAGACTACTGTTGTGGCTACAGACCAAACAGAGAGAGAGATGGTAGTGGAGAGTGATGAAGATGAGTGTAATGGCCTGGCCCCTCCCCGTGGCTTGTACCCATATATATATACACATGAGGAGTGCTTTTACAGTTATACCCTTACATCTGGTTATCCCCTCTGGGGGCAGTTATGTCATTACACATGGCCTATTCTGGGCCTTATAATCTCCTACCAGGCCTGCTGGGTTTAGGTGGGGGCCACCCCTACGACAGGAGCCTCTCATGGTGAAGGGCTTCACAGGGCCGAAGCCATGTCGCCGAGTCCTTTGGCCCCCTCCGTCCCCGCGGCCTATGAACTTCTCCAAACTTGTCCCGGGGCTGCGATGTGTCCGAAGCAGATGCGTACACGCACTGCGACGCTCGCTCTTCCGGCCGTCCACATGGTGAAGCGTGCCCGGCGCGGTGCAGGCCCTAAGGCGTCGTGACCATCAATGCGACGGCGGATTCCCGGCATTTGGACTTCTGAGGCGCGCGCGCTCCGTAGTTGTTGCGACCTGGCCGCCTGGTGGTGTGCTTTTTAATGGCGGTTGACCTGCCAGGGGGCAGGCTGTCGCACCGTGCAGTGCGCCTTCGCGTGAGCGGAGCGTGCGACGGTTTCCGATGTGCACGCGGTGGGCGCGGACGGTTGCACTTGCGCACCCCCGTCAGCTGAACCGCCCGACACCCTCCGTTTGTGCTTCCGTCGGTTGGCATGCCGCCGATTGGCATCCCTCCACGCGGGCGACTCTTCGCCTGGTGAGGTCGAGTATAAATATGTTGGTGTCGGGGGCCGCTCCCTGGACATCCCTTGCAGCACCTCCCGTACCTCTTCATGGTTAACTTCTCGCACGTAGGAAAATTTTGTTCATCTGCGTTTGATGACTGCGTCGACCGGCGTTCATGCCCGCGAGCGCTGGTGAACAAAATGTGTCCTATTTGTGGGAATGCTTCACAGCTTGATGCGGAAATGGCAAGGCCTGACTTGCTCTCGTAGACAGATATGGAGTCATCCATATGCTCTGATCATGCGAACGAGCATATGCTGTTGTGGCGACGCATATCTGTTTACAAGAGCATGTCTGTTCTTGCCGCAAAATGACCTTTGCATGTTCGGGTTGTTGTGGACGCATGTGCTGTTCTGCGTTCTTCAAGTTCGCTCCGTCCGCTACCCTTCGAACGGGTGGCAGCGAAGCTGGCGCGTAAGTCGAAGTAGACGCGCGCGCTCCGTCCCTACCCTTCGAACGGGTGGCAGCGGAGGCTGGCGCCTAAGTCGAAGTAGAGGCGCGCGCTCCGTCCCCTGCCCTTCGAACAGGTGGCGGCGAAGCTGGCGCCTAGTCGAAGTAGACGCGCGCGCTCCGTCCCTAGCCTTCGAACGGGTGGCAGCGAAGCTGGCGCCTAGTCGAAGTAGACGCGCGCGCTCCGTCCCTACCCTTCGAACGGGTGGCAGCGACGCTGGCGCCTAGTCGAAGTAGACGCGCGCGCTCCGTCCCTACCCTTCGAACGGGTGGCAGCGAAGCTGGCGCCTAGTCGAAGTAGACGCGCGCGCTCCGTCCCTACCCTTCGAACGGGTGGCAGCGAAGCTGGCGCCTAGTCGAAGTAGACGCGCGCGCTCCGTCCCTACCCTTCGAACGGGTCAGCGAAGGCTGGCGCCTAAGTCGAAGTAGACGCGCGTGCTCCGTCCCTACCCTTCGAATGGGTGGCAGCGGAGGCTGGCGCCTAAGTCGAAGTAGAGGCGCGCGCTCCGTCCCCTGCCCTTCGAACAGGTGGCGACGAAGCTGGCGCCTAGTCGAAGTAGACGCGCGCGCTCCGTCCCTAGCCTTCGGACGGGTGGCAGCGAAGCAGGCGCCTAGTCGAAGTAGACGCGCGCGCTCCGTCCCCTTCCCTTCGAACGGGTGGCAGCGAAGCTGGCGCCTAGTCGAAGTAGACGCGCGCGCTCCGTCCCTACCCTTCGAACGGGTGGCAGCGAAGCTGGCGCCTAGCCGAAGTAGGCGCGCGCGCTCCGTCCCTACCCTTCGAACGGGTGGCAGCGAAGCTGGCGCCTAGTCGAAGTAGACGCGCGCGCTCCGTCCCCTTCCCTTCGAACGGGTGGCAGCGAAGCTGGCGCCTAGTCGAAGTAGACGCGCGCGCTCCGTCCCCTTCCCTTCGAACGGGTGGCAGCGAAGCTGGCGCCTAGTCGAAGTAGACGCGCGCGCTCCGTCCCTGTCCTTCGAACGGGTGGCGGCGAAGGTGGCGCCTAGCCGAAGTAGGCGCGCGCGCTCCGTCCCTACCCTTCGAACGGGTGGCAGCGGAGCTGGCGCCTAGTCGAAGTAGACGCGCGCGCTCCGTTCCCTTCCCTTCGAACGGGTGGCAGCGAAGCTGGCGCCTAACCGAAGTAGACGCGCGCGCTCCGTCCCCTTCCCTTCGAACGGGTGGCAGCGAAGCTAGCGCCTAGGCGAAGTAGACGCGCGCGCTCCGTCCCTACCCTTCAAACGGGTGGCAGCGAAGCTGGCGCCTAGCCGAAGTAGGCGCGCGCGCTCCGTCCCTACCCTTCGAACGGGTGGCAGCGAAGCTGGCGCCTAGTCGAAGTAGACGCGCGCGCTCCGTCCCCTTCCCTTCGAACGGGTGGCAGCGAAGCTGGCGCCTAGTCGAAGTAGACGTGCGCGCTCCGTCCCTATCCTTCGAACGGGTGGCGGTGAAGGTGGCGCCTAGCCGAAGTAGGCGCGCGCGCTCCGTCCCTACCCTTCGAACGGGTGGCAGCGGAGCTGGCGCCTAGTCGAAGTAGACGCGCGCGCTCCGTCCCCTTCCCTTCGAACGGGTGGCAGCGAAGCTGGCGCCTAGCCGAAGTAGACGCGCGCGCTCCGTCCCTACCCTTCAAACGGGTGGCAGCGAAGCTGCCGCCTAGTCGAAGTAGACGCGCGCGCTCCGTCCCCTTCCCTTCAAACGGGTGGCGCGAAGCTGGTGCCTGCGCTGTAAAGGCTCTTGGAATCACGCCGCCCCCTGATCTGCCAGGGTTAGGTTTCCGTACTCTGCGACCCGGCGCGCCCGGGGCACGCGGCGGCCTATGACTGGTGGGCGGCGGGATGTGGACGGTTGCGTGTTTGCAGCCGCTCGCCTCTTCCCTAGGCAAGGGGGACACGGGGCGGGAAGTGGATGGCGCGTGTCTGAGTTGTTGTGACGGCCGTTGGCGCCTGTGAGTCGCGACCTTCCAGCGGTGGGTGGGGGGTTGCGCTGGATGGGCGCTTGTAGGACTGCGGTTGCGCCTCGTACACGGGCCTTCGCGACCCTTCGCTTTCAATTACGGGGAATCGTGCGGGGTGCGCCTTTACACTGCTGCGGTTGCATCCGGCACGCGGATCGTTGCGATGCTTCGGTAGCGGCGGTATGGGCGAGGTGGCTTGATATAACCCCCCCTTAACAGCGTCCCCGCACCTTTACGCCCTCTTTCCTGTCTGCTCCGCCTTCTACACCTTCGCGCTATCTTGACCGCTTCAGTCTCTTCGTGGGACGCGATGGCCTCCAGTAGCGAGCGCGGCCAAGCGGTTGGTGGCCCTGACATTCGCCGGCGGTCCTCGCCGTTGGAGGTGAAATACGCGCTCCAAGAGCGCGACCCGGCGGCGGCGGACCAGGAGCGGCTGGTGGCGGAGGAGGAAGGCACGTTCTCCGGTGAGCTAGGCCCCTTGCTTGTGACTGAGAAGACGATCCAAGGGCTCCTGCGTGCGGGGAAGTTGTCCGGGCGCCAGGACGTACGATTGCCCGCCGCCGACGAGACGGAACCGCATCCCGAGAGGTAGGAGGCGATCGTATTCGTTGCCTTTTTCGACGCGGGGCTTCGGATCCCAGCGGCGGCTGTGGTGGGCGACGTGCTGCGGACCTTTGGGCTGGAGCTGGCGCAACTAACCCCGAACGCCGTGGCCCGGCTCGCGGTGTACAGCTGGGCCTTGCGCTCGGGGGCGTGTTGGCCCAGCGCGTCGCTGTTCGCCTATCTGCACGAGGCACGATGCCAGCCGAAGGTCCGGAAGGACGGGACGCTGTCGAGCTTCGGCAGCGTCACTTTTATTCTTCGCTCGTCGTGCAAGAAGCTCTTCCCTGCGAACTCAACTCGCGGGAAGTGGGAGTCCTACTGGATGAAGTGGTGGTTCTACCACCGTGTGGAGAGCGGGAGCGGCCTTGAGTGCACAGGCCGACCAATCGCGTTCAAGCCCTCGCCCGGCCGAACGCTCGATGATGAGGACAAGCGGAGGGTCAAGCGGCTCGTAGGCGTGGCCGCCCGCCTCAACATGCGTGACCTCGCCGAAGAGTTCGCGATGTACGGTGTGGCACCGCTTGCCTACGACTGGCGTCTTGCCGCCGGGAGGCGTCGAGACGACAATATTTCGCCATGGGTTTGCTCGCTGCCGGCGCCGCCCGGTCCTCGTAAGCCTCGATCGCGTCCCTCCTTTGTTGACGCGAAATGCGTTGTGCGCTGATGCTATTCTCCTTTACTTTAGGGGTTTCCTTGGAGGAGGCGGAGCAAGCCGCGCGCGTATTCCTGGGGCCGTACACCGCCAGGGAGCACCAGCAGCGCGCGTCCGCTATCGCCAAGGCGGGGCTTGGGCGGATAAACCGCGTGTGCGAGGTCCTGGGCCTTACCGTGCCGGACCGTGTCGCTCCAGACGACGGTGGAGCGAAGAAGAAGAAGGCCCTGTCTCGAAAGAGGGGCCGCAGCGGGGCTCCTGCCGCGCCTGCTGCTAGTGTTTCCGAGGGCTCCGCGGACGCGGAGTCGGACTCGGCGAGGTATGCCGATTCGGGCTTGGGCGGCGCAGACGTCGGAGGCGAGGTATCCTCGACGAGCGTCCCGGACGGCGGGTTTGCCGCGGGCAGCCGGAGGGGGGAAGGCTCACCGCCCGCCGAAGTCAGCGAGGCGGACCCCGTGCGGACCGGCGATGCCGAGGTGGAGCCCTCGACCACGACCGCTGTGGTGCCGGAGGCGCCTTCCGCGGGGGCGCACGTAGCCGTGCTGTCTTTACCAACAGCAGCGGAAACCGAGGTGCCCCCTGCGACAACTACCACCGTGGAACCTTCGCCCCCGGGCGCGGCAGCCGCGGGGTCTTCCCCAACCACGGCTGCGGGGGTGGTGCCGCTGCTGGCTGCCCCGGCCAAACGGCCGTGTGTGCGGCCGGAGCTCCACCGGACACCGCGGGGATTCGTCGTGGCCACGGGCATCAGAAGCTTGTGGGACTCCAGCTCAAGCACCAGGGGCCCTGCAGCCTATGCGCCTTCTGCCCCTCTGGCCACACCGCCCGCCGCGCAGGGACAGCTGTCGTCCTCCCCGAACGCGGAGGCTTCTGCTCGCGGCGGGACCATTCCTTCTGCTACCGAAGGTAGGGAGGCTTAGCTTACTCTGGTGTATGTTGTTATGCCTTGGGGAGCTCACCCGTATCCCTGTCTACAGCGTTGCTCATTCCGGAGGGGGAGCCCTCGGTGGAACACGGGGCCTCCGAGCACGTGAGCCCCGCGGACTTCGTGCCGCCTCCGGAGACGCTGAGGGCGCGGCGCGGGATTGTGAATGACGCGGCCACGAGCGTCGACCCGCAGGTGCTGCAGACCTACGGGGCGGGGCGCCTCGAGGACGCCTTCGAGGTGTCCGGGGTGAGGGTAAGTACTCATGCGACCGCGCCTGGGCTTAGCTGAGCTTGCTAAGTCTTTTCCCTTCTACAGACACTTGTGCTGGGGCAGGCCCTGCAAACGGCCTATGCCCGCAGCCAAAAGGCGCTCGAGGATAGGCTGCGGGCCGCCGAGGAGGAGCTGCGCGAAGCCTCTGGCGCCCGCTCTGCCCAAGACGCCCGCATCCGCCAGCTGGAAGCGGAATGTGCCGAAGCGAGGGCACACGCCGAAGGACTGGTTGCGTCGGCGCAGGAGTCGGCCGCGGCAGCTGCTGAACAAAAGTTCGCGGCGGAGCACGACGGGCTCCTGGAGCAGGTCGCCGCGCTAGAGAAGGATAAAGGCGAGCTTGCCTTGACTCTAGCGGAGCGCAACCGGACGCTGGGCGACGCCTCGGTGGTTGCGTGGGACGCCATGCAAGCGCTGGAGAGCCATCTCCAAGGGCTGGTAACCGAGGTGCCGGAGCGCGGCTTTGGCCCAGAGGAGTTGTCTCGGACCCTCCGCTGGGTCGGGGATGCCGCCACCGTCGCGTGCGGCGCCACGACGTCCTTTGGCACCCACTGCGCGTACACTTCGGCCTGCTTGGTGTGCGCGCTCCTCCAGCACTGCGGCTGTACGCACGTCGCCGGGCTGAATGACCCCCGGCTGGAGATACCCGGCGGGGCCGGAGTAATGTCCGGCGCCGTCCGCTCCGCTCGCCGTGCCCTCGGGCCCTTCTTCGACCGGATCTGGGGTCACGTCGGGGCGGAAGCTGTACGGATCGAGCTCCGGAAGTCGCTCTACGGGACGGGGAGCCTCGGCCAATTTCTGGACGGGGTCCCTCGACGCGACGATGGCGGCGCTGGGCCCTCCGAAGGCGCCGGGAACCCGCAGGTCTGATGCCGCGGCGCCTAGGTGTAGGCGTGCGTTGTACTGTCCCTTGTCTTTGCTAATAAAGTGCACACTTTCTGCATGCATGCTGACTTTCGCCTATATCCCGGGCAGCTTCCTTGCTGGGGCCGGCTTCGGGCGGCCGACCTTTCAACCCGGCGACGCCTTCGACGCTGGCGAAGGGTCGAAGAGTTGCTTGACTTTTGGGCGAGCCGGCCTTCTTCGAGCGAGGCCACAGCTTTAGCGCGTGTTAAGGACGAACCCGCGGGGTAGCGGCTTAGAGCGGCCGGGATGTTGCCGGACCTTTGTACATGTGATTTTTCCGATGAGCAGACTTCCTGGCATTTTAGGATATGCGCTGTGTGTTGATACCACCGTTGGCAAAGTGGCTGCGCCAGGGTTCCTTAGAACGGATAGTCCGCAGACTGACGTATGCGGAGGCGGACCTCCGCGGTTTGCCTTGCTTTATAGTCCGGAGACTCGCGCGTGCGAAGACGGACCTCGACGCTACGACTTCCTTTATAGTCCGGAGACTTGCGCGTGCGGAGGCCGACCTCGACGCTACGTCTTATTTAGAGTCCGTGGACTAGCGCGTGCGGAGGCGGACCTCGACGCTACGACTTCTTTTATAGTCCGGAGACTCGCGCGTGCGGAGGCGGACCTCGACGCTACGTCTCGTTTAGAGTCCGTGGACTAGTGCGTGCGGAGGCGGACCTCGACGCTACGTCTTATTTAAAGTCCGTGGACTGGTGCGTGCGGAGCTCGGCTCGACGCTACGTCTTATTTATAGTCCGCAGACTCTCGCGTGCGGAGGCGGACCTCAACACTACGTCTTATTTAAAGTCCGTGGACTGGTGCGTGCGGAGCTAGGCTCAACGCTACGTCTTATTTAAAATCCGTAGACTGGTGCGTGCGGAGCTGGGCTCAACGCTATGTCTTATTTAAAGTCCGTAGACTGGTGCGTGCGGAGCTAGGCTCAACGCTACATCTTATTTAAAGTCCGTAGACTGGTGCGTGCGGAGCTAGGCTCAACGCTACGTCTTATTTAAAGTCCGTAGACTGGTGCGTGCGGAGCTAGGCTCAACGCTACGTCTTATTTAAAGTCCGTAGACTGGTGCGCGCGAAGGCGTCCCCCCGGTGCGTCTTGGTTTATACTCAGGCCCGTCACCTTTGGCTACGGCGAGTGCACACGCGAACGTGCGATTTCGATTTATACTCAGTCCCGTACCCCTGGCTACGGCGAGTGCACACGCGAATGTGCGTCTTTGTTTATACTCAGGCCCGTCACCTTTGGCTACGGCGAGTGCACACGCGGACATGCGACTTCGATTTATACTCAGTCCCGTACCCCTGGCTACAGCGAGTGCACACGCGAACGTGCGTCTTTGTTTATACTCAGTCCCATCACCCCTGGCTACGGCGAGTGCACACGCAAACGTGCGACTTCGATTTATACTCAGTCCCGTACCCCTGGCTACGGCGAGTGCACACGCGAACGTGCGACTTCGATTTATACTCAGTCCCGTACCCCTGGCTACGGCGAGTGCACACGCGAACGTGCGTCTTTGTTTTATACGGCGGGAGCGCGCGCGCGCTGGCGAAGCCTGCGCGCGTCTCCGCCCCATACTTGCATGATGAAGAAAGATTAGCGGCAAACGGCGATCTTCATCACATCCCCGTTTGCGCGGGCAAGCAATTACAAGAGGTGGATATACTAACCGTTTGCCCTTGGTGCGGCCGAAGCCTCTAGTCACTAGACCTCCGCAAGACCCGTCAAGGCGCCTCCGAATGGCCCCGTGGACCTCCGCGTTGTGACTCCGGCTCTAGGAGCGCCGTTGGGCTTCGCGACGCGGGCACCTGGTACCTGGCTCGATGCGCCGGGCCATATCCTGGTCACCTCGGACGGTGATGGTGGCCCGGGGACCCGGGATCTTCATGCATAGATAGCCGTGATGTGGTACCGCGCTGAAGGAGTTCAGGATTGGGCGCCCTAATATGGCATTGTAGGGGTACGGAAGGTCGACCACGTCGAAGGTGGCATCTTCAGCCCGCATATTGTCATCTTGGCCGAAGGAGACTTGAAGGTCGATTTGTCCCAGCGCCCGCAGGGGTTGTCCCCCGAATCCCTGCAGGGGGATTCCCGAGGGCCCTAGGCGGCTTCGAGGGATCCCCATCTAGTCGAAGGCCGCTGCAAACAATACGTTCGCGGAGCTGCCGCCGTCCACCAGGGCACGTCCCACGTCGCATCCCGCGATAGTGACCCGGATCACCAGGGGGTCCTGATGAGGGAAGTCCACACCCTGGGCGTCGTTGGATGTGAATGTAACTTCGTGCTTCGCCCACTCCGGCGGTGCTTGCGCTGGGTATGCCGCCACGTGATGTAGTCTTCGCGCATAGGCCTTCTGCTGCCGGGCCGAGGCGAATTCCAGCGTAGAGCCTCCGGATATGACGTTAATGACCCTACGGTAGGTTGCATCCGGGGCCTGCAGCGACAGGAGGCCCTCCCGAGGCTGCTGTACGTGAGCTTGGATCCGTAAGGCGCCTTCCTGGGGTTGCATCCCTTGCGCCTGTACCTGCACGGGGGCCTCGTACGGGAATTGTACGTGGGCCACCGCAGGCGGGCGCGCCTCCGCGTTCCTGTCCCTAGCGACGCTGTCGTGGAGCGCCGCGATGGAGGTGCAGGCGCGGGTATCATGATTGCCGCGGCCGTGGACTACGCACCATAGTCCCTGATGCTGGTCGTCGTAATCTCCACGACCCTTATCGTCGCGGCCCCTGCCACGGCCGCGCCCCCGGCCACGGCGCCCCCGACCGCCTCGGCCCGCTGGAGCACCCTCGTCGGACCCGCCGTTGATGTCGAGGACGTACCGGTTTCGCCTCGACCTCTGCTGGCCGCGCTTGGGCTGATCGGACGACTCCTTATGCGAGTTGTCCCTGCGGTCGGGCGCGTCCCTGGACGACTCCTGCTTATGTTTTCCCTTCGAAGAACCGCCCTTCGGCGGGTCTTCGGCTTTTGCCGAGGCTCCAGCCTGGTTGGTGTCGGAGTCGTCACCTTGCCTTCGCCGCGCGTCTTCCTCCGCCCTGGCGTATTCTTCCATCTTGTCGAAGAGCTTCGCCACCGTCTTGATTGGCTTTCGCGCATTGTACTCGGCCATCGGGCCCGGACGAAGGCCCTGTATGGCTGCATTAACGATGGTGGTTTCGTTGACGTCTTTCACTTGGCATCGAATCTTGGCGAAGCGTTTGAAGTAGTCCCGGAGCTTCTCCGAGGGTTTTTGCTTCACGGCAAAGAGTTGGTCCGCGTCGACTCGGTCCGCGTCGACTCGGTCCACGTAGTTTCCTTGGAAGTTGTTGTGAAGGCGGACGCGAAGCTGTTCCCACGCGTAGATGGAGCCTGGCTCTATGGTAAAGAACCAAGAGAGCGCCACTCCTTGTAGCGCGAGGGGGAGTCCCTTCGCCTTCGTGGTGTCGTCTCCGCCCGCGGCTTCGATCGCGGTTTCGTATACGCGCACGAACTCACGGGGGTCCGTGTCGCCTTTGTACGAGTCGATGGCGCTAGGAAACTTGATGTCTTTGGGCCATGCCGCCTGCTGCAGCCCCGCCGAAAGCGGGGACTCCGGATCCACGCGCCGCAGCGGCATGCGGCTAGACGTGGGGGCTTCGCGACTGTCCGCCCTCTCCGGCGTGGGCTCGGACGCGATTACTGGCGCAGCCTGCTGACTCCGAGCCTCTTGTATATCTCTGACGGCTTCGCGAAGGTTCCCTAGCTCCCGCTGTGTAACACCCCAAATTTTGGAGGTTCAAAAATATGAACTTTTTAAAACTTTTCTTACATTTTTGCTGGCATTCCAATTTCTTCTGAATGTTTATTTGAAATCTTCCTGGGTTTTGAGGCGTGCAAATTAACAATCAAGGATGACCTCAAATAAAAATAAGATCACGTAAATAATAAAAAGGGAAAAATGGCCTTGCAGGTCATGAATTCAAATACTAGAATCTCAAATTTAAATTCAAGATTAATAAAATGAAACCGAAAAGAACATTAAAACCTATCTCTAAAATGTTGAGCCAAAAATTCATTCCTTTAATTTAATTAGCATACAAAACCCAAGTTTGGGCATTCAAACTTATATATGTAATTCATAACAAAGTCCACAATCCTAAATATGAAATGAAAATCCAAAGTCTAAGCCGTTTCTCTTTTCCTTCACTTTCATCTTTCTCTCTATTACATGTGGACCCCACCTTTCCCTCTTCTCTCTCCTTCCTCTTTTCCCCTTGCACAGCGCCTGCCTCCCTTCTTTCTTTTTCTCCTTCCTCTCCCTTCCTCTGTGGCTGAGCTTCCTCCACGCCGTCTCCTCCCTCTTTCCTTCGCACTGCTCTGCGCCCCTACTCGCCATCATCGCCGCGCAGCTCCTGCTCTGCTGCCAGCGTGCGCCGAGCCCCGTGCCTTCGCTTCCCGAGCCCCGCGCCTCCGGTCTATGCCCGACGGTCCTCCGTCACCACCCAGTTCCGCCCGGTCCGCCTTCAACCGCGCCTCCCCGCCCCTCTGCGGCTACAAATGACCCAAGCGTTCTTCTCCCTTTTGCGCAGCGCCATTTCCATTCCTCCCCCCACCTTCCCCTTTCTTCCCCGAGAACGGCCGCCGCGCCTCCACGCCGCTCAGGTCACTCCGGCGAAGCCCGACCAATCCGGCCGCGTCACTTCGCGCCCCTACTCCCCTTCTTCCTCTCTTCCGGCTTAATTGAAATTTTGTGCACCCAGGGCCGCCGCGCCGCCATCCCTTCCAATTCCGGCCGAAACCGCCGGCTCCAGCGTCGCTCCCTCCTCGGCGAGTTTCCTCTCGATTCCTCAAAGCAGGAGCATCTCCAGGCCACCGCGAAGCTCTCTCAAGCGCCGCCCCGCTCTCCCCGTCGCTGCAGTCCACCGGCGACATGAACCTCCCCGCGCCGCCGTGAGCTCCTGCTGCCGGCTCACCTCGGTGCCTCCCCGGCCACGTCGTCGCCGTTGGTGAGTTCCTCTCGGCCCCCTTAAGCTTGTGCTCACTCTAATTCTACCCCCACCCTTCCCCGGCCGCTGGCGCCTCGTTTCCCCTAACCGCCGGCCGCCTAGCTCCACCGCTCGCCCGCCTCGCCGCCGCTCCGGCCAACGCGCCGCCTCTGGTAGCTTGACCACCTCCCCCACACCCCATTTGGACGGTACCCAGCTCCCCTCCGGCCGTCGCTCACCGTCGGCAAGGCAGTTCTGCGCCGGCGCAAATTTGCTCTGCCACCAGCCGTGGATTGCATTTTGTAAAGGTCCCCATGTTGAATCAGAAGATGGGCAATAGCCCAGTGGTAAACCGAGCCATGCGTTAGTCCACAGACCGTGGGTTCGATTCCCATCCTCCCCCGTCTCCCACTCTTTTTGTGCTATTTTAGTTTTAATACATTCCAATTAGGAAATTAATCAAGCAAATTTAGGGAAAATCAGAAATTGATCATGAAAACTAATAAAACTTAATTAAGATTTTAAAGGGCTTATGTGTGATTTAAATTTGAATTAGTTACCATAATAAATAATTAGTATGCCTTTAATATTTAATTTTAAAATCTAATTATTTATTAAAGGCATTATTAATAAAGATTACCCTTAATTAAAACATAAACATATATGCCCTAATATTTATTATACCGCCATGCAATAAATCTTAGTAGTAGACTTTTGCTAAATGGCAAATACTGAAATATATCCTTGTAAAACAACCCTTGCTAGATAAATAAATTTTAATTAAAGCTAAGCCAAGTAATAACTGAAACATGTGCTCCAACCTTTAACATGCCACCATCAAATAAATACCAATGGTAACTTTAATCAAATAGCACGCTAGGCTATCACCTAAATGTATATATATACAATCCTTTTTCTTTAAGACTTAAGTTGTACTAAAGAACAACTAAAGGTACATAAGTTGATAACAACCTTTGATCAAAAGTAGCGTCTTTAAGTAGAAATGTCTTGTTAGAAAGGTATATACATATGTGGCCATTGTAATGAAGTAACCCCTAGGTCATCAGATGTTAAAAGTAATCCACCTAATGTAGCGATGTGAATAGTAGTCATCCGTGTCATCGATAAATAAATTTCCACCGTAGATCCAGTGGAATATTGATAGTAAAGTATAATCTGGTATAACATGCTCAGCCCTAGATAAATAAATTTAAATAACAATAGTAATAATGTCAACAATATAATAATAATAATTAAAATATACTTAGAATATCTACGATACCTAATCCGAAGAGCCTCTTTAATTAAAGTCATGTTGGCGTATGTACTAAAATCCCTACATCATCGGTAATTAAAATAATCTTACCACCTTGTATTTTTAGTGAACAAGGTAATATTAGAACGACCTAAAATAATGCATTCTGAATTGCTAAAAATATAAGCTATAAGATTAATTTGATAAGCTAGAAATCATGTACATCGTGCATATAACTCATACCCTAACTCTTAAAAGCTAACATTAGACAAGGCAATACCCTACACCCCACTACAGTCTTACATCTATCCATAAGTATAGTGTGGCTCATGAAACTTCCTTAATAAATATAAAATTATAAAAAGAACATCATTAAATAAAATAGATCGAACCATGATAATTTACAGTCGGCTATGCCTAGCCATATTTGAACTCGAAGCGGAATGTTCAGGCAAACACTCCCTCTGCCATGATACTGCTTTTTCGCTTTTCGCCATTCATCGTTCCGCTCCAACCCCGTTGACTCCGTCAAATCGCCGCGCTCATTCAATCCTACCAGAAATCAACCCTTTAACTCATAATAAAATTTAAGTTGAGTTTATTTAGATTTTCTTGAATCTTGTTGAGTTATTTGCATTCCATTGTTTAGCGCGTAATTAGAGATTGAAATCCTGGAGAATCAACGGATCCGGCAAGACGAAGATCCAGAAGTTGGAAGAGAATAGAAGCTCAAGAGAAAGTATCGTGTGAGCTCAAGACCGCGGTAAACCGCGCCAGGCGAGTCAATACTTTGATCATGTTGAACCTACGTTTTCTGCAAATTACTTTGATTTAAATTATCAAATTGCATGTTGTTATGTTTATGAAAATACATGTTTAATTCAATAATCTAGTTATGTGCCTATTGTTTACCTTGGATAATATTACCCCTCCTTTGGAATATTTGAATGTGCGAACCTTGTCGCCCTAGCAAAATTATAATGGTAACTTTTGAAAATAAGTCCCTAATTATATGCCATGCTTAGTTTTGCTTAGGTACTCATGGGCGCGAGAGCGCCCAAGCATCATTTTTAATCCTGAGAAAAATTGGTTGGGCGGTCATGGTGGTAATGACTGGTGTATGTTGGATATGGTTATTTTATATTCCCAAAAACCTCAAATTGCTTATTTATCTGAGCGGATGGCTTGGGGGCTGGTATGTGGTGCGGTGGGAGCACAAATTATGGAGTGTGGTAGAACCGCTCAGATAATACTAAGGACTGAATCTTGTGATGACCTCCTGATGTAAAACAGTACAACCACAAGTCTATAATGGGTACGACCTAGCTGAATAACTTGCAAGGGTTTAGTTCAGATATCACCGAGGAAAGTGGGTGCTAGGGTGTACTGGTTTACTCACAGTGAGGCACAGGGTGTACTGTACTCGCACGGCGCAAGAGGGGGCTTCTGACTGTGGTGGTGTAACCCTTCAGCGGTGAAACCTCAGCGTGGGTGGTGTCTAGCTAGATCGGAGTAAGGTAAAGGCTTTGTGATAAATTATCTGGGTCTCATGCCTAAGGAAGCATGTTGGCAAAAAGGATAGTTCATCTCTTGTGGTGAAAGTGTACAAACTCTGCAGAGTCAAAACTATTCGAATAGCCGTGCCCACGGTCAAGGGCGGACATGGGAACTTACTCGAGATAGTTCTATTTAAAAATGTTTGGAAAATGGGAATGGAAAAATGGAGGGCAGCGGAAAGCCCTGATTTGAGTTGTCCTGGGTGTCGCCCCAGTGGTAAATTAAGCGGCTATAACGCTGAAAGATGTTATACGGTGTGATGCCGTATATATGGAAAAATTATGGTGATATTAGGCATATGGTGTGATGCCATATGTATGGAAATTCATGTTAATATTCCTTGAACATTATGTTTTGTTCCAAAGCTGCTAGGTGTCAGGAAATTTTATGTATTGTATTTTAAATAGTGGCATTTCTATTCTTATAAAATAAAATATGGGTGGAATATACGGGGTCGTGAGTAAAGGAGATGGATGTTTGTAGTATGCACTTAAAGGTATTGGTGGATTCAGGTCGATCAGGAATGGGAAATGATAGTGTGGATTCTGGGAGAAATAAATTAGTGGGGTCCAGATGAATGGATCGGCTAGATAAATGATCTAATTGAATTTTCGGGAATTTGGAGGAATAATACGAGTATTGGATTATAACTCTTGATTAGTGATATTCTTGGTGGATATATAATGGTGAGTCGTAGAATTGATCAATGATATTCTTGGCGGATATATAACATTGAATCGTATGCTTGATCAATGATATTCTTGGTGGAGGTACAATAGTGAAGTAGTTAGAGATGGAAAATAGAGAATAAGGTTGATAATTGGAAGGGAAAAATTATGGTTGTGGACCAATAACAAAAAGATTGGATTGATAGGAATGTAGAATACAAAAGATGTTGGTGGATTAATTAATTGATATTAGATAAATGATGTTATTCGTTGTTTGGAGTTTTAGACAGCAGTCCATAATTAAAGTGTAGCGTGGTGGATTAAGTCAATTGCGGCAATTGTTGTGTGGAGTTTAGGTGGCAACAATAATACTATAATTAACTCATGATAATGCTACTAAAGGCGACTTTTGGCAAATAAAATAACCCGAGCCTTCCTTTGTTAAGCCATGCATACTATTTATTTGCATTCTGTGTATTGGCTCGCGGAGCACGGGGTCGGAGTGCTCACGCTCGCTTTTACGACAAAATTCAGAATCAGGAATCAAGTCACTGCACCGCAGCAACAAGATTGGACAAGCTGGCAGAGAAGATGAAGATGTCAAGAGCTAGGTCGCGAACCTCCAGTTGGCTGCCTGTGGGCATGTCCTGAAGGTCCCACCTGTGTGCTTCGTTCTTCCGCTGCTGCAATTTAATGATTTCGGCCTAATCGGCCCATGAGTAAGTCTACTATTAAATTTTACGCTTCCGCATGATATGTATTTTGATATTCATTACTGTAACTGTGAGCACTATCTACTGATCCAGGGAATAGTGCAGTAATCACAGAGGAATCCGGATGTTAGTATCTGGGTCCCTACACGCTGGAACGCGTTGAGAGCTGCCAGCAGGGCACTTTCCATCGCCGGTGCAGGCGGGGTCGCCGGTACTCCCGGCGGGCGGATCGGCGCGGGGACGACCGCGTCGCGAGGTCCCGAGCTGCCGGTCGCTCCGTCGTGGCTACGTCGGACCGCCCGGTCCGCGCCGCCGGCGAGGGTTGCAGTGGGGGCAGCGAGGTCGGCTGTCTTGCATCGGCGGGGTCGGTTGTCGCCGTACCCGCGTCGACGTCTTCGATCGCGGGGTCGACCGCGGGGTCCATCCCCGCAACGCCGGTGGCGGGGCGGGTCGTCGCGGTGCCGGTGACGGGGTTGGTCGTCGCGGTGCCGGTGACGGGGTTGGTCGTCGCGGAGCGTACGTCTTCGGCCACCGCGCCTGCATCGCCACCCGCGTCCGCCGCTGCCGAAGCCCTGGTACTCATACGACGCTCCGGCCCGGCCGTCTTCTTTCCCTTCGCCGCCGCTGGAGAAGCTTTTTTCGGTGCCATCCTTCTTCTTCGGTCTTCAGGCTTGTCCTTGTCCTCCCCACGGACGGCGCCAACTGTTGTGGCTATAGACCAAACAGAGAGAGAGATGGTAGTGGAGAGTGATGAAGATGAGTGTAATGGCCTGGCCCCTCCCCGTGGCTTGTACCCATATATATATACACATGAGGAGTGCTTTTACAGTTATACCCTTACATCTGGTTATCCTCTCTGGGGGCAGTTATGTCATTACACATGGCCTATTCTGGGCCTTATAATCTCCTACCAGGCCTGCTGGGTTTAGGTGGGGGCCACCCCTACGACAACTACCATCCTTCTTCTTTACTAAAAGTACTGGTGCGCCCCAGGGTGACGAGCTTGGTCTTACAAAACCTTTATCTTGCAACTCTTCAATTTGGTTCTTAACTTCTGCCAAGTCATTTGCAGACATACGATAAGGTCTCTTGGATATTGGAGCGGTTCCAGGTACTAGGTTGATGACGAACTCAATTTCCCGGTCCGGTAGCATTCCGGGTAAATCTTCAGGAAACACATATGGGTATTCACTTACTATAAGCACCTTTTCCAAAGTTACTTCCTTCAAACTGTTCAATCCACACCTATTCTGCGGTGGTTGGCCACCATTGCTTGGTCAAGGCACTTGTGGATTTGGGCGAGGTCCAGAAAATGGAGTCCTTGGCACACTCGACTCTGAAGGCTTGTGGAACTGCGGTGGACTGGGACGAAAGCGAGAGCTGCTTGCTCCATGTTGGGCTTGAAACTTCCTCTTCCTAGTTTCATACAGTTGGCGTTGAGCATCTTCTTGCACAAAAGCCTTGTTCACTAGATGCTGGAAGGTTGGAAAATCATTCGACACTAGCTGCACCTTGAGGTTGGGGTCAAGTCCCTGAGTGAACCTCCAAATCTTTGTTGCCTCGGAGGTGACCTCTTCAGATGCATACCTGGACAGTTGGGTGAACTTGTTCAGGTATTCAGAAACGCTGAGGTTTCCTTGCTGCAGTTGATAAAATTCCCTTTTCTTCATTTCCATTTTTCCCGTAGGAATATGGGCAGTGCGGAAAGTCTCAACGAACTCATCCCAAGTGATGGTTTGCGCATTTTGATGAGCGGCACGGTAATTTTCCCACCAGCTAGCAGCAATTCCTTTGAGTTGGTGGGCAGCATACAACACCTTTTCGTTGTCACTGCACTGAGCTAAGACCAACTTCCTTTCCACATCCTTGATCCAATCATCTGCCTCCAGGGGATCCACTGAACCAGCAAAAGTGGGAGGCCTTGTCCTCATGAATTCTCTCAACTTAGACTGTGGTGCCTGGTTAGGTGCCTGCGGGGCTTGCTGCGCCTGGTTCTGGGCCAGGGCTTGGAGTAGTTGCAGTTGCATAGCCATTATCTGTTCCAAGTTGGGGGCTTGAGCGGGAGGTGGTGGAATGTTGTCCTCTGGCTGATTGTTGGCGTCACGGCTGTTGCCAGGGTTGCTCCTTGTGTTCACCATCTGAAGGGGGGGTTCCAGGTTAGCAGAAGGTAAGAGGGAATAGCAAAGGTAAGAGATTAGGGGAAGACTAATAACATCCCAAACCAACACACAAGAAGAAACCAGCAACCACTTAGGGGAAACTTTATTGAAATCAAGATAGTTTTATGAATGGTTGTACCACAAGTGCACTTAGGCTTGGTACAGTCCAACTAGCACACCAAAACATAATATAAAGCGTTCTAAAGACGTGGACATTTTATTAGGGTACTACTGACTCAAAAGACTACCAATCATCTCCAAAGACGCGCTCCTTAGGGTCCTCCTCCGGGTCCTCTTCTGGATCCTCCTCGGGGTCTTCCTGGCGCTCCTTCACGTGGTGCCTCGAACAATCACACTAGGCCGAGGCACGGGGACGGTTACGACTGGAGGCAGTCGAACGCGAACGGGAACGAGAAGGCTTGCGCTTCTTGAGGGTGATGACAGGCGGCGAACTGGGGCGTCGCACCTTCTTGCGTGCTGTGAGCCTGGTGCGAAGTCCCGAAAGTCGAACTGGCGCCTGGCTGGCGGGAACGGCGGCTGGTGCAGGAGAAGACGACGTGTAGTCAACTGTAGCCTTGAGACGTCCCAGCTCGAGCTCTGCTGCCTGGCTATTGAGAAGCTGCGCTCGAAGAGTGTCGGAATGCTGATAGCTGGAAGTGAGAAGCATCCGGAGTTGTCCAATCTCCTCCAAGGCTCTAGCATAAGTGACTGCCATCGCCTGGGTAAGCTGCACCTGATGGGACAGTCGAGGATCGTCAACTGGAATATCAAAGGGATCTGGATACCTCTGCCCTGCCCTAGGGTTGATGAAGAAGCAAAAAGGGGACTGATGTACAACATCCTTGTGCAAATGGCACAACTCGTCAATGGCGAGGCGTGCTGCGTCCTGGACAGCGTCGAAACAGCGGGACCGAGGATGTTTGATGGGGTATGTGTGGGAGTTGAATTCCCCTTCCCATGCATACAGGAATACCTCCATGGTCCAAGAGTCTCGATCCAGGATCCTTGTCTTCCGCCCCCTGAAATTGGGCAGCTGACGGTACTCCAAACACTGCATAAGCTGACGAAGGAGGCTGGCGAATGCTCCAACATCCTCACCATGAGAGTAGAAGTCCCAAGGAGCAGCGGAGGTTGAACCGACCATCTACAAAGTTGAAATAAAAGAGGAGATCAGTAAAAAGTTTTTAACAATAGAATTTCAAGGTCAAGAACGAGATACTAAGTAAGAAGAGAGTAGAAGCAAAGAAGCCTATATATTTTTAATATACTCTTTTTATAAATATAAGTCCTTAGGGTTTACCATTCCTAATCTAGGTCACGTCCTACAGTCAAATTGGCTCTGATACCACCTCTGTCGGGACCCCGGATTTCCAAACCCGGACCCTCTGTGTATTACTGCACTAGTCCTAGATCAAAGCTAGTGCACACAGTTAAATAGAATGGAAAACATCACCATCAACGATTTATTACAATATTTAATAGTACTGACCGAAAGGTCTCATTATTACAATTGAGGTTTCATGACCTCGCACACCTGAACATGTAAAGCGAAAGCAAAAGATAAACTCGATGACGACCCATCAATACGCCACAGGCACTTGACTGGGGAAACGCGACCTAGTCCTCCGGGAAAAATCCATCACTGCCACAAGCGAAGCAGTAGTCGTAGTCACCTTCTTGAGCTTCGACTTCCTCTGAGTATTGCTTTTGAGTGTAGCATGTGAGTACATAAAGTACTCCGCAAGTCTTGGGAAAATGCAATAGATGCAAGGCTTAACAAAGGAAGGCTATATGGTTCTTTTGCATGAAGCAATATTTTATTTCAAATACCATTAAGTAATTTCGAAGGCATCATTTTAACCAATTAATTGTTTTAACTGAAACTAATAAGCACTGCATAGTGAAGGTTCCAACCACCAACACTAGCTAGCCAACAAAGTTTAGTACTGCGGGTTACATCCACCCTCTCTGGCTCCAACCGCCAGGATACCCTTCCGAGAGTTCCCTCCACTCTCGGAATACAAAAACTTTGATTTTAAAATCAAAACCAGAAATCTACCATGTGAATGCATTCCTTGCCCGCCCTTGACCGTGGGCACGGCTATTCGAATAGTTTTACACTCTGCAGAGGTTGTACAACTTTACCCACAAGAGATAATTTATTCTAAAAGTCAACACGCTTCCTTTGGCATGAGACCCAGATAAAATATCACAAAGCCTTTACCTTACTCTAATCTAGCTAGATACCACCCGCTGAGGTTTCACCGCAGGTAGGCTAACTGCCCGAACCGAAGCCCCCTCTTGCGCCATATGAGTACAGTAAATCCCTGTCCCTCACTATGAATAACCAGTCCATCCCTGGCACCCACTTTCCACTGGTGGCACCTAAACTAGACTATCATAAGTTAGTCAGCTAGGTCATACCCATATAGACTTGTGGTTGTACGGTTAATGCTCAGTCTGGACAAACACAAGCGTCGGTCCTTAATTGACTAGGGTGGAACATACACTTAACAAGATCTCGTGCTTCCTGCACCAATCCAAATCAACCATCCACCCTAATCTAAACCAACTTTCACATTTTATTTCATTTTAAAAGAACAGTGGCAACTCCAATTGCCTCTACATTTAAAAACACCAGGGTTCAATAATAAATCTTAATTTCCCATTTTCAAGGTTTTTCCAGAGGTATTGGATAGCATGACTAAGCATTATACTACCATCCTAATATTCACAAAGATTAATATTAATCTCATTATTGAGCCAAAGGAAGTTCTAGGGTTGCAAAGGTACATGGTAATCAATGTCAAATGAGGGCATAACAAAGTTGGAATAACTAATTCCTAAGGATTTGAACTAATGATTTTATGTAAATAGCAATGCACACAATTTAAAATAAGTAAAACATTTCAAAATCATAGGTTCAAGATGATCAAAGGAGACTTGCCTTCTTGCAGGGTTTCTGGGTCTTCTTGCTGCTGTGAAGAGGGATCGTCGACAACGTTGGAATCTACGCGAGAAAAGACGAAGCAAACAAACCAAATAAATACAAATAAAATTCAAATAAACTCAAAAATCCAAATAGAGGCCATAGATGGATAGATTATGATTTTAGATGAATTTTGAAATTTGAATGGCTGGAATTGGAGTTAAAATGAGAAAGTTATGCTTGTTTGAAGTTTTTAGTTTGAATAAATCCAGAAATTAGGAAATTTCTGACAGGTGGGGCCCACTGGAATTATTAAATTAAATCTTTTATTTTTATCCTGAGATTATGACAGGTGGGACCCACTGAACAGTGGACCCTCTGGCGGTCACTGACATGTGGGACCCACTGGGATCTGAACCCACTTGTCAGAGGCTGACGCAGACGGGTGGGACCCAGGCGGCAGTGGCCAGCGCAGACCGGCGGCCGCTGACGGGTGGGACCCATCTGTCAGTCACGGATAAATAACGAAAAACTCAACCTCAGCGTGCGGAGCTGAAGGCTCGAACGCGCGCTAAGGGAGTCAAGGGGGAGAAGAGAGAGCGCTGGTAACCAGTCGGGCGGGGAGGCGTTGCCTACCCAATAAGGGTAGGTAACCCTCTTGAGGGATACCTTCGGGTGGCCCGGGCAGAGGTGGTCGAAGGCGACGACGCCGGCGGCGAGGGAGGGCCGGAGAGGTTCGGGCGGTGCGTGAAATGCAATCCCGGAGCGGAGGGGGTTCGGTTGGAGGGGTCAGCGAAGTCCGGGGATGAGCGGAGGTGGCCGGCGACGAGGTAGCGGCGGAGGCGGCTCGGGAGCTCCGGTGCGACGGCGCTCCGGCGACGGGGAAGGGTGGCCGAGGTGTCGGGGAGGTTCGCCGATGCTTGGGGAAGCTCGGAGTGGAGGTGGCGGGCTCCGGTGATGACCGAGACGGCGGCGATTGCTCGCCGGAGCACTTACCGGGCGCGCACGGTGAGCTTTTGGTGCGACGACGCTCGGGGCTCAGGGAGAGAAGTGGAGGGCGCTGGGAGGTGGTGCGGAAAGAGGCGAAGCCAACGGGGGTATTTATAGGGGCAGAGAGGGGGCAGAGGGGCGGTAATTCCTCGCCGGGGTGTCGGCAGGAAAATGGAAGGTTTGGGGGAGGAAAGGAAGGAGAGGGCGCCGAAGGAAGGGGAGCACGGGAGATCGGGGATTCGGTCGCGGAGGCGATCGGGGCTTCCAAAACCGGAGAGAAGGCGGCGGGAAAGTCCGGATTCGGCTCGGGTACGGTCGGCCGAAGCAAAGAAGGAAAGGGGGAAGAAAAAGGAAGGAGGCAGCTCCGCGGGGACGAAGGGCCTGACAGGCGGGGCCCGCAGGGCAGAGAGAGGAGAGGGGAGCGGGGTGCGAGCGGTTGACAGCCGGGGCCCGCAGGGCAGAGAGAGAAGGGGAAGCGGGGACCGCTAGATGGGCCGGGCGCGGGGACGCGGCTCATCCAGACCGTCCACACGTCGGGCGAGGAGGAGGGTTAGGCGGGGGCTGACGTGCCGGGCCCGCTTGGCAGGAGGAGGGAAGGGTAGCGGCCTGGATTAGGCCGAGCGGCGACGTGGGCGGTCCTGGGCCGTCCACGCGTCGGCTGGAGGGAGGGGGAGTTGGATTTTATTTTTAGAAATTGATTTTTATTTACAGAAAAGGCTAGGAAATTATTTAGGCCTCAGAAAAATATGAAAATACCTCCAAAAATTCCGGAAAAATTCACAGAAGCTCCTGGAGATATTTTGGACTGAATAAAATTATTTCCAATTACTGCTGGTATTTTATTTTCATACTTTAAATTACCTTTTAAATTTTAAAAATAGGTTTTAAACTCCAGAAAATCCAGAAAATCAAATAAAAGCCAAGTAAAATCCAATTACTTTAAAATAATTAATTTGAATTTGAATTTTTCCAGAAAGCCAAATTTGGGATGTTATAGATCTCTGCTTCTCGTGAACAGAGGCAAAATTTGCACATACCAAATCAAGAATATTCATGCACATCGGCTTCTAACAACGTACAAGTCAGTTTACTTCGCATAAATCAACTGCACTAGTTGTTGTGGCTACAGGCCAAACAGAGAGAGAGGTGGTAGTGGAGAGTGATGGAGATGAGTAAAAATGGCTTGCCCTCTCCCCATGGCCTGTATTCATATATATATACACATGAGGAGTGCTTTTACAGTTATACCCTTACATCTGGTTATCCCCTCTGGGGGCACTTATGTCATTACACATGGCCTATTCTGGGCCTTATAACCTCCTACCAGGCCTGCTGAGTTTAGGTGGGGGCCACCCCTACGACACTAGTATTATTAGCAGCTGCTATAAGCTTCTAATTTTTCCCCTAAATACAGGTACAACCAAGAACTGTTAGAGCATTGCAACATAACCAAAACAAAATGCTGGAGAAGGTCAGTTGAATGGCATTGATTTTGCTCCATATATTTTTAAGTCAGAATTTTACATTGCCTAAATCTTCTAGGATTCGTTGAGAAGGGTTGGTGGTAAATATTATGCACAAGAGTTAGAAGAACATGCTGGCAACCGCAATACTACCAAGCCACCAAGGATTGCAAACAATCATTCACAAGCAAGAACAGGCAATAAGGCCACAAGTAAACGCTCTAATGTTCCAGCTACAACAACTACAGTTTTTGCTGAGGTATATGTATATATATGTTAAGTCATTTAGGATGAACTGCTTACCGAAATGCATGTGAATTGATTTACACAAGTAAAAAAGGTTGAAAAAATGTCAGTAACATTTATAATATGCAACAGGGGGTATAAAAGCAAGTAGCTAATTATAATACCAGTAGGCCTACTGAGACTAGAGGTGCCAACAAGGGAAAAAGTGACCACTCAGGGGTTAAAAAGGTAGCAATAAAAACCATTCAGGTTTGGGAAAATTTTGTTAATTCAGTTGGATCTGTTATGTAAAACAACATCATCTATTATATTTTCTAGTCTAATATGAGGTGTCCATATGGTCAAACAGGTTGGAAACGATGTATTTCTTAAAAGAACTGTGCGGCCATATAATCATATTGCTAAAGCAACTGTTGAAAGCCAAGACCCATCAGAAATGGTTGGAGGTACAATTCTTGGAAACGAGTGCTACAAAGTAATCATAGACAGTCCCATATTTGGAGATGCAGAACTGTTTCGACCGTGCAAAAATCTGAATTACATCAAGGATGCTATTGGTCATTCCATTGCTTGGCCAATCCACTTGGTATGTCCTTTTCTTAGCTTGTTTATGTGTATACTTTGTTTACCTAGAAAATCTAACATGTCAAATGAATGCTCACAATTAAGGTTGAAGAAGTTCCACCCAGGCAGAATGGTGAAGTAATAAAAACATGTACTTATGTCATTATGTTGCATATAAAATATTTAGTGCTTAGGTATGACATAAAAATTATTTACACCATCATGTGATCCATTGAGTGAAATATAGATAGATAAAATTATAAATAGAAATGAAACATGAACTGAACTATGTTGTTTATAAATAGAAATGAAACATCCTGTGATTCATAGAAACAACTGTAGCTACTTTCTTGATCCAAATGTTTTGGATTATTTTTTGTTCCTGATATTTTTGTATTAAGCACTGACCTGATCGAATTTTGTAAATTTAATTCTAGGTGGTCGGGTTTCTTTTGCGCTACCAGGCACAACCATGCAAAATTGGCAACAACTTCTGTAAAGATGACAAAATATGTGCCCGTAGCTACTATATGGTTGATCAGTCATGAGCAGTTACTGTCTACTCTTTTGAGAAGTTTACTATCTCAAATTTTGTATAGATGATATATTTTATTAGCCCATAGCTACTATACAGTTGATGGCTCAAACATGTGTCCACTGACTAGCTATACTATTGAGAATTTTACTATATACTATATGCATAGTTGAATGCTACATTTGTCAACTGATGGAGAGGACCTTGTGGAGACTAAATGAGATGCTATATATTTTCTCCTCAATATGCATGTGTGGTTGTGATGTTTTAATCTATTGAATGAAGAGATTTGGAGGCTATATTTGTTACTGTTTCAATTATCTTGTGCATAGTGATGAGATGTATGTGTTTGATAATAATTATTGAGAAAAATATATGTATATGCTAAAAATAATTGTAATTTGATGCTTGTAACGTTGAGGCAGCTTATAGTTGCCTCAATGCTTTTGAGGCAGACATTGTAGCCTCATGGCTAGTTGTCCTAGCTGAGGCAGGCAATCTGCCTCAATCAAATTCTGAGGCACATCGTGTCAGCCTCAAATTTAGCTTTTGGAGGCTAACTCTAGTGGTTGCCTCAATATGCTTATTTTGGAGGCAAGGGTATCCGACGCAGGCTGTGTTAGCCTCAATATATATTCTGAGGCTGATTTTTCTACATTTCAAGGCTGATTAGCATGCCCCAAATTCCCTACCGTCCTGTAGTGAACTCAGCTCCGCAGCTCGTTTTGCTGGTATACGCCTCCGGCACTGACACGTTCCCGCGTTTCGCTGGGTGTTTGCTGCCACTTGCCCGTGTGCGGCCGCCTACCTCCGACTTTCTGCACAGCACAGCCGACTAGAAGTGTTGCCGCGAGTTCTGCATGGAATCTGCTGGCTAGATGTGCCATGTGCGTGCATGCATGCATCAGCGCCCCCCTGCTAGTTGTTGTTGGCCTGGAGGATTGCGTGTGCTACTCGTGCATGCCATGACTAGATAACGGATGATGGCTGCTGTAGTGCGCCAGGGAGGAAAACAAGCAGAACATGGGAAAAAAAGAGAGCAGTCGGGGCAAGGGAAATGATCCGGAGAGAGAAGGAAAAGAGAGGATCGGAGGAGTTCCCAATCTTGCCGTTTTTCGCCTGGGTAACAATTATCTTGCCGTTTCTCGCCTAGGTAATAATTTGGTCTTTTTCTCTGTTTGTTAAATTAATTAGAGATTAGAATACATGTTAGAGAGAGTGGTAGCAAGTTTTCCTCAGGGAATTCGACTAGTAGATCGGTTTGGCAGCAGTAATTTTCTACGGTAATTTCGAGTGCTGTTGGGCATATTTTGGGAAGGTCAACCACTAGATAATTATAGAGAATTTCAATAGCTTTTAGTAGAATATTTATTCATATCGATTGGATGAGTAGATGTTGATATGTGAATCTTGTAAGCCTATTGTCTGGTAAATTTGTCATGTTTTGGCAGCATATGTTACTTTGTTAATTAAAATTAGTTGTTGGAATAATTTGGGGGTTTGGTCTACATGAATATTGTAGGTGATTTCTTAAGGATTCCAAAAAGCCTAAGAACACAATTTTTACATAAGTATAATTAAGCTATTAATTTTGGTAGGCGGCTATCCAGTACCGAGTTGCTACTGGATACAGTCTTGGGGAAAGCATTAATTTGACTAGGTTAATGGCATAATTGTATTTTGGAAATAACTAGAAAGTGGTATGTAATTTCTTGTAGTTTCTGAAAATATTATAGTTCAATATATTTGTATGTGTAAATTAAAAGATATGGCATTATTAAGTCTGTTATCTAGGAGATAACAGGTCCGACTTTTGGGTTAAGAAAGGGGTTTCAGATGATTTAATCTAGTAGTTTGATCAACTAGGAAGTTGTAGAAAATTTTGTGTAGATTTCAGAACTAGTATAGTTTGCTATAATACGATGTGTGAGTTGACAGTTATGATAATTTTAGTGCCAGGATAGCAGGGAAAACTATCCTGTTAATGAGGAAAGTTATGGATTTAGGTAGTGTGTAGGAGCGTTGTCCTTTTAGTATTGCATTGTATTGTGGTAGCATGTATTGAGCTTGGGTGCTTATAGTTGGAGGAGTAAATTGAAAGTTGGTGTTAGCTTCTAATCAACCCAATCATTGCAATCAAGAAAAAAGCAAGTGCACGGTAGAATCACTACTACAAAATAAGCTATACTGGATGCCTCATCATAGACAGTTCATGGAGAATCATCTATATTGTAATTATCATAGACGGTTTTATAAGCGTGACTGTTTATCATCTGTGATACGCAACTATCATAGACAGTTATTACTAATAACCGTTTGTGATAATTCATATACGGTTGTTAATACGAACCATTTGTGATAATTGCAGATGTCATATACGGTTTTTAGTTAGAACCGTATATGATAGTTCACAAATAGTTATTAATATAAACTATCTGTGATAATTGCGTATCACAGATGGCTTGTAGTTGGAACCATTTGTGATATGAATGGATTGTGGCTGGACGTGAGTTGCGTGTCACATATGGCTTGTGGTTGGAACCATATGTGATATGAATGGCTTGTGGTTGGACGTGTCTGGGATACACCATGTTGTCAAATCCATAGCCAGCGGAGTCCCGATATATTTGTCTTCATTGCACTGCATTGAGGGAGGTGACCGGCTTTGGGGAGTTTGGTGAAAGCATATCACTTGTAGATCTAGCATGTAGATCGGTTTGTTCTTGGTAATTGGAGGTTAGTATTTGCTTCTAATTATATGTCTTGTAATAAAGAGATATGATAGTTAGGTTTAAATCTAGCTTAATTGGTAGTTTGCTCCAATTTAAGAATGGGTTACTACTCCTAGTTTACTTGAATATATTCTTGCTTAGTATATATATTGCTTCATGAATAGTATGTAGCTAGCTACTTAATTTAGATATGGAAAATTTATTATAAGGTGAATAACAATTATATGTAAGTATTAGGCTGACTAGCTATAGTAGCATTAATTATCTAATTTGACACTAATTTGTTACATGCGTAGCATAGATGGACCGAAGCTAGATTTACGTTAAAAACTGTGTGAGTGAAGAGTACATTAATAGCGTGTCTACTTTTAGAAGAGCGGTCGAGCAAGATATGTTGAAGAAGGGGATGGAATATATATATATATATATATATATATATATATATATATATATATATATATATATATATATATATAGTCCATGTATTGATTGCAATAATCTGAAGATGTTTAGCAACTCAGCGCAGATCGAAACTCACTTGATTTGAAGGGGTTTCAAAAGGGGGTATACATGTTGGACCAGACATGGTGAAGAGAAAATTATACAAGAAGGTAGTTATAACATCGTCGAGGGAGACAACGATATGCTAATTGTGGACTGTACTTTTGATGAGGATAGGTTGCATGATGACAATCTAAATTAGATGCTACACGATGCAGAAGGAAACTATAATAAGAGAGAGTTTGGTAAATTCGAGGGCTTGATGGAGGACTTAGAGAAACTTTTGTTCTCGGGCTGCAAACCGTAATACACAAGATTGTCATTCGTTCTTGAACTACTAAAATTGAAGGCAAGTAATGGTTAGTCCAACAAGAGTTTCACAGCGTTGTTAGGTCTCCTAATAAATATCCTTCTAGAGAGAAATGTATTACCAAGAACCACCTACGAAGCCAAGAATGTTCTTTGTCCATTGAAAATAGAAGTAGAAAGAATATATACATGTCTGAATGATTGTATCCTCTATCGTAAAGAGTATGTAAACTTACAAGTTTGTCCGGTGTGCAAACCATCCCGATACAAGCATTAAAATTACTTCGATGATGGCAAGGGCATCGAGGTGAAGCAAGGACCTCCTGCTAAGATGTTGTAGTATCTGCCTGTAATTCCCTGTTTGAAGCATTTATTTGCAAAACGAAAGGATGCAAGATTGTTGCATTGGCATTCGGAGGAGCATAAGAAACGTGGAATGATAAGACATGCTGCTAATTCTGCCCAGTGGAGAAATATCGATAGAATGTTTGTAGACTTTGGTGTGGAACCAAGGAATATAAGGTTTAGGTTGAACACAGATGGACTGAATCCTTTCGCAATATGAGCAACCGACATAGCACCTGGCCCATGAATGTACGCATGTATAACCTTACTCCTTGGCTGTGTATGAAACAGAAGTACATTTTGATGCCACTATTTATCCTAGGGCCGAAGTAACCTGGGAATGATATTGATTTGTACCTAGTATCATTGGTGAAAGATCTTATGACACTGTGGAACGAAGGGGTACAGGTATGAGATGTGAACAAATGAGAGAACTTTACTCTATGCTCCATGTTGTTCTGCACTATCAATAATTTTTCTGCCCTTGGTAACCTATCGGGATTGAGTACAAAAGGAGCCAAACCCTGTCTGCACTGGTTAGATTATACCGAGAGTGTGTGGTTGAATAACTCGTGCAAAACTGTGTACATACGACACTGTAGATTACTTCTAAGGTATAACCCACACCGCAAGATGAAAAAACAATTTGATAGAAAAAGGATGACTCAACTCCAAGGCCTTTTAGTAGGAAACATGTCTATAATATGGTCAAGGATATCGATGTTGTGCTTGAAAAGGGATGTAAGTTGAGGACCAAGTGTAATGATCCCACACAGTGAACTCATATTTGGAAATTATTCCAATGTAATTATAAGAAACTTGGCATGTAATTAAAGAATTATTCCATTGTAATTGATTCAATAAGTAAGAAAAAATTACATATGTGATTGTATATGCTTGCTTTTTCATAAGGTATGGCTAGTATTTCCTGAGGCTAGCAAAAAATTAAGATTTGTTGTAGCTAAAGAAGGAACTACCATAGATGGTTTAGTGGCACAAACCATCTGTGGTATAAGTATCACACACGGTCCATAATAGAACCATTAGTGATATAAACCACATCACAGACAGTTCCATTATGGAACTGTGTGTAAAAGTAATATCATAAATGGTTATTCTATAAGTACGGTGTCTGCTAGGGTAGTTTGCACCCTTACTCCTCACTCACGCACCCCCTCTGTCTCCTCATCCCCCCGCCACCTCCGCAGAACTTGACATCTCTGTCCTCTCCTTCCTCACCTAATGTGATGGCCTGATCGCCTCGCCTCCCGACGGTGCCTCTCCTCCTGGCACCGTCTCTCCTCCCGACGATGCCTCCCCTCCCAATGCCGCCTCTTCTTCCTATCACCTCTCCTCCCGAAGGTATGGATCCTAAATCCCACTTCTTTACCTCATGTGTGATAGATCCATCCATATCTGTTAATGTGTGTTGGAACCGAAGTTCAATATGTTCATGAGTTCTCTCCTCCCCATCGCCTCTCCTCCTGAAGGTACGGATCCCCACATTTTACCTCATGTGTTACATCTGTCCATATCTATTAGTGTCTTTTGATGTGGAACCCAAAAAGAAATGGGGAAATGGATGTGGGAGGGAAGGTAGGCCTACTTATGTTGGGCTGGAAGTGGTAAGATTGTTGGAGGTGGTCTTGGTGTGGTCTTACACGGATGGAGATGTGGAGGGTTGGTCCCTTGTCATTGCCGAAGATGTCGCCTTCATGTGGTCCTCATGGTCGGCCTTTTGGGTCCCAGTTCCACTATGTTCTTGTCTCCTTTCCTCTCACTCTCCACTCCTTACTTCTATGGGTAGACTACTGGTTGAAGAAATAAAGGGCACAAAACACTGTGAGTCAGAGTGGTAGTTGTACAAAAGGAACTTTACAACACTGTATAGTTGGGCTTCAAAAGACACGAAGCAAATTAATTTGTTTCATGCCCTTTCAAGCTCAAGTGTACAGAGTTTTAATATTCGTCTTATATTTGTTGAGAAATACATGTCACACCACTCAAAATCCTAGTTGGCGGAGAAACAAATTGTGAGGGTAATAATAAAATAGCTAGGGAATGATTTTAGAGATAAATTATTGGAGCTGTTGTTTCTAAGTGAGTTAGAGTTCTTAGAGGCAACCTTAAGGGAGGGTCGTGTTATTACTACAAGATCTATTTGGAATGACATGTTAGTGTTCCAAAGAGACCTTGTAGCAATAATATATGCCAAAGAGACTTTCAAAGGGTATGAAGCAAATCACACACTCTAGTGTTCTCTGTGATTCACTTTGTTATTGCTATAAGATCTATTTAGAATGGCAAATTATACATTTCAGTGTGTCAGATTCTATAAAGTAAGTTTTGACTGTCGTTTCTTCCTCCTCATCATATTGTGTGTTAGGCTTGGTTGCTGTCTTGTGCATAAAAGAACTTTTGGGCTACCATGCCATTCATTTGTAAATGAAGGGCATGGTAGCCCAAAGGTTTTTACATCTAAGACAACAACTAAGCCCAACACATAAAATTATGATGAGGAAGAGACTCCAGCTATAACTTACTTTGTAGAACCTGAAACGCTGGACTATGTGATTTGGGATGTTAGTATTGCAAAGAGACCTTATAGCGATAATATACGTGGCTGAATGATCTTATTTCTTATAAGATCAACCATATGGCAATGTTTACGTTCATAGCTCACCGTAATTAGTTTTTTCTTGTAAGAAAGATGACATCTGTATAGTCATCATCGTCGCCATCGACATCGCTGATTGGGTCTGATGCTTTGAAGACTAGGGTAACTAAGCGTAATAGAGGAGTATCGAAAAGGCCAGAGGACCGAACGACCATCACGGATGTCTCTCTGGATGGGATCCCTCTGCAACCGAAGAAAGCAGCGGTAGCATTCTGGACTACCAACAAGATAATTGAAAGGTAATGGGTCCCCATCACCACAGTAAACTAGAAAGCTTTGATATGTGGAGAGAGAAAAAAGTTGTGCGTGGAAATTTCAAACTCGTTCGAGATTCAGAAGAAGTCCAGGGACTCGTGCGATGGCAGGTGCTCCGTGCGATGGAAAAAGTGTAGAAGACCTTTAAGAGTATGCTTGTCACGTAGTACATGACCAAGGATTGCACGTCCTTCACGAGTGTAACAGCCCAGCTGTTCATCTCAATTTTTAGGTGAAAAAAATAATTAAATTAATTTGGTACTTAGGAATAACCACAACTTCACCCGTGTGCAACAAGTAATTGACAAGTAAACTTATTTCCTCATACATAACTCTATTATAGTTTTCTCTTCATTTGCAATAGTTGAGGCTAACTCTTTGGAATCACATAGATCGTTCAACGCTTACGCTGCCCAGCAAGGGATACACAAGAAATCCAGTGTCACACTATGACCTAGGGTACAATTTTTGGTATCCACTCTAACACAACAATCCTAAATCACACTTCGTAGTAACGCCACTAGAACTGACAATAACTATGGATGTAATTCTATTTTTGCAGTGCCACCAGCATGTACAGGGCAATGTATGTGGATTCTACGTATGCAGACATATGTAGGAAATCATGAGCACTAAGACAAAAGATCTAAAGGTTTGTCAACCTGCCAAGATTTATTTCATGATTATCAATTTATATGTATACATATGCTAATGACTTTAACACTCGTAGCGATAGGGTGTGGAATTCGACTCAAGTGCATTTGATCTTGATAAACTCATCAAAGTTCGAGGAAAGCTCTCCGAATTTTTGATAGCAGAGGTCATTCACCCAAATGGAGAGTTAAACCTCGGCGATGATGATTAGATATTCAAACATTTGCTTCAATTGTAATTCACTTAGTTATTCTTAATCAAACAATTAATTCAATTGTACTTCATTTAGTTGTTTAATTCATTTATAAGATCTGTGTAATAATTATCACATGCTATATATGTGATCTGCTTGCTTTTTCAAAGGGTATGGCTAGCATTTCCTAAGGCTAGCCGAAAAACAAGAAATAATTTAGCTTTTCAAATAACTAGTTTGTAACATGAAATCGTCTGTCATATATCAGATATCATAGGCGGTTATTAGTATTAGCCGTCTGTGAAATGTAAAATATCACAGACGGCTATATTTAAGAACCGTCTGTGATATTTGACATATCACAGATGGTTTTTGGTATTATCCGTTTATGATATGTCAGATATCACAGACAACTATTTTTAAGAACCGTTTGTGATATCTGACATATCACAGACAGTTGTTTTGAAAAATCGTCTGTGTTGTAATTTATCATAGATGGTTTGAGAGTCGTCTATGATAACCACTTGTTTTCATGTGCATTGCATTCGTGAAAAGAGAACTGAAAAAGAAGAGGCATATATATAGAACTTGATGAAAATGAGTATGTGATAATATGATAATGGAGAATGAAGATGAAATATCAAAATGGTGCTTACTTTATTTATTATTCTTCTTTGTATTTACTGAGTCGTGAACTCACTCTTGCTTTGTTACTGTTCTTGGATGAATGTTGAGGGCGACATGTATGTGTGGATGTAGAACATGGATTATTGCACACTTGTAGCTCTTCACTTTACCTAGCAACTCATCATTTATAGACATGAATAATTTAGTAGTTTCCATAGTATTTATTACATAATTCATGGTTTCTCTTAGTCTTTATAGTTCATAATGTTGTTATTTGATGCTTTACTTAATTTAGACTTGTTATGTTTCATCTTGGTATCTATTGGCTCATATCAAGGTCAATTTATGGATTTTCGTGTTGCTGAAATTTATGTTTACTATCATGTTGAGTATTTATTCTTGAAATTAATTATTTATAAAGTTTGCTTGTTGGTTAAAATTGGTAGCGATAGTAGTTGTAGGTGATATCTTGGACTTCTGTTAAGCTGGGTGTTACATTAGCATTGCTTTGACTTTGTAGGTAGAGTAGCTGCGCAAAGAACATGCATGTAAGCATATACTTAAAATTGTTTTAAGACGTCCTAGAACCTAGGCTAATGAAGATCGAGTTGCATGTGACTGTAGTGCCCACATTCACGTGGCACTCACTTCGGACACCAACGCAGTGAAATATGTTACCTGTATAATGGCATTGGATAAGGTATACAAAGATATCCTTATTTGGGTAGGCTTCTTTATGCATGCTTAGTTGCTCACAAGCTTGAATTAGGAGTATCATAGGTACGTAAGATATTACGGTGGTCACAATACACAGTTAATACAACACGATTTTATATGTCAAATTGAGTTACACATTATTGATCGCTGACCCTTGGGTAGTCCTAACAGTCGTATGGCACCCTAAGCTCACATGGCTTGGTAGGTCCGAGTTCCATTTTTAACGGCTACTGCTTCCGTTAATTCTTTTTACTTGTTATTTTAGACATCATCACGGTCTCTAATATACATATTCGACCATTATTTTTCTAATTATATGTTTAAAAAATTATTAAAAATGTAATGATATGGAGGTATTTTTTTGTGACAAATCTACTGGCACTACTACAAAAGGCCTAATAGTAGACGCCAAATCACAGACGGTTTTGTGAAACCGTCTGTGATTTACACTATTACAGACGGTTTTAATTTGGAGGCCGTCTGTGGTATTTGTGGCGGGAAAAAGGAGTATCACAGACGGTTCTTACCGCTGAACCGTCTGTGATATTATAATATCACAGACGGTTTTATAATAAAAACCGTCTGTGATATTCCAGATTATCACAGACGGTTTTATAACAAAAACCGTCTGTGATATTCCAATATCACAGACGGTTTTTGTTATAAAACCGTCTGTGATAATCTGGAATATCACAGACGGTTTTTATTATAAAACCGTCTGTGATATTATAGTATCACAGACGGTTTTATAATAAAAACCGTCTGTGATACGTTTCCCGCCTTGCAATCCCTCAAAATTTCATATTTTCCCGCTTAAGTCCGAGTATGGTTCAGTTTTGAGACACTTTCAGTAAAACGGGCATAACTTTTGCATACGGTGTCCGTTTTCGACGTTCTTGTACTCGTTGGAAAGCTAACGACGAGCCCGATCCAAAAAAAACGACCTGCTTGCGCCAGTCGCCCTCCAAGACCCCGAAAATCGGCCATCTTTGGACCTAAACCTGCGTCGCAAGTTTTTTGTTTCTGTTTTTGCCCTTTTTCTTGGTCTTATTTTCGGAATTTGGATTTTTCTTCAACTGCAAAGTTGTAGATCTCGTTGAAACCTTTCAAATGAGTATATATAAGTCATATAGAACATTGCTATTTTATCTTTTCATACTAGTTGTTTGTATTACATCGGTATATAAAATTGTGTGCTCTAATTCACAGACGGTTCTATATGTAGAACCGTCTGTGATATTCATTCATCACAGACGGTTCTATATGTAGAACCGTCTATAATAATCTGACAGCTGGGCCAGTCGATCCTGCACCTCACCCCACGGATCGTAGCTCTACCTCTCTGTCTCGGCGCCAAAAAATTTCGAACTCCTGCCTCTCCCTCCCCTATAAATATAATCCAAACTCAGCCTCTTTGCTGGTCTGTTCTTCCTTGTTGTCCTCTTCCTTGCTGTTCTCCTCCTCCTTGCTGTTCTCCTCCTCCTTGCTGTTCTCCTCCTTGCTGTCCACATCCATGCAGACGACGCACAAGTCTACGGCGATGATAGTGGACGTCAAAGACATCCAGCTCATGCGTTGCATCAGGGGCGAGAAGGATGGTGGGCGTCAAAGGCATAGAGGATCTTTGCTTGTTGTGTAATCTGCTCGTTGTTCTTGTTGTTCTTGTTGTGTAATATGCTCGTTGTTCTTATTGTGTAATCTGCTCGTTGTTTTGGAATATTGTAATGGTAGGCTCTAATATTAATAAAAATGGATGTTTTATGTTTGTGAAATGAATTGAGATATGAATTGGATATATACATGTACATATTGATCTGCTTGTTTCAAAGGGTATGTCTAGCATTTCCCGAGGCTAGCCAATAAACAGAAATATGTTTAGGAGTAGAAGGCAATATCACAGACGGTTTTTAGTTAAAAACCGTCTGTGATTTATACATATCACAGACGGTTCTTAACTAAAAACCGTCTGTGATAATTATATATCACAGACGGTTTTTAACTAAAAACCGTCTGTGATAACTATATATCACAGACGGTTTTTAACTAAAAACCGTCTGTGATTATAACTATCACAGACGGTTTTTAGTTAAAAACCGTCTGTGATATTTGCATCACAGACGGTTTGAAAACCGTCTGTGATGACCTCGTATTATCACTGACCCATAATTTCAGACGGTTCACAAAACCGTCTGTGATGACGTTTTTGAACCGTCTGTGATGACCTTTTCTGTAGTAGTGTGGTACAAATTTCATAGATAAATGCAGATACTTTTATGTATATTTGTAGTTGAATTTGTTAAAGGTTGTCTACACGCATTGTAGAACGACAAATACAAAATAATGGAGTATGTGCCGTTTTTAGAATTTGAACCAGTTGCATATGGTGTTGTAAAGTTTTTCAATCAACCAATTGTATCCCCACTGTATGCTCAAACAATGTCGAACTAATTAAGCTGTACTAGCAATTGCATTAATTGTTAATAGGAGTGGTAAAGTTGGTGAACTGTAGGAAGACAAAAAGGTTCGCAAACTTTTTGTGAAAAGTTGTTTGTATAAGTTAAACCTAAAGCTGATAAGTAGAACGAAATGCATGTACCTGTTTCTTTATGAAAATATATATACATATGCATAACTTGCGACACTAACGCAGTGAAATATGTTACGTGTATAGTGGTCTCGGATATGGTATATAAAGATATCCTTCTGATGTGGGTAGGCTTCTTTATGCATGCATGCTTAGTTGCTCACAAGCTTGAATTAGCAGTATCATAAGTACGTAAGATATTACGGTGGTCACAATACACAGTTAATATATACAACATGATTTTATATGTCAAATTGAGTTATACATTATTGTTCGCTGACCGTTGGGTAGTCCTAACAGTGGTATGGCACCCTAAGCTCACATGGTTTGGTAGGTCCGAGTTCCACCTTTATCAGCTACGTACTACTTCCATTCTTTTTGCTTGTTGTTTAGACATCATCGTGGTCTGTAGGGGTGTCAATGAACCAAATACAAATCGAATAGTCTGGATACAGATACCAGATAAAACAAATAATAAAGATATAATTGACACTCTTTGAGCCTCATTATATCGAATACGAATCGAATAGTCTAGATATAGATACAGAATAAAACAAATAATCTGGATCTGATTGACATCGGTTTATATATATAATATATATTCGATCATTATTTTTCTAATTATATATTTGATTTTTTTTAAAAATGTAATAATGACATGGAAGTATTTTTATGATAAATCTACTGGTATAAATTTCATATGATAAATGCAAATACTTTTGTGTACAATTGTGGTCAAATATTTTAAAGGTTGACTACATGCATTCTAAGACAACAAATACAAAAGAATGGAGTGTGTGCCATTTTTAGAATTTGAACCGGTGGCATATGGGGTTGTAAAATTTTTCAATCAACCAATTGTATCCCCACTGTATGCTCAAACAATGTCGAACTAAGCTGTACTAGCAATGGCATTGGTTGTTAATAGGAGTGGTAAAGTGGGTAAAGTGTAGGAAGACAAAAAAAGTTTGCAAACTTTTTTGTGAAAAGTTGTTTGTATAAGTTAAACCTAACGCTGAAAAGTAGAACGAAATGCATATACATGTCTATTTTTGATAATACATATACTTGTCTTCTAATGTATAGCTTGACTGTAATACTAAAACACAAGCCTCCCTAAGGGCCTAATTGTGAATACAGTAAAGTATTAAAGAAAAACGGAATCGGGGGAGAAAAAGGGGGAGTCGGTTTGGCCGTGGCATGCATGGGGGTTGGGGTTCGGCTGGGATATATTTTAAGGGTGTGTATAGATATCACCCGGATGTTTTCTTCCCAATAATCATCCAAATTTTGGACCGTTGGATTAGAGATCCAACGGTCTCCTTTTTTGGAGGGGGGAGAATTTTTTTGGACGGGGGTGAATTTTTTTTGGAGGGGGTGGGGAGAATTTGTAGCCCTTGGATCTCTAATCCAACGGTCATAAATATGGATGATAGTTACAAAGAAAACATCCGGATGATGTTTATCAATACCCATATTTCAATAGAGGAGGGGTCAGAGGGACAGGCTATCTAACCCTATCCACCCCATTGCCATCCTATTCGCTGCCATCCCATTGCCTGCCATTTGTTGTGTTGCCTCTGCTAGCTGCTGGTTGCCGCGCCACCCCTTTGCAGTGGCCACCGACCCACTGTTGCTACAGCTATTGTTGCTGTTGTCGCACTAGCAGGGGAAAGGAGGAAGGCACTGTTCTGCGCCAGTGTCAGTTCATCGTGCTGGCAAAATGTTGGGTTGTAGCTAACTTTGTCTCAAACCTTGTCTCCCTATTTTAGGCCACGGTAGATTAGTTTCGAGGCTGTGCTAGTTCTAGTTAGGGAGGAAGGGAGGTGTTGGAGATGAGTTTTGGGTACCGTTGCTCATTAGGGTTTGTCGTTCTGTCTTGTGGGCGAGTTTCAGGATAGCTACGTCATGTTTTATAACATTGGCATCAAATTAATATTGTATACAATTGTTTAAGGTTTCTATAGAGTGTAAGAACACAAAATTTGGTTGAGCGGTTTAGAAGTTATGGACTTAGTTTGGTTGCTATCTAGAGCTTGATCGCTGCTAGACACAGTCGTGGTAATTTACAGTTTGGAATGAGTAGAGGTCCGAATTAAATTATGACCATAACTAAATAAAAGTAGATATTTTTTTGTAGATTTTAGAAGTGGTATGGTTTATTATGTTTAGACCAGTAAATTAATAGTTATAAAGTTGCTAAATCTATTATTCAGTAGGACAATAGAACAGTCTTCGGGGTTAAAAAAAGAGGGTTTAAATGGGTTAAGTAGGATATTTGGCCAACTAAGAAAGTGTAGCAAATTTTATGTAGATTCAATAACTTCTATGATTTACCATGTTAGGGCATCTAAGTTGATAGTTATATTATTTTTAGTACCGGGACAGCAATGGAGGATGACCCAGTGAAGGTGGGATTGTTAGATCGGAAAGCGCGTAGAAGCAACGTTGTTTATTTGATGTTTATGTATTGATGTGGCATTATGTTAAGACTAGTACTTACTGTAACTGTAGGAGGAGTAACTTCGAGGTTGGTGTCGTCTTCACTTCAATCCATCCCACGTGGTTAGAAAGGCAAGTGCATAGTAAAATAGTAACACGAGTTATTTGCTCTTGCTGTTTTATGTTATAAAGTACCTAACATGCTAGTATATGTGTTTACTCTTGCTTTCGATAATGCTCATATGATATTGAATTAAATGGTAATGATGATAAATGGTTAATTTGAGAGAACCATTGCATTTGCATAATAAGTATTCATGATAGAAAGAGGTGACCTATGTGGGTCTCTAGAGCCTACTTTGTGTGACCGACCCAGGGAAGTGGGAAGAGTAAGACTACTTTTGTAGGCACTCCACGGGAATGGAGATGAGATCCATGTATGAATGATGATGGGCTTGAGATCCCCGCATAAAAGAGGGCAGGCTTGAGTGGACACCGACGAGTATTATTCTCCGATATACCGATATAAACAAAAGAGATGATGAGATATGTGTGTAGCATTAATGAAAAGATAGATGGAAATGAGATAGTTGTGAATTAACACGAATAATTGATATCATGTGATATTACTGTTTTATAATATGCTTGCTAAGTCATGGACTCACCCTTAGTTATGTTGTTATTTTTAGGTGATCGATGAAGGTGACATGCATAGGAAGGGAGTAGCTCATAATCAGTTCATGCCTAGGTTTCACTTATCATATTAGACAATAAACATTTATTATTAGCTATTTGGTCTATGCAAACTCTTACAATTGGTTGATAAGTTTCTTTAGAACGTAAAGCTATTGGTATGGTTGCAATCAAATGAAGTATCATCGGTTAGTCTTAATGATTAGATTATCTATATTATTGTTATGGCTTCAATTCAATATTAAGATTTGTTTTATTCTATATTGTCATGTTAATGCTTAAGGGAGTATTTTTGTGAAAATTTGGTCAATGTATTGATTTTTGTTGTTTGTGAAAGATGGTTTAATTTTGGGAATGAGTGAAGTTAGTGGTGACATTCTGTGCTCATGTTGAGCCGGGTATTACAGTTGGTATTAGAGCAGGCATTAGGTTCATGGAGGAAAAATTGATGACTTACCTTAGATAATCAACAAAAAATTTGGCCTGGGACTGGTAACTTACTTTAAGTAAATAACTAAAATTTGGCTTAGGATAATTAATTAGCTTAAAGTAAATTTGACACACTGATGCGCAGTAGGTTGGGATTGGGTCATGCATTGCATTATCACATGATTGTTTTGAGATTGTTGTTCTTGAGTTGATTTCTTGATTGTTGTTTCTGGTCATCAGTTGTGGCAAAGGGTAGAAGCTATGGACGTGGTAGAGGCTGTGGTCGTGGCCTCGTGGGAGGCTGTGGCCATGGTCGTGGGCTTGGCTAGGTGGAGCCACTGCCCCAAGCTAAGGGGAACATTGGTGAGGAGGTCGCTTTGGCTGTTCATCAGATGGTTGGGGAGCAAGCAAGGTTGTCCTCCTTGCTACAGGAACTTCAGAGGGAGGTCTGTGAGCTTCACCAATGGGTGCAAGCAACTCGTATCGGTGCACCTGTTGCTACCCCTGTTGCTGCGTCGGCCCCACTTGAGGTGAGGATGGGTCTTCGTGAGTGGATGGCCCTTCGTCTAGACATCATCGATGGTGAGGGCACGCCAGTCCAAGCAACAAGCTGGCTATGCTATATGGAGAGGCAGTTTGGAACCCTGAAGATGACCTCACAGCTAAAGGCTCGCTTTGTGGCCTTTCAGCTGAAGGGTCAGATAGACATCTGGTGGAAAGGGGTTCTTTTAACTAGGACTCCTATCTAGGGACTGGTCACTTGGGAGGAATTCATTGAGTAGTTCAAGGCAAAGTTTTACCCAGAGTCCTTTCTTGAGAGGATGGAGCACACCCTATTGATTTCTATATAGGGGAAGATGACTGTTGTAGAGTATACAGCGGGATTCAATAACTTTATTGGCTCCATGCCATCTATGGCTGGCGATGACCATGAGAAGGCCAAAAAGTTCCGCAAGGGACTTAATCAGGAGTACCAACATGTCTTGGGAGTGACAATTCCTTGTGACTTCAACTCTGTGGTCGATCAAGACAAGAGTATGGAGTTTTAGAAGAAGTTTACTAAGGAAAGGCAGGCTACTGGTAGGTCTATTGTTTCTAGGGGCTCTAGTGGTGGCCAGCAGAGGAGCTTCAGTGAGAGGGGCAAGTCTTTTGAGTGGCCCGTTCTCAAGAAGTTTGAGGGGAGCCATCGTCTCTTGTCATCATCCAAGCCCCAGTCGTTGAGGCCATTCTCATCTTTGGTGTCTCACCCTTCTTTAGTGACTCCCACTTACTATCATGTCCCTAGGGTAGGGCTTGATATGCTTCAAGTAAGGTGATGGGCACCATGCTACAGAGTGCTCCTGGTCGGGGAGTTGTCATCACTATGGCCAAGTGGGCCATAATGCGTTGGTGTGTCGGTAGAATCCCTCTAGCATCATCAAGTGTGGTGTCCATAGTTATTTCTTCTCAAGGGTCAATGCAGATGATGACAGCCCCTCATGCGCTGCAGTTTCCTTCAAGCTAGGCACCTCCTGCTGGCTACTACTAGTACCCTACATCGAGTACTCCGCTTCAGATTGCTGCACCTCCAATAGCCCTAGCACCGCCACAGCTGAGTATCGAGCCTCTCGCTGCCTCATCATCACTTGGAGTCTACACCATGCCTACCTTTGATATTGTGGGCCATCCTAACGTGTTGACAGGTACACTACTTGTGGATTCTCATGAGGCATTTGTTCCTTTTGATTCGAGAGCTACGTTGTCATTTGTGTCACTAGAGTTTGCTACGGGGAACTTGAGTTTGCAGTAGATTTCTCAGTTGACTCTAGTCAGTTCTCCGAGGGGTATCATTGCTAGTTCCATAGTATGTCCTAGTTTTGTTGTTACTATTAAAGATGAGGATTTCACAACCAATTTAACGGTTATTCTGCTAGTACCTTTTGATGTTATCCTTGGCATGCACTAGCTAGTTGTTTAGCTACCGGGTCAAGATTTGTTGCTTCTGGAAGATGATTACCATGCAAGCACCAAAAAGGAGATGGTCTTTTAGGGGAGTGCACCACTGGATTCTTTCTTTGTGCTGGCCAGTATGTTTCCTACCTAATGTGTTGTCGAGGATTGGGTTGCTTTGGTCTCTTGCTATGAAACCAAGTATGTCATTGCGCATTAAGGAGATCCTAGTGGTGTGTGATTATCTAGATGTATTCCCTGCAGAGCTTCCAGGAATGCCTCTATAGTGAAAGGTGAAATTTTGAATTGATCTTGTTTCTAGTACTCGACCTATTTCCTTGTCTCCTTACCATTTTGCTAATCCTTTTTGGGATGAATCGAATAAGAAATTGGATAATTTGTTGTCCAAAGGATTGATCCAGCATAGCGTGTCACCATAGGGAGCACATGTCCTATTCACATAGAAGAAGGATGGGAGTTGGCGCGTGTGTGTTAATTATTGCGCTCTCAATCAAGTGACTATCAAGAACAAATATCCATTGCCCCATATCGAGAATCTATTTGATCAATTGAAGGGAGCCAAGGTGTTCTCTAAGATCATTCTGTAGTCTGGGTACAATCAGATCCATGTGCGGGAGCAGGATAATGAAAAGACAGCTTTCTACACCAGGTATAGGCATTATAATTATAAGGTTATGTTTTTTGGACTAACAAATGTCCCTGCTATTTTTATGGATATAATGAACGGTATGTTACATAAGTACCTTAATGACTTTGTGGTGGTGTTTATTAATAATATTCTGATCTTTTTCAAGACTGAGGAGGAGCATGAGCAATATTTGAGGCTTGTGCTTGAGACGCTAAGGGAGAATCAGTTTTATACCAAACCAAAGAAGTGCGAGTTTTGGATCTCAGAAGTGGGCTTCATGGATCATGTGATTAACCGAGAAGGTATTTCTGTTGATCCAAGCAAGATTTTTATAGTGGTGGATTGGAAGAGACTATCTAATATTAAAAAGTGAGAAGCTTTCTAGGCTTAGCTAGTTATTATCAGTGCTTTGTGGAGGATTTCTCCATAATTGCCAAGCCAATGTCTCAACCAAAATAGAAAAGTGTGAAATTCTAGTAGATAGATAATTGTGAGTGCAATTTTTGTATCTTGAAGGAGAAGTTGGTTACTGCTTCTGTTCTTACCCTCCCTGAGCTAAGGAAGCATTTCATAGTTTACTCTGATGCATCTCAAGTAGGGCTTGGTTGTATGCTCATGCAAGATGGTAAAGTAATCGCTTATGCATCGAAGCAGTTGAAGAAACATGAGCAAAACTATCCCATCCTTGACTTAGAGCTAGCTGGAGTGGTCTTTGCTCTAAAGATTTAGCGACATTATCTATATCAGAAACCTTGTGATATTTTCACTGACCACAAGAGCCTCAAATATGTCTTCACTTAGAAATTAATATTTGAACCTGAGGTTGAGGAGGTGGCTAAAATTGACCAAGAACTATAGTATCACCATCTGGGCAAAGCAAATGTGGTAGCTTATGCCCTTAGTCTCAAGGTGACACCCTCTACTTTGAATTTCCTTATTGCTGATTTTTGAGTGTATGAATATCTCCTATTGTTTTGGGGTACCGCGCAGACTGAAACTCGATTACCCCTTGAGTTAGCCATTCCAGAGCTAGTGTAGGAGGCACAAAAGCATGATCAATTGCTCCTACAAGTCAAGAAGTGTCTAGATGAGGGTAAAGAAGGGTATTTTAACCTTGGTGAGATTAGCGCATTGCAGTTTAAAGGCAGCCTTTGTATGACACATAAGGCTTAAGTTATGGCTAACATTCTAACGGAAGCTCACCGTACTCTGTCCACTACTCATTCTAGTGAGACTAAGATGTATCGTGATCTAAAAAATATTTTTTGGTGGAAAAGAATGAGGGTAGATATCACTTAGTTTGTGGCTTCCTAAAGGTTTGTTAGCAAGTCAAGGTAGAGCATAAGCGTCCGGGAGAATTGTTGCAACCATTGGAGTTTCCGGTGTGGCCTTGGGATGATATAACCATGGATTTGTGGTTTGATTACCACGCATGCAGTGAGGGAAGGACGCTATCATGGTAGTGGTTGGCCGATTTAGCAAGTCTGCATATTTTATTCCCATTTGCACAATGAATACAACGAGTGATTTGGCTCTTACTTATGTGCGAGAGGTAGTATGATTGCATGGAGTGCCCAATACTATTGTTTCTAACTGAGATGCAAAGTTTGTCTCCAAGTTTTGGAAGAGCTTACAGAGTGTGCTGGGCACACAACTTCATCTCAGTACTGCTTTTCACCCGCAAACGGATGGACAATCCGAACACACCATCCAGACACTAGAGGACATGCCTAGATCATGTGTCTTGTCATGAAAGGGAAGTTGGGAGGATCATTTAGAACTGGCAGAGTTTGCTTATAATAACAGCTACAATGCCAACATTCGGGTAGCTCAGTTTGAAGCCCTATATGGGCATTGGTGTAGGTCACCACTTTTGTTGGGATGATATAGGTGAGAAGGTTATGGGTCCCGATTGGGTTCAGCAGACTATTGATTGAGTGACAGAGATTTGGTAGAATCTGCTTGTCTCTCAGAGCAGGCAGAAGAGATATGCTGATATGAGAAGGTGGGAGTTGGAGTTTGCAGTGGGTGATCAGGTGCTCCTAAGAGTGTCTCCTACCAAGGGCATTATGCGGTTTGGTATAAAAAAAGAAGCTTAGCCTAAGGTACATTGGTCTGTTACTGATAGTCGCGTGATTTGGGAAACTTGCTTATCGTTTGGACCTTCCTGAGTCCATACATGGTATGCACAACATGTTCCATGTCTCCATGTTGACGAAGTACCTGAGGGATTCAGAGCACGAGATACCCTTAGAGCTATTAATCATTGAGCAAGATCTCACCTTCAAGTCCCGTTCAATGCGAATAGTAGGGGAATCAGAGTGAGTATTGAGGCATAAGACATTGAATTACATCGAGGTACTTTGATCGCATCAAATCGAGTGGGAAGTGAATTGGGAACTGGAGTCCCACATGCATGAGAAGTATCTAGAGTTGTTCTCAATTGGTATGTTGTGAAGTTTAATTTGAAAGTTCAATATTGTTTCTCGTGTAGAATTGTGAAGCATAGAATTCGGGTCAAATTTAATTACGGGTTAGAATGTAATACTCTAAAACTAGCCTCCCTAAGGGTCTAATTTCAAAAATGGTAAAGGATTAAAGGAAAATGGAACAGGGGGAGAACAATAGGGGAGTCGATTTAGCTGTGACTGAGTCATGCATGGGGGGTTGGGGTTGGGCTGGGCTTTTAAGAGAGAAAGGGTGGGGGAAGGGCTATCTAACCCTAGCCGCCCCACTGCCTTCCCAGTCATCATCACCCACTACCTACCGCACATCATGCCACCTCTACTGCACCAATCGTGCACCACCTCTGCCTGTCACTCCATGGCCGTCGGTTGCTACGACACTCCTTGCAGAGGCCGCCACTACTGCTATTGTGTTTGTTGTCGTTGCACTGATAGGGGAAAGGAGGAGTGTAACATCCTAGTTTTAAGAACCTTTTCGAAGTTTTTAAAATAAAAATAATCATTTGGATTTTTTGAACTAATTAAAGCTTAATTTGCATTTTTAAAAATTAAAAAGATTTAATATGAATAAATTAAAGTATCAATTAATTCAAAACCACTTTTATTTGTGTTCCTTGTGTTGCAAGGAATTTTTCTATATTTTCTTTGATTGTTTTAGAGTTTGTTTACTATTTCTTTGAGCTCAATTTGAATCCTCCTAATTTTTGAAATTCAGAAATCATTTAAAATTTTGGATTTTGCTCTTGGGCAAATCTTCTTTGGCCCAATCTCTTTCTCTCTCATTGGCCCACTCCTTTCCTATGCGCGCTGGGCCCGCTCGCCCACTTGGCCTACTCAGCCTAGCTACTCGCCTGCACCACGCATCACCCATTTGAGCACCTCGCACTACTTTGCATTGCCCATTCACGTGTGCCCTGCATTTCTTTCATGTGGAGTTGCCGATAGGTCGGACCCACCTGTCAGGCCATCTTCGTCTTCGACTGGGATTCTTTTTCATCTTCGTTTTGAGCCACACCATAGCCTCGCCGGACTTCCACTTCGCCTTGACTCCTTGTTGTGCGTGCCTTGGCCACCTCACTATAAACGTGCACATTGTACCATTTGTGCTTTGCTACCGTAGAAATAGAGATTTTGCCACCACCATGATTGCCATATCTGATGAGCAATTTCCATCGTCTCGGTGCTCCTTCACCAAAGCCGACTATCTCCCGAGGTTTATCATGTCCTCCTTTATTCCTTCCGCACCTTGCTGTAGCTCGGAGTTCACCGTACGCCATGATTTGCTCCGCCCAAAGCTCACCATCAGTTGCCCTATCCACCATAAGGTGTCGTGCCGAGCTTCAAAGCATTGCAAACACGCTAGGAGTCTTTTGCGCACTATGCCAAACCCAGCCGAGTGTCCCCTCACTGGTTTCACCTTTGCTGAGTTTGCACCACCGCTAACACGCCAACGACCACCTTACCATGCCCCTCGATCTCATCCGAGCTGTTAGCAAAGTTCACCAGTGCACGCATAAGCTTTTGCCGCCCTCACCAAATTCCGGTGAGCCACCATTGCTATCACCGGAGACGAATACCCTCAGGTATCAGATCCGTCCTAGTTAGCAGTCTGATGTGTCTCGCCACATTAGTGCTCAGTGTCATGCATCCGCCATGCATGTGCCACGCCAGCAAGCACTGCCAACTCACCTCACCACAACCTTGCCACGTCAACATGCCATGTCACCAACCAGGTGTCAGCTATGTCAACACCACATCACCTAGTCAGCCACATCAGCCCTAGCCTAACCCCAGTGCACCGAGTGTACTATAGACCCAAGCCAATCCATGGACATGGTCTATGGACCAATGGCCCACTTGTCAGCCTAATAGCCTTTTTCTAGAATTAATTATATTTTGGAAATCCCAAAATTCTGTGGACCCACTTGTCAGTGACCAAACCCAAATTCCTTTAGAAAAATAATTCGACCAAAAAAAATCAAAATCTATGCTGACTCATAAATAGATTCTTCCTTTAGAAAATAATTCCAAAAAAGCCAAATATTATCCTTTTTTCCTTTTTCTTAGATTTAAATCTTTCGAAAACCCTTTTTCTCCATCTGAACTCTATTTGACCAGATTCTTCCTCCTAAATTCATCTAAAATTGATATCTATCTTTTGGTTTTGGTTTTATTATTTTTGGATTTTATTAAAATTTATTTGTGTTTAATTCGCTTTCTCTCTCATTAGAAAATGTCTTCGAAGAAACAGAAGCAGGACCAGAAGTTCAAGAATTGATAACTGAGCAAAGCCAAGGTAAGTCGTGACCTCTATGATCATATTGAACCTACTATTTTAAATCTATTATTTATTACTTTGTTTTAAATTATCATACATTGCTAATTTAATAAAAACCTTTGTAACTTGTAGTTATCGACCAAACTTGATTAAATTACTCATTGATAATTTGAATATCATGATTTCATTATCACCATAGAATGGGTAATTATCTAGTGATACAATACTAGTGTCCACTTGGGTTGTACGTTTAGTATGCTTAGCCATGCTTATTGTATGTTGGGCTCGTCATCACATGTTGATTAATTAATTAATTTGACTTGATGAGATGTTGAATCATGGTGGTCAGCCACAATTATAAAATTTATGTATCATAACATGGGTAGTGTCATTGATATTTGTTATGCAAAATAGTTTTCATTTAGGTGAGTGATCGTGCAGTAAAAAGGAAGGTTTGAAAGAGGACGGGCTTGAGATCCCCGTATGAAAGAAGACAGGTTTGAGATCCCCGCATGATAGAGGGCTGGTTTGAGTGGACACGACAGGTGGTACACTTCGCTATAACAGTATAAGCAAAAGAGATGATGAAACACTACTACAAAAAGGGTCATCGCAGATGGTTCGGAACTATGATCGTAGACGGTTTTTTGAACCATCTGAATTTATGCGTCAGTGATAATTGGAGATTATCACAGACGATTTGTGAGCTGTTTGTGATAAATACAACACAGTCGGTTTATAACTAGAACCGTTTGTGAAGAACACTATCATAGACGGCGTGAACCAAAAATCGTCTGTGATAATCACACATCACAAACGGTTCTAGCTGCTAACCGTCTGTGATGAGCAAGTATCACATACGGTTGGTAGATAGAATCATCTTTGATGTGTGAGTATCACAGACTGTATTTGGTTTGAGCCATCTGTGATACTCCTTAACAAACGGTTTATACCACAAAACTGTCTGTGATAGTTCATTCTATACCTAAATTTTTCTACTTTTCGACTAGCCTGAGGAAAAATTAACTATGCCATCTGTAAACAAGCAAATACAACACAAATATAGCAATATATTCTATTTCCATTAAGATTATAATCCATCATTACAATATCACAACATAACGAGTAGGTTACCTATAGCACTATATACACAAGAGGACACTTACACATCCTTCATTAAACTACAATCTAAAATAAGTGGTGTGAGAAAATTTTAAAGTAGCAGAAACTAAAAGGCAATGAACACCATTTTCAGCTTCTGTGCCAAAATCAATAGTTTCTATGTCGGTGACTTGGAATAGTGTAGATTTGCCATTGCCTTCTTTCTTTCCATCTTACTTCAAGCGAAATTTCAGCCGCCCTTGTCAATCCCCTTCTCACCCTTGCCGTGCACAAAAGAGTTGGAATAGTACTAGTGGTGTTAGTTCTTCGAGTAGAGAGAGGGGGGTTAATAAGGGGCGAGAGGTGGAAGGAGACTGGTGCCTGCCATTCGATGCAAAGAGAATGGACGAGTGAGATCGGGATTTTAGGGGATATGCCACGGATCAGTGACATGGCAGGGCATCACCGACAAGTCGGATTACAAACCGTCTATGATAGATACATCACAGATAGTTTGTAATAAAAACCGTCTACGATAACGGAAGATATCGTAGATGGTTCTTATGAAAAACCATCGGTGATAATGGCTAAATGGTAGATCACAAAGACAATATATCGGTGCAATGTAAATACCTAGTCTCAAAAGATAAAATAGCAAAGTTTTATATGGCTTATATATGCTCATTTGAAAAGTTTCGATGAGATCTACAACTTTGCAGTTGAGGCAAAACCCAAATTTCGAAGGGAGGACCAAGAAAAAGGGACAGAAATAAAAAACTTGTGATGCAAATTTAGGGCCAAAGATGGTCAATTTTAGGGGTCTCATAGGGCAACTGGTGCAAGTGAGTCAGTTGCTTGGATCAGCCTCGTCGTTAGCTTTCTAACGAATACAAGAATGTCAAAAATGAACAATGTATGCAAAAGTTATGCTCGTTTTACTAAAGGTGTCTCGGAACGACATCCTACTCGGACTCAGGTAGGAGATTATGAAATTTTGGGGAATTGCGAGGCGGGAAACATATCACAGATGGTTTTAAAAACCATCTGTGAAGTATCATAGATGGTTTAAATAAATAACCGTCTGTGAAGTATCACAGATGGTTTAAATAAATAACCGTCTGTGATGTCTGCCATTATCACATATGGTTTTTATCAATAACTATCTGTGAATTATCATAGACGGGTATTAGGAAGAACCGTCTATGATGTATTGTATTATCATAGACTGATCATATGAATAACTGTCTATGAAAATACCACAGACAGTTATTTGTATGAATCGTCTATAATAATTACAGCACAGACAGTTCCTAAGAACCGTCTGTGATGTAAGCATCCAATATAGTCTCTTTTGTAGTAGTGAGATATGTACATGGCATTAATTAAAAAGGTATATGAAAATGAGATAGTTGTAAATTGACACGAACAATTAATATCACATACTATTACTGTTTTATTATATGTTTGCTGAGTCGCGGACTCCCTTATGCTAATGTTTGTTTTTAGGTGATCGATGAAGACAACATGTATGGGGAGGGAGCGGCTCATAATTAGTTCGTACACCAGCATTGTTTCACTTATCACATTAGACAATAAATATTCATTATTAGTGATTTGGTCTATGCAATCTCTTGTAATTGGTTAATAAGTTCCTTTAGAACATAGAGCTATTGATATGGTTGCAATCAAATAAAGTATCATTGGTTAGTCTCAATAATTAGATTATCTTCATTATTTTTATTGCTTCAATTCAATTTTAAGATTTGTTTTACTCAATATCGTCCTGTTTACACTTAAGTGAGTATTTTGTGAAAACTTGGTCAACATATTAATGTTAGTAGTTTGTAAAAGATGATTTAATTTTGATAAATAATAGAGTTAGTGGTGACATTGTAAGCTCATATTGAGACAGGGTGTTACAGTGGGACACTAACGCAGTGAAATATGTTACGTATATAATGGCCTTGGATATGATATATAACCATATCCTTCTGCTTTGGGTAGGCTTCTTTATGCATGCTTAGTTGTTCACAAGCTTGAATTAGCAGTATCATAGCTACGTAAGATATTTTGGTGGTCACAATACACAGTTATACAGCACGATTTTATATGTTTTGTTCGCTGACCGTTGGGTAGTCTAACACTGGTATGGCACCCTATGCTCACATGGTTTGGTAGGTCCGAGTTGCATTCTTATCGGCTACTACTTCCGTTTTTTTTACATGTCATTTTAGCCATCATCATGATCTCTAATATACATTTTTCAATCATTATTTTTTAATTATATGTTTGAAAAGTTATTAAAAATGTGATGATCTGGAAGTATTTTTTATGACAAATCTGCTGGTACAAATTTTATATGACAATTGCAAATTCTTTTGTATATATTTGTAGTTGAATTTTTTAAAGGTTTACTACACGCATTCTAAAACGACAAATACAAAATAGTGGAGTATGTGCCGTTTTTAGATTTTGAACCGGTGGTATATGGTGTTGTAAAGTTTTTCAATCAACCAATTGTATCTCCACTGTATGCTCAAACAATGTCGAACTAAGCTGTACTAGCAACAGCATCAATTGTTAATAGGAGTGGCAAAGTGGGTAAAGTGTAGGAAGACAAAAAAGTTCGCAAACTTTTTGTGAAAATTTGTTTGTATAAGTTAAACCTAAAGCTGAAAAGTAGAACGAAAAGCATATATACCTGTCTCTTTTTGAAAAGACATATACTTGTCTTCTAATGTATAATTTTGACAAGCTGATATATATATATATATATATATATATATATATATATATATATATATATATATATATATATATATATATATATATATATATATATATATATATATATATGAAACCTCTTTTCTACTCCCACGTGCAATTACACCCTATATCATATCTCACAACATAGAGAGTATCTCCCATAACAGAGGGTATGTACGTATAGTATACGAGTATTTAAGATCATCCAAGTGGTATGAACAATTTTTTAGAGGTGGTATATACATTTTTTCGATATACTCTTTCTTATGTGTGTATATGAAGGTATTTACAAATTACACTAAAAACTATGGACTCTCTTGTAATTTTTTTCGTATGGTTCATATTGGAGATCTTATAACTAGTATATGAGTATATTTAAAGTGATAAAGGAGTATTTCAAATTTGTTTAGGTGGTATATATATGTATGTTGTAATTACACCCACCTCTAATACACCACCTAAGCAAACTTGAAATACTCTTTTATCACTTTAGGTGTGTGTGTATACTAGCTGAATGTCTATGCGTTGCTATGGATTTAAAAACTTTTAGAACAAGTTTGTATGCACATTCTAAAATTGTTTACCACCCGTGAGTAAGAACATGTAGTATGATAAATTTTAAAAATTTGTAGCAATGCACGAGCATTCAGCTAATAATAACAATAATGATAAGTAAGAGTAGGATAACTACTCTTCTAGGATTCGTAACATACAAATATTCACTAATCCTCTGGAACAACAATGATAAGTAACAGTAAGATAACTACTCTTCTAGAAAACATACCAAACTTTTTACCACCTGTGACTAATACACCAAGTGTTGGGATTGAATCACACAATCTTCTTTCTTTCTCCAACTCTTACCACTTAACACGAATTACACAGCTTAAATAAGCCTCATGCACACACACACGACCTCCATGCACCCACTAACTCCACTAACTTGGGACTATTCTCATGCCTTCCGAAATCACTCCATGATTCGTACGAGACCACTTCTCACGACCGCTTCAGACGACTATGATCGCTTCACATGATCACCCATATCTTACGACTTCCCTCGTACCTAGATGCTCCAACTACTATAGTGTTTTTCTAAGTACCGAATATGACCACTGCAGCTGCTACAACCACTGCTCCTTATACGACTTACGACCATGGTGTATTACGACCACAATTGCCTTACGACCATTGTGCCTTACGACCACGGCTGCATTACAACCATAGAGCCTTACGACCACAGATGCCTTACGACCATGGCTGCTTCGACCACGTCTACCTTACGACCATGTTGCCACGACCACGTCCGAGCACCGACTGGGTTTTCAAACTTCCGACTGCTGCTTCTACCATGGCGCATCATCTCGATGCTACAACCACAATACATAAGCCTCATGCGCGCACACATGACCTCCACGCACCAACTAACTCCACTAACTTGGGCCTATTCTTATGCCTCCTGGAATCACTCCACAATCTACATGAGACCACTTCTCATGGCTACAACCGCTTCTCACAACCGCTTCACACGACCACCCACGTCTTCCGACTTCCCTCGTACCCAGATGCTCTGACTACTACAGTGTTCTTTCAAGTACCGCTATGACCACTACAGCTTCTACGACGTACGACCATGGTGTCCTATGACTACAACTGCCTTACGACCATAGAGCCTTACGACCACGAATGCCTTACGACTATGGCTGCTTCGACCACGGCTGCCTTATGACCATGTTGCCATGACCACGTCTGAGCACCAACCGGGTTCTCAAACTTCCAACTGCTGCTTTGACTATAGTGCACCATCTTGATGCTACGACCACGGTACATAAGCCTGATGCGCGCACACACCAGGTCCACGCACCCACTAACTCCACTAACTTGGGCCTATTCTCATGCCTTCTGGAATCATTCCACAATCCGCATGAGACCACTTCTCATGGCTGTGACCGCTTCACACAACTATGATCGCTTCACACAACCACCCACGTCTTCCGACTTCCCTCGTACCCAGATGCTCCGACTACTACAGTGTTCTTTCGAGTACTGACTACAACCACTACAGCTGCTACGACTTACGACCATGGTGTCCTAGACCACAGTTGCCTTACAACCATAGTGCCTTACAATCAAGGCTGCCTTATGACCATAGAGCCTTATGACCACAAATGCCTTATGACCATGGCTGCTTCGACCACGGCTGCCTTACGACCACGTTACCACGACAACGTCCGAGCACCAACCAGGTTCTCAAACTTTCGACTGCTGCTTCGACCATGGTGCATCATCTCAATGCTTCAACCACGGTACATAAGCCTCACCTCCGGAGGTTGTGGTGACGCGGTGGGATGGATGCTATGCACAAATCTCAAGGCGCTGGCTCAACCACCGGGACAGCAATGGCGCTCCCTATAGGTCAGATCTGAGAGAGGGAGAGCCATATTTGGAAGAGAGGGATAGCACCGATCAAACCGCATGCTAGAGAGCACTAGAAGGAGACCATCGTGATGAGGGGGAAGGAAGCCATGGCGAGCATGCAACCCACCAATGGGCTGCACAAGCGCTCGAGGGAGACAAGACAACGCGGAACGACAGTGGGCACAAGGGAGCACACCGAGGATGTGGAGGGCATGGAAGGAGGGAAATGGGGGAGCCCTCATGGCGCAGGTGGTTCCGTCGGAGAGGTGAAAGAAGAGGAGAACGTGGAGGAGGTGAGAGAGGGGAGGGGGACGGAGGTAGGAGAGGTTGGAGTTACGGGTGCGAGTTTTGGGGTCTGGAGAACGTGGGGCCGTGGAAACTGCTATGTTCGTTGTGGGGCTGGCTGCATCGATAGAAAGGGATGGTCCAGATGCTTTGTGGTGAGATTGAACGGTTGTAGAGAGTCAAGAGATAACGCACCGACGACCACCAACTCGTGCTTTTAAAGAGTATATATATATATATATAGTATAAATAACAGGGGCACCATGGTGTCTGGGCACCAAGCCTCCCTGCCTTTGGATTGCTTTTAGATATGTGCTAGTGTGATTGAGACTTTCCATCCATGATTAAGACTTTACATCCATGATTGACTTAGCATGCATGATATATTATATACTATTGCACTAGCACGCATCTAAAAGCAATCTAAAGGTAGGGAGGTTTGGTGCCCCATTTCAGCGTCCTATATATATATATATATATATATATATATATATATATATATATATATATATATATATATATATATATATATATATATATATATATATATATATATATATATATATATATATATATATATATATATATATATATATATATATATATATATATATATATATGAAAAATATCTTTTACTCCCGGGTGTAATTACACCCACCTCTAATATACCACCTAAATAAATTTGAAATACTCCTTTATCACTTTAGGTATACTCATATACTAATTATAAGATATTCTAATGTGAACCACACGAAAAAATTACAAGGGAGTCCATAGTTTTTAGCGTATTTTGTAAATACCTTTATATACGTCCATAAAAAAGAGTATGTCGAAAAAAATGTACATACCACCTCTGAAAAATTATTCATACCACCTATATAGTCTTAAACACTCGTATACTACATGTACATACTCCTCGTTACGCGAGACACTCCTTACGTTGTGAGATATGACATAGGGTGTAATTACACCCGGGAGTAGAAAAGAGGCTTCCTATAGGAAAAATACTTTTTACTCCCGGGTGTAATTACACCCACCTCTAATATACTACCTAAACAAACTTGAAATACTCCTTTATCACTTTAGGTATACTCATATATATACTAATTATAAGATACTCCAACGTGAACTACACGAAAAAATTGTAAGGAAGTCGATAGTTTTTAGCGTATTTTATAAATACCTTTATATACGTACATAAAAAGGAGTATGTCAAAAAAATATGCATACCACCTCTGAAAAATTGTTCATACCACCTATATGGTTTTAAATACTCGTATACTACACGTACATACTCTCCGTTACGCGAGATACTACCTATGTTGTGAGATACGACATAGGGTGTAATTACACTCGGGAGTAGAAAAGAGGCTTTATATATATATATATATATATATATATATATATATATATATATATATATATATATATATATATATATATATATATATATATATATATATATATATATATATACTCCCTCCATATCGGTTTTAGAAGTCGTTTAGGACATGATTACGCTTACCAAGGAGTGATTAATTAGGGGGTATTTTCCCCTGTCTACCCTTATTAAATAGGGCTGCAGTTGTCACCTATACAACATATAGATGCGTAGCTCGAGTGGCTAGTCCTTAGCTTCCCAAGGAAGCAGGTCGCCGGTTCGAGTCCCCGCGGGCTCGCTTATTTTTGATGTCGTGATGCATTTTGCATGGCACTGTGCTCGTGGCTGGCGTTGCTTGCATGGATTTCGTCTCATCCAACTACTACCTACGTAGCGCCCGGCGGCAAGGAATCTGGCACCATCTCCATGGAGTCCGGCGCGAGCTCCAGCAACGCCGGCAAGACGACCTTCTCCGCCTCCAGCGACTCCGATGTGATGGAGTCCGGCACCATGTCCATCTCCTGCTCGAGGCCGTCTTCCGTCGTCATGTCCATGGAGTCCGGCACCATCTCCATCTCTTGCTCGAGTCCGTCTTCCGTCGTCATCTTCATGGAGTCCGGTGCCAACGCCGACGTCGAGTCCGCTGAGGCCGCATCCATGGCACGGCAAACGCGAGAGGCGACTGGAGTGCGGCGAGGGCTACCGGCCAGCGGACTGCGGCGAGGGCGAGCGGCCAGCGGCGTGCGGAGGCGGCGAGGGCGAGCGGGCAGCGGCGTGCGGCGAGGACGACGCATGCGTGCAAAGACGAGCGACTGCGGCCAGGAAGGAAGGCGGCGCGTGTTTACTCCTTGACGCGAGCGACGAAGTGGCCGGCGACCGCGCATTTAATTCAATCTCGAGCGGAGAACCGGGGCAGCGCGTGCATGGCTGCATGCAGGGGCAAACGCGTCCAAACTGGACCTCACACGCCGCAACGACTTCCTTTTGCCAAAACTCTCCAACGCCCAGAACGACTTCTAAAACCGATATGGAGGGAGTATATATATATATATATATATATATATATATATATATATATATTAGATTTCTAGTGAAGTAACGTGGAAGTTGTGCTTCGAAAGCTCCATATCCGCTCCCATAAAAATAATGTAAAGTGACAAAAAGATATCAACTGAGAAATAGTGCATTTTAACGATGGTCGGTTTGCTTTGGCCGAGCTATTCTAAGTTATCTCCAGTTCATGCGTTCACAAGAGGACAACACACAGCCGGCCTGAAAAAATTAGTTACAGCACTGACCTTGTCAAAAAGGAACAAACAAACTAGACGCTTCGTTTTCGCAACACTAGTGCTCCATTTTTGTTGCTTTCTTTCCAGCAAGAATTAGACCCTGGAGGATATTTCCAAGCTTACCGGACTTTTAATGGCTGCACATGTTTGATAGATTCCTACAATGCAAACCATAAAGTCAATAGTGTAGTGGTATTAAATATTAATTTCACACAAATAAGAAGTTAATAATAACCCCTTAATTGAAAAATAGATAGCAACAACTCGCAATGTCAACCTTCCGATTGTGTGAAAGGTCATCACCCATCCGATGAGATGAATACAGTTCATTATTGTACTGATCCGACGGTTAGGATCACCAGTTTGCATTCTCTATTCTTATTTGCTGTTACTAATAGTTTTTTGTTGTGGCTGATAGCTAAAAATAAATAGTAATAGTTAAACGAAGTGGCTTTTACAAAGAAGAGGCGAGTGGTGGAGAAGTAGGGAGAGATGCATGTATAAGACAGGAGTGAGAGAAGTGGAGTGCGTAATGTACCTGTGACTTTCTACCTTATCCTTAGAGCGAGTAGAGTGGAGAAATCGTTTGGGGAAGATGAGTGGTCCACCTTACACCAGACACGACCCTTGTAATTAATCTTAAACTATTGACAGCTCCTCTATAAAAGACGGGACCAAGAGACTAATTGAAGAAGCATTCAGACGAAGGGAACCAAGAACAAAGAACGAGAAGACATGGCATGGTATTGACTTGGCTCATCTCAGCGACAGCGAACTGCGCGGCGCCCGAGGTGAGCCGAGCCAATATCACTTCGTGTCCTCTTTCGTTCTGTGACTGCAAACTGTAAGTTCTTGTGACTTCTCTTGTTGTTTCTGTTGGAATTGCTTCCTTGGTTTCTACTGGCATGGCGGTGCACTTTTTAAGAAAGAAAAAGAGAAAAGAAAACAGAAAGAATTATATATGCTTTGTCGAAATATTATTCTGTGTTTGCTGGAGCTGTTTACTTGGTTTGTTCTCTTTCGATCTTTCTATCATGGCATTCATATTATTCTTCTGAGGTTTGCAAGAGAAAAGATAATAAGCAGGTATGAAACGATTATTTGAACAAAATTCACCATGTAACTAGTAGTCAGTTGTGCCATACTATACCCTCTGTAATCTCCTTCTCAAAGGACCCTAGCTCGACTGCCATCCTCAGAACGCAAGCTGAGTTGCCATGGAACCTGCATACGTAATGTTGCAACTGTTCCGCAAGACCTACAATTTGTTGCATGAAATGTTACGAATTAGTTGCACCATGTGTGTAAGTATAACAGAGACGAATAACCTCAGCATATATAGACAGGTGATGCATGGGGATGGCAATTTGAATAAACATATGTTTTGTATCCAAGCATTTCCCTAGGCCCGAGTAGGAGCTTGTTATTTCTTGTGCTCACTGCACCACGCAGAGAGAACTGACAGATATTGATTTCCTTCATTTGCTCTGAACATAGCAAATCTGCCAATTTGTACAACACTGCACCACATGCAATGATCACTGGTAAAACACTTAATTCAGATCTTCACAGGTTATTAACACTGAAGTACCTTCCCCCCTTTTCTTTCTGTAGGCATTAAAAATTCTGATTATGACCATATAGATTGAAACATAGTAAAATATATTATGAATAGATTGGTAGAGATCGAAAACAATTTAAGCAGCACTGGCAAAGAAAACAGAAACCAAATTGAAAGTTTGTCCAAGAAAAAACTAGTGCACAACACTCACAGGTTGTGCATAAAAAGCAAGGTTTTAAATCTCCGGCTATAGCTGCCGCTATAGCCCACTATAGATGTTTTAGACTGATCGAGCTATTTGAGTCCATGTACAATTTAGCCGCTATAGCCCGCTATAGCCTCATTTAGCTCCGCTATTAGCTGTTTGAGAGGTCATCCGCTAAACGTCATAGCCGGAGATTTAAAATACTGATAAAAAGTAAAAGAACAGATAGCACAAGGTGCACCCACATTCGATGGATGAAGGAAATGAAGATAAGGTCGGGCTTTATTCAACTTGTTGTGACCTTCAGTTTTCTGTATAATAATATAATTGTAGAGTTAGCATACAACACCATACTTTCCTGACAAGAAATCATTGAAAAATTGAAAACAATGAAGGCCACAATTTTTCAATTTTCAAAATGAATTCTGCTCACATCACATCTAAAAAAAACATGGATACACAGTACTAACCGAATTGAAAAATACCATCCATGTGTCATTGACATGTGGCCCTGAGCTCCATATGTCATACCCATATTAATCAGATATTGTTGTATTTTGTGATCCGAATCTAGTTGGGTCCGACCACGACTAGCATTTTCGACCACTTGAAGAATTCTATTAGGTTTCGCTCATCAATGCAAATTGGTCAGAGGTTATGATTGAAATCATCTTCATGTTCATAATAGACTTTGCATCGACTTGCATCAAACGTGGTGTGTACGCCGACTGGAATTAGACATGGCTACTCTAGGCGCATCCGACTACAACTCTTTACCGATATCTTCTGAGACTATCCGAGCAATGTGCCATTCCTATCTTTGAGAAGGTTACTATTTCAGTTTTTAAGCATGTCTCTATTTCATTGCTGACAAGGATTATGTTCCTAGTCTCATTTAGGACTCTTGTTTCAAGGCTATTTATATCCTTGTAAGTTGCTTGGTAGAGGCAAGTATAATCATATATAAGCCAAGAACGTTCTATAACTTCTTGTCATATAATGATTCCGTTGATTGTCCATCCGTGATTTTTTACCCGCAAGGGTTTTTCACATTAAATCTTTGTTTCATGTTCTTAACTGTTCTTCATTTGGTTTCATGCTCTGTCTTGTTGATTCATATCAAGTTGCTTATCTGATCATAACAAATGATGTTTTCCAATTTGCTCCTCTTTTCAATACTGAAGTGATTTTCTCCACTACTTACGACTTATGAAAAACTAACATACATATTCATAGAAGAAAGGTAGCTCCATAACAGTTCTAGGAAGGATACACCTTAAAATGTCAGATCGATATATACCGGACTGGCAAAAAGAGCATATGGATAAACTGAACATTGAGTCCACAACAAGCCCTTTGAACAACTTGAGCCAACTAAATTACTTAGGCATGCGGCATGCCCATGTGCCGATGTGCAATATATCCATGAGTTACAACTGCAGTGGATCTGATACAATGAATTAACAGCAATATTAGATGCCAAGCCCTGTCCGGCCAAGATAGCTTTTCTCTTCATAGTCTTGGCTTTTGATTCATTGGCTCAGTTTACCTAAAACCGATGCAGCAATGTACAGCAGGTAAACACAAATTGATGTAATGACCAGACCAGGGTTTTCAAAATCAAATGCCAAAATTTACCAGGGGACCAAAAGTCCTGATATTTCCGATTTTTGGGGATTTTTTTATCAATTTCAGCCGAAAATTTCAAATCGAAATTTGGTTTTTTAATTCAAACGAAAAAAGAACAAAAAATCAGTTCCGGGGGGTCAAACCATAGGGCATGTTTGACAACGGCTACGGCTTACGGCTTTTGGCTGAAATTTTTGAATTTTGGCTGTTTACGGTACAGATTACGGAGAGATAGATACCCACTTGCGATTTTGGATGGTACAGATGTTGGGCTTTTAACGTGTACATCGTTTAACTTGTAGACCCCGTATTGAGAAAATACTTCGTTTGAAAGTTAGGTACTGTAGCAAAAGTCAAAAGCCACCAGTTTCGAAGGAAAAGAAGAGGCTCATACACCTGCGGTCTCCTAAAGGAAACGCCTTACCACCACGCTATGCGTGCAAAGACGTGGTTGGGGTTGATTACAAATTTCCCTTATATTTGACAAAAAAAACATTCAAAAATGAAATTTTTTCAGCGGCACCGAACTTTACTAGGGGTGCCGATAATTCCGATTTTTCTGAAAATCGAATGATTTTTGGCCCCCAAAAAATCCCTAGACCAGACCTGGTATAATTTTATTTTGACCATTGACATCTCCAACATGCTTGGTATTGCTTTACTGCGGTTCAGCGTCGTCACCTAAATACTGGCCTTCTCGAGTAGAGCACTAACCAGATCTCGACGGTCTTCTTTACAAAGTTGCAAATTAAATACTCCCGGGTACCCTCCTCTACTTTTAGCCAAGTTGGTAAATTTCTCTCACCTTGCTTATTACATTAAGGTACTATTCAGTTTGTATTACCGGTCTTTAGAGTCTAGATATCTTTATGTCGGAGTATGCAATTATGTGAGACAATGTAAAATTCAAACAACTAACATGAGCTTGGAAAATTATCCAAATCGGAATTTTATATGATTATCCACGTAACTGTGAAACAACTTTTGATTTTCATTAGGATACACACTTTAATTTGCAGTTGCAATGAAAAATATAAGTTACAAATTAAAGTGATGCAGAGCCTTTCACTAGTGAATGAGAATTACCACCTTTAGATTTACATAGCTAATTTTAAGTTTTTAGCAATATATCTTCTTTCAGGAGGATAATAAAATCTGCTACATTTGCCATGCAATGCCATGGTGATTACTCCATGCAAAGACAAAAGGTACGGCACAAAGCAATATATGATGGTTAACTCCTTAAGTCGAACACAATGATGTCTTTTTCATTTTAAAAAATGTTTGTACATAATGAATATTTCTGCAAGAGCGCATTTGTAGCATCCTTTACTTGTAAATAAAAAACTTGGGGATTCTAAATAATTGCTATGCCATTCATCAAACAAGTTATTTTGTTTCTTGTGTGCGTACCTCTGAACATGTAAAACATGGTAAAATAGGAACAGATAATTTAACGTTGCTAAGCATATATAAATGCTCAAGAGAGATTCTAAAATATTGCCGGTTAAAAATGTATTCAATTATCGTTTTTCTTTTTGCGATGAAAATATCGTGTTTGGTTCTGTGTTTACCAATTTTGGGGGTAACTAACTGATTGGATAGTGTACAATATTTTTATACTGTACATGCATTTCATGCATGCAACCATGCATCTGCAGACAATTGAAAGGCTAAAGCTTCAACGAGTTTCTGCGACACAAGCTGGACCGGAAGAGCAATGCTGCGAGATTACTGGGTCATAGTTATACTGCCAAAACAAATTAACCAGTTTCCCTGACTCCAATAAGCCTGCAATAAGTTGCATGCTCCATAGGCAAATCCTCAGCCTATTTTTCTTCAACTTGGTGGCCAATTTTTCAGTTGAAGCTGAATTCATATAGTACTTGAAAACATTTACTTGCGCTGACAAGAACATCAACAATTCATTACTTGTCATTCCATAAGCCATGGACTCCTGGCATGAATGCAAATGTACATACATCGTGGTGAAGTGATAGGCAGTTTTGGCAAAGCTGGTTCTATTCCTTCAATCCAAACAAGTGAAGTATCTAAAGAGGCAGCGCCTGAACCAAGAAGCTACTCTCACAGCTCGGTCCGGGAGCTGCGCCCGGAACGTCATCCGGGGCTCGCTGTCCTCCTCCATCCCGTCCATCGTCTCGGCCACCCGCGCTGCCGCGGCCGCGAGCGTGGCGCAGTTGCGGCGTACCTCGCCGAGCCCCAGGATCGAGCCCTCCCGGCGTGGCTCACGTTGCGACTTGGGCTTTAAAGTTGGTGGTGGCTTTAGGGCTTTGCGGGTAGAGAGCATGTACTAGAGACTAGAGAGGGTTTCTTGTAGAGCAGAGAGAGATGGCGACGGCGGCGGGGGAGACGGCGCCGGCGCCGGCGCCGGCGAAGGAGGTGGACAAGAAGGTGGAGCTTATGAAGGAGGTACGGCCAATTTCCCTACTGTTTGTGTGTGTTGTTGTTCGTGTACTTCTTGCTTGCCTACCTTGTTGCTGCCGTGCTTCTTCTTGTTCGTCTTTGGATTTGATTGGTCCAAGTACATGTACAAATTTTCTGCGTGGATTTGGTTCGATTTGTGAAGGTAAGAGCGCACCACGTGGCGACCGGCGAGCTCAACAACCTGCCTCCCTCTCGTGTTAGCCTCCTCGCTTCTTCCTCTTCCTTCCCATATTTTTAGATTAAGGAATATAACATTCCGGCCTCCACCATTCACAAGTGAATAAGTATAGCCAATTTCAACACACCCATAGTACTTAGACTACAAACCACCACACGGTGTACAAAACACGGAACAGAGAAACGGAACTCAAGTCCCAATCCTATTCCTACCTCATTACATAACTTGCTAAACAGAACCAAATTCTCTGTTGTCTTCAACAAGCAACTGTATTCCTCTAGTGAAGACAGCATCACTTGATGCATCACATCGATGCTCAACAGGAAGGATCTTCGGTAAGCACTTCATCTTCCTCAACCAAATAGTCCTCTCTTCGGCCAACACCTCTAACCTTCCTCGGACCTTCTAACACAATCAACGGAACTGAAATTGCCTAGCAACGCCTTCATGAAGGTAACAACGCCCAAGGCGCTGACGCCGCCAGTCCACCATGGGAAAGGTTTTCACCTGCAATCAACAACCGGGTGGGGGGACCGGGGAAGGGGTACAGATAGGACGCCTCCAAGGAGGAAGCGGCGTCCGCAAACGTCGCCGTCCAAGCTTTCGCCATGACCTCAAAAAACCCACTTGCCGAAGCTACGCCGGTGACGAACATGGCACCGCCCATCGCGCACACCGCCATCCTGGCCTCCAGCCTCCGCAACTGCGGCCCAAGCGAGGCCTCACCGCCGCCGCCGTGCAGCCCACCCACGCCCTCCGCGCCACCGCCGCCCATCCACTCCTCACGGAACCAACGCCGCAGCACGGCCGCCCATTAGGGCGCCTACGAACTGGCCCCGGCCGCCGCTTCCGGGGATGAGACAGTCCCCACCGGAAGAAAAAGCACCAGACGGAGAGGACCCTCGTGCAGGCCAAGAGGAACAAGACCTCCCCGATGGGACACCACCGCTCCCCCGCCCGGATTCCGGCGCCGAGAGAACTGACCAAGCTCCCACGCATCGCGACGCTGTAACCGGCGACGAGAGCGCCGGCTTCGAGGCCGAGAACTCAGCCACCGACGAGGTCGACGAAGCAGCCACATCGGCCGGCCAGACTCCGGCGAGGATGGTCTAGGCGCGAGGGTGAGACGCCGCCAACGACGCGCGCCCCTCCTACGTCGCGATGTCGCCGCCGGCGACCTCCTCAGGGGCCCGGCCGCCGCAAGCCCATCGGCCAGATCCATATACCTTCACTATGTTCTTGCAATCTCCGCGTCAATCTTTCTTGGAAGTTCCAATGGCAATTGGCCAGCGATGAACCGGTGACGTCGTAATTTCAAAGCAATCAGACCATACGATACCACTAACAACTCACCGATTTGTGTGCAAGAGAGAACCGCTTGGCTGTTCTGAAACTTGAGATCGCTTGCTTGCCTCGTTGCCCTGTTATCAAGATGTCTTGGATTGACGCAGGCGGTGTACCACAAGACCTGCGACATCTTCTTCCGCAAGAGCGTCGAATCGGCGGTCACGTCCGAGCAGAGGGCGCTCATTGCATCGCACAACTTCGTTGCGCCTTTTCTCTCTTTCTGCTTGTTAATGCGACCATTACCGTGCTAACATGATCCTGTTCTTCTTATACCTGGTTCCTTCTCCTTAGAGCATCTTGATCTGGCGAAAGCTTGGCTACAAAGGCTGGATCAGGCCTGAAGGACACCAGCAACCATTAGCCTGAAGGCCTTGCTGGGAATGCTATGGGAGATCGATAGAGATAGAAACGATTGCGATTGATACGGGGTGTAGGAGTTCAGTCCTTTTTCCCCTTGCGGCTGATCAGAGACGCTTGCGGACACACAGGCTGCGTAGTAGTAGTAGTATATAGGAGTAGAGTACGCCCCTTGATCTCTTAGATCCTTCTCTCTTTTTTTTTTCTTGTGTAAGAATTGGAAACTTTTACTGACATGGAAACTATTTGTTACCGAATACAATTTATTATTGAAATATTTTGTGCACGTGGATATCAGTATGATGGGGTTCTATCTGATTTAAGAGCTAAAAAGAGAGTTGTATTTGTTATTGAACTTTTATGTCTAGTTTGATTAATCTGTACAGTTATAATCTGGACACACAAAATAAGTTATAATTTGGACAAACCATGTATGGTTAATAAGAATTTGATTAATGTGTGTAACCATGTATATATGGTCCCTAAGGCATGGTGTTGCCACTGCCATGGTGTGTGCGTGGTTTGGGCTGCAGTGCACTATCTACATGTGTGCGCAAGATATGGAGAGGCAGGCGCTTAACGTTTTCAGGTTGAGGCTTCTTGGAGCAGAGGTATGGCGGAAACTCGTGCATCTTTATTCCCTTATCATTTTATTCATGATATCTCTCCTTAGATTAGGCTTGCGCTTGCAATTGTGTGTGAGGCTATTAGTTATTTTGCAAATCATCTGCCATGAGCGGCAGAATGCTTTTGCTTGTCTTTTTGGAAGATTTGTTGTTAGACATGTGCACGTCAGCACTTGGTTCTCATCATGTGTAGGTGAATTTTGTTGAAACAGGTAAGGGCAGTACATTCTGGGATAGCAACGTTGAAGGATGCCAATTCGGAGGCCATCCGTGACTGGGTCACTAATGTAGAGAAACCGAAAAACATCTTTTAAAAGGCCATCCGTGCGTCGGTGGTCGATATTCTGTCTGCATATCATTTGGCTTCACTAGAGCACAAGTAGAGGTGATTCTTCATCTCTTCAGTTGGTAGATTCATCACTGTTTACTAGAGTTTGTGAGTGTTACAAGCATTATTGTGCAAAAGCAAAATACTACAATGCTAGAATCATGTCGCTCTCCAGTAGTAGTGTGGCCATGCTGTAAGTATGAGTGCGAATGACTATAATCGCTTATGCTTTTATTGACCATTTTCATGATCCCGTTAACTTTTAACACATGTAAGGTGAATTGGTTTTAGTTTGAGGAATACTAATGTGAATTTCGTAGAAAGGTGAAGTGATCTAGGATAAATTTATGGAATGCTTCAGTGAAATACATTTCATATGTCATTCATTGAAAATTTAGTTTCACCATGTGTTACCATGAATTGATGTGAATTGATGGTCTCACGGAAAGTGCTTCTATGACAAGATAATTAGATGATTGGTGTTCTTCAGGAATTTATATGTCCAACTCTAATCCTTTTTTGTGTGCTTCTCATGTATATTCTTATCAACGTGTTAGAAATTATCGTACTGTGCAACTCTAAAGGCTAATCATGTTTGCCTTGTTTTTAGAGGTCAGAAGATACAAATATGGCAAGAACTAGGAACTTGTTACAAGAACATAAGGATTAAAGAAGATGGAAATCACCAAGTCATATTGATAAATCTTACGACGACGCTTGATCTCGGAGGCAGCTTTGAAGTGTGAGAACTAAGTCATCTTGGAAGAAACAGAAGGTCTAATCTAGAGAAGTTGAACCATATCGTTACGTACAAACGATTGTTTTGACTGCTAAGACAGGTTTCCTACATATGCTGAGATGAGAATTGCGTGAACATGGATGATAATTGCTATTTTGTTCCTACTTGAACACTTATGTGTCAGGGATCGTAGTGTTATGTCTTAAAAAAACTTTGATTTGACTGTTGCATCATATATCAAAGGAAATTCAATTCCTCATGCTTTTTAAAACATGTGGTATGTTCTATTTTGAATCTGTTGCATCGCACAGGCACTTGACTAGTACAAGATAATTATAGGATCCAAGTATCTAGTAATTTGTATCTTCTGATTGGATTACGGCACGGTTTCCTTCCAACCGCAGTATTCTTTCATGTTTAATTTGGAAGAATAAGTCCATAGCCATTGTATTGTTTGTGAGTTTCCCAGTTGTCTTTGGTTTAGCCTTTTGGGGTTCTACGGTTATCACACTGATTGCAAACGCTTGGAGTTTCGTTCTGATTGCAATGATTGGGTTGGATCTATAAGACGGCACAAAAGTTTCCGATTCTACTATCAGGAAGTTCCTTCCGACTGCATAGAGATTATGCAAGCGGCAGCAGTAGTTTCCTTATTGGAGTAGTTTTCTATTGGATAAGGAAGAGTTTTTAACACTTATAGCATATTTTAAGACTGTATTTATAAGAATGTCAGTATATGCACGACAATAGCAAAAATGTCTGTTTTGTTGTTCAGTCACCGGACGGCAGCGCCATGAACGTGACACCTAACCGAAGGAGCCTCATGGCAGTGCGATAAGCGCCTGTCGCCTAGCAACCGTGTGGCCAAGTCACTGCTACCCAGCCACCATTTTCTCCGGTTAATGTAGAATTTTCTACCCTTTTTTCTGATCAATACAAGAATTTTTAGCCTTTTTTATCTCTTAGAATTAATGTAGAGGCTCTAAAGGATAGGATTGTTCAAACCCGGGTTTCACGGTTTTGTCAAAACCGGTGAATGGGTCAAATGCATCATCACCAACGCAGGTACTGTTATATGCATGCCATTTTGTACACTATCAACGGGCCAAATGGTTTTGGGAAACTCTTTTTGGGCACCTTACTAAAATAGCCTGTGATTAGTAAAGATAAAGAAAGATGCTAACTGTGACGTCTCCTTCGAACTTCTAGCATTGCAAAGGTAGGTTAGATAACATGTACATGCTTTTCTGTGCGGTGATGCTTAGGGGCAGGATCAGCTCAAGTTCAAGTCCCGGACTGAGCCAGTTACTCTTAAATTAACTTTTAGGTTAACTCTATTTTTTATATAATTTTTATAAATTTTGTATAGGCTTTGATTGCTAAACCTTGGGTTATAGTTCAGATAGCCTAAGGCCTGATTTCACCACTGGTGATGCCATTACAAGTTTGTTGCGAGCAGATGGAAGAGAAGCGAATTCTTTGGCAAATGTGACTTGTCACGATTGGAATGTGCTCATTTTATCTTGAGTGGCTTGACACTGCGTCAAAGGGTACCACTTTGTCCGCCTCTTATGCTGGTTTTTAGTTGCTTTTTTATCCGGATGTGTCAATTTTTCGCCTCTTACAGGCTCCCAGCATGGCAGGATACAAAGCTTGCATTTTGTTAGTCTCGTTGCGCCGTTCAAATTTTGGCGCATTGCTACCGTGATGCATGTAGTGCAAGGTGGTTCGATATTGCAATCGACCACACATCTGCTCTGTGGTTCAGATCAAGCGCTACTACGTTAAAATCACTAGCATGAAGTGAGAGACCATGTGGAGATATCTCTATGTTTGTGATGAGTAATTGACGTTTGAGTTAGAGAGTTTGAGTTTGTTTTGGGTATTTATGCTTCAGTACCTTTCACTAATGTCAATGTTGATTATGCTATTTCGAGCGGTGTTATGTGACAGTTTGCTTGTCTGTGTGGCTGCAGGACTTCAGAGCTAGGTCATGATAAGGCGTGGGAGGACCGAGACTAGGCACAGGAGGTGTTGATGTCCAGACGGTCGGAGACGCCGAAGATGATCGAGACTACTGAGGTGGTTGCAAGCCGGGGGACAAGGAACCGGAGCTGGAGCTACTGAAGGTGAACACGACGGGCAACGGCGAGATGGACCGGGACTATGCTCAGGGAGAAGCTGAGGTCCAGACGGTTAGGATGCCGGGTGCGGTCGTGCGAGGACAGGAAACTTCCGGGAAAGTGCTTGAGGGGCAATTCGGGAAAATTGACTCATGCCTGAGGAAGCGGGTTCGGTTGAAGTTGATGGGTTGGAGACCCGGTAGTAGAAGGAGGAGGTTAGGGTTTGGAGTGGTATGCTTGGTTTCCCTCCATCCTGGTTCCCTCTTTCTCCTTTGTGCAAGAGGCATGTAGTGGGTGTTAGATTGCACTTCTTAATTTTCCTTTTGTGGATCACTCAAAATGTGAGTGGGTTTTGCCTCATGTGAGTGTGTGAAATCAAGGAGTGCAGGAGGGCTGTCACTTCTTGATTTGCCATATGGGGTGTGAGCTCCTGCCTTCAAATATAGGCTGTGTTCTAAGCTCTAGTTACAAGTTTTGGGGGGTATGAAGTGAGCTCAGGGTGTGTGTTCTTCTCTGAAGAGAAGTATGTAGTGAGTGGTAGACACCTCCTGATCCCAATTGCGTATGGGGCCGTGGTGGAATGGCTGTAGAACACTTCATGTAAACATTCATCTCTCCTAATCAATATGAGAAATGTTGTGCCTGAGATGATTTGGCTTCCTGTTTTCCTTTCTGTGTTGTCTGTCGCCTATTCTTTCTTTCTTCCCTTCGGTTGATTGAAGTGTTCTTGGTGTAGCTGCAAAATCTTCTATGCTCTGGACTGGATATTTCCTCAAGGCCCCTTGGCCAGCTTATATCCAAGAGCAAATGTTTCAAATCACTGCTTCCTTTCCAGGATTTTGGTCTACTGCATGTCCTCTGTTTGCAATAGTATAGGGTTTGAAAGCAGGGGAACCTTGGCTCCTCTTGATGTCTAGGGAAAAGAGGTTCTAGCTCTATTCTTTCTTGTCTGAGGATGCTTCTCTAGTGTATTTCAGATATTCATGAGCAGAAGACTAAAGAATCCTGAGCCATTTGCATTTTATCTCTCTTGCTGTCTGTTTTCAGTAAAATCAGAAATTTCAATTGTGTTTGGGTTTTTGTCTGCTTTCTCTTCTCTCTGAAATTAATTTGTTGTTTAGTTTAAAGTCCTTGTGAAGGAGGCTTGAGAAGAGCAGTAAAAATCTCACAAGATTCCCTGAATTCAACAGATTTTAGTATTTATTGTGCAGTTGCATTGCAGCCGGCAACTTTGCTCTGTTTTCAGGGGGCCGGTCAAACCGCTAGGGTTTGGCACAATCAGGCCGGTCTGTACATGGCGGTCTGACCGGCGGCAGCCTGGCGGTCAGACCGGCCTGGGCATAGCGGTCTGATCGGCCAAGGATATGCAGTCTGACCGGCTGATGCACTGCAGTTAGACCGGCCTCATGCAGTTTATCTGCACTCTGATTTGTCTTGTTTGCTCTGTCTCACTTTAGTTTCTCTTCTGTGTTCTTTCTCCAGTGAACTTTCATACTCATTGCTTCATAGCTCTCATAGCCATCGGAGACGGAGTTTGTGGATATTTGAGGGCAATTTTTAAAAGGCATCATTTACCCCCTCTGTTGCCATTTTCGATCCTACATAAAGCATCAGCAATGTGCCTCTGCAGAAACGCTATGTGAGCATGCGAAGAGAAATCAAACCGGAAACGAATTTTGGACAGTGCTCGAAGCATAGCACCAACAAACAACGCACTGTATACTTCAAGTGCGCAACAATGTTTCAGCTCTACGACGTTCTTTTCTTCAATTTTTGGAAAGAGCACACTGGTATTGGCAGCGTTGATGAAGTCGCTACGAGGAAACTCCAGTTTGTTTGGCAAATGAGGATATTAGATACGGCCTGCTTCACAAAAAGTGTAGGACCTCCTAAAGCCGCACAAAAACAGACAAAGAAATGTACTGATGAGCTCTCTCTTGATGATGTGTACTTTCCGTACTGAGAACTACCACTTGATGTTTGTATACCGCCTATACTGATGCGCTCCGCCCCTGCTTGATGTTTGTGTGCTTCCATTATCTACAGATGTCCAGACAGACCATGCTGATTGCAAGGATTTAGTAGTCCAGTCGATGTGCAGAAGGCTACCTGAGAAGGAAAAGAAATACAAGGATCAGGTATTCAGGTTACAACCACAAGCCAGATTAGCTGCATAGTTAGGCAAGGATATTGCCAAATGAAAAGCTAACTATATCAATTAGGAAGAAGAACTATCTGTATGTTGCTTGCCAGCTTTAACAAAATTAGGTAAAAATGCAACACAATGTACAATAGTAAGAGGAAACTGCAGCAATGTGTAGCACAGCACCTTGCCCAGACATCAAACAAAACATTTCACTTCTCCACGTGCTAGCAAGCATTGTGCTCACCAATACAAGTTGTATTGAATGGAGCAAGAATAAAACATAGTACTTGGTAAATTATATGTTCAACTCACTTTAGAATGAGATAAGAGGAATCACTACTACAGAAATCGACATTACAGACGGTTCAGAAACGTCATCACAGACGGTTTTCTGAACCGTCTGAATTTATGGGTCAGTGATGATCGAAGGTTATCACAGACGGTTTTCGAACCGTCTGTGATTATTAGATATCACAGACGGTTTTTAATTAAAAACCGTCTGTGATTATCAGATATCACAGACGGTTTTTAATTAAAAACCGTCTGTGATATCTAATAATCACAGACCGTTTTTAATGAAAAACCGTCTGTGATACATATCACAGACGGTTTTTACTTAAAAACCGTCTGTGATATTCCTTCCTCCTAAACCAAAATCTATTTCTGTTTATTGGCTAGCCTCAGGAAATGCTAGCCATGCCCTCTGAAACAAGCAGATAATCACAGACAAAAAACATACAATTCACACATCTCATTTGCTTTCAGGTACATTTCGCAGACATAAAACATCCAATTGACATCGCACTTCATCTCACAGACATAAAGCATGCATCCATTTCGCAAATCAATTAATTGAATTGAACTGAAATATCCATTAACAAATGCACAGTTACAAAAGATCTACACTGCATTTACACTTAGTGATAAGACCAATAGGAAATCAGTGTGCGCAGTGGAACCGTCCTTCTGGCTGTATGACTTGAGTCAGCAAAAAGAACGCTAACTCTGATTGAACCTCTCGAAGCTCAGACTGTTTCAATGCAGTTGACGGGATTGATACAGCCTGTCGATAGGAATATCAATGTACATATATATGTAACGTGATAAGTATGAAGTAATTATGGGAAGAGTGACAAACCTTGCGATTGGTGACCCTCGAGGAATCGAGGAGTAGTTCCATATGTTGGCAAACGTAGTATCCACATGTGTTGCCCGGCTGCTGCTGGTGGCACTGCAAAAAATGGAATGTGTTAGTTCAAAAGGCATTAGTACCATCTGTTGCATAGGATTAATTAATGTGAAATAGCGAATACCTTAAAATCTCGAACATGTGTCAGCAGGCCGTTGGCCCCGCGCTTCGAGTCACCTCCCTTTTCAATGTACATCGCGAACGCCCTACGTAATTCGAAAAGGTTAACCTTAATCATTCGGAAGGAAAGAAAGAGTACAATGTAGATATGTATGGGGAATATGTGCTTACCTATCGATTACTTGGCCGACAATTGTGAAGTCCATTTTATTCTTACTTAGGGAATCAAGGTAATATACCTTGTTCCATTTTGGTACAATTACTATTAAAATCCAATGAAAGCTCTGATTGAAGGGCATAAGTACATAGTCCTTATTGCGACAACTCAGCAGGCCTGATGCAATGTACCTCTCGACGAGGGATGCCTCCACGTCGATGGTAGTCTTGGTGACCAATTGTGGGTCCAAGAAACCAGCTGATGAGTTCGATACTCTAGCTTTAATCAGCATGTGTCTATATATATACACACGAAAGCAAAAAATTAGATATGGCATTTATCGGTATGACATTAACGGAGACTGTGATTGTACACACTTACAGCGTCCAGCATCGAACGATTGAGACGTCAAGAGCGTTGAGCATGAACAGCTCGAATAAATCCTCAAAGGCGACCACGAATGTACACTCTTGAAGATTGTGGTGTAAATCTTCCTCGGAGAATTTGACAGTGATACTTGAAGTCCGTTCTCCCTCTGGCTTATTGGACTGCTGCATATACCACGTGTGCAATTGCATGCAACTATATGGTAGCTTTTGGAGGGCTTTTTGCTCGAGCAACGGCTCGCCAAGCACGAATTTGCGGGCCAAAGGGTGGTACGGAAGATCATCATTGGTCTTCTTTGCTTTGCCCTTGCTGGCCTTGCTGCCTCGGCTATGGGTCGACTTCACGGAAGTCGACTTTGAAGGTAGCAGCGGTGCAAGTTGCTCTGGCGAGAATAGGGCCCGTGGAGATAGCACCGTTGTAGTATCCGGTGGTGGAACCGACTGGTCTTGTACTGGAGATGGCACCAGTGCATGTTGCTCTGGTCCTGCCACCGGTGAAGAAGCCTCCAGGAAGATGTCGCTTTTGGGCCACTGGATGAATGTTCCAATGGCCTGTCCTAGAGTCACGATCTCGTCGTTGGGGGGCTTCGGTAGCGGGACCACCTCAAAATTGACATACACACCATCCACATTAACTTTTGCGAAGCCTGGCGCTAAAGCTTGGCCGTGCACCATGGCCCCGTTACCAGACGAATATGCCTGGCCCCAAGCAGCGTACAAGGGAATGGCGCCATATCTCACTTGGAGCTTGCAGTTCGTAGGCTCCTACATAACGATACAAAATTAGCTACTCGAATAGGCCTACCAATGGAGCAAGCATTCGAGAGGTAATAATTATTACCAGGATGTCGTCCACAGGAAATTTGGACTGGGTATGCGTCGGATTGGACGCGCAGCTACTCGGACGGTTGTGCGGGCTACCTAGCATAGCAGCGGCGGTGGCGGCCTGCTGACTTTCTGTCTGTTTCCGCACCTCTTCTCTGATTACTTCACCCATCTGAGCAAATAGCTCCTCTCGAAGAGATTCCTTGATCTCTTCTCGTAGCTGCTCCTCACGCTCGGCTTTGTTTCTCTTCCTACGCCGATACATTCCGGAGTCATCTTGGAAACCATGTTTCCAAGGAACGTAAAGCCCAAGGCCTCTCGTACGACCCGGGTGCTCCTTGTTTCCCAGGGCCACGGAGAGCATATCATTCTCCCTTGTTCCCTGGAATGATCCCAGGGTAGATTCAAAACTCAGCTCTTCCTGCAAGAGCACGACATGTCATTTCAATTCGTACGAAGTTGTGGAGTAATTACAAGCTACGTAGTTCGATCGATATCTTACCAAGCGCTGGGACACTTGCTGGTCTGCAGGGTTTCGAAAGGAGACGTCCCCCGATGTCGTTGTAGATGACCTTGCTCTAAGCCAATTTCGAGCGCGGTCATCCGGGATATTGGAAAACGGCGGGGCGATGTCCTCTGCAGCTGCCAGCTCATCCTCCAACCTCCACTGCGGGATTTTACCCGCATACCCAGCTGTGCCAAGTCTGTGGGGGTGCGTGTTTTTTGCCTGGAGGGCCTTGTGCGCCACACTTGTACTTTTGAATTCTTCGGTCGTTTTCATCGCCTTGAACTCTTCCCATTGTGATTCCAGGAATGGGTATTTAGTAAAAGGCGTTTCGTCCGTCTCCACGTATTTCCTGACAAGCGTGCTCTTGAAGTTCTTCCATGCTTTGCACGCCGCTTGGTAGGTTTGTCGTTCCACAGCGTGTAAGTGTTCTTCTGGGAACTCGAACGATGCCAAGATTTCGGTCCACAGGTCACGTTTCCGAGTGTCAGGCACGTTCTTCCACGAATTGTATGTGATCTCAATTCGTTGTCGTGCAACTATTCCGACCATGGTTCGGAATGCGTTTACCGCTTGCTTAGGAAGGATAGGGACCCCAGCTGCGTTTACCGCTGTGATGGTCTGTCGGCTCTGAGGCTTCTTTGATAGCCCTCTTCCTTGGCGTCTTGATGTTGGAGCGGACGCCTCCGGCGATGATGATGAAGAATGCGCGGGTGACATGTTGCTCATTTTGTGGGTCTATTAAGATAAGATGAGAATGTTCAAAGTGAGGAAGCACGAAAAGTCAAACATGATGCTCAATGTTCGGAAGAGAGGAGAGGAGTAGAGGGAAGGGGGAGAAGGGAGGGGGTGATGTGGACACAGAGAGGGGTTATGTGCCTATACTATATACTACATACTATATGTGTATATACATACATATACATATACATACCTACATATATACATATACATATACATACCTACATATATACATATATAATGGTAGCAATATGAAGCAACAAGCAACAAGCATCAATAATAGAATCAATAACAGTCTCAACATGAATATGTGCTCTCAAATTGTAGGGTTGCACAAGATTAATCTTGGCCGTCCCGCTACTAAATCATATACTCTTCCTTGATTGGTTATGCCAAATAATGAATTCAGTATTTTGAGCTCTAGATACAAACTCTAAAATCTCAAGATCAAGATATATTTAGCATGCATATATTCAAACAACAGTATTCATACAGATCAAGACCACACAAGTTAACTTTGCCCAATAATTCAGTCTTTTAACTTGTCAAGATTAAATCCGAACAGATCAATTTAATAACATGCTATAACCTGAAAACTGCATGAACCGACAGCTATTAGAGCTCAAGCACTGAATGAACCAATCTCAGTATATGATTTTATCATCATCGAGCAACTGTAGTAAACAATTAATGTACCAAATAGCAAACTAATTAAGCTACTGCAGTAAACCCTAGTCCATCACAGAAAGTGCTCACAATGCAGTCGGTAATCGAGGGGAGGTGGCCGGCGAGGGGCTCGACGGAGGCGGCCGGCGAGGGGCTCGGGGAGGCGGTCGACGAGGGTTCGGGGAGGCGGAGGCGACGAGGGGGTCGACGGAGGCGGTCGACGAGGGGCTCGGGGAGGCCGAGGCGACGAGGGGCTCGACGAAGGCGGCCGGCGAGGGGCTCGGGGAGGCCGAGGCGACGAGGGGCTCGACGAAGGCGGCCGGCGAGGGGCTCGGGGAGGCGGTCGACGAGGGTTCGGGGAGGCGGAGGCGACGAGGGGCTCGAGGAGGCGGAGGCGACGAGGGGCTCGACGGAGGCGGCCGGCGAGGGGCTCGAGGAGGCGGCCGACGAGGGTTCGGGGAGGCGGAGGCGACGACGGGCTCGGGATTTACTTGGATCTAGATCGAATAACTGCGCAGCGCACAGGGAAAACCCTAGCCAGAGGGTATATATAGGGAGGTTATCACAGACGGTTCTAACTCAAAAACCGTCTGTGATATTAATATCACAGACGGTTCCAAGTCTAAAACCGCCTGTGATAGTATAAATATCACAGACGGTTCTAAGTGTATAACCGTCTGTGATAGTCATATTATCCCAGACGGTTTTAAACTTAGAACCGTCTGTTTTATTGATATCACAGACGGTTCTAAGTTTAAAACCGTCTGTGATAAGCCTTTGCGACTGTAGTTATTAAGACAACACCAATAACCACAGCTGCATTCATATCCACCACCAAACAGCTGCATTCATATACAACACCAACCAGCTGCATTCATATCAACCATCACATGTGCATCACACATATACATAAATGCCAATACTCATATACATTTTGTCACACATTTTCACATATACATCTCAAAATCGACTACATCACACATTTTCACATATACATCTCAAAATTGACTACATCATACATTTTCACATATACATCTCAAAATTGTCACACATTTTCACATATACATCTCAAAATTGACTACATCACACATTTTCACATATAGATCTCAAAATTGTCACACATTTTCACATATACATTCTTATTGTACTTGCTTATTTCCTTTAAAAATTAGCCCTTCATCATGATCAATGCGTACGTAACTAGTTTCGTCACGTTGTTCATCGTCGACCCTTATGCCATTTCCAAAAGGAGGTAACTCGTCAAATTGATTGTATTCCTCCTCGTCCACTACATTCTCCACTCCGACAATTCTCCTTTTTCCATGAAGAACTACATGGCGTTTCTTATTTGCCGGGTCGGTTACATAGAAAACTTGAACAACTTGATTGGCAAGTACGAATGGTTCGTCTTTGTACCCGACACGTTGGAGGTCCACGGTCGTGACACCGTACTTGTCAACCTTCACCTGTGGGAGATGCACCCAACGGCAGCGAAATAAGGGGATCTTGAAAACCACATAGTCGAGCTCCCAAATCTCTTCTATTAAGCCATAGTACGAGTTTCTCGACCCATCGGTACTGAATGCATCTATGTGGACTCCGCTGTTCTGGTTAGTGCTCTTGACATCCTGAGACTGCGTATAGAATGTGTACCCATTTATGTCATATCCTTGCCATGTCACAACTGTAAATGTCGGCCCTTTTGCCAACCATCTCAGCGTCTCACTCGGCGAGCTCCTAGCAATTTGCTCCTTCAACCATTGGTTGAACCAACGGTTGTGTTGCCTCATGATCCAAACATCCGGCCGCTCTGGATTCTGTTGCCGAAGCACATCCTTGTGCTGGTCCACATAAGGCGCCACTTCAGTCATGTGTTGCAACACCGTGAAATGGGCTTGAGTATACGTGTCCATATCTGGAGTGATTGCTTTCCTTCCGATAGTTCCGAGACCCTTCAGCCTCCCTTCATGACGAGATTGAGGGACACCTATCGGTTGAATCTGAGCCATATAATCGACACAAAACTCAATCACCTCTTCGCTTGCATAACCTTCGACGATGCTGCCCTCCGGCCGAGAACGATTCCGTACGTAGGACTTGAGAATTCCCATGAACCTCTCAAATGGGTACATGCTGCGTAGGAATACGGGCCCGCACATTTTTATCTCCCACACAACGTGAACAACGAGATGGACCATGATATCGAAAAACGAAGGAGGGAAATACATTTCAAGGTGACATAGAGTCATCACCACCTCGTCCTGCAGAGCATCTAGTCCTTCGGGATCGATGACCTTCTGAGCAATTGTGTTAAAGAAATAACATAGCCTCATGATTGTCTCTCGGACTTTGATCGGCAAAATATTTCTAATTGCAATAGGGAGCATCTGTGTCATCAGCACATGACAATCATGAGACTTCATGCCATTTAACTTCAAATCTTGCATCGAAACAAGTTTCTTCACGTTGCCGGAGTAACCAGACGGAACTTTCACACCATGCAAGCACTGGCACAGTTCTGTTTTCTCAGCCTTGGACAGAGTGTAACACGCAGGGGGAAGGTACGTTCGTCCATTATCAGTGCTTGTCGGTGCTAACTCAGGCCTGATGTCCATGTCAGCCAAGTCAAGCCGTGCGTTGACACCGTCCTTTGTTTTATCACGGATGTTCAGTAAGAGACCAATCAAGCTGTCGCACACATTCTTTTCTACGTGCATGACGTCGATGCAGTGCCGAACATCTAGGTACTCCCAATAAGGTAAGTCCCAAAATATTGATCTCTTCTTCCAGGTGTTCTTCTCATGAGCCCTCAATTTACGTCCCTTTCCGAGGACAACATCTAAATCCTTAACCATATCATAAACCTCGCGTCCCCTTAAATGCCTTGGAGCTAAACCATCTTCCTTCTCTCCGTCAAATTGTTTCTTCATCTTGCGGTATGGGTGAGCCCTCCGAAGGAACCGGCGGTGACGCATGTAGACGGTTTTGCGTGAGTGTCTCAGCCACACACTCTCGGTACCATCTAAACAGTGAGTACAAGCTTTGGCACCTTTTGTACTATGGCCCGATAGGTTACCAAGGGCAGGATAATCATTTATGGTGCAGAACAATAAGGAGCGCAGAGTGAAGTTCTCTCGTTTGTACGCATCCCATACCTGTACCCCTTCGTTCCACATTACTTTTAGATCTTCCACCAACGGTGCTAGGAACACATCGATATCATTCCCAGGTTGTTTTGGCCCTTGGATAAGTATCGACAGCAAAATATACTTTCGCTTCATACACAACCAAGGAGGAAGGTTATAGATGCAGAGAGTCACGGGCCATGTGCTATGTCGGCTGCTCATGCTACTGAAAGGATTCATTCCATCTGTACTCAGTCCAAACCTTATATTCCTTGGTTCTGCACCGAACTCTGCAAAACTCCTATCGATGTTTCTCCACTGCGCGGAATCAGCAAGGTGTCTTATCATTCCATCCTTCTTGCGCTCCTCCGAGTGCCAACGCAGCAGTTTTGCCTCCTTTGGATTTGCAAAAAACCTTTTCAAACGGGGAATTATAGGAAAATACCATGTCACCTTAGCAGGAGGTCCTTTCTTCGCCTCTGTTCCCTCGCCATCAACTGATTGATTGTTACGTTTGTATCGGGATGCGTTGCACACCGGACATACATGCATGTTTGCATACTCTTTACGGTAGAGGATACAATCGTTCGGGCATGCATGTATTCTTTCTACTTCCATTCCCAACGGACAAAGAACCTTCTTGGCTTTATACGTGGTTTTAGGCAACTCATTTCCATCCGGAAGCATGTCCGCTAAAAGACCTAGCAGCGCCGTGAAACTCTTGTCCGACCAACCGTTGCTTGCCTTCAATTTCAACAGTTCAAGCACGGCCAACAACCTCGTGTACTTGCATCCCGTGTACAAAGGTTTCTCTGAGTCCTCCATCAAGCCACGGAATTTAACATACTCTCTCTCATCATAGTTCTCTTCAACATCGCGAAGCATCTGATCCAGATTATCATCGTGCAACCTATCCGAATCCGACCCACAATCGACATCAGCCGGCGGCATGTCATTCAGTTCACAGGCGATGTCATCCGGGGGCATATCATTCACTTCACCGGCGATGTCATCCGGCGGCATATGATCATTCACTTCGCCATGACTGGTCCAACACGTATAATCCTTTTTGAAACCCCTCCGAATCAAGTGCGATTCAATTTGCCCTCGGTTCTTAAACATCTTCACATTCTCGCAGTCAGTGCATGGACAGCACATATATATCGCCCCCTTATTCAACATATCCTCCTCGGCAGCTCTTATAAAAGCAGAAACGCCATTAATGTACTCTTCACTCACACGGCTCGCGGCATACATCCAGCTTCGGTCCTACGTTACGTACATATATAACAACTTAGTATTAAAATCTAGATTAACTAATTATAACTACATATATACCGGCCACATTTATTATATTGAGACTTTATTTGCTAGATTCATATTACAAACACAACAGCTATTATATAACCAACAATTTTGCAAATTAACCATCTTCAATAACCACTCATGGATTACTTAGAACTAAATTGTAATGCAATTAAAGAAAAAAATAAATTGCATTACTAACCATATCTAGAACAACCAGCAAAGTATGAATCTTCAAAGCTCAATCTCTGCCTCTTCCCACCAAATTAACAAGGCCTGAAATCGCCTAGCTTCCTCCCGAGTGAAAAAGTGCGCAGCAGTGGCTAGATCTGGATCGAAATGAAGACAGATGCGGTCTGAGCAGCGCAATAAATGCCTACTGACATTATCACAGATGGTTTTTAATAAAAAACCGTCTGTGAATTATCACAGACGGTTTTTAATTATTAACCGTCTGTGATAACAAGGTTATCACAGACGGTTTTTATTTAAAAACCGTCTGTGATAATCTGGGATTATCACAGACGGTTTTTAATACAGACCGTCTGTGATACAAACGTATCACAGACGGTTCATAGTTAATAACCGTCTGTGATAATCCATTTTCCCGTCACAAATACCACAGACGTCCTCCAAATTACAACCGTCTGTAATAGTGCTCATTAGAGACGGTTTCACAAAACCGTCTGTGATGAGGCGTCTACTATTAGGCTTTCTGTAGTAGTGAATGTGTTTATTGTGCAAAACTCCTGAACCATACAGAGAATCTCTAATTCAAGAAATGAGGTCCGTCACAAAAGCTTTAAACCCTAGCTGCGGGGTAGCAAATGGGAAGATGAACATATATTTCATCCTTACAAAAACTATATTCCAACTTTAATTTTCAAGGATCAGTCTTCGTTTGGATGGGTTCAAAATTGGTGGGATTGTAGCTCAATCCATGTGGAGAACTAAGATCCAAGGGACTTGGTTGGAATCCCACCATTCTAGGCCTATTCAAGCGATAGGGTATCATCAGAAATTTGAGAAGTTTGTATTCATGAATGCTCACTTTTCATGTTGAGCACACCTAACAGTGTGGTAATTGGTAAACATACATTACACATCCTAATTGAAATTATTTCACAGCCAACCAAGTAAAAAATTGGACTGTACTGCAAGCACAACCTACAGCCAGAAAGGTAAGGTCTGTTGTGTTGAAGACATCTAATGCTTTAATTATAACTGTGTTCAGGTATTACTCAAGTGTGCTTTGTCAAACAAAAGGTATTACAAAGGTTTGACAATCTAAACTTGTTCATCAAGTAGATAGGTAATGGCATCAGGGCATAACAAATTTTTCCAAAAGGGAGGATCTCAAACAAGAAAATTAGTGATAAAAACTAAGGTTAGTAGCACCAATCAGACAGATAACGTTATCATGATATAACAAATTTAGCCAAAAGGGGTGATCTAAAACAAGATATTAGAGCCAAACCAGGGATCATCAATGTAATGTACGTAAAGTTTGTATTGATTGAAGTAGCAACAATAAAAGGTCCAAAAGACAATAGATAAGTTCGCCAGTGCATCTATAGTTAGTTCTTACTCAGAAGTGTAGTACCTAGAACTTGAACTGCTAACTAAGCTGGCATTGAGATATTATAACGGCTGCACAGACCATCGATAGCTTTCTCCACAGATTTCATCATCGCAGGGATAGTCACTTTGCACACTAATTGTTAGAAAGAGATGAGAATGGAGAACGCCAACAGAATTTAAAACATTCTATAAAATAACTTCAGCTATGGGCATTAATGAAATGATTAATGAAGACACAAAATTGGCATGAACTGACAATTCAGTTCCCCTTACATTTCATATGTCATCATCAGCTAACTTTACTAGAGCATTTGTATTCGAGAATCATAATCATAATTCAAGTTCAATAAAATGTTGTTTCTCAACAAAACTTTATTACAGGACCATTTAGGGTTAATCTAATCATGAGTGTTGAAACCAGATAAACAAAAAAAATTGTTTGATGTATTCTGGTTTCACCTATGAAGCTATGAACATATTATGCAAGCTTATATATCATTGGTTTATTCTTGGCAGCAAGAGGGTGCTGTTAAGGTGAAAAATAGTGGACGAGAAATTCAAAGTATGCATGTAATACCACGAGATGTGGATTGTTGTATGTGAGGGGCATTTTGGGAATTTCCCAATTGGAGTAATGCCACCGGTTGGTATTAGGGCGGGGCCCACCTGTCTGTCACTCGCGCAGGAGATAAGGGGGAGGAGACAGAGTCTCCTCCCCGTGGTGCCTTGAGTGCGGCGCTTGGGCTTCTCCCGTGGCGGTTGCGATCCCCCCCCCCTGAGATCCGGTTTTTCGGCAGGAGGCGGCGGCGATGGAGGCGAGTGTTGGAGGCGCGGCTGGTGCGGGCATCTCGGGCCCGACCGCTGGCGTCACCCCTCGCAGACCCCGCCTCATCCTCTTGAAAAAGGCCGAGGCTCTCATCGGTAGAGGGAACTCGAAGCGATCTGGTTTTTGCTCTCTCTTGTGATCTCTTCCTCATCTCCGATTTGGGTGTGCTGAGATTGGTGGCTTCGGCCATCTTTGGTTGTCGGCTCGGTTTTGGTTTCCTGCTCAAACCCTAGTTTGTGGATTGGGAACTGGGAACAGGGGAGCTCTACCCAAGGGAGAAGAAGGTGACACCGGCTCCCTACTGTGATTGTGATTGCTCTCGGCCAGGGCTTTCTACTGTTCTTGTGCGGCATCTCTGAACCTCGACTTCACCTCTGGTTTCGGCTGAGAAGTGAAGAGCGGCATTGTATCTCCGTGAATCATCTACTCGCGCGTGATAGTGGGTTGATAGATTTTCTGGGTGAGCGATTCATCGTGCCTTGCCGCACTGATTGGTTTTCTCCTGCAAACTTTCGGCTCCTGGACAGTTTCGAATATTGTCTGTACTGTGAGTATATTCGGTTCTATCTCATTTTCAGCAGTATATCTTGATCTGCAATTTTAATCAAGTGACTGAAGGCTGCTGTGAATGTTTGTGGGATTTAATGTTGGCTCTGTGATGATAATATCAAAATCTGAAATTAATCTGATTAATTGAACTAGGATTGAGCTCATTTGATTGATCTACGATCAAGTCTGTTGATTAGTTCATTTCGGCTGGTAAGATTAGTTTACATATCCTTGATGTTTCTGTGATGCAGTAGGAGAATTTAGTCTTGTTTAGAGCAGATTACTAAGAGTTTCTGTTGATCTGTGATATCTGATAGATTCTATAATTGTCCTTTGGATACTGCATGTCATTTCTTCAATTGTAAACTTATAAACCGAAAGTTAGTAATTGCTGCTTGCTATTAAATCACAGTCTGACACAGTGGATATCTTTTGTGAGCTCAATTTCTAGTCTCTAATAGTCAGATTAGTCATGATGATTGTAGATATTAGCATGAGAAGGCCAAAATCTCTGATTTTGTGCAACTCTGTTCTGAGAGCAATAATGAAACAATTAATTTGTTATATGCTGGAATTAGTTGTTTTATTACTGCTAGCGCTGTTTTACATGTTATGTTCAGCTGCTTTGAAGTTATATTCATTGAATATATATGTAGAGATGAATAGCAAGATAGAATTTCATGTTTATATGCAATTTATGCTATTCTTCTTATGCTGGGAATACATTGTTTATATGCTAATTATTGCTGGAATTAAATATTCAATTATGCTTATACCTCAATATTTACAACAATCCAGAAAATCTATATTGAAAGAAATGGCTTCCTCATCTGATATCGTAAAACCTGAAGTTTTTTACGGAGCCAATTTCAAGCGCTGGCAGGCGAAGGCAAAACTTTGGCTGACTGACCTTAAGCTCTTCTGGGTCATCTCAAATCCACCGGCGTTTCCGCTGGAGATCCCTGAGATGATGAGATGGGAAGATGCTAATAATGCAGTCTTAGCCCGTTTGCTGGCCATCCTGTCTAATCGCTTGTTTGACGTCTATGTCAACTTCACTAATGCCAAACAACTTTGGGATGAGCTCGAGGAGAAATACTCCGAGGGAGATAATGGAAATGAGTCCTTTATTACAGCCAATTACTTGAACTATAAGATGGTTGAGGGCCGGTCGGTGATGGAGCAGCTCCATGAGCTTCAACTCCATGTACGTGACTTATGTCAGTACGACTGCGCTCTGCCTGAGAAGTTTCAAGTCAATGTCATTTTGGCTAAGTTACCGCCTTCGTGGCGTGACTTTGTGACCGCTCGAAGGCATATAAAGGAGCGCTTGACGCTCAATGAGCTGTCAGCTGCTATTAATGTCGAGGAGCGTGCTAGAGCCGGTGATGGCTCGGGAAAGGCTCAAGTTCAGGCTCATCAAGTTCAAGTTAAGAATGGTGGAGGCCCTGGGAAACCCAAGTTCAAGAGTCAGCCCCAAGTCAAGCTACAGCCTAAGAAAATGAAGAAGAAGAAGGAGGACATCGTCTGCTTCGTTTGCGGTGAGGCTGGCCATAAGGCCAATCATTGCCGCAATCGGAAGGGCAAGGGTCCATCTCCGGGTCAGCACAAGAGCCGCAAGGCTGAGGTTCATGTCGCGCTGGCGAGTACCAGCTCAGATGAGTACGTACCTATGGCCTTCATGGCAAGTCCATCTATTGATTGGTGGATTGATACAGGTGCTACTAGACATATATGTGCTGATCGATCATGTTTTTCTTCATTTCAGGGTGAAGGTGGTGGATCCGTCCTAATGGGCAACGGAGCCGCCGCAACAGTACGTGGGATTGGACAGGTTTGCCTGAAGCTCACTTCGGGCAAAACACTCATCCTAAGAGACGTGCTGTACGTGCCTGCGATGACGCGCAATCTTCTTAGCGGGTCAATGTTATGTAGGCAAGGAATAAAGCTTGTGTTTGAGTCAAATAAGGTCATTTTGACCAAGTTTGGTAATTTTGTGGGCAAAGGCTATGATAGCGGAGGCATGTTCTGCTTATCCATTCTTGATTTGAATAATGTAAACGTTTACAATGTTTCCCATTGCAATAAAGTTCATGATATTTGGCATTCACGGTTGTGTCATGTTAATTTTGAAGCCATTACGCGGTTAAGTAAGATGAGTTTAATTCCGAGCTATAATTATGAGAAGGGCTCAAAGTGCGAAGTGTGTGTGCAAGCAAAGCAGCCCCGAAAACCTTTTCATAGCGTTGAAGGGCGAAGCACTTCTCCACTTGAACTAATCCACTCTGATCTTTGTGAGATGAATGGAATTTAACGAAAGGTGGCAAACGATATTTCTTAACTCTCATAGATGATGCGACTAAGTATTGTTATATTTATCTACTTAAGTCAAAAGATGAAGCACTTGAATACTTTAAAATCTACAAAGCTGAAGTTGAAAATCAACTAGAAAAGAAAATCAAACGGTTAAGATCGGACCGAGGCGGTGAGTACGTTTCACATGAGTTCTCCCAATTCTGTGAAGAAAGTGGAATAATTCATGAAGTTACTCCACCATACTCACCCCAATCTAATGGAATAGCCGAAAGGAAGAACCGAACTCTTTGTGACTTGGTTAATGCCATGCTTCAGAGTTCAGGTATGTCGGACTATTGGTGGGGTGAGGCAGTTCTCACAGCTAACTATGTCCTGAATAGGGTTCCACCTCGCAATCAGGAGGAAACACCCTATGAAGGATGGAAGGGGAGAAAACCCAACTTATCCTATGTTCGAATGTGGGGATGCCTTGCAAAAGTGCATGTGCCGTTACCGAAGAAAAGGAAGCTCGGTCCTAAGACCGTCGATTGTGTCTTTCTAGGATATGCTATTAATAGCACGGCTTATAGATTTTTAGTGGTCAAATCTGAGGTGAGTGACATCGCTACTAATATAGTGATGGAATCTCGTGATGCGACATTCTTTGAGCATGTGTTTCCTATGAGACCGAATGAAGACAGTGGACATATCGGTGAAGATGATCTCTCTATTCCTCCTAGTGTGGATAACACCGCTCCAGATTTGGAGTTGAGGAGGAGTAAGAGACAGAGGACCGAGAAGTCACTTGGGGATGAATTTGTCACCTATGTCGTGGATGATGAACCATGAACCCTTTCAGAGGCATACGCATCTCCGGATGTGGATTATTGGAAGGAGGCAGTCCGTAGTGAGATGGATTCCATCATTGCTAATGGAACTTGGGAAATTGAAGATCTCCCGCCTGGTTGTAAGCCAGTAGGTTGCAAGTGGATCTTTAAAAAAAAGCGCAGACCTGATGGTACTATTGAAAAGTACAAGGCCCGATTAGTGGCTAAAGATTTCACGCAAAAAGAAGGTGAAGACTATTTTGATACATACTCTCCTGTGGCCTGTTTACCCACAATTCGAGTGCTTTTAGCGCTAGCTGCTGCATACAAACTCCTAGTACATCAAATGGATGTAAAGACCGCTTTCCTAAACGGAGAGTTGGATGAGGAGATTTATATGCAGCAGCTTGAAGGATTTGTGGTTGAGGGGCAAGAAAGGAAAGTATGTCGATTGATTAAATCTTTGTATGGTCTAAAGCAAGCTCCCAAGCAATGGCATGAGAAATTTGATAGTACATTGACGTCGGTCGGCTTTTGTGTAAATGAAGCCGATAAATGTGTCTACTATCGGTTTAATGGGGGCGAAGGTGTCATTCTGTGTCTTTACGTAGATGACATACTGCTATTTGGGACCAACACAGATGTGATCAATAGCACAAAGTCTTTCCTTTCCTAGAATTTTGATATGAAAGACCTGGGTGAAGCTGATGTTATCTTAAACATTAAGCTTATAAAGGGTGAGAATGGGATTACTCTTTCGCAATCCCATTATGTGGATAAAGTCCTGACCAGATTTGGGTTTAAGGACTGTAAACCAGCAGCTACACCCTATGATTCAAATGCAAAGCTACATAAGAACACCGGACATGGGAAGGATCAACTTAAATATTCTCAGATCATATGATCCCTGATGTACTTAACTAGTGCAACGAGGCCAGACATCTCATATGCTGTATGCAGATTGAGTCATTATACGTCCAATCCAGGAGATGATCATTGGATAGCACTAGAAAGAGTACTAAGATACTTGAAGGGAAATCCTAATTTGGGAATACACTATTCTGGGCATCCTGCAGTCTTGGAAGGATTCAGTGATTCTAACTGGATCAGTGACTCGGATGACATGAAGGCTACGAGTGGTTATGTATTCACTCTAGCAGGTGGGGCCGTGTCGTGGAAATCTTCTAAACAGACCATTCTTACACGGTCCACCATGGAGGCTGAATTGGTAGCGCTTGATTTAGCAGCTGTAGAGGCAGAATGGATACGAGAACTCCTTTCTGATCTGCCTGTGTTGGAAAAACCTATTCCAGCCATATTGACCTACTGCGATAGCCAAACCATTCTGGTTAAGGCGAAGAGTAGGAAGGACAATATGAAGTCCTCAAAACATATAAAGCGCCGACTTAAGTCGGTAAGGCATGCCAGAGAGACGGGTGTTATTACTGTAGAATACATCCAGTCTGAAAGGAACTTGGCAGATCCTTTCACTAAAGGATTGGCACGAAAGGTCATCCAAGCAGCGTCACAGGGGATGGGGCTTATACCCGTATAAAGGCTCACATTGGTGGTAACCTATCCTAGGAGATCGGAGATCCCGTGAACTAGGCTCTAGGATAACAAACTGTGTGAGATTAGAGAGCACATCTAACGGGTCCCATTAGCTGCAGTGCTCTGTCTGTATGGAAGGTTGAGCTTTGGCTCTTAATGAACTCGATGTCTATATGACTTATGGAATCGTCCTACAGGATTCCGAGAAGAGTTCACCTACGTGAGTGTGATTGTGAGGTCGCAATCAAAGAAAGATAAGGGTATACTTTCTTAAGCACTCATGAGATAGATACGGGGACATGACCGGAACGTCCCAACCCGAGAGGGAAAGGGCAAGCCGCCCAGTACAGAATGTGATTTGGGCGAAAATTCTCACACCAAGGCATTGGATCAAGGCGTAGTCCTCCTTTGTCTGTGCAGAGTCGTAGTTCATATCGCTAGACTTTGGGTTCAAACCTGCAAGGTACCCATAGTCGAACAACTGTATATTAAACAAGACTTTGACATCTTTTACCAATTGGTAAATTGGTGGGGACTGTTGTATGTGAGGGGCATTTTGGGAATTTCCCAATTGGAGTAATGCCACCAGTTGGTATTAGGGCGGGGCCCACTTGTCTGTCACTCGCGCAGGAGATAAGGGGGAGGAGACAGAGTCTCCTCCCCGTGGTGCCTTGAGTGCGGCGCTTGGGCTTCTCCCATGGCGGTTGCGATTCCCCCCTGAGATCCGGTTTTTCGGCAGGAGGAGGCGGCGATGGAGGCGAGTGTTGGAGGTGCGGCTGGTGCGGGCATCTCGGGCCCGACCGCTGGCGTCACCCCTCGCAGACCCCACCTCATCCTCTTGAAAAAGGTCGAGGCTCTCATCAGTAGAGGGAACTCGAAGCGATCTGGTTTTTGCTCTCTCTTGTGATCTCTTCCTCATCTTCGATTTGGGTGTGCTGAGATTGGTGGCTTCGGCCATCTTTGGTTGTCGGCTCGGTTTTGGTTTCCTGCTCAAACCCTAGTTTGTGGATTGGGAACTGGGAACCGGGGAGCTCTACCCAAGGGAGAAGAAGGTGACACCGGCTCCCTACTGTGATTGTGATTGCTCTCGGCCAGGGCTTTCTACTGTTCTTGTGCGGCATCTCTGAACCTCGACTTCACCTCTGGTTTCGGCTGAGAAGTGAAGAGCGGCATTGTATCTCCGTGAATCATCTACTCGCGCATGATAGTGGGTTGATAGATTTTCTGGGTGAGCGATTCATCGTGCCTTGCCGCACTGATTGGTTTTCTCCTGCAAACTTTCGGCTCCTGGACAATTTTGAATACTGTCTGTACTGTGAGTATATTCGGTTCTATCTCATTTTCAGCAGTATATCTTGATCTGCAATTTTAATCAAGTGACTGAAGGCTGTGTGAATGTTTGTGGGATTTAATGTTGGCTCTGTGATGATAATATCAAAATCTGAAATTAATCTAATTAATTGAACTAGGATTGAGCTCATTTGATTGATCTACGGTCAAGTATGTTGATTAGTTCATTTCGGCTGGTAAGATTAGTTTACATATCCTTGATGTTTCTGTGATGCAGTAGGAGAATTTAGTCTTGTTTTGAGCAGATTACTAAGAGTTTCTGTTGATCTGTGATATCTGATAGATTCTATAATTGTCCTTTGGATACTGCATGTCATTTCTTCAATTGTAAACTTATAAACCAAAAGTTAGTAATTGCTGCTTGCTATTAAATCACAGTCTGACACAGTGGATATCTTTTGTGAGCTCAATTTCTAGTCTCTAATAGTCAGATTAGTCATGATGATTGTAGATATTAGCATGAGAAGGCCAAAATCTCTGATTTTGTGCAACTCTGTTCTGAGAGCAATAATGAAACAATTAATTTGTTATATGCTGGAATTAGTTGTTTTATTACTGCTAGCGCTGTTTTACATGTTATGTTCAGCTGCTTTGAAGTTATATTCATTGAATATATATGTAGAGATGAATAGCAAGATAGAATTTCATGTTTATATGCAATTTATGCTATTCTTCTTATGCTGGGAATACATTGTTTATATGCTAATTATTGCTGGAATTAAATATTCAATTATGCTTATACCTCAATATTTACAACATGGATGACTGTGCATCTGCCACGATCTGCTTGTACTTTGCCTGAAAAAGGCAAACAAATTTTAAGATCAAAACCAATAAGGAAGATTTTGCACCTGCTGTCAACAAACGACCACTTGTACCTTGATCATCTCTGTATTTTCCTTTATACTGCCAGACATCTTCTTGTACTCCTCCTTGTCCACTTCATCTGTTAGCTGCTGACAAGCCTGGTTCTGGGTCTGAAAAGAGATTTGAGATTTTACACATTGTAGAGCAAATAAAATGCCAAAAGCATAGAAAATGCATACTAAAATACAAAATGGGTGTCTAAGAGGATAAGCAAGCATTTTAGCATGGAAAATACATTATTACAGCAAGCATTTTAATCTACATAAATAGATCTTTGGTAAGATGAGTGAATGAAAGCAATTTGTCCATGTTAGTTTGCTTATTGCAATTATAATTTCCTGTGGATCTCCAAAGGCACTGTTTGTCAAATCTCTGAACAACTAATCATATTTTCCAGTTTGTCAGGGGAAATTATTAGAGATATGTATACCCAAGTTACCCTTACTTGTAACACAAGTTGTACATGGCTATATATATGAAGTCACCCCCCTACATTGGGTGTGAGGTGTTCCCCTAATTCTCTACATGGTATCAGATTTCTTCTCCTGGGCATCTTCTGCTGCCCCTTCCTCTGTTTTTCGGCCTCCGCCACCCCTCCTCTGTTTCTAGGGTTTCTAGCCGCCGCCACCCCTCCTCTGTTTTCCAGGGTTCTAGCCCGCCGCCGCTCTCCTCTGTTTTCTAGGGTTCTAGCCCGCCGCCGCTCCTCTGTTACAGCCCGCCGCCCGCCGCTCCTCTGTTACAGCCCACCGCCGGCATGCCTCCTGCTGAATTTCGTCCTTCTCCCAGCAATGCCAACAGGCTCTCCAGCCGCTCCCAACACCAACGGCGCCATGACCGATCTCCCTGCCAGACCGATCGTTGTCGCTCCCTACGCAACGATCGCTGTTCGCTCCCATGTTCCCATTGTCGTCGAGTTGAAACACCCAAACTTCCACAAGTGGGCGCCCTTCTTCAAGTCCTTGGTGGGGAAATTCGGCCTTCGCGGCCACATTGATGGGACTTTACCGGCCAACCCCAATGATTCCCAGTGGGTCATGGACGATTCATGCGTCCACGGTTGGCTTCTCGGCTCCATCGCCGCCGACGTACAGGACCTCGCTATGGCGCAAGATCAATCGGCGCGCCAACTTTGGGTCGCCATCGAGGGCCTCTTTCTGGCCAACAAGGAGCCCCGTGCCGTCTTCCTGCATGAGGAATTCTCCTCGATGAAGCAGGGCGATCTCTCCATTAACGACTACTGCCAGCGCATGAAGACCGTCGCCGATGCCCTCCGCGATGTCGGTCATGATGTTTCGCCGTCGCAGCTCGTCCTCAACCTCCTCCGCGGTCTCAACCCGCGCTTCTCCAGCACGGTGGACAACATCGCCGACACCACACCGCTTCCCGACTTCAACACCGCGCGCGAAAAGCTCGTTCTCAAGGAACTTCGACTTGCCAATGAGGGCAAGGTTTCCTCCGAGACCGCACTTCTCGCCCGCTCCCCCTCATGCGGCACGGCTTGCCGCTCTGCCTCCACGTGCCTTGGCGCAACACACGGACAGGCGGGCCAGCAAACCTCCTCTAACCGCCGAAACAACAAGAAGGGCGGCGGTGGAAATAGCAGCAGCGGTGGCGGTGGTGGTCGGCGCGACCACCCGCAGCACCAGGCGGGTCAGTGCACGCCCACCCCCTCCGGGCCATGGGTCTGCTTCGGCCCGCTGCCCGGACAGCAGCAGCAGCCATGGTTTCGGCAGCAGCAGCAACAGCCGGCCTGGCGTGGGCAAGGTCTCCTTGGGCGGCTCCACAGGCTCATACGGCCTTCACACCCGCTCACTTCTCCTCCCAGATGAGAGTGCTGCAGCAGTTTTCGCCCGGAGCCTCTCAGGATGGCGGATGGGACCAGGCGGGCCTCATCGCCGCCTTGAACCAAATGGCCCTTCAGGGTGCAAGTCCGTGGGTGCTCGACACTGGTGCTACGTCCCATATGTCCTCCTCGGATGGTATATTACTCACCCGCCTCCCTCCTTCCTCTTCATCTATCACTGTGGGAAATGGTCACTCCATTCCTGTTACCAGTCGTGGCACTTCCATCCTTCCCACAGCCGACGCCTCCTTTTATCTCAACAATGTTCTTATTGCACCTGCTCTTGTGCGCAATCTTCTATCAGTTCGTCAGTTTACACGTGATAATAAATGTTCCATTGAATTTGACGCTTCTGGCTTTTCTGTTAAGGATCCATGGACGGGACGCGTGATTCTTCGCTGCAATAGCAGCGGGGACCTCTACACCATCTCACCAGCTTCGCCATCCACCGCCGCTAGTTGCAGCCTCGCCGTCTCGTCCACCTTATGGCATCACCGCCTAGGTCATCCAGCCGCCTCCGCCGTTGATTCCCTTCACAACATGTCAGTTATCACATGTAATAAAGCAACGCGATCCTTGTGTCATGCCTGTCAGCTCGGCAAACACACGCGTCTGCCTTTTGCTAGTTCAATGTCAACTACGTCCGAACCTTTTGCTCTAGTTCATTGTGATGTATGGACCTCTCCAGTCCTTAGTACTTCGGGTTACAAATATTATTTGGTCATGCTTGATGATTTCAGTCATTTTTGCTGGTCCTTTCCGCTGCGTCAGAAATCCGAAGTCTATAATCATTTTGTTGATTTTGTTGCATACGCTCAGACTAAGTTTGGTTCTATTCCTAAATGCTTTCAGCCTGACAATGGCACTGAGTTCGTTAATCATGCCATGTCCACCTTCTTGTCAAGCCGCGGCATCCTTCTTCGCCTTTCTTGCCCATACACTTCTCCACAAAATGGCAAAGCCGAGCGTATGATCCGCACCATCAACAACACCATCCGCGCCCTCCTCATTCATGCTTCCATACCTCCGGCTTACTGGGCCGAGGCACTTGCCACAGCCACCTATGTACTGAACCGGCGACCCTCCTCTTCCATCGGCAACCAAATCCCGTACAAGCTCCTTCATCGCTCCATTCCAGATTACTCGCACCTTCGCGTGTTCGGCTGCCTGTGTTACCCCAACCTTAGTGCCACAACTCCCCACAAACTTGCACCTCGTTCCACGCCCTGTGTGTTTCTCGGGTATCCCTCTTCCCACAAGGGCTACCGGTGCCTCAATATATCTACACGGCGAGTGATCATCTCTCGACATGTCGTGTTTGATGAGTCAGTGTTTCCGTTCGCCGCCGCTCCGTCTTGTGCTTCTTCACTTGATTTTTTGCTGCAGGATGTTCCTTCCGCTGCGTCGGTTGCTCCACCTTCGGGTGTTGAGCAGCCGCCTTCTTCTTCGGATGCTCCTCATCAGTCGTTCCTTGACGACCCGGCCGTCATCATGGCCGGCCCTATTGTTCAGCCTGCTCGACATTTCGCCCCGGCTAATGCTCCGGGCGGGTCTGGCCGCTTCGGCGTCGTCTATCAGCGTCGCGCACCGGAGCCTGCATCGCTGGCCCCACCTAATGCAGCAACCAACCGTCGCTTCGGCACGGTGTACCAGCGTCGTCCGCCCCAGCCCCCTACACACACAGCCGGGACTGGCCCATCAGCCGCTGGAGAGACCGCCGGGGACGCCGCTACTACTGCAGTGCAGCCGCAGCATCCCGCGGACACGGCTGCCTGCCTGCCTTCGCCATCCCGTGATGTTCCATCGCCCCAGCCGGCTCCCACTGCTAGCCGGGTCGCTACAAAGACCCTACTGCCTTCTGCTCCTACGCAACGGCCCATGACTCGTTTGCAGACAGGGGCAGTGTAGCCTATAGCCTACCGGAATCTCTCCGCCACGTCGACCTCGCCACTGCCAACTAACTACCGCAGCGCGTTGGCTGATCCCAACTGGCGCGCTGCCATGGCGGATGAATATCAAGCTCTCATCAACAATGACACCTGGCGGCTAGTGCCTCGACCACCTGGCGTTAACATTGTGACGGGCAAGTGGATTTTTAAACACAAATTCCACTCCGATGGGTCGCTTGCCCGTCACAAGGCTCGTTGGGTTGTTCGCGGCTTCTCCCAACAGCAGGGTGTCGACTACGACGAGACATTCAGCCCGGTAGTCAAGCCGGCCACCATCCGTACTGTGCTCAGCATTGCTGCCTCGCGGGACTGGCCCATTCATCAGCTCGACGTGAAAAACGCCTTTCTTCATGGCGACCTTCAGGAGACTGTCTACTGCCAGCAACCTTCCGGCTTCGTCGACCCTTCGGCCCCTGACTCCGTCTATCTTTTGCAGAAGTCTCTATACGGTCTCAAGCAGGCTCCTCGGGCATGGCACCAGCGGTTTGCTTCATACCTCTGCACGCACGGCTTCACGGCGGCAAAATCTGACACATCTCTCTTTATTTATAAAGATCAAGATGATGTCGCCTACCTGCTGCTCTACGTTGATGACATCGTCTTAACCGCATCTTCACCGACCCTTCTGCAGCGCATCACCGCCCGGCTCAGCTCCGAGTTTGCCATGACGGACCTTGGTACTCTCCATCACTTCCTCGGCATCTCCGTCATGCGCTCCTCCGACGGTCTACTTCTGTCCCAGCGACAATATGTCGTTGATCTTCTTCATCGGGCCGGCATGGCCGAGTGTCATCCTACATCGACACCTATTGACTCTCGAGCCAAGCTGTCCGCGACTGACGGTGCTCCTGTTGCCAGCCCCTCGGAGTACCGGAGTCTTGCTGGCGCTCTACAGTACCTTACTCTGACTCGCCCGGACCTCGCCTACTCCGTTCAGCAAGTCTGCCTCTTCATGCATGACCCGCGGGAGCCGCACCTTGCTCTGATCAAGCGCATCCTGCGCTATGTAAAGGGCACCCTCGACGCCGGTCTGCATCTCGGCACCGCCGGTGTGTCCTCCATCACTGCCTACTCCGACGCTGACTGGGCTGGATGCCCAGACTCTCGGCGATCTACCTCCGGCTACTGCATTTTCCTTGGCGACAACTTGGTCTCCTGGTCTTCCAAGCGGCAGACTACAGTGTCCCGCTCCAGTGCAGAAGCAGAGTATCGAGCTGTTGCCCATGCGGTTGCTGAGTGCTGCTGGCTGCGACAGTTGCTTCAAGAGCTTCATGTATCGATTCCTTCAGCAACTATTGTCTATTGTGACAATGTTAGCGCAGTCTACATGACAGCTAATCCGGTTCATCATCGTCGCACGAAGCACATCGAGATTGACATCCACTTCGTCCGCGAGAAGGTTGCTTTGGGACAGATCCGCGTACTCCATGTTCCCTCCGCACATCAGTTCGCGGACATCATGACTAAGGGACTGCCTGTACAGTTGTTCAGTGACTTTAGGTCCAGTCTCTGCGTCCAGTTTCCTCCCGCTGTGACTGCAGGCGGGTATTAGAGATATGTATACCCAAGTTACCCTTACTTGTAACACAAGTTGTACATGGCTATATATATGAAGTCACCCCCCCCCCCCTACATTGGGTGTGAGGTGTTCCCCTAATTCTCTACAGAAATTGACCTCTGTAGTGAATGAACAAAAATACGCATGTATTCACTTATGTGAAGAAGTTTTGAAGACTGAAGAAGCTGATATCATTCAGTGCCATTCATCCTAGAACGGTAAAATTTCAGTGGTTACTTAGTTAGCAACACAGCCCATATAAATTAATCCTGCGGCACTCTTAAGGGATGAGCGATCTAGCTATCTTACTCATTTCATAAATTTGAATTTGCTCCTTGACATATGCAGCCATGAAAATAAACATGTCATGATCAAACATCTGTTATCTCAGAGATCCCCTCTGCAAGACCCCAAATTACACAATTCTATGTTGTGTTTACTGCTTCACAGCAACCCACCCCTGCTAATACGGCAAAAGGTTGCAGGTGCTCAAATGTTAACAGCTGGATCAAAACAGCCCCTATTGCTGAACTAGACATGTAAAATTTCAAGCAAAAAAATGAAACATCAATTCACAGTTTCACACATACAAACAGAAAATGCCTCATACAATAGATGTACAGCACATCAAGTAAGACTAATTCAGATCTGTTAATTAAGAAAAAAAAGTATCATATATCCAAGCCGCTAAATGTACAAAGTCAGAGAAATATAAGCGTGAGACGTGATCATTAAATCTAGATTGCTACGCCTTGGCGACCAAATGGAACAGCTCAGCTAACATGATCACTAAGTAAAGATTGTTTCGACAAGGCGACTATGAAATAACACAGCCACGCTAGGAAATCCATGTGATCTCGCGTCATCTCACACAGCAGAGCACTATGTAGCATGAACAAAGACTAAGAGCAGTGTAGTACTGTAGTATGCGTTCGCGTCCATCAATCGAGCGGAGCAAACCACGCCTAGGAAAGTAAGAAAGAAACGGAACCCTAGCGAGCAGCGAGACGCGAACGGGAACGGAGTCGGGGCGGGAGAGTCACCTTAAACCGCTTGGAGGCGCGGGAGAGGGAAAGTCACCTTAAACCGCTTGGGTACAAAAATACACAACTCCAAAAGCTAGCAAAATAGACGCTAGCTTGTTAGCAAAACCACACGGCTGGCCAAGGCAGCGGTTTTGAGCCGTCGACGCACACAAGTGCCACTCACCGCACCACCCTGACACGAGAGCTGCACCAGGCCACCCTACCACCTGGGCGATGAGTCAGATCTAGCAAGAAGAAGGGCAGATCTGGCCCGAGCACCGAGGTGCGTGGACAGCTCAACCACAACCAAGGAAGGAAAACAACGACGAGAGGACGACCACCACCGATGGACAAGCAACGCACGCGAAAAAACGAGGAGGGTAGGGTCAGGTGGTCCAAGGCAACGCCCCTAAGGAGGGAACAACATTGAAGCCGTTGCCATCACCCGATCCGGCAAGAACCTGATCTGAAGTTTTCACCCCGAACAAATGCCACAAGACCCTGCGGTGAGGTACAACTCCAAGACGATGCCTCCAAGGAGGGAAACAACGCCTAAGGACGTCATCATCGTCGAATCCTACTAAGGAGAGCTAGATCTAGGGTTTTCACCCAAAGCACGGCACCACACCACCCGGGACAAGCCCATCACCCGCCACGATCGGGGCATGACCACCTCACAAAGCCGCCCAGCCCAAGAGCAACACCACTCGCCGGCCTCCATGCTTAGCAACTCCGTTCGCCTCTGCAGCCAACTAGCGGCCACACCACCGCCTGCCAGCTGACCACAGCCCTGCCTGGCCATGCACCAGCCGGCCCTCGATCCAACAAAGAGCAACAAGGACCGGCTCTACAGCTGCGACCCCGTCGCCTCCATCCAACTTTAGCGATTGCTCCCAGCGAACTCCAGCGCTCGCCTTCTTCTGCCTTGGCCTGCCCAGCCTCCATTGAATCCCCAACCTCATGGGGGCACCGCCGCAATCTAGAGCCGCCAAGCACTACCGCGCCGCCCACCACACAGCACACGTGTGACCGCGACACTCTGCACCTCTAAGCGCCGCCACGTGCAGCCCAACGCCGACACCAAGCGCCACCGTCGTGCTCCCCCACGCAGATGCCTGCACCCGCCCAAGCTGATGCCTCTGCGCCATGGCCGCCCACGTGCGACGGAGAAGCCGAAGGTGATGGAGGCCCCCGCCAAGCCCGGATCTAACCCAAAGATGGCCAGATCCGCCAAGAAGGTGGACAAATCTGGCCCACGCTGCCAGTTCACCACGTGGCCCACCAAGCGGCTGCGGGAGGACTGCCGCCGCTCGCCGGCGGTGGCGGTGGCGAGGGGTGGTTTTTTGGGGCGGTTGAGTAGGCGTGCTGTTTTCTTCTCATTGATCGGAAGGCACTTACCCTACCGAATCCGGCGTCGTAGCCGAGGGCAGCGGTGAAGGTGGCAGACAGGTAGACGAGGTCCTGCTCGAACAGCTCTCGCAGCGGCGCCCACAGGTCGGCGAGCGGCACAGCGATGAGGTCGACGACGAGCACCTCGCCGCCCCCGCCACCGTCGCGGCGGCAGGCCACCTGGAGGGGCGTTACTGTGGCGAACTTCGGCGGAGTCGGAGCCGGCGAGGGGTCGTCGCCGGGGCCGGCAGGGCAGCGGGTTCCACTCAGCGTCGAGAGCGACGACGCGGGCGGCGGCGAGGGAGCGGGTGAGGAGGGCAAGCTCCGGCGAGGATCCGACGCCGGTGACGAGGTGCACGGCGAACGGCGACGGTTGCGCCGGCGCGAGGTCGGGGTCCATCGGTGGCAATGCGGGCGGGGAGGCGGCGCGTGGCGTGGAGCAAGCAAATTCTCTGGGACCACTTAAGGCCCTATCTCAGGTGCGCCACGTGAAAGCATCAATCTTAAAGCAGATAGGAAAAAAACTCAGGGCATAATCTTCCTTTAGTTTAGCTAGCAGTGGTCTTCTGTTCTTCACAGCTTGAGGTGTGATGAAATCTTAGATCCACCATTCTTCACAGCTTGAGGTGTGATAAAATCTTAGATCCACCATTCCACTATATATAAAAATCTTGAGTATTTCCAAATATTTGCTTCTAACACCCAGTCTACGACATGTCATCACCAAATTAGCTCAAATCCTGTCAAGAGACCCATGACTCGTCCCCCAAAAGTTTGTAAGGTGGTGTTTGGATTGGGGACTTGGTGGGATGGGATAGCTCCATCCCAGATATGTGGGATGGGATAATCCCACTTTTGTTTGGTTGTAGGGATGGGTTAGTCCCTGTTTTTTGTTTGGATGGAGGGATAGAATGGGATCTAGTGATCCCACCTCTTATTTGGATGGAGGGATAGAGTGGGATAGCTGCATATACTCACCTTCCCATGAATTTGGTAGGATTACCTCCTTACCAACTTAATTTTCATACGCACAAGTATAAGACAGATCTAAATATACTCATTTGCAATTTTCAGTAGTAATTGCAATATTAAACCTTACATATGGCTAAACCACAATTCATTGTCTAGTACATACAACAGTACTCTTCAACCCATACATAATTAGACCACAATTCATTGTCTAGTGGTACACACAAAAGTAATGCTCAACCCGTACATACCCAATTATGAATAATGCAGCACGCTACAACAATATCTACTTGAGTCCGAAAAGGAAAAAATGGAGTGGCATCATCAAGAATTTTAAACCTCCTCTTTAGTGACCCAAATGCACGCTCTACTGTGATACGAAGAGAGGAGTGCCTAAGGTTGAACAACTCCTTCTCATTTTCCACCGGATTATTTCCCCATTCGTTCAAGTGGTAGCGGACAGCACGAAAAGGAGGCAAAAATCCTGGTTTGGCTCCATATCCAGCATCAACTAGATAGAATTTTCCTAACATATGATGCACAAAGGACAAGTATGTCACTTTTTGGCATATTAACAATTGGCATGCAGAAAATGGATAGCTAAATTAATCTATTACCTTGTGGAACACGAAGGCCATTTTCACGCTCTAATGCATCTCATAAGACTAGAGCATCATGTGTTGTCCCCTCCCAACCAGCCAACACATAGGTAAACCTTAGATCAAAATCTACAGCCGCCATTACATTTTGAGTGGGATATGACTTTCTACCACGAAAGGCATGCTCCATATTCTTAGGAACAGAGGCTCTTACATGTGTACCATCGATAGCACCGATACAATCCTATTTTATATTCAACAACATGGATGACAGATTAGGCAACATACATATCACATACAAACAAATCTGAAAATAATAGGAAGAACCTCACACCTTAAAGTAAGGATCCCATCGATGATTCCCTGCTATTTTGGTTGGGGTGTCCAATGAAGGTCGCCAATTAGTTCATCTCGTAGATCACCAACAGCACGTAGTACTATATTGAAATATCGGCTCACTGTTTCTCCTGATCTATCAAAATTAGTTCCAACTAACCTATTCCTAAGATTATGTTCAACCGTATTTAGAAACATAGCCACTTGTTGTTCCACACACACATGGATGGTATCTTGAAGCAATCCACGGTCCCTAAAAATGTTACAAAACCGGAAAAAACTTGCTCTAGTAAGTCTAAGCTTGTTGATACATGTTGTATCATCCTTCCAAATTTTTTTATTGAGGTACTCAATTCTTGTCCTATCCCTTTCTTCTAGTGGTCCATAACTAATACCTTCTCTACTTACACATCTTTTTCTTTTTCTAGACTCAATAATCATGGCCATCATTGACAACAAAATTTGCGCAGCGGCCGCAAAAATCAAAATCTTGGTCCTCTTTTCCATCTACAGATCAATAATATATCAACACATCACAATATATCAATACATGCTAAATCACACATCACAAGTATTTACTGCAAACAAATCAACACAGGTTCTCTGGCGGCAGTGGAGATACCAGTGCACAACAGAGTCAATACCAACACAAATCAACCAGAGTCAATACCAGTGCACAGCAGGGGAGGCCGACGGCCGGGAGGACGCGCTGGAGGACGACGGGGATCCGGCCGGCAGTGGAGAGGAGGCCGACGGCAGCGGAGAGGAGGACGAGCTGGAGGATGGCGGGGAGGACGCGCCGGCAGTGGAGAGGAGGCCGACGGCGGGGAGGACGCGCTGAAGGGCAGAGCGGCGCGGGCGGCGGGGGGAGATGGGGAAGGGTAGAGCGGCACGGACGGCGGGGGGGAGAAGGGCAGAGCGGCGCGGGGAGATGCGGGGAAGGGCAGGGCGGCGGCGGGGGAGATGGGGGAAGGGCAGGGCGGCGGCGGCGGCGGCGGGGAGATGGGGGAAGGGCAGGGCGGCGCCGGCGGCGGGGGGAGATGGGGGAAGGGCGCGGGCGGCGGGGGCGATGGGGGAAGGGCGCGGGCGGCGGGGGAGATGGGGAAAAGCTGCGCACGGGTGAATGCGCGGGGTGGCGGGGGTGACGATAGGGCAGAGCCACGCGAGGAGAAAAAGTGGGTTGCAGCCGTTCGCTCGATTTGGGCGGATGGTTTCAACCCATTTTTTCATGGTATCTCTTCTTTTGGGTTCAACCCACTCCATCAAATACTATAAACCAAACACTACAAAAAAAAAGGGGTTGGCTCCATCCCATCCTGGGATATCCCCTAAACCAAACACCACCTAAGAAAACAGGAGTAGAAGATGGGAGGAATTAGAGAAGCTGTCAGCAATTGTGCTTTCTCTGATCTAGGGCTCTAGGCTAGGCTATATTATATTGGCCTGCATTATACATGGAATGATGGGCAGGAGGGAGATTGCAGTATCAAAGTGCTGTGACTTGATTGAGCTCTGGCGGATGATTTGTTCTTACAGCAGTTCCGGTCATTGTGAGCTCCTGGTATCGCCGGCCAAGCAACATGGTGGAAAACCTGGCCAGTTGACGAAGGATGCATGCATGGCAACCGGGGAGCAGAGCAGCAACCTGGCGGAAATGCGGGCGACCTTGAATTGGGTCATCTACAAGGCTCTCCCGACACTTTCGGTTCAGTGCGGAGAGAATCGCAGAACCTGCTGATGGTTTCAATGCGGGTTTGTACCACAAGCACTGGTCCCTGATCAGGGAGGATCAGGGGGCGGAATCATACCCTGGACAGGGTAGATTTCACTCTGAGATGTAAAAATATCTAATGTACAGTTCAGTCTAGGTAACATTTTCATGGTTCAGTACAGATAATCTAGATTATTTCACCACTAAGTCCGAGGTGTAACTAAATTCTGGTTTCACCACTGAGAAGAATGTATGCCACCGGGTGCTGCTGCAATTTCTGAATGGTGCTGACATGCCAGGTGACGTCAATAGTGCGGTATGCTCCAAAGTCCTAGCCAACCGACGTCGACAGAAGCACTGCGGGTTTGTACCAGAAGCACTGGTCCTTGATTAGAGAGGATCAGGGGCAAAATCATACCTCGGACAAGGTAGATTTCAGTTCGGAGCGTAGAAAAATATCTAGTGTACAGTTTAGGTAAAGTCAATCCAACATGAGTAATATTTTTATGGTCCAGTCTAGATAGTGTAGATCATTCCACCACTAAACCCAGAGTGTAACCAAATCCTGGTTTCGCCACTGAGAAAGATGTATGCCACGGTGCTGCTGCAATTTCTGAATGATGCCGACATGCCAGGTGATGTCAATAGTGCGGTATGCTCCAAAGTCCTAGCCAACCGACTTCGACAGATTTGGGACGAAATCATCTTGGAAGAACGAACCGCATTTGTACCCGGTCGACTAATTACAGACAATGTGCTGACCGCGTACGAATGCATTCACTATTTGAAGCGAAAGAAGGGCAAGTCGGGTGCCTGTGCTGATTATGTGATGTGTGGAGACAGTAAATGGGCATTTCTCGGACATCTTTGCTCCTTCGAGAGGAATTCGACAGGGAGACCCGATCTCTCCATACCTGTGTCTCATTTGTGCTGAGGGATTATCAAGACTCCTCAACTTTTCTGGCCCACAATATCTCTTATTTTCTGATGATTGCCTAATCTTCTTTCAGGCATCGCGTCGAGGCGCGAATCGGTTGCAAGAGGTACTGGATATCTATCAGCGAGGGTCTGGACAGATGGTAAATAGAGCTAAATCGGCTATCTTTTTCAGTGCCAATTGCACCGATGTGGTGAAACAACAAGTTCAGCAAAGTTCTGGTATTTTAGTTGACGGCTTTAGGTGAGAAATACTTGGGGCTTCCCACAGCTCTGGGCCATAGTAACAAGGATGTGTTTGAACACATTCCTAACAAAATCCGGAGCTTGGTGGATGGATGGAGTCAGAAGATGCTGAGTACCGCCGGTAGGGAAGTGTTAATTAAATCGGTGGCTCAAGCTATATCATCCTATTTCATGAGTTGTTTTCAGTTGTCCACTGCGACGGGGTGGATATCAAGCTAAGTGCTCGTCTTATTAAGTTTTTCTCGAAATTAGCATAGTTTGATTTAATATTATTTTATGTATAGTTTAAAAGCATTTTTAAAAGCAAGCTAACGAGCCGAACTGAGTTGAGCTAGAGTAAAATCTAAACTCATTTGTAATCAACCTATTTCAATTTTTAAGCAATTAATGAGTATAATTAAAGCAATTTTGAACTGAGTCAATGAACCCCACTAACGAGCTTTTTTCTATCTACGTGGCGGGGCCAGGAGGAGTGAGAAGCAGAGGAAAGGAGGAAGAAAGAAGAAAGGCAACGGTTGCTGGCCCAGAGAAAGAAAGAGGAGAGGGAGATGGGTTGGGCCAGTGGGTCAGCTGGGAGAAAAGAAAATGGGTCGAGCTCGATTGGGTTTGGATTTTTAATATCCTTTTGCTTTCATTTTTTCTTTCCAGAGTCAAAATCTCTATTTTTATTTGTTTTCAAGATTTAAGTTCATTTTAGATCCTCTTCGGATTTCAAATTTTATGGATCATCTTTTCTGTTTGGCTTTCCATTTTTGTTTACTTTTCTACTTGGGTATCTCTTAACGCTAACTTTCAATTTTTATTTTTATTAATTGATTTGATTGACACAAAATCCAATCAAGATTTTCGAATGAAAACAAGCAAAATTAAAGTAACACCAAAATGCATCAAAAAGTTTCAAAATTTTCATATTTTTAGACATTCCAAATTTTGGGATGTTACAAAACCTACCCCTATTAAAAAGAATTTCGACCCCGAGATTCTGATAGAATAGAAAGAAAGAAGGTAGGGCTGAGCTGGCTAGCAGTAGGTTCTAGACCTTATTCTTCTGGGTAAGTCTTAGACTTTAAGTTCTTGCTTCTCAGCATCGTTGTCTTGAAATCCTCGTAGAGTTGAATACACCTGTCGTCTACTAGTCTTAGGGCAGTCATAAATTTCCTATTGATTGATTGATAGTAATTGTCCATATCCGAAGGAATAGATGGCCTTGCAGATGTCAATATATATAGTAACTAGCATTGCTATTATCATGTTCCTTTATCTTTACAGGAATCTAATTTTCATTCTTCAACCCACTAAATCATATAACTTAACTCTAGGCATTACTCATGGTCAATGCCACCACTGATTAGTAAGTATACACCATAGTAGCTATCCTTCTTTATTTAAATGAACACTGATATTAGTTGTGTTTTCCAACTTCGAGCATGATGAGTCTCATGGTGGCTTGGAAACTTGTCTATTGCATCTCAGCTACATTGGTCAGCAATAGGTTCAGGGAGCAATCTTTGGGGTAGTGGTCTTATCCCTCGTGGAGAAAACATGTGACCTTATTGAGAATTCTTTGGGTTGGTGGTCTTCATCGCAGTTGGGACAGTTTACAGAATATTGGCTCGCATGATGCCCTTTTTCTCGACAATGTCTACATGCTATTAGTTTTATAGGGTAGTCTTCTGGTTGATAGTGTTCCTTGCAGCAAGGGTAGTAGGGAAATGGGCACAGGTAGCAGTGATGTCTTGTTTGCCCACATGTAGCATGCTCCCAACTAACTTTAACATATCGCATTGGAGGACATAATTGGGCGACGTGTCCTGCCTTACCACATTTGAAGCATGTAGCACTTGGTTGAGCTTCCAAGACTGGTGGTACAATTTTAGCTAACACGACTTGCTCCTTCCAGGGGCACTTGAGATTGATACTGATGCTGAGGCTGGTGGCAATGGCACCCTTCACTTGTTTTTTCAGATTCCCTTAAGGACATTCAATCGCATAGTGTCCTACATTGTCGCAAAGGAAACAAATGGTTTCCTTATTTTGCTTCTTCTAAGGGCACCTATAGGTGTAGTGTCTGGTATTTTCACAATAGAAGTAATTGACATTCTTTAAGGGTTCACCTGATGCAGCACTACTATTGTCTCCATTGCAATGGCTTCTTCTTGGCAATCCTTGCGGGGTGGGTTTAGTTGACAACTTGTATAGATGGTTAAGGCTATGGCGAATAGAAGCTATTGGTCCCTTTTTCTTTCTTTTGCCAGTGATGGTCATTTTGTTCCTAACCATTATGTCTACTTGACACGATTTGAGCAATGAGTCTATTGTGAAGGTGAGGAGAAAAGGAAGGCAAGACGGGGACTCGAGTCCTGGTCCTCGTGTATGTTGAGGCTTCCCAATTGTTGCCTTCTTGGTTATGTTGTCTCCTCTGAATATTGAAAGTTGAGTGGTCTTCACCTATTCTTGATTGTCTTGGATTGGCTATCCATCGCTCTACTCTTTGGACTTGGTGGTGTTTTCAGTAAAGGGTGAGGGGCAATAGCATGAGAAGAGGAAAGAATCGTAGGGAATAAGGTAACTAACCCATTTTTAAATTTCAAAAATACTATACCCAAGAAGCAAGGGTGGCTCCATAAATCACACGAATTTTGTAAGCAAGCTTTTTCTCATGACTACGGAATATGGCACCCACAGGCAAATAGGCAGTGCACAGGATCCAACTAAGAATCACGACAATGCAACGTATATCTACGGGGACACACACAAAAGGGTGCACAGTTCAGCATGCAAAGATCATTTAAAATGGGACTATCTTATCTTCATGAGCATCTTGATGTTTCTAAACTTAAGTTTTTAAAGTAAGGGTAAGGGAAAGAAAATCAATTACCTTTTCAAATCCAAAGAGTAGAGAGAGGAGTATCCAAAAGGGATTTGGTTGATAGTAATACTCATGTCTTTATTACTATTTTAGGAAATATAGCTTTTCGCAAAAATGATTTTTCCAATAGGGGTTCTGAATACTGAATTTGAAATATCTATTTTGAAAAGAAGATTTCTCTTTCATGGTTCTATGGAGAGGATGGATATCAAAGTTTTGGTTTAAAAACAAGTTCTTGGAAATGAGTCTGGACAAATAAATATTGGGGTCTAGGCTTCAAGGTTATTTTTGAAACCAAGTTTTTCATAAAAGCACTTTTGAAATGGGGTTTTAAAGGCAATAAGCTTCGAAAATGAAATATGGAATTATAGGTTTTCTTTGAAAATCCTGAAGGCCTGCTTATAATAGCAAGTCTCTAGGGACAAGGTTTTAGGGAGAAGGATTTTGAAGAGAGCCTTTGTCAATAGATTTTCGAGGTAAGATTTTGAGGTGTCAAAATACACATAATTTTTTGAATAAAATTCAAAGGTCAACTTTTAAGAGAAATCTTTTGGGGAACACTTTTGAGAAATAACTTTGTTTTGACTATTTGAGGAAGCAAAAATGAATTTTGGAATAAATTTGGTAAGAAGTTAAACTTTTGAAAATTTCCTCGGAAGACCACGTTCTTTAAAATGAGTTTGAAAATGTATTTTGGAAACATTTTAACAATCAAACTTCCAAGGACAAAACAATTTTTGAAATTAAGTTTCAAAGCTTTGTGATTTAGGTCCAAAATAGACCTTGAAGTTGCCTTCAAAGAAGGTTTTTAAGAAGAGTTTTGGAAATATATTTTTTGATTCTGGGTTAGGAAGCTATAGAATTAAAATTGCCAGGGGAAGGTACAGGTAAGAGATGATCATCTAAGAGGAATGAGAATGAGCAATAATACTTATATTTTTCTTTGCCAAAGCCTTTATAGGTGAAAATAGCTTTTCATAAATAACTCTTAGTCATAGAACTAATGGCCATGCTAACTAAGGTCACGACCTTCAGTCGATATGCTCTGATACCGATTCTATTGGACCCTAAATTTGCAATTCGGAATTATTTGTGATTCCACCACACTATTTCTTGGATCAATAGATAATGCACATAGATAAATTACTAAACATCAAATACATATCTTGCAGAAGCATAACTAATACAATGGTAGACTTATACATCAGCCGATCAGGCCATCACCTTTAAAGAGCAGCAGCGAAAATAGAAATGTCACACAGGTAGGACCCTTAGGACATGCCCACAGGCAATCCAATGGAGCTCACACCTTAATCCTTGGCCTCTTCATTTTCTAACGCCTTTAGATGATTGTAGGGCTTTTCTTTCTCTTTCTTACTTACTGAATAATAGTAATTGAACAACAGTAAATATGAAGGTACTCAGCAAGCTACCACACAAAATGCAATTATAATATATGCAAGGTTAAATAAGGTAGGCTTTGAGGTACTTTTATTTGCAGAAAGCAACATTTGAATTACAATAAGTAGAAAGTCTGAGACTTAGCATTTTAATTAAACCATATTTTAAAAGAATGTAAGAGTATGATATAATAATAGTACCGCAAATTCTATCCACCTATTAAAGAGCATGGTTCCATGCATCATATACTATTTTTATTTTTTGGGTTCCATCCATCCTTTATATTCACTGGGTTCCAACCATCCTGGGGAAATCAAAATCAGGGTTCCAATCAGTCATTTTGTTTTCATCCCAACCACAAAGATTCTTTTAAAAAATAGACACTAACTTGAGTAAGTTCCTATGTCTGCCCATGACCATCGGTATAGCTATTTGAATAATTTTTAGTCTACAGAGGTCGCACACTTTACCCTCAAGAGATAACCAAATTGTTATATTTCATATGTTTTCTTAGACATGTAGATCAAGAAGATTACCATAAGGCCTTTATAATGTATCTTCCCAATGAGATTACACCGGCTATGATTTCCACCACTATGAGGTTACGTCCACCTGCTTCAAAGGTCCCCTCTTGCGCCGCACAATGGCTTAAATCCAGCATCACAACCCATGTTCCTCCAAATGGCATAGCGCATGCTGAATTGCTACAAATTAATTAGCTAGATCATACCCATTATAGACTTATGGTTGCACTATTTTCATTTGAAGATCATCACAAGATTCAATTCTTACAGTTACCTAAATAGTTCTACCACAGACAGCACTCTCGAAATCCATCCGCAACAACTCGACTTACCATTCGCCCAGATGTTTAAGCTAGTTGTGAGTTTTGGTATTCCAAAATATCTTTTCTATTTCAAATACCAACCACTTCCCTCCAGTGTTTGCCCAAACCAAGTTTTCATGTTTGAAATAATGTTAGGACAAATTAATGCCCCCTAAGTATATATAGTATATTTACCATTAATTCTAGGGTGACAAGAATTTATATTCAAAGCCAAGGAGCATGGTGCAATTAAGCAATTATTCATAGGAAATAAAGTATGAGCTAATACAAATATAATGTGCATAACAAAGTAAGGTGTGCAATTTAATAATTTTAAATGAAATAATACGCATTCAAAAGGTAGGTACAATATGATAAAAGTGACGACTTGCCTCGCTCAATTTACTATAGCCTTGATCTTTCTGAAAGGCTTCTTAGTCAGTGGTCTTAAAATTCTTGATCTACATCCTAATCTGGATCTTGACCTCGCTCGTACTGTTGCTTCTTCAAGACTCTAAATTCTAGTTACATGATAAACAACCAAATCCGAAAAAATCCGAATAACTCAAATGCTTGAATAAATCTGAATGAACTCAATTAATCTTTATTATGATTAAGTTGATAACATGAGACAAGGTTTAATGAGTGCGAGATGTAGATGGAGTCAATGAATTTTGAGGAGATGACATGGGGGAACTACCGGGAATAATATCAAGGAGGGATCAAGGAGGATGAATGAATATTCATGTGAATATTCCATTTCAGATTCAAAGGCTGTTAGACATAGTTGACCGGTGGATACTATTTCTTAAACCTAACTTAATGATTTCTTTTTATTATTTTATTTTTATTAAGGAAGTTTCATGAGTTAGGTGAGACCTATGGACACATTCACGGGTCTATATGGTGTATTGGGTAGTGTTTACTAAATATTATTATCCATGGGTTATGGCATGGGTTCTACACGCGTTATGCATAATTTTGGTTAATCATACAAGTCTTAGATTTCCTATTTCTGGAAAGTTCATGACATATTATTATTCAAGGTTTATTTGTCAATAAATCAAATGATAAATTCAATAACTAACTAAAGTGTAAGGGTCGGTTATTTAATTAATTGCTATTTAACATTTAACTTTACTTGGGCCACTAATTACTAAAAATCATAGCTGATAATTAATCCTAGGGTTCACATGCATTTGGACAAATTGCAACTCTTATCTTAGCCTTGGAACTACTAGACTTTCAACTACTATCTACTGATATGTTGATGGGTTGTTTCAATTAAAGTCTAATTAATTAGTCCTATTAAAATCTAATTAATTGGCCTTATTACATGCAATTCGTCAAATTGTAGTTTAGTAAAATTATATTTAATGACCAATGACTCATAGGTTATTGTGATAATTAATTATATTTTATTAGACATACACACTTATATTTTAGCATGATCCCTAATTAAAGTCGCTCTTTAAATTAAATGTTGTTGGCATAATGATTATCTTATTTGTAATTTAAATCTAGGGATAATACATGATAATTATTATGCGGACAATACTATGTTTTTATAGGGTCTTCGGTTGATGTTTGAGTTTTTAGAATAAATATTGATGATGTCCTAATTGACCTTCATTTCTAACTATTCTCCAGGAAAATCTTTAATTAAGGTGGATACTCTAAATTAAACACTAATTATTTTTGGAGGATATCCAATTATATTTAAAGGTAATCTTTAATTAAATCCTTCTATTTCCAGTTAACTACTATTAACATACTATTCAAAATAATTACCTTAATTTTAACTTGATTATCATTTTAAAAGGAGCCCTTATGACAGTTGGACATTTACACAAAGTTTTATGTCAATAATGTCTTTATTAGTATTTGAATTTTTAAATAAATATTAATGGCACACTAATTATTTTAAATTTACATAAAAGCTTATTGATTGACATAATTTAATTTCATCCTTATTTTTATTTATGACTAAATGATATTTCATCATATTTTTGCTTGAATTTTTCTTAATTATTTTGATTTCCCTGAATTATTTTCTAATTGGAAAAATGGAAATATACATTGACATGTGGGCCATGAATAGTGTTGGTCCATATGTCATATAAGAGAGAATATAATAGGGAGAGAGACACGAAGAGAGAACATAGCATGGCCTTGCCAAAATAGAAGAGGTGGCACTTGGCCAAGGTGAGCTCGTCGACGGTGAGGTGTCCACTGCGGGGTTACCACGAAAATGGAACACTGGGGGGATGGAGCAAGATTAGGGAGGTGGTGGTGTGGCTCGGGTCGCACTAGGGCTAATCGGTGGAGGCTTGGGGTGGCTGGATCGGAGCTGGGGAGGGAGAGGGGCGATAGCGGCTAGAGTGAGAGGGAGAGAGAACGAAGGGAGCATGAGCATGAGGGAGCCAAGGTGAACTCATCGGGATGGTCGAAGAGGCTGGGGAGGAACCGAGGTGGGTCAACGACATGAGCCGAGGACAGCGCAGGTGGCTCGATGTGAAGGTAGTGCCCAGGTTAGGGAGCTCAAATCAGTGGTTGCAGAAGGGCAAGGGTGGTGAGGAGATGCTCTAGTGTGAGGGAATCATAGAGAGGTCCACCGGGGAGGATGGGGCGGCAATGGCGGGGGTGTCCGGCTGGAAGTAAGGAAGATGATGGGGCAAGAGCTTTGGTGCAGTGACTTCATGAGCTTGATGAAGCGCAGTGGCTTAAAGTGGAGGAGCCCGAGCTCCTTGGCTCCTTGGGTGCTTGGTGGGGGAAAAAGGTGGAAGAGGCACAAAGAGCAACACATGAGTGCAATGCGAAACTCAAGCATGGCTTTTATAGGATGGAGGAGAGGTGTAGCGTAGCGCTGTAGTGCAATAGTGCTAACATAGGCATGGACAGTGAGGATGGTGCTAGCTCACTCAAGCGGTGTGGGCACAACATAGGCACAACGCTCATCGTGGGTATGTGTGCTATGGTGTGAGCACACATGTAGTGCGGGCGTGCAAGCAGTAAGGACACCATGTGCAGCGCGTGGTGCAGTGAACATGGCGGTCATTGGTCGGGCAGCGTCATGCGTGTGTAGCATGGGCATAGATGGTAGGTGCAAGCAGTGGAGCCGGATCATGTTAGGGAGTATGGTCAGGCCGGGAGGATGGACAAGCAGAAGAAAGGAGGAAGAGAGAAGAAAGGCAATGGTTCTGGGCCAGAGAAAGAGAGAGAGAAAGAATGAAAGAAGAAAGAAGAGGAGAGGGAGATAGGTTGGGCCGATGTGCTGGGGGGGAAGAAATGGGTCAAGTTTGATTGGGTTGGGAATTTTAATATCCTTTTGCTTTTTTTAGAGTCAAAATCTCTATTTTTATTTGCTTTCAAGATTTAACTTCATTTGAAATCCTCTTTGGATTTCAAATTTTATTTTGAACTACTTCACAGTAAATTTTCCTATGTTAATATATGGATCATCTTTTCAGATTCGACTTTCCATTTTAGTTTGGTTTCCTACTTGGGTACCTCTTAACCCTAAATTTTAGCTTTTATTTTTATTAATTGATTTGATTGAGACATAATCCAATCAAGATTTTTGAATGAAAACAACAAATTAAAGTATCACCAAAATGCCTAAAAAAGTTTCAAATTTTTTTATATTTTTTAGACATTCCAAATTTTGGGATGTTACAAGAACAAAATGGCATGAAAGAAAGAAAAGTATTGCTGGCCACATAAGAGAAGTGAATTAGACCCTCTTTTTGTGATATTTTAGATTGTGCAATTGTGTTCTTGTGAGCAATCCTGTACCCTAATATCATATTTTGTAATTGGTTAGCGTCTCTCCTAATACTTGGTACAAAATGACTTAGTTCAATCTAATTTTGGATTGCTCTGCACTAGCTCATTCCTTGTTTGCAAGTCATATTTATCTTTGTGCGTGCGTTGATTAGTTTACTTAAATCTTGTGATCAGCAACTAGGCAATTGATTCTAGCTTGGATTATTATTTAATTTGACAATAACCTAGAATTTAGATTGCATTCCTTTGTTCAACCAACCAAGCTCCACATATCTACTTGTGTTAATACATTGATTTCAGCATTGCAATTGTTTCACATATCTCTTACTACAATTCCACACACAAACTGTTATGTTTGTGCACTTGCATTCTTGAAGAAGTAAGGTGAGAGTGAGTGCTCATACACATTAGTTCAATTAATTGCTTGCTGTTTTTCTTTTATTTGCACTAACAATGTCAGGAGCTTCAGTCATGGTGATGACATCGAAGGGGAGATGGAGGACTCACACTATGGTATTGATCTTCCTCCAAATATTTGTGCTAAATTCTAAGCAGCAAATCAATATTTTACAAGAAGATGCGATATGATGACCAATCACATTGATGCTTTGTAAGAGAATATGAATACTCATTTCACACAACTTGAGCTGTCTATTGATGTGCAATTTGATGCATCAAATTGCACATCAATAGACAGTTCAAGTTGTGTGAAATGAATATTCCTAGAAGCAAACCTAGGTATCCAACTGGCTGTACAACAACTAAAACATGTAGCAGCTATTGTTCCAGCATAAGTTGCACTTATTCGTCCACCACAACAACCTGAGGTAAGATATAATCCGTTGTTTGATGATTTTTAGAATAATAATTTTGATGTGGTGTCCGATTGAGCTTTTGATGGAAACTACAACAGCTATGATCATCGACATGGATTTAATTATCAAAATCATGGTGTTGTCCATATGAGAAGAGGCACAAAGTTTGAGGCATTTGATGACCACAATGGCAATGGAGGATGTATACATGAGGAGGATGGTTTAGGTAAGCTTAAAATATCAATTTCTACCTTCAATGACAGAACTGATCCAGAGAAATACTTTGAATGGGTGATGAGAGTTGATCAAATCTGTGATGGGCAAAACTTCACTGAAGCAAAGAAGGTATGTGCTATATCCATTGAATTCATCAGATATGCTTTGTTTTGGTGGGATCAATTGAATAGGAATAGAAGACGAAATACTTTGAATGCCATGAAAGACATCATGAGAGAGTGATTTGTGCCACCATATTATGTTCGCACAATTTAGACAAAGCTTCAATGCTTTAGACAAGGTAATCTCTCTTTTGATGAATATTGTAAAGAAATGGACATGCTTTTGATTTGTGCAAGTATGCATGAACCCAAGGAGGCTACAATGGCATGCTTTTTGGAGAGTCTTAAAACTAAAATTCAAGATCGTGTGGAGATGTATTCATACACCAATCTCCAAGAGCTACACCAAGCTTTGCTTTGTGAGTAAAAATTGCAAAGAAAATCGCAAGGTAGTCATCCATATACGTCTAGATCCAAATTTGGGGCATTTTCAAGAACAAATCAACAAAAGGGAGGTGCTAGAAATACATCAAAACTAGCATTTAAATCAAATTTAGTACCTACTTTCCAAAAGAATGCTTCAAATGAGGTGAGTAAGGTAAGTAAAACAACATATAAAGCTAAAAGTATTCCTTCTAATACTCGGAGTAACATATTACTTGCTTTAAATGTCAAGGAAAAGGTCATAAGGCCAATGAATGTCCAAATAAACATACTATGATCATAAACGATGCGAGTGATATACAATATGAAAGTGAGTATGAAGATGACACTAAATCTGAAGTAGCAATTCCGATGAAGAAGTTGATGTGTTGATTTATGGAATTGAAGAAGCACTCACTGTCTAGAAGGTATAAAAAGTGAAAAATAGAAAGCATCTTGGCTCAAATCAGTGTAACAATTTCTTTCATGTTGAAGGTAAGATGAAGGACAAGGTATGTATTCTAATCATTGATGGTTGTAATAGTCAAAACCTGCTAGCCTTGATATGATTAAAACATTAGGATTATCCATGTTCAAAAAGACTAAAGCTTATCAAATTGAATGGTTGAATGAATGTGGTATTTTTAAAGTTACACATGATGTTCGTGTACCATTTACTATTGTGAATTACAAAGATGAAGTGATTTATGGTGTGGTACCGATGAAATCTTGTGATGTTCTTTTAGGTTGTCTATGGCAATATGATCGTGATTCTATGCATAATGGAAAAACTAATTAATACATTTGTTCATTTAAGGGGAGAACTTATACTTTGATTTCTGTCTCCCAAAATGTGTTTGATTCTAGATTTAAGAAAGAAAGCCATAAAACCATGAAAAAACCTTTGTTGAAAATGTGCACTTTGGTTAAAAAAAAGAGGTAGGTGATGTTAGGAGTGTTGAAACTAAACCTTTACCATATTTTTTAGTATTGTTTTAAATGAAGTGTAAATTACACTTGAAGAGGAGGCATGGCAAATTTCACTATCTACATCATGTGATGTTGATCAAATACAAGAGAAGAACCTTGGTTGCTTAGCAATGAGCAAAAGCCGAGAACGGCTTTTCTTTAAAGGGAGGGAGATGTTGAGGATGCTCTTATCCTTGCTACTACAATCTATGCACTGACATATGATCCTACACTCAATTCTTCTAACTTGTTTTTTAGTTCTTGTTATTTTGATAACATAACATGTATGTTGAAAATTATTACTTTTGATTATAGGATTCAACGTGACATCTAGCGGGAGGTGAGGAAGGAAGGGCGCCACAATAAAGAAGAATGTGTCTAGTGGGATTCAAGGGAGGATGGAACACACATTCCAAGGAGGGCATGCCATGCAAGAATGTCCCATGCGGATGTGTACACGGTGAAGACCAACACAGCACGTGAGGAGAAGATAAACCACGTGCGTGGGAAAAGAGGAAGAAAGGAAGGATGAAGTGGGAAAGAGTTTAGAGACCCAAGAAAGCCCAATAACTTAGGTTACAAAAACTTTCCAAGGCCCAATTTGGACCCACTCCAATTCAATTTGAATGCAATTCTAATTTGGCATTTGGTTCAGAAACAACCAGCAGGGTTGCACTAAAAAGCCTATAACTTTTGCAAACGGAATTCGATTCTTGGGTTCTTATACTTATTGAAAAGCTTATTCTAAGGACCACACAATAAATAAGGCCCCACCTTCAATTTATATAGAAAATTGATCTTTTGAACATTAATAGTTTGCTTAGTGTTTAGTTCTTACTAAATATTATTCTTGCTAATTCTTGGGAGAATCGTTATAATTGATCGGCTATGATCAATCAATTCGTGCACCAACTATATGCTGATAGTGTGGATTGATTTTCTTGTGAAGGCTGTGATTCAATTGCTATCGCCGAGGTCTTGTGCTAGATGCAAGGTTGTTATAATTTCAAGTTGAGCTGTTATCTTTGAGTTATTTTCGTTTTTCATTCATCGATTGTCATTATAAGATCGGGCCACCCGTATCACATCCCCTTCTCTCTCTTCTTAGACCCCCTCTTATTCCCACATTGCACACTCTCTTAGTCACACTATCATGTTAAATGTGCAGACAATACAAGTTGATTATGGTAAAGCTGTATAACCTTTGCAAAGTGTAAAATTAGTCGAATATTCAAGCCCTTATTTTTGGTACAAGTTGATTACGGGTAAAGTTGATTATGGATTAGATTTTGGTTTTTAAAAACATTTTCTAAAAATAATTTATGACATGGATGGATGTAATTCATATGGAGAAACTGGGTGGGATAGCCCTGTCAAGTTAGTGGTAGAAGGATTATCCTTGACTAGCTTATTGTTCATTATTTAAAATTGAGTTTTCACTTATTCATACTAAATTACACTTTCACAACTACTTATGGTATTTAAATGTCAATTATTGCTTTATGTAGAATAACCCTATTAAACCTGCCTTTGTTATTACCCCTACATTAATACTTGAATTTTCATGTAACTTATTGGGTACTCCATGTACTCACTCTTGCTTCATACACTATTATTCAGAGGAAGAAGATTATAGTGTTGAAGATTACTAGGTTGTTGCCCTAGTTGATTGGTCGTGGAAGATTGTTGAGCCTACTACTATTTCATTTTTTTCCGCTACAATTTATTAATGCTTAGCCTATAGGCTATTCATGTAAACTTTGACCATAAGGCCAGTTACCTTTTTTATAACAATGCACTTTTATGGTTGATATTCATCTGTGTTACAATTGTACACAATAGCTGATCCTAGAGTAGTGTAGAATGCACAGTGAATTCATAGTTGTTACTCCCGGGTTCCACACCGTATAAGTGGTTTAACAAGTAGTAGGGATGGAACATATAAGACAACAATGATGTTATAAAGGTTGTGGTCTTATAGCTTTTTATTGTCAGCTTTTGCTGGCATATTTTTGCATGTTGCTGGATGACTGCTCACTGGCCTCAAAATAGTAACCCCTTTCTCAACTTATTTTCAACGGTCATGATAACGCATTGTGGGAACATCCAAAACATGTATTGTGATCTAAAACAAGTCTAGATTAGCATCATTTCAAAGCTCTTCACTCTTTACTTGCATGTGAAATTAATAAGTAAATATTAAATTGCACCACTGTGTGGAAGGAGGCTGAGTAAACATTTAATAGCACTACTATGTGGGAGGAAGTGTTCCTCTATCCTGAGGAGCCTCGGGGTCCGTAAAGAGCATATAGCTATGAGACAAAACATGTGGCACAAGCCACGTGGACCCAAAGGTACAAGCCTCAAGTCCCCTTTGGAAGACAAGTGTGCAAAGTGACTAGGCAAAAGGCATGGTGCACACCACAGATAAGGAGGGGACCAACTCCTATTATATCCAGCTTTTATCACTTCACGGATGGTATGACATGACCCACAAAAGCAACTTTTCTTTCCATTGAAAGTCAAGGTGTGAATGAAGTTACATATGTACCCCAATTTAGACATTTAATTTCTAGGGATAGAAAGGGAAAGTGTACCTCATCTATCCGCAATAAATAGTTCTCTCAGGGTAGGATGTGAGGCAAGCCCCATCCCTGTTATAATAACAATTTTCTTCTTTGCTCCCCTTCTTCATACCTCTGTTCTGATATTCAAAACAAATCCTCTGTTCTAGCATTTGGTCTATTCTCTCTTGATCCTCAAGGGATCCAACTTGACCAAAGATCCTCCGGTCCCGAACATATTCTTGGATCTAGCCTTCATTGCTACGGTATCTTCAACAGCCTCGCTCAGAACTAGTGCAATCTTGCTCCAATCTACTCCTCGATTGATTTGGTAAGAGCCAATTTCTCTATCCCCTTCTCTTATTAGCAAAATTAGCAACTGAGGCCAATATGGGTGATTACCGTAGATGGTAAAAAAAATACTCCTAATAAAACTACATTTCATATCACAGGTCCAATCATAGTTAGTAGATTGGTATATCTCCTTCTGTTCCTTTATCCTAAATCGATGACCTTAATCTGGCCCAGATTCATTGTGAAATTTGGAAGGAAAGGTGGCATACTAGTTTGCAATGCTTTAGTCTAACCCAAATGTACCAAGATCCAAGTAATTATGGCCTCAATAAAATTACCAAAAAATAACAAAGAAGCTTTTTAAAAATAATAAAAAATTGGAATGATTTATTGAACAATCACAAAGGATTTTGATTATATATATAATCTAGGGCAAGGTTATTTAGAATCTCGATTCGAGTCTAAAAGTCTTATGATCCTATGACTCTCGATTTACTAAACTGATTCGATTCTAGGTAGGATTTTAATTTGGCAGAGTCTTAGTAATCTTACAATTCTAGAAAATTTTGGTAGGACCATGGTCACAGATTACACCTGCCCGATTCTACTGATCCTAGTAATCTATATATCTACAAACAAGTGATGATATCTAAGGTACACCCTTCGCTTTAGAAGTCTAGAAACTCCCACAATAACCCTTACATCATAAAAAAAGCAAAATTCCTAGAAATTCTTTCATCAATCAAGAAAAAATAGTTATAGATGTATCAGCGGTGCTAAATTATAATGGTGCAGATTAATCATATATAAATATAACATCAGTTACAGATGTATAACTGTTATAGATGTATACCAAATAAAATTATATTTTTCAAAGTTATTAGAGTTATATAACAAATACAATATGTAAAAATATCTAGCTACGCAATTGCACGGGCAGTTCCACTAATTAATTATAATAATTACTTTTATATGTCCTTTCAATTGTAAAGTTTCACCTTTTATCCATTCATACATGCTATTATTTGTGTAGACAACTATATATTATTCATTTGGACTATAATTTTGAAGTAAAGGATTCTAAAGTACAATTCAAAAAATGTATCTTTATTGAAATACATGGTAGAATTGAAATAATATATCTTTTGTAGAATCAACTAGGATCTTAGATTCTAGGATTCGATCCTATAATGCAATTCTATGGGAGCATCTCTAATTCGACTCAATATCCTGATCCTAGCAACCTTGGTCTAGGGTATTGTTTTTGGTCTAATGACAAATAACCAATCCACTAAATGTGTATCTTCTCATTGTTATGGTGCTCTAACAGTTCTTTAGTTTGTTGGTCATCATTGTCGATGTTCTAGGTTGAACTTTTCCATCAGTTTGGGTGATCGCGTTGGGTCTTGGGGTCAGGATTTTTTTTCAAATATGCTAATACAACTAAAAATTGGTAATTACTCCCTCCGTTCTTTTTTACTAGATGTTTTTGACTTTTTACGGTCTCCAAGATGCAACTTTGACCGCTATTTTATAATTTTACACTAAGATAAACTAGTAAAATCATAATATTATGATAATATTTTTAACGATACATCTAATGATGTAACTTTTGTGTAGCCAATCTAGATAGTTTTGAGTCTATTAAAGGTCAAACTTTAAAAAGTTTGACAGCACAGATTCTAGAAAATCAAGTAAAAAGAACAACCAAAATGGGGAATGAGTTACCACATGTGGTATTCATGACAATAGCAACTAGTTACAACTATGATTCAAGTTGACAAAAAATGATGAAGATAAATAGATTTTTTTAATCTATACTATTCAGCAAATAACACACCATTTCCCCTACACAGTAGCTTGTCATCCAAATGTAAGCTACCAGTGACACAATCCAATCCATTCTTTAATTTGTATCCCCAGAATGTTTATAATCTTGTTTCATCAGACAATTAAGACAAAACTAGACTGTGTAAGCATTTAGACAGATTATTAAATTGATACTATTGCCTGATGAATTTTGCAGTAATTTCTGAAATACTTAGTTCTTGCTATACTCCCCATTCCCCAATTATAACCCTGAGCAGCAGTCACCATATTTCATAGTGTCACGTATTGTGCATTCCCCTTTTAAATATCCATTCTATTGTATCACTAGTGCCTCGTAGTATTTTCTCCTTGATGTATTATTAGTTTGTTGAATTTTTTCAGGGAAGGTTCATTGAATTATTCATCCTATTTTATTTGCTTTTACACTGAAGGTTAAGGCTGTAGAAAGCAAAGAGGAAACATCAGAAGCAACAAAGGAAAGATCATGCCAAAAGCCAACACTGAAGGTTACATTCTGTTACAATCCAGACCTACTTGAATCACATTAGAGCCAGCAAATCTTTTCATAAGGCAATTCATGTGCCTACATTTCCTTTCTCAGTGAAAGTAGCAGTTTGCCTTTGTTTGTCAAGCAAAGGGTAACATTTAGATTACATACATCAATTGATGCACTTGCCATACATGTTTAAGCTTCATTACTGCCCTTTTTTTCATGGGAAACTTCAGAGAAGGCCCCTCCAGTATAAATGTTAAAAATATATAGTGAGAATACAAAAGTTTATGTATAGGAAGGAAAAATAAAAACTGTACAGCCTAATAATAGGCGACAATGGAAATAGGATTGTCCCTAGCCAGTAAAAAGTGTAGTGTCTTTGATCCTCTTTTACTCGATGCACATGCAGTGCGAGTTCATTCTTAAAGCAGCGTTTCCGACTTGTAATGCTTGGAGGGACTGCCCTAGTTAGTTTCCCTTGATGTTTGTAACTTGTTATCTACATAAGTACCGATTTCTGAACAACCTTGTCTTCATGTGAATGATTAGAAACTGGTTTAATTTTTGGCAGGAGCATCAAAAGGTTCTGAACATGATGCAAAACCCACACCAGCCTCTAAGGGGTCAAGCAGGCTTGTAAAATTGACTTCAGTATATGAGGCACCACATAGGTGCTCCTCGCAGCATGTGAAGAAAGACCTGAAAGACAGTAACCTCTCTGGGAAGCCATACAAGCAGAAACAAGAAAGGGTGGATATGGAAACTACAGGTGTTTATTCAACCAGATCACATGAGTCAGCAGCAAAAACAGACATCGCCGAACTTATGCGTCCTAAGAAGCACGGAAAGCGTTCATCCCGCCCAAGGGGAAAGAATTCTACACCGTGGGTACCACTTGAGGGGCTTTTGAATTCTGAAAGGGAGCCAAGCAAGTATGGGAATGATCAGAATGTTGGCTCAAAGAATACGAAATCCAATCAAGGAGGCAACAGCATGCCATGCCGTGCATCTAAAAGGGTGCATAAGTTGAAGGACATTGCTGAACTCCTGGCAATAAAAACAGACATTGCTGAACGTATAGATCCTACCAAGCGTGGAAAACGTTCAGTCCGCCCTAGGGGAAATAAAACTGCATCATGGGTACCAATGGATGGGCTTCAGAATTTTGACAAGGAGCTAAGCAAGCATGGGAATGATCAGAAAGTTGTCTCAAAGAAGATGAAATCCACTCATGGAGCAACCACATTATGCAATGCATCTAATGATCTTATTGAGCAGACTGATGTCGCGATGGTTGATACTTTAGGTGAGGTGAAGGAGAGCAATGGCGCAGATGCAAATAAGCGGACCGGTGTTCCCATGGCTGATACTTTAGATGAGGTCAAGGATGGCAATGGATCAGAAGATACTTTAGATAAGGTCAAGGACGATAGCAATGGATCAGATGCAAATGCTACTGAGCAGACCGGTGTGACTATACCTGATACTTCATTTGAGTTCAAGGACAGCAATCATGCAGGTGCAAATGCTGTTGAGCAGATGGAAGTCTGCATGGTTGATACTACAGCTGAGGTCAAGCTGAGCAATGGCAAAAATGTAAAGCTTGTTGTGCAGGCCGGTGTCCCGACGACAGAAACTTTAGCTGATCCCAAGGATATCAATGGTGCAGTTGCCAATGCTGTTGAGCAGACTGCTGTTCAAACGGCCGCTGTTGTCGATCCCCAACAAGGCCGACCAAATAATGCAGAGTTTGACCCCGAAATATCTTTAGGCCTGGATCTATACATTGGGGATGAAAGTTTTGATCTTTCAAGTGCGGAGTCTGCTCTAGCATCGCTATATGGAGAGTCAGAGATAGACTTGTGTATCGAGTTTGCTGTCAAGCTCCTGATGGACGAAATGCCGCTTCCAAATGAAGCTGCGGAAGTGGAAGAATTCCTCCGCCAGAAGATGAACGATGAGAGGAGCGCAAAACCGTGGCCTTCTCATGAAAGCTCCTAGTCTCTTGAACAGGACGAACCGAGTAACATCTGCTATGTTGGGGATACCTGATAAGTAATAATTGACGTCTAGAGATTAAACATGATTCAAGGAGTTAATTATCTGGTGAATTGTTAATCTGATAGATACAAGTTGTGGGGAGAAAATTGGCCCATGCTGGTGAATGCATTGAATAAGTTTGCTTGTACATTGTAATAAACTTTCCCTTTCCCGTTTGGAGTGGACAACAATGTAAACTGTTTCTTTTTGCTGATGTTTTGTTGATGTCAAGAGGACAACTGCTGAAGAATGGCCGGTAACTACCGGCACCGTTGCCCCCCAGCATAGCATGTGTTTTGCTTAATTGAAGCTGCAATCTTACTGGGTTGAAACGAGGTATATGCTACTTTGCAGATCATGGCCGATTAAGTCATAATTCAAAGATAGAAACTTTTGATAAAATGTCTGAAGAACTCGCGAATGCAAAGAGAGAATCATAACCTGGGGCTTTGCATGGGTTTTATAAGATATGTTTGGTCGTTAAAGAGCTACTGACAACTTGTCGTATCATGGCATTCTTGTCTATGAACCTCTTTGCTTATAGGCCCTGTTCTTTTCAGCTTCTAAAAACTACTTTTCGGCTTTTCACAGTAACTAGCTTTTAAACGGAGTATTTTTTTCAAGATAGAATCTACTAATTAATTGTAGTACATACTTTACTGACTTTATTTATATTCGGTGCTCACAGAAACCCATGATAATACGACAAGTTGCTTGATTAAGCAGTGTTGTATGCATTGTAGACTGCTTAGATATTCGGTTATCCACGTAGCTGGTGAATCAAACACTCCAAAAATCTGGCACCTGAGATGACGATATCGAGTGATTATTATGCCAACGTGCCAAACCCACACATACTAAGAAGGCTTATTAAAATAATTTGCAAGAATGATGCTGCCTACATCTAAAGGGAGGTAAAAATCATGGAACCATTCTTGCTACATCAATTGCCCGCGACTCTTGCAATTTTACAGGACAAGCTCCCTCTTGGACCAAGTATTCTGCATTTCTGCAATGTGTATGTTCTGTTGCAAGCTTCCATAATATATCATTGTTAAAATTTGTCTTGAATTAATTGTATAATCTGTTATGAACTTATTATGCTTCATTCCAGGATCTATTTTTGCTGCATGAAACTCACACTGTAATAATATGTTTCTCTCGACCTCTCGCGTCCATTTTGTAAACCGTGCATCAGTACCCTCCAAAGCTCCAATATTTTTGCATCTTAGAGCTCCCTATTTACTATTCTCACCACTCACCAGTCCTTAATCCATATTCTTTCTTGTCACAATTCTCCTTTTTTTTTTGAAGAAAAACAGTAGGGAAACCCCATTCTGTACATCATTGCAGTAGTACGATCGGATTCCGACGAATAGGTTTCTCCAATTATTGCATGTGCAAATCACTATTCAGTCAAAGATCAGATAAAGAGATCATCGAAAGAAGATTATAGAGACAGATCGTCAGAAAAAAGATGAGAGGTATTTTTTTTCTTCTAAAAATACAGGCAGAAGCTCTGCCTTGCACGATGCGCAAAGACAGCCCGATCTAGGGAAAACAGGCGCGCCCAACAACAGAGCAGTTCAATTTGCAAATTTTATTCAGCATGCTCTGAACCAAACAGTATTAGATCCTGTCACACGCCAGGATTAACATCATAAAATTCCTTAGTTTTTTTTTTGAATTCAAAATCCCTTAGTTTGATTGATGGGTACGAGAGTTTAGGTGGGATGGGTAACGGGAGCTGAGGGTCCGACAGTCCTCAGTTTATTAAAGGGAGCGTCTATATAACATTTAACTAATTTTGAGAACAAAAACAGTTAGATTTTGAGCCGTTAGATAGAGATCTAACGCCCTAGATCATTTTTTTTAGGGGGTCATTTTTTTTTAAGGGGGGCTTGTATGGGTGGATCCGTTGGGTGGAGATCTAACGCCTCAGATCAATCTCACTGTTTTTATCCTCAAAAACAGTCGAATCTCTATCTCTACCACTATAAAACCACCAGTTGTAAACTTTTCTATAGCTACCCAACAAATGTCCCCCGCAGTCAAGACCTCTCTTAGATGCACCAAACCTAATGTTCCCAGAACCAGCGAACCTTTCAAACGAAGGGACGATATCCATTGTAGCCTCTCCTTTCTCTTACTCACTCAAATCCAATGGCCCAGATTGTTTGGATCATACCTCGTCACACACCCCGCGCGAGGCGCGACTCCCCCCGACGCCCTCACCCCGCGCGAGGCGCGGCTTCCCCCGACGCCCCCATCTCCCACGCCCCCATCTCCTCCTCTCCTCTGCCGCACGCAGGAGCCCCACGGTGGCGTCCTCCCCACCCGCGCGCGACTCTCCCTCTCCCCCATCTCCCACACGCCGACTCCTCCTCTCCTCTCCCACACGGCGACTCCTCCTCTCCTCTCCCGCACGCAGGAACCCCAGGGCACGGCGGCGTACTCCCCACCCCGCGCGCGACTCCCCCGGCGGCGGCGCGGCCGCGATCCTCCCCACCCCACGCGCGACTCCCCCGGCGGCGGCGCGGCCGCGATCCTCCCCACCCCGCGCGCGACTCCCCCGGCGGCGGCGCGGCCGCGATCCCCCTCTCCGCCTCCCCCGCGCCTCCCCTCCCTCCGCCTCCCCCATCCTCCCTCCGCCTCCCCCCATCCTCCCCCACGCCTCCCCTCCCTCCGCCTCCCCCATCCTCCCCAGCGCCTCCCCTCCCTCCGCCTCCCCCATCCTCCACCGTGCCTCCCCTCCCTCCGCCTCCCCCCATCCTCCACCGCGCTTCCCCTACGTCGCCATGGACACGGAGTTCCCCGGCGTCATCAACCGCTCCGCCAAGCACCCCGCCCTCCTCACCGCCGCCAAGCGCTACGCCCTCCTCAAGGCCAACGTCGACGCGCTTCACCTCATCCAGGTCGGCCTCACCCTCGCCCGACTCTCCGCGTAGTTTGGGCAATCTTTGTGAGGTTCTTGTTCGTTTCTTGTCCGAGGCCGAGCGGCTTTGATGGTAGCGAGGATGATGCGGTGGCCGCGGCCGCCGCCGGCGCGCAAGTTCCGCGTCCGGCTGGTGGTGCGGCGAGCGGAGGGGCTGCCGCCGCCGGCCGAGCCGGAGACGGAGGGGAGCGCGAAGCCGAGGGTCGCGGTGGAGGTCAGGTGGAAGGGGCCGAAGGCATCGGCCCTGAGCTCGCTGCGGCGCGCGGTGCGGCTCAACCGCACGCGGGAGGAGGAGGCGGCGGCAGCGGCCACCGGCGAGGGCGGCGGCTCGGTGGCTGTGGCGTGGGAGGAGGAGTTCGAGAGCGTCGTGACGCTCGCGGCCGCGTCGCACCGGGGGGCGGCCGCGTTCCAGCCATGGGAGCTCGCCTTCACCGTGTTTACTGTGAGCTATTCTTCCTAGAATTGGATCCTATTGTCTTCTCATGTTGTTCATATGAACGTAGGGAAATATTTTAGAGGATTAAGGGTCTGATGAGAGGTATTGTGCCTATCCTTTTCCCAGTTAGTTTTGGGTCACGTTCATGTTTTATTCTGTTACCAATCGATATTATGATTTTTCTGTGTAGCTTAATTTCAGTTTCCGATCTGTTGATGAATAATTGTCTCATATGTCGAGTGATTAATTTTTCCAACGGCTTGGACCTTCCTGTGTATAATCTGCACATTTAGTTAATGAGAATGTTTCTTTAGTTCCCTTATAATCCGTACAATTTTCCAACGGCTTTGCTTTCATTTTGGTTGTAATAGTAGTTGCTGGATGTCAATCGATCAATCATAGCAAGATTCCCGTGTGTAACTGTATTCCTGTTAATATGAAGCAAATTCTGCTTCTTGATAGTAAAGTATTGTGTTGAGCAGTCACGACAAACATGGACAAGATAATTTCTTGTCACGAGAATCAGAAACATATCGTTTAATATGCTTGCTTTTGTAAATACTTTGTTTTGAGTGATTTCTGCAGGTGAGGTTGTTTGGGTCATTGAGTGACTTCTGCAGTCGAGTCTGACCTCCTTTCTTTTATTTTCCTCGACGCAGGACGTCAACAGAGGCCCAAAGATTAAACCATCAATTTTGGGAACTGCTACCCTTAACCTAGCAGATTATGCATCAGCATCCGAACAAGACATTGAGATAATTCACCCATTGTCCTTGTCCGATGGTGCACCTGAGTCTGCTCCATCGCTTCATGTGAGTTTGTGATGTGATCAGCAAGCTCTAGCTAACAATTCTCTTTTGAATTACCATCTGGTGTGATATTCGAAACTTCTGGTTTACATGATTTTGGTAATAGATTTTGATAACATTGCTGCGGATTTTTTGGGGGTATTATGCTCCCGTTAGATTGGTAGTCTCACTGTGGTTTCGTGTTGTCGCGCATGGGGAGCAGGCGCACGTCGGTGCGATCCAAAAGACGCACCTGCGCGACCTGATGGCCGATGCCGAGCGCTGCAAGGCAATGACAGCGTAGGGATTTTATCTGTGTGCTTGTGAAGTTTCCGCCCTTGCATGTGTGGGTCCCGTTTGCTTAGTTGAGGTGATGGTTGGTTGACAGGGAGTATGAAGGGATATTTCTGGATTACTCGAGGCAGCGGGCGACTGGGGAGACCATGGAGAAGCTATTCAAATTGGCAGAGGTTATACCTGTTCGATACTCTCTTTGCATCGTTTAGGTGGTGGGATTGCCCTCTTGCGTAGTAATTTGATATCTATTGGTTTTATTGTAGGCTGCAAAGCTCAAGGAGAAGGTTGAAAAGATGTTTAGAGGTGACCGGGTAAGTACTACGATTCGCAACCATTGTTCAGTTGATCCATCACAATTGTTTGTTCAGTATATACTAATATGTGAAAAGTACATTGCCATGGAGCTTTAGATACATATATTTTTAGCTTGCATGAATTGCTTGGTAAAGCTTGACAGTTTGTGTGTTCTTGAGAAAAAATAAAGTGTATACTGTAGGAATAATTTTGGGCAAACATTCTGACTATTTTTAAGTTGTCCATGTCCGCATAAATTACTTTGAGGTATCTGTTACGGTTGATGAAGGTTCATTATGATTAGTTGTTAGTAATTTTCAGTGTAGAACGGGTTCTGTATTTTTCGTTTCTGTTACCTCCTTATAGATTGTTAGATCCAGGTATAAGCTTCTTTTTTTGGGTCAATTTGAAAGAGAAGAATTTTAGTTTATTTTAGTTTAGTTTTTTATCAAGTTGAAAGAGAAGAATTTAGGGACTTCTAATTTACATCAGCTTAATTCTGATGTGGATTAAAAAGATATTCTTACAACTGCATGTTAATTTTATATATCTTACACCTCATTGCTGGATGTAACTTCAAAGCTGACAGCTCGTATTCGTAATAGATATATAAAATTACTATCTATTGCTAATTGTAGTTCAACTAATTAGTTATATGGACTCAGTGATTTTTCTGGTAGCATTTTGTCAGTTATATATGTCCGTCGAGGTCATTTTGTTGATGTTTTCTATAAGCAATATTTGTGTATTTCACACTGCAATGGAGCTGTCATAGTATGCCATGTTATATTCGTGGACATCTTGTGGACTTGACGTTGTGAGTAACTAGGTTAGTCCATCTTTGTTTGGACAGGGCATTCGGGTAGAGAGAGGTAGAGGGCAGCAATAACGTATTGCTCACTGCAACTTTGGTTAAATTTTCCTGGTTTGGTTTGTGTTGCCCATGGACTTGGAATAGTTTGCTTTTGCAATGTGAATGTATAAGCGTATATAGTTGCTTCGCGAAATGTTTCTAATGAAAGTCGACAGTTTTGGGTTAGAAAGCTGTGTTTTTGACATCAGAATATTTGATTTATGCTAATTGTCCAATTTTCAGGAGGATAGGTGCTAAATGCCTGCGTTGGCTATGTTAATATACAACAAATTGAAAATTTTAAACTTGTGAAATCAAGGTTGAGATAAAATATCAGAACCAGTGGTTGGATTATAGGAAGTTTTTTTTTGCTGAATATATGTTATGCTATGGTTGGCCAAACAGTGCCATAATAAACTAACCAGTATACTCTAGACATCTAGAGAAGTACTAACCATAGTTCTCTTTGGGGTGATTCGCTAATGAAGTTTAGTTGCAATAATACTTGAAGGTCCTTACTCCTGAGTAAAAAAATAATAATCATACTTGATTGACATATCAGTATTGATAACATTGGTTTATCAGGATTCAATAAAAATACATTTGATAAAATTAACTACATGTAAAGAAAGATGAAACTAATGATGATGCTTAGTTTTGAATTTAAACAGCTCTTGTTGGAATAAGAAACAGTGTCTTTTTCATAACTCTTCTTCATAGGTCTTATTGTTATTGTATTTACCTCCCACAATCCACATAGTGAGCCGCTGTTAGTTTATTTTTAATTGTTGGCTGTCATTTCAAATTAAGGTCAACTAAAGCAGCCCCGTGGAATATAAGGTACGTCATAAATGTTTAATTTCGCCAAAAAGATATTACTGTGTGCTTATGGATATTTCTTTGATTATTGGTTCCCCCCTTGATGTTTTATCTCACTCTCTGTTCTTTGTTGTAGAGGGTAAACAAATTCAGGATAGTTTTTTTTTGCTTTCTCATACTTTATGATATGGTTTGATCGGTATATTGGGTTGTGCATCGTGACCATGCAATTCGTTTTCAGCGCTTCCTGTAGAGTTCTTCACATTTTAGGGGAAAATAGTTTCTCCCTTCACAACAGTCATGGTATTCCCCAACTTGTGATATATCCTATGGAGATGGCATGCCCTGTGATGAACTGCAGAAAGAACGTCTAAACTTCAATATGTTTTGCAGTTTTATTATAGAGAGTGAGACCGGTATTGTTGGCACACAATCTAGGCCTCTAGGGACCAGGATAATTAGAATACAGTTTTAAGCAAAAGGGTTACAGGATGTGTAAACTATGTGGATATATGGTGTCTTTTATATGCATTTTAACTAGCTACATGGGAACTTTTTTTTGTCTCACAAATGGTCACCTTATCCTTGTGAATTAGCAGGTTGTAATCTATTCACCAGCAAGAACTGCGTCTCAGCAAGGCTCAGGCAAAGTTGGGAGATGGAAAATCAACTTTGTGTCAACCCAAAAGTATGTTTCTTGTTTTGCTTTGCTGGTTCTTATTTCTCATGACTCATTCATCAAAAATCTTGTGTTGCTGTTGGATGAGCTACTTCAAGAGGAATATAAAATGAAAACAAATTACCTCACATAAATTTAACATTGATTAACAGTCATACTCTCACTTAAATAGTTGTAGAGGTAAAGGTGCTATGATCCATATGGAATTCTTTTTTGGCCTTATTATTAAGAAAAGATAAAAAAATCAGGCCACATCATTTAGTATTTTTGTGGCTAGAGTAGACAGCGAAGAGAAAAAAAGGATTAGCCGGCAATTTTTCCTTTTAACTCAAAAATCTTTGTACTTTATAGCTATTACAATTTACAAGTATAGGTTAACTGTTATGGGCTGATTATTGATTATTTTGCAGTCACCTTACTTTCAGTCTTTCACTCACATTGTTCTTGATACATCTAACTGGTTCTAACATTTGAATGCATGATCATAGGTGGGAGAATCCATTAATGGGATGGACATCTACTGGGGATCCATACGCTAATGTTGGAGAAGCGGGACTTACATTTGACAGTGCAGAGTCAGCAAAGGCATTTGCTGAAAAACATGTAGGATCATTCGATTCTTGATTCTTTCTAATTTATTTAAAAGTTTATATGGGGAATGGACAAATGGTCTGCTTAAGTGTCCAAGCTTGATTTGGTCCATGTATAAGTGGAGATAGACTTCACACTGGTCTATGTAGTATAAATATCCAGTAATAGTGAATTTTGTTTGTTGATAGATCAATTACCAAATAATAAGAACTGCTCTGTTGTTACCTGTTAATGATAATTCTGTACTTACGTCATGTATTGTTCGACGAGAAGAGCCGCGTGCCGGACCCGCAGAGGATGATCCGGGCGTACGCGCAGTCGGTGGCGACGCTCAACCTGCTCCGAGCCTTGCCCTACGATTTTTAGCAGCACTTTTGCTGTGGAGGGTGTTAAGTTGGTGTCGTGTTGAAATATCTTAATGCTGAATTTCTTCCACATATCTCCTTATCATGATAAGGGAAGAGCTGGTTATAAGTTGCTGGTGATAGCAGAAATTCGCCTCATTTGGTATTAATGTCTCCACCCCGCGATACCCGTCTCCACCCGAGCGCGCCCTCCGCACCCAATCCCGCGCCTCTCAGCCGGACGCCACCTCTCCTCCTGATTTCCCCTTTCCAAAAACAGATCTTCGAAAAACAGAAACAATCACATCACAATACGCAATCATCGCCACCCGTGGAAGAAAGGACAGTAAGGGCGTGCAGCGGCCAGGCGTGCAACGGAGGAGGATGAGGACGCGGCGCCATCGACAAGCCGTGCCGTTCCGTCCCACGGAGGCTAACGTGCGGCGCCAGATGTAGAAGAACCCCGGCACCAGCAGAAACACGGTGTCGGAAACGACCGCTGGCTGTGACCGTTCTGACATCTGCTGCTCCGTCGCCTCAGCAACGCCGGCGCCGCTGTCCATGATTGCCTCTCTCGGTTCATCACCAGCAGCAGGGTACGTACCAAGTCTTAATCATATCGGAATGCAGCGCGCGTCGAGTATGGCGACGGAGGCGCAATACAGCTTTATGTCACGCTATCAAGGGGTGTATTAAGACAAACGATAAGAATTTTGGCTAAACCAAAGAAAGAAGTTGATGCCTCAGGGAAGAGCACCCTAAATATTGTGTATAAAGACGTCCTAGTATGGTGATGTGGTAAGTAAATAGTCCACAAACACCTATTTCCTTACCGTGTTTCATATTTCTTTATGTGACAAAAATGTTTGTTTTCTTTGTAGCCTCAAGTTTAAACAATGTGGGGATGGAGAAAGTCGTCGGTGGGTGAGTCCAATGATGTTGTCGCCTCCTCAAAGGATCAGTCGTTATGTGACATTCATTATGTGACAAAAATATTTGGTTATACAATATATGAGACGTGAATCTTAATGAATCTGATTGTTCGTTTTATTTTTTACAAATTTTATCTTGTTTTGTATTTTACCGTAGCGTTAGCACGGGCACTATACTAGTGTTGTATAGACATACACTTTATTAAAAGCAGGGTGAGGGAGGGAGTCGTTGTCTACAGGAAGATATCAGGCCCTCAGCGTTAAGACATAAAAAAGCAAACTTTCGATGCCTCAACAGTCCCACTTCAAACTCCCTCCCCTAAACTCAAAATTCCCTTTCCCGATTGTTGCCAAACGAATTGTAAGGGTAAAAAAAGCCACTTTGACTGGGCCCAGGGAACGCTGGATGGGCCAAAAGTCACAAAGGCCCAGACCTTCTACTCGTTATACCTTCCCACCCCGGCCACGCGCCTTCTCATTAGGGTTTTTGGCACAGAGCTCGCGCCGCCGCTCCGAGGAAGCAACCAAGGGAGTAGGGAGCCCAGAGCTCGGCAGCCATGGTCAGTGATCCCCATCTCCTCATCCTCGTCCTTGCTTTCTTGTGATCCAGCTGTCTCCGGTTACCGTTCACGATCTTGAGTGCGTCGGGTAGTAGCGTTACTTCCCTTCTTGATTTCGTGCTGGTGCGGATTGGAGACGACAAAGAGGCGCCTCTGTATCGTGTTTGAGTTAGGCACTTGTTGGGTGAGTGGAGTGTTAGGTCTGATTTGAGCAGGGGTTTGCGTTTAGAGGTTTTGCATCTCGTGTGGTCGTAGCTCGTGAGTGCATTCGAACTTGGTAAGAGGAATAGTGCGAGGTCTCTGTTGTCTAGGATTTTTTTCCCCTTAGACTTGTATATATTGCTTAGCTTTTAGTGCAGTGTGAGTTAAAAAAAAGATTTTGATGAGCTAAACTGCTACTAGTTCATGTGAGTATTAGTTAGTACCATCGAGTTCATCGATTGAGAGGTGCTTCTATGCTCCTTCCCCTGAAAATTGCACAAATTTTGAAGCACTAGAGCTACTTACCCCTTGAGGTGTTCCTAGATTTATCATGTATTAGGAGGATGGAAGATGTTAGGTGATGGTTGGATAGGGTTATGGTCTTGAGCACTAGAGCTAAAGCTTGAAGCAATGGACGCACACTGCGTTGTCTTGGTCTGATATAAATTGGAGGTAGCATGTGTTGTCCAAAGCTGCCTGTAACCTGAAACTGTATTACAAATCACAATTCTGCAAAGTGTATACACTAAGTTGGCAGTCAATCACCAGCGTAGTGAGGGTTTATGACATATCGTGTAGCTGAGACTTAATAGGCTATCGCAGAAATGAATGCAACATACCAGAGAATGTTATAGTAAGAATACTGGTATTGATCCGATTCATGTGGCTCTTTACATGGGAAATGATGGTAAGAAATGGAACTGAAGTATGACCATTAAAATCTAAAGTTGACTTTGACAAAGTGATAATTTTCTTGTGGGTATATATGTTGAATTGGTGATTAAGTTTATGGTGTCCAAATTTACAATGATCGCCATTCATATTGTTTAGTTTAGAACTAAATTTCCTTTTGATTATTTGGGCTTTCGACATCAGCGTCTGTCTTTGTAATGAGTACATAATGTATTATGCACTACATTATATTTAGTCTTCTTACTGGCATGTAGTGCACGTCTCAGGTGCCATAATTTTCTTTACTGAGAATAGAATTTGACAAGTTTCAGACACCATGTTTTCATCTAGTTTTTTTTTTTTTTGGTGAATGAACTAACCTAAAAAGAAGCAATGAAATTTTAGTATGATAATAGCAGGCACTGAAATTCACTGTAAGAAATTGATCATAATACTCTTTTTTTGGAATCTTAGTTTATTCATAGTTCTTTACTATGTGCTGTGTGCTCAACTTCATACTGTTTTGTCTGTCGTTCATGAATTTACCTGCCACATCGATGATGTAACGAGGTTATTTCAAGAATGTATTGTGAAATTCATCTTTATTTTACAATTGCTCCAAATTTTAGTTGGTGTCAGTTTACTTATCCTTCACTTGCACTCACTAGGTTGCATTTAGCATCTTCAACTCACTTTTGCGAACCCCCCCCCCCCCCCCCCAATTGGCCGGACCATTTTGTGCAACTCACGGGCCAGTAACTCTTCTATTGGTTTGCTGCTCTATATGTTTGCAGTTGAAACTAGCTAATGGTTTTTATGATCTGATCAATCGTTAAGTTTTTTGTTCATCTGTTGATTTAGTTCGAGTTTTCTGTTCATCTTTTTAATATTTTTTTGGCTGAACAAGTATGTTGTATTAACCTTGTAGGTGAACGTTCCGAAAACCAAGAAGACCTACTGCAAGAACAAGGAGTGCAGGAAGCACACCCTTCACAAGGTTACCCAGTACAAGAAGGGAAAGGATAGCCTTTCTGCTCAGGGGAAGCGCCGATATGACCGCAAGCAGTCAGGATATGGTGGGCAGACAAAGCCTGTTTTCCACAAGAAGGTTTGATCCTGATTTACGTAGTCTTGGCTGAAATTGAAGGATAACTGCTAGCTGCTTTAAGAATATTCAATGTTACCCCTTGGATGTTTCTTTGCATCTGTTGGTTTAATACTTTGGTTCATTTCAGGCCAAGACAACAAAGAAGATCGTGTTGAAGCTGCAGTGCCAGAGCTGTAAGCATTACTCTCAGCACCCGATCAAGGTCTCCCATCTCACCTTCTTTCTCTTCCCTTTTCCTGCTATAAACTCTTATTCAGAAGTATCTGACGCTCTTATTGCAACTTACCCACAGAGGTGCAAGCACTTTGAAATCGGTGGAGACAAGAAGGGCAAGGGAACCTCTCTCTTCTAATCTGATGGTGCACATAGTTCTCGGACTTTCAGGTTGTCTGCCAGAAGTTACTATTAAGAATGCATCTGTAGTGTATATAACCCAAAGGGTCTTAAGGTGGGTCCCATCTACACCTTAAGACCAACTCCATAGTGTATATAATCCAAGGGGCCTTAAGACGGTCCCACATGGCAGATAAAGAAAAATTGTATTTTAATGCTTATGGCCAGGTCTTTAGCTTGAGGACCAGCCTTAAGCTTTTTTTGCTTAGGGTCTGCTTAAGGTCACCCCTGTAATGTATAAGGTTGACCTTAAGGTGGCTTAAGACCTCCTCTTTTCATACACTACAGATGCCCTCGTATCTGGTGTGATGCATCAGCTGGGATAACACTATATAGTATTACAAGATACAACCCTATGTGTAGCGTTTGCTCTCAACTATTTTATCAAATCCTTTTTATATACTAGTTTGTGAGAGACCGGCGAATGTCTTTTCCGTAATTTTGCTGCAACCTCTCGACCAGATTGGTTTTATGTAGGCTCTGGAGATGTGCGCTGACTACTCTTCGTAGTCATCGTCTGGATTTGGTTTCTCCATTGCATTCCTGACTGGGCTAGCGTCTGGATCAGTATGAATTTCTTAGCTGCCCCCCTTGTTGAGCTAGCGTTGGTGACACGAGGAGGTTTTGGCTGTGATGCGCCCCTCTCTGGCAGAGTATTCTGGTGCCCTGTTTTCGCACGGTCTGGAAAGTGAAAACAAGACCAGCAGTGCTCCATTCTTGCTGTGGTCTTGCAGAATATTTTGTTGTCCAGCGTCACTCTGAGTAGGAATACAAATGGATCGAATACGGACGGATAATATTTTTACCATATTTGTTTTCATATTTTTTTTCTCGGATACGGATACGAATACCAATACGAATAATATCGAATACAGATACGGAGCAAATACGAATCGAAACAAATACGGTCACGAATATTTATCGGGACATGAAAACCCCCTTAAACTATACATTCAAAATCAATGAAAGCACATAAATAGTTTATCTTGTCAAAACATTCATGAAATCTAATCAAGTATAAGTATTTTTATCCACAATAGTCATACCGTTGTACATATTTTAAATATTCAAGTGGCAATTAATTTTTCCTAAAATCCTAAATAATTCTTAATAAATTTCTACCATTTACATGTGACTAATTAATTAATTAAGTATTTAAATTTGCATCAAAATGATTTAAACAGGAGTACATCAATTTAATCGGTACAAATTTTAATCCACCGACAATATTAAATTTATTTTTTAATAAACATAAATATTTGCTAGTGGTGTTTGTAATTTAATATGACTAAGGAACCTAATGCCTAATGGTAATGGAAGCTTATGGCTCGGTTGAGCTAGTGGGCTAGTGGCAGGGGAGATGAGAGAGGCTGATTTAGGCTGGGCAATGTTGGGCTGAAATCCTGAATATCCGTTTTCGTATTATCTAGATAATCCGTATTCGCCGGATATCAGGCCTACTGTATTCGTATCCATATCCGACAAAAAAAATCCGTATTCGTATCCGATCCGAGAATTATCCGAAGAAAATCCGATCCGACACAATCCGTACCCGTTTTCATCCAGATCGATCGGAAATTATCCGATCTGTTTTCACCCCTACTCCTGAGCTTGGTCGACCTAGAAAAATTGGCTTGGGCCAGCCTTCCCGCGTCTGCAAGCTAAGCTGAAATGGCGCGGTAGCGGCTAGCATGAGCCATACTGCAGCGATGCAACGCTTGCAGGCTTCGCCCTCGTCTCAAGGCAGTTTTCTCCAAAGCTGACAGCGTGAACGAACGATCGCGGCGTCTGCGTATCTCGGATGATGCCGTTTGTAATGCAGCAAGAATTTTGAAGTACGGCCAAGGTGAAACGAAGCCATGGATACAGTTGGAATGCTGGAGTGGTTAATTAAGAACACAACGGTAGCTCGAAAATAGGTGTTTAAATGTGAGAAAATAAATGCTGTTCCGAGACTCCCCCTGGCATCATCGACTCTATGCGGCAGCATAGGACGCAATTATTGATCGGGAAGATCAGGTTTATCAAACTTAAAAGCCAACTAAAGAAAGCACTCGAAACATTCTCAATCGCCCTACTACCCCTGCCACCAAGTGGGGTTGTTGCGACGTCCTGATCATCTGATGATCTAGTCGTAGACCTGATTTACAAATCAGACGGCCCTCTTCAATTATTACTACATATATTCGCGTTAGGTTTACGCCTCATGAACAGAGTGAGCTGTCTCTACGATGACGGCCCTCCTCTTTTTGATGACTTTTGGTTTTTTTTCGAAAATCAAAACAGACGGAGCGGTTTGAGTTATCTAAACAGTATTTTGAGTCTAAAACCGTATGTGTTGTTCACACCAACATCTTCATCGTCCACTGGCGTCTCGAAGACCACAGACAAAAACCATTAGTTTTAGCTCAGAAGAATATGACCTAACATAGAACGCAATGAGTACCATGTTTAGTTAAACTAAGCGTTGTTCTCCCTAACCACTATGATAACATGTCACACATACACACACAGCTGATGCACACATTGTGGGCTTGTGGCGTTAGGTTCATCAATTATTCCGGGGCCGTGGGACGGGGAGGTGTATGTGCGCGCAGCTGCTAGCTAGCTTCTGACGTGCCAATTATTTGAGCTCCAATTTGGCAATTTCTGGTAACTGTAGCATACTTGCTGCAGCGATAGAGCACTTTGTACTATTATATGTACCACAAACATCTTTGGAACGGACAAATTGTAGCCGTAAAACGCCGGCGCCTATCGTCGCCGAAGCGCAGAGAGCAAGCAGGCTGCAGCTGCGATTTTTCAGACCTCGAGTACAGGCTGCAGCTGCGATGATGAGCTGCGCCGATCGACATGGATTTCATCAGCTCATCCGGCCGCGGCCCGGTTCGTTTCGGCTTCAGCTTCTGACTTGTGGTTTATTTTTCACTATTCATAAATTTCATTTTTTCTAAACATTTGGGCTTTTTTTTGAGCTTTTTTGCCGGTTCTTTTTTCGTATTCGTTTGTGTTGTCCGTGATGAGCTAGCATATTTTTTTTTATTTTTTTAAATTTAATTGCGTCAAATAAGTCACTTTCAGCTACAGTGAAATTTCAGCCACTACAGTATAATTTTAGTCATAAGTCATAACTTTTCAGCCCAACCGAGCGGACTGCCCCTGACCCTGCCAGACGAGACGAATGGCTTGGGGGGCCAGTCAAATCTAAATGTTAGCGACAGTGTAAGGAAAGGCGTGCATATGTCAGATCTTTTTTTGCCATTGTAAGGGCGTCTCCAACAGCTGGCTATTTAGTTAGTTAGATCTGATGTGACAAGGAAAAAGTAGGAGAGAGAGTAGTCACTAGCGACGAGCAAATAGCTGATCTATTTCAGTAGTCCAAGAACATGAGAGAGGAGCATGTGGGTCCAACAGTATAAAATAGTCTTTGCTTTTGTCTCTCACCTCTACGTCAGCTGACTATATAGCTAGTACTAGCTATTACCATTGCGGTCAGTGTTTCAGTATCTTCAGGCTAGGAGGTAGCAGGAAAAAAAAAGGAGTGACGGTGTCCTTGATTGGCGTTGCATGGAGCAGGGTCCTGGAGAGATGCACCACCAAGGACTTGCCGGAATCCTCGCATCTTTTTGCGATGTACCAATCCGTTCTGCCATCTTGCGCGTGCAGTATTCGGTGTCATATAGTTCATGATAAAAAGATCTTCACATCACACAAAGGTGTGTGTGCATCTGAAGGATACTATCCTGTAGAAATACCAAGCAGAAAAGAGGAGAAAAAATGGTCCTGACTGCTGAAGGGGCAAGGATTTGACTATTGATAGGAGCAGCTATTGGTAGAGACCACAAAGCACCAAGATACGGAAGAGGGAAGCATGCAAAAGAGAAACTAGAAGTAGCACATCATGGCATGATCACTTGATAGGTAATCGATTTGGAGCATAAAAAAATTCAGGACGAATCACTTGATAGATTGATTTAGATAGAAGGTGGCATTGGATCGATCGTCGCCAAATTAAATGGAAGTCTGGCTAAAGATGACATCCCATTGACAGATTACACAACACATCGCATGATTACAGGAAGACAATTACGCAGCTGCTGAAACAAAACGCCCAGCGGCAAACTCGAAAGGAAAAATCACTTATTCGCCCATGCATCCTCCCTGAACAGAGGCCGCCATTGCTTCAACACCTCATCTGCAGGCACGAGGTAATTTATGCGTTGCTCCTGAACGAGCCGAGGGCCTTGATGGCACCGGCCCTGAGGATGAACTGGTGGTAGAACGCCGCGATCGCGGCGCCGATGATAGGGCCGACCCAGAAGATCCACTGCACAAAGTGAAGATCACAAGATAGAGACCATGCATGTCAGGTCGTTGAGCAGTGGTCAATTGGAAGCATCATAAAATCCAATCATGCGTGGACGAGCATATCTATCTACCTGATCATCCCAGGCCTTGTCCTTGTTGTAGATCACGGCCGCTCCCAAGCTCCTGGCCGGGTTGATGCCGGTGCCGGTGATCGGGATGGTCGCCAGGTGGACCATGAACACGGCGAAGCCGATTGGCAGGGGTGCCAACACCTACACGCCGCACACAAGGAAAATTGGGTTAAACTTTGCAAGACCAACACAAGGAAAAGCTGTTTGTCAAAGCAATGACCATGTTTGTCATCAACATCAAGGGACTATTTGATAACTGAGCCTAGCTCGATTGTGCCCCCTCCAAACACCCAAGAAAATGGACGTAACAGAAATATTGTTTTTTTCCATTGTGTGTACTAGATAACATCTTGAATGTTCCATCAATTGTGCCGTACCAGTAGAATTGTTAAGACTATTGACGGCTTAATAGTGTTTATCTGTACTCTCTTTGAAAATGAAGAGATCTTAAGGAGGATACGCATCAAGGTAGCTATCAAGTTGTACGTTCTTTTTCAAAAATTAACAAAAATTCAAATTTTGGTTTTTCTTTTGAAAACTTGAAGCCTTAAATTGTGAATACATAGAAACAAATTAAAAGAATAACAGCCCATGAGTGAAGCTTTTTTTTTAAAAAAAGAACATTACCTATCAAATTCTTTTTCTCTTCAATATTCTGCTGCTTTTTTAGAGGATAGGATATTCTTCTGCTGATTTCTTTTTTCTTTTTATTCATGTGTCATTCTTGCCATGTTAATCTTCGCTTAAGCTCTAATTAAGCCCGGCTTCTTTTTTCAAACAAAAAGGAAGAATAGGTAGCTTCTTCTGATGATATACCGGGACATGTGAGTCGCGGGCGCTGCGCTTGGGATCGGTGGCGGAGAAGACGGTGTACACGAGGACGAAGGTGCCGATGATCTCGGCGGCGAGGCCGGTGCCCTTGGAGTAGCCGGAGGCGAGCGTGTTGGCGCCGCCGCCGTACCTGACGTAGTAGGCGCTCTGGAACGCCTTGACGAGCCCGACGCCGCACATGGCGCCCAGGCACTGCGCCACCATGTACAGCAGCGCGCGGACCAGGGACACCTTGCGCGCCAGGAAGAGGCCGAATGTCACGGCCGGGTTGATGTGGCCCCCCGAGATCCCCGCGGTGCAGTAGACGAGGATGAAGATCATGCCGCCGAACGCCCACGCGATCCCGAGGGTGCCCACCCCGCCGCACGCCGCGTCGGCGCCGTTGACGGCGGCGTCCGACTGGTGCTTGTACCCGATGACGGTGGCCACGGTGACGTAGAGGAAGAGCAGCGTGGCGATGAACTCGGCGATGACGGCGCGGTACAGCGACCACGACCCCAGCTCCGCCGCGTCGATCAGCGGCGCTGGCGGCGGGTCCGTGTAGTCCTTGGCCGCGAACTCGGTGCCGCTCTCCATCGCCTCGTCCTTCCCCATGTAAGCCTAGCCTAGCTTGGTGCTTGTTTCTCGGCTTTCTCTTGTAGCTGCAAGACAGTGATCAGCTTTGCAAGAAATGGAGCCGGTGAGCCTGTGGGAGAGCAGAGGTGGTATTTATGGAGGAAGGGAGAGTAGGTAAGGCTTGGGGCTTGGTAAGTTTTTTCGGCCATGGCTGATGACTATATCCGATAGTTTTTAATTTTAGTGTAAGTGTTTGTATGAATGAATCGAATGCCGATAAGTCGAAAATCGCTTTAGAAAGACTATTCCAATAAACTGTGTCGAAAAAGTGACAAAGAGAACATCTTATTTATTTGTTCTGAAAAAATAATAAGTAATAAACTAAAAAGAAAAGGCCGAGGTAGCCTACCTCGGACACTTGTCAAGTGCTTACTCAGTTTCTCTTTCTTTCTTGGTGCCCCTGATGGAACAGAAAATTGAGCTGCCTCTTTTTTTCTTTCTTTCTCTGGGGTTTATTCATTCGGTTTGTTGATAAGATTGAATGGGCTTTTCCGGTTTTCTTGCTCCAATGATGCCTGGTCGGATTGGATAAAGCTAATGGGGTATGTGCTGCATGTTGTGCAAGGGATCCCTGGCCTGGCCTGCCCAGAACTCACGGCTTGCTAGCTTCTCTTGCTGTGGATACAAGTTTCCAGCCTTGCAGAGATCGAAGAAAAATGGAGATGAGAGGAGACGAAGAAGTGGTATTTGTATGTATGTATGTTGGCGTGTAAGGGTCGATGTACTGTTGGGCATTGTTCGTGACAAGATGATTGTGCGTAGTGGTTCATGATTTTGCCATGTGAGTCTTTAAGCTAGCTAATTAAGCTGCATGCGTTCTTTTCCTTATTTATTTACCGTATTCTTTTTTCGCTCTGTCAGAACCTATGAATCTCACAGGCATTATTTCGCAGGAAACACAGTAATTCTCGTAAACTTCGAGTCGTACTGGTTGTGGATTTCGAATGAACTTGAGATGGATGCAGCCTGTGATAAAATCACAGGATTCCAATTTCAGCGATGGATTGGAGCTGAGCCTGTGACTTTTTTTCTACTTTCGGTTTTGCAGCAGCTGGGTGCAGCACAGCCAAAGCAGCAGCAGCCATTCATCTGTTCCTTTCGTGGATGGTGTGTAAGGTGCTCATCCATTGTCTCTTGCTCCTGTTTCCCACTGTGTCCCTGCGCTAATTGCCTTTTTTTTTTCTTTGCTCGATTCTTCTTCTTCGGGTGTTGCTGGATTCTTCTTCCAATCGGCCAAGTCCATTATGTCTCTCTCTTAAGGATAGAGAGAGAGAGGGAAGTTTAGCGTGGATGCTTTTGAGCTGTCTTATATTTTTTTGGTTTAAATTTTTGCATTACAACTGTTCACGAGGATATTTGCATACGATTTTAAACAATATAGATGAAGTCAAGATACTTCAATCGACTTTTAGACCTTGTTTTAAAATGATACTTCGTTTAAAACTTAGTTACTATATAAAACCAAAAAATTAGTTGCGGTTTGCAGTGACGTTCTTTCTTCCTTCCGGATGGATTCAACCTCTCGTTTTCGGCCGACAGCGAAATTCTTCTCCCTTGGAGACGGATCGAGAGCGTTCTCCCTAGCTGCTGTCCACAGTCGCCGCACTGTTCGAATTACGACGGCGACGACAGCTGCCGCGCCGACCCGGACCGCCACGACGCCCGCGGCCACACACACACACACGCGGTGGCTACGTGTGGCCCCTCGGCTCGCGCGCCGCAATTTTCTGTTCCTCGAGATGCTCACACATTCATCTCGTGCTCCTTTGTAGTTCGTCGGCTCATCATACTGTCAGTACTCAGCATCGACTGTACGAGTATCCGTCAGCTACACAGGGCTGGCTGACTACACACGCGATGCGTCCGTCGACGAGATGCTCTTGCTCTCCCCCTTTTATATTTTCTTTCCTTCCTTCCTTCCTTCCTTTTCAGAAAGGTTCTGGCGACGCGGGCGTCCACCTGTCCCGACATGTCCGATTCCCGTATCTCCGGTGATGAGATCGGAGCCATCCCCGATGAGATCACACCTCACCACACAGATAAGATAGTCGTCGTCCTAACTCTGGAAAGGTTCCGGTACTGCAAGAACCCTAGAGAAGCTCGCGATTAAGTTATGCTAGGACAGTACCCCCCCTCTGGAGCACATCGTGTCCTTAATTCTTGCTCGTTTCGATGCGATCAATCGCATCTTCCTTTGGGAGTGATGTGTGCTACTCTGCTTGTTTTTCAGGGAAAAGAAACATATGCCTATTTAGAGTTTAGCTGACAGTTTATCACTGAGCTAAACAGGAACGAAATTAAGGGCAACCCGGTGCCTACTTCCCTGAAAAAGAAACCTGAATAGGGAGCATGCGTGGTTGGCCTGAAAGATGAGTTATGTTGAAGCATAAGTAAATTACATATCTTTTTTCATCAGATTAGATTTTTGAGTGTACGATCGATGAGGGACACAAGTATCTTGCCAACCTGCACTGCAGCAGCTTCTAATGTCGAGTCCCGGCCAGCCCTACACGTGTATTGACCAGAAACAGAGGTTGGGTGCCCTAGTTACTTCCAACTAATTAAGCTGTGCTCTTACGGTAAGAATCGATCGTGTCTGTAGTGCCCTGCTTTCACGGTCACGGCAGGCGAAATGGAGCGCCGGCCCACTCGAGAGGAAAAAGGCAGGCAACGTTGCTTGCAACGCAATCTCTGGTAGAAGCCACGCCTGCCTGTCCTTTCGACGGAGCACTTGTTGCCCTGGCGTCCTTTGATCTATCGCCACAGGACGATAGGGCTCTTGATCCGCTTTTATCGGCAGCAAAAAAATAAAAAAACAAAATTAAGAAGCTAACGTGTTCATTTCGGATTCTAGAAGTTAGAAAACTGAAGCTGAAGTCGGAATGAACAGGGCATAGGAACGGGGAATTAACAAGTAGAGCGTTTAGCAGTGCCCACCCACTGTTACAGCCATGTGAAAGACGAGAGATATAGGTGATTCTTGCTTGATGACTCTATCTCACACGGCTAATGATCGGCGATTTTAGATTTTTTTTGCTTGTTTATTTCTGGTTGCGTGGATGCTTGAATTCATCCTTGCTTTCTGGGTACCGGGTTCTCGTTACCAGCGATGTTCTGCGATAGATCAGATTGAAATTAGATTGATAGATCAGATTGAGATCGCATTAAACTGTATATGACGATTCACACAAGTTGTTTAGCTGTTACCGATCTGTCGCACGTAAGCATAAGACAGACGCCGTTGCCATGCCTTCCTGTTGCGAAGTACTTTTCAGCCTTTCGAAAAAATTGTACTTCTTTTTTGTTTCTCTCGTATTTGGTTTAAGCGTATAGCTCACAAATGCCAAAGCACATCCAACCGCAACCCGAACGAACCTAGTCCTTTTGGTCGGCAGATTTCTGATCTTCTTGATAAGACGATTCGGACAAAAACAAAAACAAGCTCGCTCACAATATTCACGTACTGCCGCCCCCCCTTCCCTATTCGACAGCGACTTAACATCTTCGGGAGAATTTTCAATGGACGCCAAATAATTGATCACAAACAAAAGCAAAGTAGACCACCGTCATGCAGAAACCAGTGGTCACCATGGTGCTCTGCATTGGAAGTTTTGACCACCTTCTCACTAAGATCGCTACAGTGCAACATCAACCATTCCTCTGTGTAGACAAGTTAGAACCATTACTTAGACCAATCAAACCAATTCTCCCATAAGCTTATTTCAGTAAGGCGGATGGATGATCTGTGAAACTCGTGGTTCATTATTGTTGAGCAGACAACGACCTGTGAACTAACAGGAGCCGATCATGAGGAGCCTCAAGAAGAAACCTGTGGGGCGTTGGAGATAGAAAATGGCTTTTGGCAGACTAGCAGTGACCCCTGCTGACCTTGCAGCATATGCTTTGTCATTTGTTTGTTTGCTCTCTCTGTAATGGATGGAAGGATGAGATCATGAGACAGTGTAGTTGTTTCCAAATAATAAAGATTAGTCTAGGATTAACATATCTCATTCTAGTACCAGCCATACCATCTTGCGGCTTGCGTTGCTCTGCTCTCGTAGTTTAATATGCTGAAGATGTTAAGTCTGTGATTATTTTTTTTGAAGGTAGTCAAGTCTATGATACTGAAGATTTTAGTGATGATGGAATCGTTGGAATGGATCAACATTTTTTTTCTATTTACTTTTATGCATCTAAAAAGAAGACATTGTACAGCCTATACTTGCGGAATAGACCATCCCATGTCCCAACTCAGTTTTGGACGGCCCGGCCCAAGCCCATCCGCGCGTTCCCTTTTGAGGCTCATTTGAGTTGAGCCCACCAAAATGAACAAAACCAATATTAAAAAAAACAATCGCCTTTAGTAGGGGTGCAAATATTTCTCGACTGTCCGTCCATCCATTTTAATTCGGATACAATTCAAAGCAAATTTTCGGATATCTGAAAGTTTTGTCAGATATTTTTTTGTCGGATACAGAAACGGATTCAGAAAAAGCATTATCCGACGGATACGGAACTATCCAGGTATTTTTTCGGATAGTTACCGGATACGGAAATGGATAGTTACCGGATAGATTCTCATTTACACTCTAAGCTTGTTAGTAAGAAATAGAATGTTTTTTGATTGAAAATCTATGTTAAGCAATAAGCATACAGTTATTACTGGGACTGTGACATGCACCAGAGATGTTGAGCCTGCTGAGAAGAAGCAGAAAAAGTGTATCTCGAAGGTTTGGAACCACTATATTAAATACACAATGACTATTGACACAAAAAATGGTGGAAAGACTCATCACAAAGCTCGATGTGAGACCTTAGGGGCACGAAGGCCTTGTGAAATTATTTGCTAAATGTAATGAAGTTAAATGAACTAGTGATGTACTTGACTACTTGGTTATGGGCAATTCGTACTTTTGAACCATGTGACATGTAGCTAGTTAGTTACTACTTGTTTAACTAGTCTCTATCATTTAATTGCTACTTTGTTAGCTAGAATTTACTAGTTGCTTAACTTATCCCTGTCACCATGTGAAATTTGCTTTCGTGTATTATCCGATCAAATATTCGTGACCGAAACTAACCGTATTCGGAGCGGCATATATTCGCTCCGTATTCGTGACCGAGAATATCCGCATTCGTATTTATATCTGGCACTATCCGTATCCGACTCCGACTCCGACAAAAAAAAATATAAAAAAGGATACAGGGTGAGCAGTATCCGTCCATATCCACTCCGTTTGCACCCTTAGCCATTAGTTGCCTCCTCGCTCGCAGGCTCCCTAGTCTGAGAGGTAGGTCGGAGCAGGAGAATTGCACTTCGGCGGCGGCGGCGGCGGCTGTGAGGAGAGCCGGATCGAGCAGAGCCGAAGATGAGCGGGAACGGGGTGGTGAAGGTGGTGGCGGACGAGGCAGGGAAGGTGATCGACTGGGACGGCATGGGGAAGATGCTCTTCTCCGAGGATGCCGCAAGGAGGAGGAGCATACGTTGATCGACGGACTGGGGGAGGCATCAAGCACCCCCTGTGATTGTAACCACGCCATTGCATTTTGTTAGACTAAAGTGTGCATATGATACGACACCGTTGAGTACAGCCAAACAAATCTCAACAACCATGATGAACAATATGGCCTGTAACGAAAGCGAAAGCGTGCGTTGGTAATACAAAATAACTGCGTATGTATATAGGGATAGGTTTAGTCATCGGTGAGTAGCTTCTTATAACTATGATAATATGTACCCAGGGGAGGAGATGCCTGAAAATTGATTTCTTCCTTTCCTTGAAAGATGAGCAAGAACTTGAAACTATCATATTGGATGACTATATGGATGTGCACCATGTGGTAGGTTCGGTATAACCTCTTACCTTTCCCTTCAGTGAGTGGAATGCAACTAGTGGCTGATTCTGTTTTGCTTTTAAGATTTGTTTTGGCAACAGGTTAACTCTGACCGACAGGAAAAGGACAGGGCCTATTTGATTTGGTAGTAGGTTAGCTATGACCGACGGAAAAAAGGATAGGGTCTATTTGATTTCTTCTTAATCCAAGCGTTGTCTCTGGTTTTGAGCAAGAGAGATTACAAACCCCTGTGAGGTTCTTTATTAATAGTGAAAAGGGATATGTTGCACAATGGCAAAAAAGACTGGCATGAATAAATTAAGCAGCCTTTCTCTGACATGTTAAATGCTTGTAAAGTTTAACTCTGTTTGTTCGCTAGTGTAGGATCGAATACCACAATCAGAGGGGGTGAATGATTACCATCGCTTTTTGAAATCTCTTAGTGCTCGGTGAAGGTTTCGACCACTCAATGCTCAACTGCTCGATCGATCGCTCAGTATTCGACTGCTCATTCGATCGCTTAGTGTTTGACTGCTCGCTCGATTGCTCAGCTTTGACCTTCGTCTGGTTTATACGTACTTGAAATCTTCAACACCGAGAACAGAACCTCTTGATCACTTGTGCCTTCGAGTACTCGTATTTCCTCTATTTTCGTGGCAACGATTCAACACCTTTGCACATCGTCGTAAACTTCAATCCAACTGCAATCACCAGCAACTTTTTGAGCAGATCAAGATGATGTTTATTGTTGAATTTTTGTGGATTTACAAAGTGCCCACACAATCACGCCTAACTATGTTCTCATCAAACACGGACACCAAACTCTATCTGTTCCAAAAATCAAGAGACCCAAAACTTTCTAAACATGGGTTTTCCATAATCTCAGGACCGTACCTCCCGTAGCTTCTCCATGCATCAACCTCACGTGTCCAAACCTCTAGGACCACACCTCCTGTAACTTCTCCATGTATTATCCACGTTTGATCTCCACGTGCTCCAGCGTGAGCCCGACCACCTCATGACATCCTTGACCGCCTGGACCTCAGATTTCCCCCTTCTAGTCTTAGTCCTTCTCGTCAATGACCATGACTATCTCCACGCTCAACCTGCACATGCAACGACCAAAGAACATTTTTCTTGGTACAAATTCTTCCCAATTAGCCGTTACATTAAACAATCCTGAAAAATTAGGGAAATCGGAACTACCGCAATGTTACGGGCAGTACTTCCGGATTTCCGCCGCCTGGACAGAACGGCTATGTCAGAGAGTCAGAAATAACCGTTGGTCAATGAGTGCGGTACTTCCGTCGTTGAAAATGCAGTACTTCCGAAATCCCGGAAGTTCCGATATTTCCCCCGGTACTTCCGATCTTAGCGAGTTCAAGTTTAACTCTGGGCGCTCTCTGGAAATAAAGTTCCGCTCTAATGCCCGGAACTTCCGGCCTTGCGGTAGTTCCGCAGTTCAACCCGCGGTACTTCCGATTTCTGAGAGACTAACTTAAACTCCAGGCGCTCTCTGGAAAAAACGTTCCGCCCGGGCGCCCAGTACTTCCGCCCGATCGGAAGTTCCGCGCTTTGAACTCCAGTACTTCCGAAAATTCTGACAATGCATGATTTTGATTCAATTTTAAATTCTAAATGCATGCATGATCCTAAATTGATCCATAGGGCATATTAGCATATGATCAAGCATTTCACTATGATCCTTCTTAATAGTACGGCATCTAACCTATAATCCGGTCTTCTAAACTTTCTCCAAGATCGGTAAAAATAAAAGATCCCTAAACTATTTACCTTGTCGACTTGGAGATCTTTGAATATTGTGAAATCCTTTTATGTGCCTCTTTCGTTGCCTTTGAGACTAATCCTTTTAAACACTTAACACACAAATTAGTCTCATATTCACATAATGTCATTAATTACCAAAACCAATATTTTTAGGGGCCTAGATGCTTTCAATCACAAAGTCAATGACAATAGATCGTGAAGTCTATAACTACCGATCACAAAGTCTACAGCTACCGATCTCTGACCAGGCGCTGTAGCATCAACTACAGATCACCGAGTATCGACCAGGTACTGTAGCTACGACCAACGACTGGTTCATTGTAGCTCTGATCGGTTCACTATAGTTATGACCGATTCACTATAGCTCCGATCGGTTCACTGTAGCTCCGACCATTCGTGCTTGCTCTGCCATGGTTGTTCGGCCGTGGTCATTCTACCATGGTCGACATGCCGTGGTCGTTATGCCGTGCTCGACCTATAGTTGTTGATCTTCAATGGTCGATCTGCCGTGGTTGACCTACCATGGTTGTTTTGCCGTACTTGACCTGCTATTGTCGATCTTCAATGGTTGATCTGCCGTGGTCCACCTACCATGGTTGATATCTGCCGATTCCAGTTTTGCAAAAGAGCACCGTTCGAAACTTTCATAAATGTAAATTTCAATACGGTCTCTATCTTGCGATCATCCTGATCAGCGTCGTAGTTGCAACAGTGCCTCTATCGAAATCCACATGTGCATGGATGGAACACCGTGCATTGGTGTGCTAGAACCAGTGCACACAACAGGGGTTTTGAGACGTGGTGGCTAAAGTTTTGATGGGTGTGTTTCAGGATACCTCCCTCAGCCCTGTGCCTCTCTTAATATATAGCCTCCAATCGGATCTTTATCCGATACGATTAAATATCATCTTCAATTTGGAGAGCCTTTGACTGAATCCTTTAACCAATCGAGTAGAGATTATACCCCACTCGAAAAGCCTCTGACTGGACCCTTATTGTTCCAACCCATCCTGTAGGTTCATGTACATTTGGCCATGGCCCGAAAACTCCTTTCTGTTTCATAAGTCGGTAGGTGTCCTAATGGGATACAGTGACTCCCAAATATACATAAAGATTATATTAGATGAACCTATATAGTACTTATGTACCAATCCACACAGTCGTCACCAAAATTTTTTACTATTACTGCCATTTGTCAATCTTGTACTATGTCTGAATAGTTGGCTAAATTATTTTATGACCCTTACAACTTCATGATATATGCTGCACTTGTTAGCTACAAGATCTATTTAGAATGGCATGTTACTGTTCCAAATGGACCTTGTAGTAATAATATATGCCACATAGACCTTCAAAGGGCATGAAACAAGTGACACATTCCAATGTATCCGGTTCAATGAACTGGATACATGGGTTTGTGTCATTTGCTTCATAGAACTTTGTTTAGGCCATAGCTCACTGCAGTTAATTTTTTCTTAGAAGAGAGATGGCGTCCACACAGTCGTCGTCGTCTTCATCTGGGTCTCACGCTCCCATGATTGGGATAACTAAGTGTGGCCGAGGAGTATCGAAAAGGCCAGAGGGCCGAATGACCATCACGGGATATCTTCGAATGGGGTCCCTCTCGAATCGAAGAAAGCAGCGGTATCATTTCGGACTACTTGTGGAATAATTGGAAGGCAACGGGTCCCCATTACCATAGCAAGCTGGAAAGATTTGGCAAAGGATCAGAAAGATCAACTGTGGGAGAAAATTACAAATTCGTTCGATATCCCAGCAAAAGTACAGGGACTCGTGCAACGGCACACAGTCCTCGCAATGGAAAAAGCATGGAAGAATTTTAAGAGCACTCTTGTCACGCAGTACGTTGCTAAGGATCTCACGCCCTTCACGAGGTATCCTTTTGTGTCGCCGGAAATATGGAAGGCCTTTGTGCAGATGAAGACAACGACCAAATTTGAACAACAAAGTGTGGCGCACAAGGCTCTCCAGTCACAAAACACTCACCCTCACAGACTCGACACCGCTGGATACGCGGGTAAAATCCTGCAGTGGAGGATGCAGGACGAGGTCGCAATCCGATCTGAGGCCTCCCCGCCATTTGCTGGGATCGCAAACGAGCGCGCTCGAAACTGGTTAAGAGCGAGGTCATCAATCACATCTTCGGGTGTCTCTTTCGAAAACCCCGCAGATGAGGAAGTGCCCCAACGCCTGGTAAGATATATTAAACTACATAGTTGTTAATTCCTCTTGAACTTCATGGGTTCAAAAATAACATGATTACCTCTTGCAGCAATCATTGACTACCGAATCTTCTCGAGGCTCCTTTCACAAATACAGGGAGAAATGTTGAAAAATGTACTTGATTGTTTAGAGAGAACATGTGCCTGATGACTGGCACAACTCAGAATACAGCTTCTATAAATTCTAGGCGACTCTACCGTGCCCATTCTCCTACGTTATCGACCAGGCAGTATTGTTTAAGGATATATATATCACATGGTATGTTCCATGTCTAGCCCTCTTGTTTCCTTACAATTCCACTATGGATAAGGTTATGGCAACTCGGAGAGAGAAGCAATCACCATGGAGGTTGTCCCTAACCCCATGATGGCCTCTTGGTTTGTGATGCGGGGATTGTCCGATCTTCACGGCGTATAATCGATGGAGATAATTTGGATCCGTGCAACCTGACGAATCGATGACGCCAACCACTGTTAGAACATCAACTTGCGATAAAAGAATTCGTCCAACCACGCGCTCGTAATCCCGTCTACCCGACCACCAAGTAGATGCGTCGTCGCTCCGTCCAATCACAAGGAAACACAAGAATGACGGGGAAGAACGTCCGATTCCTCTCTAGGTTGCAATCATATGCCAAATCCTAAGAAGAACAAGCGTATTACTTTCTGAAAAAATAATAGATTGATTTCTATGTAGTCTGTCTTTTTTTTCTAAGGGGTACCAAAAATACTTATAAAAGCCACGCACGGACAGCTTGGCCTCGGTTCAAGTCCGAACAGGACTCTCTGGTTACGGCCAAAAGAAAACAACTGAATTCGTCTATTTGACTCGATTGGACTCCAAGTAAACAAAAGGAAAAAAAATAACCGAGTTGGTTCGGTCAAAGCACACGACGAGCCTTCTTTTTTCTCCTTGTCTAGACTTAGAGTGTGCACGTTTCTTCCATTACTTCCCAAAAGAAAGCAACACTCAATCCTTGTAGCTTGTAACACACACGTAGCACATAGCAACTTGCTTTTTTTTCTTCTTTTGTTTATCTTTCGTCTCGGCGCACATGCGTATGCATGATTTTCTTACTCAGCTGATTTTTTTCTGGCTTCACGATCTCAACATCTCCTCATGTAAAAACCTGAGACCAATTAAAATGCTAGCATTAGGTAGTAGTCAATTCTCATATAAATTAAAATCAAATTTAATTAGGAGCGAGTTCACCTGTTCATTTATCTTTTTAGCTTGTGCTCGTGTAATCAGCCCAGTTAGAATGTCCTCATCAGTTTGGAGAGCCGTCCAACACCGACTTGCTCCTCATCGTCGCATCATCTCTCCATCTTGCTCCCCGGGCCCACCACCAGCATCATTTTTCGGATAATCCTGCCGCCAATACGAACTAATGCTCCATTAGGTTAGCTTGCTAGCTCAGCCTTAAGAATTAACAAAGACAGAGAAAAGAATTAACAAGGACAGAGAAAAGCTTAACCACAATTAATACAGATGGATCAGTGTGGTACGTGGTGCTGTGTTGTCAATTCCATCCACATCTAGAGCAGGTATCTTCTCTCGCTACTTCGGCTGGTTCCTCCTTTTTTATGTACCATTTTGTGCCATGTCATGTCTGACATGAGGCGATGAAGTGTTCTACATAGACATGATATAAATTTGGATCAACTTTAACACTGGTCTTAACTGGACTCAGGATGCTTCATTGGTTGCTCCATGTATGTTTGCGTGGCAATGGTTCTCGGTCCTACGGATAAGTCGCCTCAAATTTTCTTATCTACTACTCTGTTCTCAAATTTTCTTATCTACTACTCTGTTTAGTTAGTAAGATTAAAGTCACGTTTCATCTCATATAGATGTTTTGAAGCACACTAATACATTCGTTTGTAACTTGATTAAGAAAAAGACACGTAATCAAACACCACTACGTCTAAAAGCAGCTAAGCGAGATTACAATAATTCATCGCAATATTGCCGCCGATTAGTGCCAGTACCAAACCGGAGCCACCGCACTGCCATTATTGTCTCTCTTTTCTCCCCCAACTCCCCTCTGTAAAACCGATACTAGCAATTAGAAGAGGTGAATGATTATTTAAACTTTTCTTCAATGGTATTCAAAATCTTTACTCAAGTGACTATAAGAGTTACCAAATTTAGATTACACCAACTATACTTTACTAAATAAGGCTAGAGACCTAAGACAACAAAATCAACAACCTTCATCATAAGGCCAGTCAGACCGCAATGGAAGGTCCAATCTAACCGCTAAGGCCGGTCTGACTATAGGGTTAACGGCGGTCTAATAGCTGGGGCCGGTTGGACTACAGGTCTAAGGCCGATCTAATCGGTCCCCTGTTTCTAGACAAGAAAGCCTCTCGAGACAAAACTCATACCTCAAAAATTTGCTCAATTTTTATCTAAACACTTCTAAATTTTGCATGAGACCTGTTCAAGATAATAAAAACTTAAACTAATCAAGAATCACAAGGTTCTTGGGCTCGGATTTACTGAATTAAAGATAATCGAATCTAGGTCATAAGAACACTAAAACCCCTAAAACTTAAATTACTTCTTACTTGTGAGGATCTAAGACATGAGGTCTTTTATATCTATTCTCATATATCCTAGTAAAGTAATTTAAGCAAGAGTTTGGGCTAGAATTCCCATGAACACGAAATTGCAAATATTGCTCAAGAACAAGCAATCTGTGCTTCACAATCTTTGTCTTCTCTGTGCTTCCTGCTTGAGTCACATAGTCTCACCCAGACTTATGCGATCGCTCAGACATCAGCTCCCCCGCCTAGTTCTGGTCCATTAACATTGATCTCTAATGTTCTTTAAACCACCTGCACATCCAAAGATCAAGCAACCATTTTGAGCACAAGTTCCATACACTTGACTCATATTAGTCAAAACTATGCATCATGCAACACAACACAACCATCCAACAGCACAAATGCCATGTGCACACTCATCCAACTCAAAATCCATTTTTGCTGCCCTCTGACTGCATCCATCGATTTGACCGTATTCCCTATGGCAGTCAGACCACACCAGTCAGAACATTGGCTATAGGCTGGTCTAACTGCTTAAATTTACTAGAAAACATCCTTTCTAGAATTTCGGTTAAACTATATATAGTTTCAGCTCCAGTTTCCAATTCCAGTGGCACCTAATGCAAACTCATCCCCAAATAAGCCTACACAAGTGTTTCATATTCATTTCCCCAAAAGTCTATAGCTAGTCTGACCGCTCGCCCCATAGCAGTCAAACCGCCAACCATCAGCTGGTCTGACTGTCTGAATCCTAACAGCACAATCTAAGACCTAAATTTTCTAAAACTTTTACAAAATTCAAATTCAACTTAACCAAAATATCAATTATTAATAATGAATATATTTTAGTCCTCCACATGGTCTCTCACCCTCCATACGAAGAAAGACGACACAACCTACTCCGTTGAGATCGACGATAAGACAGCGATACTGGTCCTCAAGGCGACCCCACGGTGCTCTATGACCAAGAGAGAGGGGCTACTGCACGGTTTGATAGCTGGCGTGAAAATAGAAGGGATGGCCAGGGAAGTTTATTTTGCCCCCCTGAATGAACTGCTCACTACTAACATTGGTATTTCCATAACTTCAGCCTTTTCGATGGTACCGGACAGTCGACAATGACTGGGATGATTTTTTTAAACATCACTCTTTGGAAGGATATGTATTGGCCTAATCTTTCCTTAAAGCTTTCATCTTTGCATCAATTTCATAAAAATCAGTTTAAATTGTGTACCTCGCTAATGAGATAGAGTGTTAGTTGTTGAATCACTTTTCGGCGCCAATTGTAACTAGTCTAGTAGACACACGATTAATTTGCACCTTATAATCAAGCTCCACAAATTTAATAGTGTAAACCTTTTTTACTTAACTAACGAGATAATTTTTAGGGTTTTTAGGCCATGGGAATTTCTACATCTCAGAAAATGATATGCCTTAATTTAGTCTCAGTGGCTATCTATATTGTTATGGTTAAAATTTGCAAAGCTACAGGTAGTTTGTCAAAACTATTGCAAGACTACACATTTAAATTTAAAATTCACCCCCCTCCAAAAAAAATGTCCCCCCTCCAAAAAAAGAGACCGTTGGATCTCTAATCCAACGATCCGAGATTTGGATGATTGTTGGGAAGAAAACATCCGGGTGATATCTATGCACACCCATAGTATCTAAGTATCTAGGCCCCCATAGTTTTTGAGTTTTGGTGTTCAATAAACACCGGATAATCTAGACTAATACGATATTGATATTGCTCATTATTTAATTAGGTCCCTATGATGGTATTTGAATGACTTAGATTTGATGGCATGGCACCATGTAACCATAAAATTCAAAGTGCAATAATATAAATAAAGGTTAAGAATGCTTTTTGATGTATTTGCTGGTTAGATCATATTGTTAGTTTCGGACTTATTTTTCTTTTAGTTGTACTATTAAAACAATTCCTTCTATTGATCCAAAACCTTGGCCTGCACCCACGCTACGTCAACGCAAGGCCATCCATGCCTAAGAGGATAGGGAGCGCACGGAGCACGAACACATCGGAGGAAGAGCACAGGGAAGGCTACGATGGAGGAACACATGGTCGCTTGAGTAGTTCGGAGAAGATGGAACTGGGAGAGGATCCATGACGTTGGTAGTTTACTTGATGCAACGGCTGAGATTGGAACCTCCAAATTTTCAACACTTGGTCCATTTTGACCTGACTGATACGCTCCCGAGTTCTAGTACCTTGGCTTATTGATTGACTTGGAAGTCGAAACTAGAAGAGTACAAACACGGACGAAGTTACACTTGCTTTCCAAAGCACACACGAGCACTTGCTCTGCTGCAGCACTGCAGGCTTCACACTTACTGAAGCCACTACTAATGAGCCAGTGCTCTCTCCATTCACCGTAAACTTGGAATGACAGAGAGCCAGTTACAGCTAGCTTGGCCATGGATGGAGGTGGACGAGCTAGGCGTTGCTCCGGAAGGAGCCGTGCCCCCTGGCACTGGCGCGGAGGACGATCTGGTGGTACAGCGCCGCGATCGCCGCTCCCACGAACGGCCCCACCCAGAAGATCCACTGCGTCAGATATGAACAACGCGATGTCAGTTCAGTCCAACGGATGATACCATGCATGGCGCCTACTTCTTGCCAATTCCATTATTTTGTACAATGCATGTGCACGAAGCGTGTACCTGATCGCTCCAGGCCTTGTTGTTGTTGTACACCACGGCGGCGCCGAGGCTCCTCGCCGGGTTGATCCCCGTCCCGGTGATCGGGATCGTCGCCAGGTGCACCATGAACACCGCAAACCCGATCGGCAGCGGAGCCAACACCTTCATTTACATTCAAAGATGCAATGAGCACAAGTTTTTGCATTGTGCAATCACAAATTATCTAAACTTTATCCATTTACCGGAACGTGGGAGTCGCGAGCGTTGCGCTTGGGATCGGTGGCGGAGAAGACGGTGTAGACGAGCACGAAGGTGCCGATGATCTCCGCGGCGAGGCCGGTGCCGGTGGAGTACCCGGCGCTGAGCTCGTTGGCGCCGCCGCCGTAGCGGGCGTAGAACCCGCTCTGGAACCCCTTGACGAGCGCGACGCCGCAGATAGCGCCGAGGCACTGGGCCGCCATGTAGAGCAGCGCGCGCACCAGGGAGACCTTGCGCGCCAGGAACAGACCGAACGTCACGGCCGGGTTGATGTGGCCGCCGGAGATGCCGGCGGTGCAGTAGACGAGGATGAAGATCATGCCGCCGAACGCCCACGCGATTCCCAGGATGCCCACGCCGCCGCACGCGGCGTCGGCGCCGGAGGCCGACGCGTCCGTCTGGTGCTTGTACCCGATGACCGTGGCCACCGTGATGTACAAGAACAGCAGCGTGGCCACGAACTCGGCGATCACGGCGCGGTACAGGGACCACTTGCCGAGCTCATCGACGTCGACGAGCGGCGCCGGTGGTGGGTCCGTGTAGTCCCGGGCGCCGCCGGCCTCAAGAGCTCCGACGTCGACCTCCTTGCCCATTGCGTGGCTAACTTGCTTGATTTGTTACTACAAGAGCAAGAGCTGCATGAGAAGTTGCAAGTGTTTGTGTTGTGATGATCTTTGTGGCTGTGATGGGAGGTATTTATAGGGCTTAAGGTTAGCAAGGACGGAGGAGGGGGTCCTGTAGGGTTTAAAATTTCAATGGAAAATTGTAGTGAGCTTGGGTGTATACATTGGAGATTGACGCCTTCATTGTCTGGCATCAACGTGTGTTTCCATTTTCTGTTCGAACCTTAACAATAGATGTTCGTTGGAGTAAATAACTTCCAGCATTATTTTTCGAACTAATTCTGCAAAATGGTAGATTTTAAGGATTTGTCTAGCGGTCATCTAGCTGTTGTTTTAATTAGTCAAATATTTTTATTATTAGACAGTTCCAATATTCATGCAACCAATTTCTCTCCATTCCTCCCTCAAAAAATTTCAGAGGTGTCTAGGGTATATGTATTTTTTTTGCTAAGGAATACTCGAATTTTGAGCCACTAGATATAGATCAAAATGATCTCATCCCAACCCTAAACCGCATATCTTCTCCACCTCCTCCCCTCCCAAAATCCTACCCATTGCCCCACCCCACCCCGTTGCTACGCCATAGGCCTCTCCGGCTCTGGAGCTGCTATTCGGTGAGCTGCTGTCGCTCTCAAACCCTCCCGCACCACCTTCTTCCTCTTCTTTAGCGAGCCGTCCCCTCTTTCCTCCATTCTGGTGAAATCTTATAATACCAGAAGGTAAGGAAAGTGAAGAATGGAAAACAATCCGAGGGAGAATAAAAGAAAATGAAAGTTTTTGTTGTCAAAACCCTTCGGCTTTAGAATGCCGAATAGATTATCGCTCATCGAGGTTCCTAGACCGTCCGGGGCTAGTGGGCCCCTCTCATAAATGTGGGTATCATCATTTGGCAATAGAAAATCTAATGCCTACGTTTTTACTAACTTACCTTCCACAGAAGAAAATTCAATAAATAGTGCAGAAACCACCCCCATGGACCAAAGGTCCTTGGGTTTTATCTAGCGAAATAGTCGGCCAAGAGTGAGTTAGGGATAAGAGAAGGGCAGTATTGGCAAGGCACAGTTAGGAGAGAGGGAAGCCAGCCGAAAGCCCCCATTCATAAGCAACCCAACCACAGAGCCTCAGTCTATCCTCCCAATTTCCTTCCTCAGCCAAGAGCTCAAGCCAAAGCCATTTCCTTGCTCGGCCAAAGCAAAGCATCAAACCAAGAACACCCCACCATCACGCACAAGGCCAGACAAAAGAGAGGAGGTGAGGAAGAGAAAAGCAGAGAAGAGAAGCTTGGGGAGTGGGGAAGATCGACAACATGAAGACATAGTCCACAGCTACCGTACGTCGCCTAGGACAACCAAAACCACACCAAACCAGACTGGGAAAAGGAGGAGGCTAGAAGGGCCAATGGAAACATGTGGAGAGCACGATCGCCACCATGGCCATCATCATTGCTTTCTCATCCCCACCCAATCCGAGCTAAGTAAGGATTTCCCCCAACTCTTTCCTTTTCCTCTATCTTTAGCACAACACAACCATGGCATAGGTCAGCCAGGGGAGGTGGCATGAGGAGAAGGGTAACACCCTACCTCGGTTCGCCCGGCTGTAATGCGATGGCGGTAAAACCGCAGAGAAACGGCCACGTGCCCATGAGAGGCGACATGCTCCTCGGCACATGTCACCCACCAAGTCCCAATGCGACGGTAGATCACAAGCTCTACCCCAAGCCGTGCATAGCTAGAAATAAAAAAAAAGCAAGATGAAAAGAGTAACTAGAAGTAAAATGCTTAAGGTAGGGGACGGGAGAACCGATCTCTGAAAAGCTAGAGTTAGAGGTGGAGCTGAGTGAGCCTTAGCCGCCAAGGGGGGAAGAGGTAGCATCGGAAGACCACTGGCAGGTAGTAGACAGCTGGCGATCTGCATCACCAAAACCCTACCCGGAGCCTTAAGCATCGTGGTCAATGGGCCCATAAGGGGCAAGGCTAGGCCTAAGCCCAAGACGCCGATGGACGGAACTAGGGTGATGGCCGAAGGCACTGGGGCGATGCCACATGGAGCTGAGCTGAGGGAGGAGCACAGAAGGGCTAAGTTGGCCCACGGTCGGATGACTAGAGGATGCCGACATGGGAGGAGACCGTAGATCCAGATCGGGGAGGAGAGAGGTGAATGAGAGGAGGTGGCAGTGGGGAATGAAGGGGATTAGGAGCGGTCGGTTCAGCCGAGTAAGGAAAAGGAGGAGGATAAGGCCGTTCAGCCAAATAGGAAAAAAGAGAGAGAATAGGGAAGACAGAAAAAGGAAAAGAAGGGAAAAGAAAAGAAGATAAAAGAAAAGAAAAGAAAAGAAATAAAGAAAGAAAGAAAGAAAAGAAAAAAGGGACAAAAAGATTAAGCGCATTCAAATAAATTTTATCCATGAATATAAATGATGCCATCTCGAAATATATGGTGATTTGAGCACGGGGACAATGGGAAGATGTTCGGTGAGAAGGGGAATGTTTATGTTAGTTTTGCATGTATAAATGACATCGTTCGTATGTGTGTGTGTGTGTATTACTATGGTGTATTAAGATAGGATGATGCTTGTACCAGTGGAGGTCCTGGTTGGGAGACACCCACGCGTTGTCCACAAGGATAAATAGACAAGTGCATGGTAGAGCGGTAGATGATAATTTTTATGGATTATGCGATGTTTATGTTAAATGATGTTGCTTGTCTAATGATGATGGAATAGAGTAAGCACTAATGCTTACCTGCTAATGATGAAATATATTTATGACAATGGACGTATGCATTTGCATCATGTGCACTAATATGATGAGAAAGATATCAACAGTGGGTGGATATGTAAATCCTATTTTAGTAGGTCTCCATGGGAGTGGAGAGACCCTTGTGCTGATGAGGACAGGTCGATGATAGGGTGAACATCGACGGGGGTTCACTCAGGCTGTATCGGTATATTCAATGTGATGAGAAAATGAGCATGTAGAGTAGTTTGCACTGCACCAATGGAATGATAAATGATGAGACATGAGAATGAAGCTATGACGATGATGAGACATGTGCATTGCATTGCAGTGTATCAATGAAAATGAATAGTTGTACATGAGTACTCCTTGTTTGGTTATGTGGGTAATGTGAATGGCATGGATGTGTGCCTTACGTTAATGGAGAGAAAGCAATGATGATATGATATGTGAAAAATGACATGATGTTTATGCTTTTGCTGGTGTGAATGTTTACTATTTTGCTGTGTACTTGCTGAGTCTTTGGACTCATGTTTGCATTGTTGCTTTCTTAGGCGTGTGGTGATGGCGACATGGATAGGCAGAAGTAGCACATTTATCCCACATGCAAATAGTAATTCATATATCACCTTTAGTGACATAATCAGACTTTAATGGCGTATTTTGGTAGTTAGCAATAAAAGTGTGTCCTATTGGAAATGCTACCTATTGTGTGCTTATCGTGTTGTCAAGTTGAACAGAGGAGTTGTTGCCAGATTCTAGTAGCAATAGATGTAAATGGTAATGTCATGGAATGGTGGTAGCATTTCAGGCTCAAAGGGTGGGTTGGGTGTTACAATCCCACGACGCCACCCTCCTTCCTAGCCTTCGGTGGTTACCGCTATTGGATCTGCTACCTCCTCCTAATAGCTGCCTTCATCTCGTTGCCCCACCGACCTCCACCACCCACCGCCATCCTCCAATTTGCGGCACCGGTGGTGCCACCACTGCCTCGCCACCACCGCCGCCCACCGTTGGTCCGCCCCAACCCCTCCTTCCTCTATACCCTAGGTATTGGTGAACATAAACCCTAAATCGGGCGAACTCGAACCCTAACATGCCAGAGAGCCGCCATCGTCGGAGATGAAGGTGAAGCATGAAGCTTGGTGTAGATCCAAAGGTGAGAAATTTGAGTACCCTCAACCCCAAAACACATGATTACTCCTTAGCAATTTCCAAAAATTTCTCTCCCTCCCCGTTCCCCCACTCACTCCCCACTGGAATTGTATCCTTTACCTTTGTAGACATAAGCAGAGAAGTGCCGTTCAGCCCATCCAAACCATTGGATTGAGATTTGCATAGTCAGGATTGTGTTGTAAGAGAAATTCTCATTATCCCACGATAAATTAAAGAGCCTGAAAATATCGTCCAGATTGTTCCCGACCGTTGATATAGGACCCAACAACCCCTATTGCCGTGCCATTCATGCCTTTTGAATGGCATGATAGAGGATGTGATTCCCCTTCCACTGCTACTAAAGCTGTGATCAATCATTTACCTCTACCGTCTGCCCCAAAACCTAATTCAATCTATTTGGCGTCATCTCGCTACCGGCCACCGTCATCCGAGCCTACACCTGGTGGCGCCCTCATCACACAGCTAGCCAAACATAGGGTCATCACTACTAAGCAATTTGCCAGCTTCTTTTTAGCTTATAACTTTCTCTTAATAAACAAATGAAACAATTTCTCCGTCGTCTTTTCAAAACGACTTATTAAGACAGTCTTTTCAAAACGGCTTATCAATTTATCAGCATTCGGTTCATTCGCACAAACGGTTATGTTAGAGCCAAAGGCTTTCAGCCACAACCATAAGCTATCTGCCGTATTGGAAAAGAATCCACCCAAAATATATGATTCGATTCGAACGGCCTAGTGAACCACAAAAACTCAACTGGAATGAAATCTCGTCCGAGCTGCTACATGGGTTTTAGTATACGCATCTATATCTGGAGTAATTGCATTCCTTCTGATGGTCCCAATACCCTTGAGCCTCCTCTCATGGTAAGATCGAGGCACACCTATCGATTCGACCTAAGCCACGTAATCAACATAGAACTTAATAAACTCTTCGGTTGCATAACCTTCGACAATACTGCCCTCTGGTCAAGATTGATTCCATACATGGGACAATACTTAATGAATGTTCAGTAAGAGACCAATCAAGCTATCATATACATTCTTCTCTGCGTACATGACGTCAATACAGTGGGGAACTTCTAGGTGCTCCCAATAAGGTATGTCCCAACATATTAATCACTTCTTCCAGATGTTCTTCTCATGGGTCATTGATTTATATCCCTTTCCGAGTACAACATCTAAATCCTTAATCATATCATAGACCTCTTTTTCACTTAAATGCCTTGGAGTTGAATTGTCCTTCTTCTCTCCGTTGAATTGTTTCTTCATCTTACGGTATGGGTGAGCCCTCCAAAGGAACCTACGGTGACGCATGTACATGGTTTTGTGCGAGTGCTTTAGCCACACGCCCTCGGTATCATCTAAACAGTGAGTATAGGATTTGGCCCCTTTTGTAATATGGCCCAACATGTTAGCAAGGGCAAGATAATCACTTTTGGTGCAGAACAACAAGTAGCGTAAAGTGAAGTTTTCTTGTTTGTATGCATCCCATACCTGTACCCCTTCAATCCACAGTATTTTTAGATCTTCCACCAACGGTGCTAGGTACACATCAATATCATTTGTAGATTGTTTCGGCCCTCGGATAAGTATCGATAGCAAAATATACTTCCGCTTTATATACAACCAAGGAGGAAGGTTGTAAATGCAGAGAGTCACGAGCCAAGTGTTGTATCGGTTGCTTATGTTACCGAAAGGATTCATTCCATCTGTACTCAATCTAAACCTTATATTCCTTGGTTCTGCACCGAAGTCTGCAAACCACCTATCGATGTTTCTCCATTAGGCGAAATCCACAAGGTGTCTTAGCATTCCACCTTCTAACACTCTTCTAAGTGCCAACGCAACAGTTTTGCCTCCTTTGGATTCGCAAAAAACCGCTTCAAACTTGGAATTACAAGACGATACTATGCCACCTTAGCAGGAAGTCCTTTCTTTACCTCTATTCCCTCGCCATTATGTGATTGATTCTTACGCTTGTATCGGGATGCGTTGCACACTGGATATACATGCATGTTTGCATACTCTTTAGGTAGAGGATATAATCATTCGGATATGCATGTGTTCTTTCTACTTCTATTCCCAATGAACAAAGAACCTTCTTGGCTTTGTAGGTGATTTTGGGCAACTCGTTTCCCTCCAAAAGCATGTCCACTAAAAGACTTAATAACGACGTGAAACTCTTGTCGGATCAACCATTGCTTGCCTTCAATTTTAGCAGTTCAAGCACAGCTGACAACCTCATGTACTTTGACTTGCAGCACGTGAATAAAGGTTTCTCTGAGTCCTCTATCAAGCCCCGAAATTTAACATACTCTCTCTCATCACAGTTCCCTTCTACATCGCGAAGCATTTGATCCAGATTGTCACTATGTAGCCTATTCAAATCAGAAAGACAATCAACATCATCCAATGGTATATCATTGACTTCGTCGGTGATGTTACTATTACTACCTTCCTGTGTAATCTGCTCTTCACCATGACTGGTCCAATGTGCATACCTCTTTTTGAAACCCTTTCGAATCAAGTGCGCTTCAATATACGCTCCGTTCTTAAACATCTTTAGATTCTCGCAGTCAATGCATGGACAGTACATATATTTCACCCTCTTGTTCAACATATTCTCCTCGACAGCTCTTGTAAATGCAAACACGCCATTAATGTCTATTCACTCACGCTGTTCCCAGCGTACATCCATCTTCGGTCCTACGTTACACATATAACAAATTAGTTTATTCTGATTCTGATGTAACAAACAATTTCTATGAGACATCAAAACCCTCATTTACCCCCATTTATAGGATTTAAAGATACATAAAGCATATTTTTTTTACTTTAAACTACACTTTTGACTTTAGAACACTAATAGGTCAAATTTTAGATTTTTATTTTAATAAGTAAAATAAGTCAACTAATTCATTAAGGTTACATTTATATCATGTATCAATGGCCAATTCTCAGCGGAAGGTTACATCGGAACAATTATTATTTATTTCAAGCTATTTCGGCTCTTTCTTAATCTTCAAAAAGAAATAAGTTCCCTAGATATATACAATCTAAAGTAGCTATATGCAGCAAGAATAATTAATTAAATTGAATTAAGAACCAATAGACTATGAATTGACTAAACCTAAAACCCTAGACCATGCTAGATGTAAATAATCTTCTCTCTACATCAAGCTAACTAGATCTAAACCATCTTCAATTCTCCTTTCAGCAAAAGCTAGATCTAAATTATAACACAATTAGAAACAAATTACTAACCATAGGTACTCAAGAAATGAATGGATCTACAAATATCACTCTTACCAAATAGTCTCCTTTCACTAAATGGCCGCCTTAAAGCCCCGTCTCCAGCTCAAAACAGTAGCCTAGATCTAGAATTTAAGACAGAGGGTCAACGGGTCTGTGCGCAATTAATATAGTGCAATTATCACAGATGGTTTTTTAATAAAAACCATTTGTGATGACTTAATTATCGCTGACGATTTTTAATATAAACTATTTGTGAAGTATCACAGACAGTTCAAATAGAAACTATCTATGATATTTTGGTACTATCACAGATGGTTTTTATTAATAATCTTCTGTGATATTTCATAGATGATTTTTACCATGAACCGTCTGTGATATTACATTTTTCAGAAACGGTTTTTAGCGTTTGCATCAAACAGATGGTCTTTAAACTAAAACCGTCTGTGATTGTTTTTAATACTAATAGTTTTGGGTAACCGTTTGTGATGTGGCGTCTAGTATTAGGCTTTTTGTAGTGGTGGTCGGTGCATTCGTGACTGACTATTATTCAGTGAATAATTAGAAAGTCGGTAAGCTGTAGTGGGTACTATGGCCGAGTGCATGAGAAGGATGAATGATTAGTATGGACTAATTGACTTAGGTAATTGGTAAAGCTGTATAGAAGGCTAGAATGCCACTTGTAGCATTTTGGATCGCAAGTTAGCGTCAGAGTCATATAATGCCCGGTATGGAATAACTCGGCCTTCGGGTTGAGTCAGAATAGTGTATTGCATGTTCATTGTGGCCTCTGCCTTAGGAAATGAATGACGCCTTAACTATGTGGTAGTGTAGTTGTTCACGATAGGCGAATGTACAAATGTAAATTACAGTACAACAGTACTTGCATATCATATATGTGATCTGACTAGTTGTAATATTGGAAATATTTACAGGCAGACATTAGTCATGCCAGAACCCACTACATCGAAAGTGCATTATGGTGTTGGCACCATTTGTGAAGGTCCGTCCAGTGTTGACTTGAGCAGTTTTCCGCAAGCCACTCTGGTACACCCAGACGGAGAAAATGCACGAATCGTAGATGTGATGTACTGGCTCACCCGAAGCTTCTCCTTGGATCCTGAGATATGTAGTGTCATCATATAAGGGCTTTGGAGCCGGTCTCTCGCATAGATTAGATGGGAGTTGATAAGATTGACGTGCACGGCTGTGTGGAAGGTCTTTTTGGAAGGCTTCCAGCACCGTGGATACGAGTGTGTGCTGCTTGTACAAGGATACCCAAAAGAAGCTGTATTGGGCCCTATCGACGGATATCATCTGGATGGTGGGAGCAGCTCGAGAGACTCACACTTTCCATCTCTCATTCAGGGAGATGGCCCCAACTTTGCAGGACGTCTCCCTGCTACTTGACCCCGCTATCACGGGAGGTACTGCCTTCCCACAGGAGGCCCCGGTCGATTGGCGCAGTGACCTTCTTGCAAGGTTTGGCTGAGTCCTTCAGCCTATGGCTGCGATCGGTTACATCTTCCCGGAGGCGCAGAGGCATGGCCCTACCTTGCGGTGGTTGTCACAGTTCTGGGTATGTGTTCTATGCCCTTCCCGTTGGGAGCGTTGTGTTTTCCTTTCCGTATTACGGTCTTACTAACTTTTTGCTTGTACTTAGATCGAGTGGATGGACCCGGCCGCTGACGATGTCCCTCTTTTTACTGGCATCTCGTATGCATGACTTCTAACTACATGTTACGTCATGCAAGCACACTAGGAAGCGAGTTTGCCACGGCACGGACTAGGGGAGGAGGATGAACACATTGGTACAACAGTGGGAGGGCGCGCTACAGGGCTGTGTGCATGAGGACACCCCCTAGGACCACAGCGTGTACGAGGAGTACCTTCACTGGTACACTCCTCGGACATGTACCAGGCTGGTACTTGTTGCTGACCCATCCACACCACACGTCCCAGCACTGACCGACATATACGCTGTGCACTTCACACAGAATGTGCACCATGCGGTATGTTACATCGTATTTTGAAAACTTCGCTTTTGGAAAACTCACTTACAAGTTTCACCCTCTTGTGTTTTTGCATCGGTAGTGAGATTGAGAGGGTCTCCCGCTCCGTGTTCCAGAGGATCATCGACGGTGCGAAGGTCACACACAAGGAGGCGGCCCAGGCTTTCTGTCGCGTCGCAGCTCAAGCCGCACGTATTATCGCCCTGTTGTCCGACTGTTGGGTTACTGCATCCCAGTCACCCAACAGCATAGCTACTGCCTTCGTGTCGCTCGGCCATTGGGTGACAGGGGCCAGTCGCCCAACGGTTCGGCGACAGGAGGCTACTTTTGCAAAAAAAAATCACAAGTATAATTTCGTATTTTGGAATAAAAAATGAATTATTCAAAAAAAAAATTCAACAAGTTGGCTCATTTGTCATCACATCATAGCCAAAACAAACTCCGGGGGATTCCCGGCCCCGGAGCCCCTCCACGTCGCCCCTTTGCCTCCCTCGGCCGGCGCGTGGCCGAAAAATTTGCGTACGGCCGGGGGAGGCCATTTCCCTCAGTTTTTTTGCAAATTACGTAAAGGTCCTTTTTCCTCGCGAAAAGGTCCCTGCAAGTTTTGTTTTTTAAAAAAATTTTTGATAGCGCCCCGCCGGTTCCCGAAATTACATATAGGTCCTTATTTACTCACGTACAGGTGGTCCTTATTTACTCACGTACAGGTCCTTACAAGTCCTCAGTTTTTTTTACAAAAAAAGACCTTTGGTTTTTCCGAAATTACGCATATGTCCTCGATTTTTTTTTATGGAACTCTCTGCGAATTATCGTCTCTTTTACTTTGGTCCATACGGTAGCTAGCGCGGCGTGCGCCGCGCTTATGCAGCTAGTATATTAAACTTTCCGCTGAATTAAGAGAACAAGGAGATGGGGAAGAATGCACTAATATATTTGTACTATGTAAGGTTATAATATTCTTTCCCCACTTTATTCGCCTAAAATGCAGGGTTCACGTTCGTTATGAGACTCACAGTAAGTAGGCCCTGTGCAATTACTATTTTATACTTGATATACATGGTGAGAAAGGCCTGCAGTTCAACTAGATTCCAATTGCTAAAATACCTTTATAGAAAAAGGAACATTCAATTAGTTTTAAATTTAAATATTCAAATGTGTGACAAGTAAGCTCTTAAAATAAGTAAGTGCAGAAAAACATGTTTAACATTTTACAAAAAAAATACACATGTTTCAATTTCAGTTGATTTTTTCATTCTTTTTAGGATTTACTTCAGTAGACTTCCCAGATATTGTAATATTGCAAACGCAGCTCAAAATAATATTCAATTCAAGCTAACATATAATCATATATAGTAATGCAGCACATTTTTTTTGTGAATTCTCCAATCCTTTATTTGACATGGTATTATTGAAGAATATCACATAGGACTCGTTCCAAACATCTTTTAGCTTTCAAAAGTCTGAAGCCGTTTGGAACGAGTTGACTTCTTAATGTCTTTTTTCTTTTTTTTATATTATCCGTGAAGATATAAGGGTGTTTTTCATATATTTTTTTCTCAGTTTTATTTAATTGAACATCTCATAAAAAAGTTAATAGCCGCTTCGGTGTTATTTTAGCAAAAAGCCAAAAACCATAGGAGAAAGCTGAATTGAATGGGGCTGGCCGGTTCTCTTGTAATTTTCATGCTGGGTAAGGTTTTTGGCCACTCCGGGAGAACCATGATTGCCTGTTGGTTTGGAGGGCCGTCCAACACCGACTTGATCCTAATTAAATCCCTAAAGTTGACATCATGTATGTCCATCTTGCTCACGGCGGCCGGGGCCCCCACCAGCATCATTTCGGCTCATCCTGTGGCCAAGATACACCAACAGTACTCCACCACTCAGCTAATGAAATATGTTACAGTTCACTCTCAAGAATTAACAATCAACGACAAAGAAAAAAGCTTAGCCACAATATATACAGACGTACCATTGTTGTAGCTAGTGTACGTCGTCATGCAGAGCCGGAGGTTCAATTCCAGCCACAAGGGGAGAAGGAAAGTGAGCACCGGAAATTCTTGTCGCCACTTCATCAGCTGGGAATTCTATTCTGCTATCTCATGTACCTGGCTACCATTAATTCATTGTCAAGAATGTTGGCCTAAATAGATCCAATCTGATCTGTGTGCTGTTGTTGTGTCCTATCTACTAGCTATTATGTATCAATATAAGAGAAATAAAGGCAGGCAGGCAGGCATGTATCATGTATGCGCCGGCCAAAGAATGAGAACGTGAGGATAATTCACACGCTTAACCCAAAAAAGTGGCAATGGGAGCTAGGTTGGTTGGATCCAACAGGGTGAGTACTGATCGAGTAGATTGATCAGCCCATGGTTTCCACTTCTAACCAATGGGAGTTTCTTGCTCTTGTCCTGGTCCACCATGCTGGATGCTTGATTGCTTGCTAGTGATCATGTGTATCGACGTGGCAGATGTTCTTACTTGGCTAGTTACATAACGCACATATGTCCCTGCAAGTTAAATGTGAAAATTTTCAGGTATAGTTCTTCGTATGGGTGGGAAATTGGGCGAGGCAGACTAGGCCTTGTTCTTTTCAGATTTTAAAACTTGATTTTCGGCTTTTCTACATTAATTAACTTTTAAATGAAGTATTTTTTTTAAGATAGGGTTTACTAGTTAATTGTAGTACATATTTTACTGACTTCATTTATACTAGCAAAAATCGCACGTGAGTTTCTGTTACTTTGTAATTTCTCGTATAAATAATCTAAAAGCCACAATCTACAGTCATAAGTCGTAGCCGAAAAGAACATGCCTTAAAGGAGATCGATGAGAAGTTGAGGTGAAACTAACTCATGTATCCTGTTGGATCCAATGTTTTTATTTTTGTTAAATTTACCTTTGCAATTGTTAGACGAGTTGTACTTAGGAAAAACACTAGTATCGCTAGCTTGTCGTCCAACTGGTGCTGCGTGCACCCGGTCACCTTTTCCTCGTTCTTTCATTCGCCGTCCAGAAAGTTTAGGGTAACATGACCTAATTTCAAGCTAGGTTCTTTCTTTTCTTTATATGAAGGCCACGGCCGACGACCCTTTTGTAGGTTAGAAGTTTTATTATCGCAAAAAGGAGAAATGCTCCGGCCGTTGTGCTGGATGCGTTTTAAGAGGAGCAGTTGCAACTCGTGAGGTGTAACGTGATGTATGACTCGGATTTTTGTGTGTTTCCTGGTGGCCTTCAATTGCTTGTCTCTTCTTATGGATTCAGTCATTACCATATTATGGTGCTGGACTGAACACTTACAATTAAGCCTCAAAGAGACCATTACCACAAATAATACTACAAGAGCTTTTCTTCCATCACCACACAGTTTATGATGTTATTAATGCGAATTCAAGGATTTTTTTAGGTAGTATTGGTTATGTTTCCAAGAGATGGACCATATACATTCAGTCCAGTTCTTGGAGGTATTATTCGCTCTGGCTGCTTCAGCGCCTATGCAAGCTAGCTGTGAAGATAATTAGGCTATACAAATTTGGCACATCTCTTTGCTAATCATTTTTTTTTCCTTAAGGAGTTTCACCCTGACGCCGGTGAGGATTGAACCTCCCGCACTAAACCACCAGGAACTCATCCAGGTCCCTATTTGTTTCTTAACACTAGTTGTAACAATAAATGCTATTTTTTTTTGTTATAGGACTAAAAATATGGATCCAACCAAATAGGGCTGACCATTTGTATTTAAAGCAACTTGCCATTTTTTTTTTTGCTAAAACAATTTCGTTCTATCTGGTCCATAATAGCCCACTACCGAGTACGATTCCCCTCTAATATTTTCAGGCTCTACTCCGTGTAGAAAGCAAGGAAAAGAGAGTGCACACAAACAATTAATTGTTCCCTGTCCGCTACATACAAGCACATCACTCCTTGATCGTTTGGCTTTCTGGCTTGAGCTTCTATAAAAATCAAAATAAATAGAATGATATTTTTGAAATAGATTCTTCAAACGGTTTTTAAATAAAATAACATATACGTTGTTGCCCACATTGACGTCTTCACTATCTTAGAAAAACACAGCTAAAAATCATCCCAAATCAAACCATCGACCGAAGAAAAGAAACAAGACCTGATCAAACGTTTGTATATAAAGAAGAGGCTATGGAGTCGTATAAACGAATCCTTTAGAGCAAGTACAATAAGGCTTAGTCAGCAGGCTATAGCAAATATAATATCAACCAAATCTTACGTGGCAGAGAGAGAAAGGAAGAGAGAGAAGGAAGCTGGCTACTAAATTACAGCTAGCTATAGCACGTAAAAATATGCATTTCACTCTCTTACACATGGGGCCAAATAGTTATTGTAATAGCTACCTTATTGTATGAACTATTTTTTTGAAGGCTATAGATGAAATGGACAAGTGTTATAGCCACTAGTTGGCTATACTATTGTACTTGCTCTTAGATGTTAGTAGAACTCATGCATGGTGTTGAATCATTGAAGCGCTCAGTTGAGTATCGTAACTTAAGACCAGTGGCTGAGCTCAACGCAACAGTGACGAGGCGGTGGACGTGGGCCCACACTCCTGCAAAGTGCGTGGCATCCACGTCAGTCAGCTGTCAACGTCGCAGTCGGTGCCACCGTCCAAACCTAGAAATATATAGGCCGTACTAAAGCGGCACAAAGCACGAGCTAGCCCCCTGAAATGCTGCTCGTCTTATTTTCTTCCAGATCCCACTCTCCCCTGGTTAAAAACAAAAAAAAAGGGATTACGGGTGGTTACTGATTCTTGATATTATTCAACCAATTACCGGAGTAAATGAAACAAGTTACAGACATTCGAGGATACGCCATGCATGCCGGTATATAAGACTATTGACCATTACTTTGTGCCTGTTCTTTTTCTTTTTTGCTACGGCTTGTAGCTTTTGAGTGCGGCTTGTGACTTTTAGATTGTTTGTATAAGAGATTATAGAGTAACATAAACGTACATACGGTTTTTGCCAATATAAATAAAGTCAGTAAAATATGTATTATAATTAACTAGTAAATCTTACCTTAAAAAAACACTCCGTTTAAAAGCTAGTTATTATAGAAAAGCCGAGAAACAGCTTTTAGAAGCTAAAAAGAACAGGGCCTTTGTTATCTACTGTAAAGCACGAAGAATTATCTTTCCTTTTTGGTACTTGCTTACCAAATAGAGGCCAAGTAAAGCCAAACATTCAAAAAATCACCCCAAGCACGCTCAGAGTAAAAAAAAAACGTCAAGAGTAATACGTGTACAATTGAAAAACAAGTATTTCTTTGTATAATACTGGTCCCTTGTATCTGATCCCGCCTCAACGCAGACGAGCAAGAAGCTACGTAAAGGCAGCAGATCGATGTCGACGTTGCTATCCTTCACTGCTGCAAAAACTTGTTCGATGCCGTTATGTCCAATGCTGAAAATTCACTCACAGCAGCAAGCACCGCAACTGACCATTCAAATGGCAAAAATCGTTTCCATGCTAGTGTATAGTGTAGTGCTATACTACTGGCAGTAGCACTTTCCTTGGAAAAGAACTAAATGGCAAGAGTTTAACATACCCTCCTTTCGAAGCTGCATGATTCTGACCAATCTTCAACCTTATCTTCACTGGTCACAGCAGCCTCGTCAACGCCCTTGACCAAATCAGTCAAAACTTCACTACCAATGTTTGGATTTGATGTTCTGGTGGTAGCAAGTATATTCAAAAGTTTAACCTGAGGAAAACAAAAGAACAATATGAAGGTGAATGCCTGCAAAAGAGAGAACTAAAAGATAAATCTGAAGGTAGTCTTGTAAAGAATTAAGATGTTCCAGTTTTCCATAAAACCAGGTCAAATGAAATACAACACAGCAGAAATAAAGACACTATGTTACCTTGGAGTTATTCTAACAAGGAGAAGCTACCCTCAGAATAGGGATAGATACATAGATTTTTTAGATCAAATGTAACCAGTGCATGCGAATTTGCTGTATTTAACCATCTTGATCAGGTAACAAAAGGACACTTGCCTTATGCATTAAATGCCAATATGGGTTGTCCAGTTCCCATATAATTGCCCGGTTTGAAAAGTTCAATGAATGAAGCAGAACAAGGGCCCTTACCATAAAATATGCTCCACCATCGAGCCAGTGATTCTCTTTCAGTGCTCCATGGCTACTTGTTTCCATGGCCAAATGTGACTCCTCACCAATAGAATTCTGAAAGATTGTCAATAACTTACATTTTGTCCTGCTTCAGGACTATCTGAATTACACAGAAAGTGCAAACTAGCCAGACAAATAACCTCATCTATTACATTCTTGTACCCTCGCTTGAAACGATGTTGCTTAAATAGTGCCAGCCCATCTGAAGTCACACTATCCGTCACAATGGTAGTTCCTGAATGCTAGTAGCAGGGCAATGAATTAGTTAGTGGCAAGCAATAGCCTAATATGAAACATAAAGACGACTCAGCAAAATCTTACCTCCTCAAGAACTATGGCAGGCATCAAAGCAATCAATCGGTTATGGTTCAACTCACAACCACTGGAATTAACAGCAGCAGACCTGCGAAAAAACGAGATTTTTAGCCCCGATGTATTACACATCCGCAGAACCTCAATGGTCAGCTATTCTATACCTGTTGACATCAGTATCAAATATGATGCCCAAGTCTGCCTTGTTATCAAGCACTGCATGTGTAATGGCTTTCATTGCAGTTTTGTCCTCAGGGTTCGGAGTATGATTAGGAAACAAACCTGAATGTATAATTTATAAAATGAGAGAAACGGCGCAAGGAGATTTATGGCGTTAAGAAAAGATTCAGCTATTACCATCAGGCCCCAGGAATTGGCTCCCAGTAGTAACAGTTCCTAATGGTTTTGAGCAAGGTTGTCATGGCGCTCCGGCAAGTCGCGGCGAGGCCGGGGCGCCGGGACGCCTAGTCGACTAGGCATCCGCCATGGCGACAATTAGACGATAGTAGTTAGACAACAAATAATACCTTATATGATTGAAAAATAAATAACCATGCAGCATAATAGCATAAATTATCTAAATAATCATATCTCAGGAGGTCCAAATTAGAAAAAATCTATTGAGGAAAGGGTCTGTTCGTAATTTTTAGAAACTCTGAAGGTCTAAATTAGAAGAAATCTATTGAGAAAAGGGTCTGTTCATAATTTTTAGAAACTCTGATGACTTAATCGCAAAAAACCAAAAAATATAACTCCTAACCCTAGCCACCGCCAGCCAGTCCGCCCGACTGCTCTTCAGCTCCCGCTCTCCCCCCATCTTTCTCTCCCCGCGCCCGATCTCTCCCCGCCGCCTCCCCTCCCCACAGCCGTTCTCTACCCCCGGGCCTCCCCTCCCCTCCCTGGCGCCTCCCCGCGTCCGGCCCTCCTCTCCCATCTGCCTCCCCTCCGCCTCCTCCCCACACCGCCTCCCCTCCTCACGCCCGGCACCTCCTCTCCCCACCACCTCCTCCCCCTGCCGCCTCCCTCCCGCCTCCAACTCCCGGCATGGTAGTCACAGTGGAGAGGGGCGTTGGCGGTGAGAGTAGGCTAGAGATTGACGCCGGCGGCGAGAGTAGGCTGGAGATCGATGCCGGCGGTGGAAGCAGGCTAGAGATCAACGCCGGCGACGGGAGCAGGCCAAAGATCGGCGTCAACGGTGGGAGCAGGCTAGGCGAACAACCTTGGCGTCCCCCTCCGGCCGCCAGGACGACTTGGTTTTGAGTACCTTAGCCTGATTCCGGAACCACAAATAAACTCAACTTCATAATCAATTGCAATAGCTAATTGTTTCAGTGGTCTCATTCTAAGTATTTAATTGGCGGTTTGGCACTGTAAAATAACACCAAGCAGTGGGGGAAAATAAACCAAAGAGAAGAGTACGACTTCAACTTGGGAGATTGTAATCTAGGGTTGGAATTGTAGAAATGGATAAAAAATTTAGTCAATAACAGAAAACCGTGCCTATATTATATAACAAGACAGAGGTTAAGTTGGTATAGCTATACATAAATGTATCAGGCGGTGAATCTATGTAATTCTAATCATCTACGTAACGATAAAGTCAATCAATGAGCATGACATAGAGCATTTATTTATGATTTCCTACAAAATTCATATTCATTTGTTTGTATAGTCTTTAGCCCTGCCCAAGAAAACATCCATATTTCAATACCTTGCAAGAGAAGAAAAAAACCTGCAAAACACACTAGATGATGCCCCTTGAAAACTTTCTTAGCAAGTCAAGATCTTTACTATAAATTTTCAAAAATTCAAGCACCTCTTTAACTGCCAAGACAAGGCTATCTGGGACTTTATTTTCGATGTTAACAGGCAAAAATTCTCAAATGGCTGGAGTCAACTTTGGAAAGATTAATATTTTCTTTGTTCTATTTGCAAGGGTTGAGTTGGAGAAAAAACAACCTTCATAGGCTAAAATAGACATTGCCCCTACATTTTTTTGAGCGAAAGAGGCAAGAGCTCTGCCTAAAACTCTTTACAGAAGGAAGTAACAAACATACAGAAATAGGCTTGGAAGATCCAAAAAACAAAGGGATAGGCAGATTGGGGCAACATTCCACGGCAACCAACAGGGAGGCAAAGGCCAGCTACTAAAGGGTGACGGAAGTGAAAAGAACTAGGAGAAAAGGGTTTTTCAACCTCTGCCCTGCTGTTGCAAGCTCTCTCTAATTAGATACGCAACCATTTGTGCACACATCGTTTGATTTTGGAAAGTCCTTCTATTTCTTTCTTTCCACAAATTCCAGCAAATATAGATGACTATTCTGTTGAATTTCCTCGTCTTTTTTGGGCAGCCCTTTGCTGGCTTGCTGCCACCATTGCACTATGGTACCAAAACCCAGCGGGTTAACGTGGGTGAAGATATCACAGTATGTGAGCAAAGGGGCAAAGCAAGCACATGTGAGCGGCTGTTTCGGGCGTTTGGTTGCACAAAACACACATAGGTTGATAGGGCTAGCCCCTCTTTGCTACGTTGTCTACCGTAAGGATTTTGTCCTGGCACAGAATCCAAGCGAAGAATTTGCACTTGTTCTCTGTTTGTGCCTTCTAGACTAGGCTTGAGTTGTTGCATCTCATGCTTCCTTGGTGATGAGAACATGACCCCTATGGATACAACCATATTTACTATGCTTGTTGTTCCATTTACAAGAGCTCCTACGCATCACTTAAATTATCAAGTGAGTTCATTTTTAGAAGTGCATTTATATTATATGAACGATATGATCTACCTAATGATGAATATATATATTTGTGCAGCACCACGTTACTTTTGAGTCAAGATGAGCAAGAGTTCGAGCTGGACCCGTTTTGGAATCCAATTCAACCGCCGGAGTCAGCACTAACTTCAAATGAGCATAACTTTCACATACCGAGTCCGTTTGAGGTCTACGAGTACTTGATGGAAAGATTATCTTGTCCTCTTTCCAACGGATCCAGCCTCACCTCCAAATTCCTTATGAACACGATGTAATCTGCAAAACAGTCCGCTGCTGTCTTTGATTCCGAACCGGGCTGGTACTGCACCACCTCCACTTAGGCCCATGGGCCTTGTAACCCTATGGGTGTGTGCCCACCCTCTAGCCATCATCCTCATATAGTCTCATGTGTGCTACACTTTAGGGTTTGGGTTTTGTTGGTTGAAGTTTAGCTTTGCTACTTTATACTTCATCCTCTTGTTCGGCGAGATCAATAGCGACATTGTTCTTCAAAACCCCACTTATCAATACAATTTCAATTCCTATTCGCAATTTCAGATTGCTTATTAATTTTGTTCTTGCGTGCTTCTTCGGTGTATGCAGGAATTGATCTTTGTGATCAGGTCATCTGGGTATCGCGCACGGTTGATAATGACTTGTCGAACAGTTCAGCGATTGCGTCGTTTTGGGCCTTGCATGTTCGTAGCTAGGATCGTGAGAGTTGAGCAACTATTACCGAATTTAGCTTCTCATCGAAAGATCGAGACATCCATCGTCGCATCAGTTGCGAATAGGAATTTAAATTGTATTGATAAGTGGGGTTCCAAAGAACAATGTCACGGTTGATCTCGCCGAATAAGAGGACGAAGTATAAAGTAGCAAAGCTAAACTTCAATCAACAAAACCCAAACCTTAAAGTTTAGCACGCATGAGACTATACGAGGATGACGGCCAGAGGATGTCGGCCAGGGGGGTGGGCGCACGTCCCTAGGGTTATAGGCCCATGGGCCCAAGTGGAGGTGGTGCAGCACCAGCCCGTTTCGGAATCAGAAACAACAGCGAACTTTTGCAGATTGCGTTGTGCTCAGAAGGAATTTTGAAATGAGGCCAGATCCGTTGGAAAGAGAACGAGATAATCTTTCCATCAAGTACTCATGGATCTCAAACGGACTCCGTACATGAAAGTTATGCTCGTTTGAAGTCGGTGCTGTCTCCGAAGGCCGAATTGAATTCCAAAACAGGTCCAGCTCGAACTCTTGCTTATGTTGACCCAAAAGTGACATGGTGCTGCACAAATATATATATTCATCATTAGGTAGCATCATATAGTTTATATAATATAAAGGCACTCCTAAAAAACGAGTCCACATGATAATTTAAGTGATACGTAGGAGCTGTTGTAATTAGAACAACAAGCATAGCAAATATGGTTGTATCCATAGGGCTCATGTTCTCATAACTTGGAATTGCAAAAGGTAGGTTGATTTTGCCGAGTATTGGCCATCTGGCGTTCTAGTCTTATATTATGTCATCCTCCACATGGTGGTCTAGTTTCACATGCTGAATCTTGGCCCAGAGTGCTACCAACTCACGGAGTTGATCCGTCGTGTGAATTCTCCTCACTGATCTGATCCAATTATTTTCTTGCAATTCTTTATGTACGGTTCTGTTCTTCCTAGTAGCTATCTTGTAGAGGTTGGGAGCGATATTCACTAGGGCCTCTTTTTGTAGCCATTGACTATGCCAGAAACTGGCTTTGCGGCCATTACCGAGGTCTATTGTCGTGGCCGCCTGAAATAATTGCTTGTCAATGTTGTCGCAAGGGGTCTCCGTCCTTATCCAGGTATTTTTTTCACTCGAACCGCATCGCCCCATCACCCCGATGAGCGTTCCTTCTCACTAGGGATGCAAACGGATCGAATACGGACGGATAATGTCTCTACTATATTTGTTTTCATTTTTTTTTTGATGCGGATACGAATACGGATACCTCGAATACGAATAAAAATACGAATAATATCGAATGCAGATACAGAGCGAATACGAATCGAAACGAATACGGTTACGAATATTTATCGGAACATGAAAACCCCTTAAACTATACATCCAAAATCAATGAAAACACATAAATAGTTTATCTTGTCAAAACATTAATGAAATCTAAATAAGCATAAGTATTTTTATTCACAATAGTCATACCACTGTATAGATTTTAAATCTTCAAATAGCAGTTAATTTTTTCTAAAGTTCTAAATAATTCTTAATGGATTTATACCATTTACATGTCAAATTTGTATCAGAATGATTTAAACGGACGTACATCAATTTAATCAGTACAAATTTTAATCTACCAACAATACTAAATTTAGTTTTAATAAACACAAATATTTGCTAGTGGGCTGGTGGCAAGGGAGATGAGAGAGGCTGGCTTGGGCTGGGCAATGTTGGGCTGAAATCTTGAATATCTGGATCCGTACTATTCGGATAATCCGTATTCGTATCCGTATTCACCGGATATCAAGCCTACTTTATTTGTATTCGTTTCCGATAAAAAAACCGTATTTGTTTCCAATCTGAGAATTATCCGAAGAAAATCCGATCCGACACAATCCGTATTCATTTTTATCCGGATCAATCGAAAACGATCCGATCCGTTTTCATCACAGCCTTCACGGCCAGCACGGGAAGCGCTCCCCCTGTACAGGTCATGCCAGCACGAGAAACTTCTTTTTTCTTTCTCCTTTTTTGTTCTTCGGTCGATCAACAAGCTTACAAAACCGATCGAACTCTACACTCGGTCACACAACCACAGCCGAAGGAAACACAGCCACGGTCGAGTAGACTTCAGAGTGGCGTCCAGCCTCACTGGCGATGGCCTGGAGTCCGGAGCGGTAGCCGGCCTCACTGGCGACGCGAGCTCGAAGATGACCAAGTGGTGGCGGCCGACGTGAGCTCAACTCAGCCCAAAGAAAGACGTCCAGGCAACGGTAGCCGGCACCGAATAGCAGCTTTAGTCGGAAGGCGGCCGACCTCGGGCGACCTGAAGAGGGAATACCAGGCGGATGCGGCCGGCACCGGGCGACGGCAGATGAGGCGGCCAGAATGAGAGGCCAATGGACCGATCTACAGATCAGCGACAACAAGCACGGTGAAGCAGCGGCGGCTGAGGAAGAACAGCGGCGGCCAGGTGAAACTCTAGATATGGCTCTAATACCATATTATGAATAGTGCTTGTATTCATCGTGAGACCAATGGGCCAATATATATACACATACAGGCATGGCTATATGCAGTAAACCCCTCGCACAACAGGATAAATACATAGCTATATAATACATATCTAATAGATATGTGCCTTTAGAGCTTCAATTGAAAGTGTTCTTCAGAAAGGCACCGACCAGAGCCCAGCACAGCTTCTATCTCTCCAAACTCATGTTGTTAATCCACTATAAGTTTGAGAGAGGTGTTAGATGTATTATATAGTTGTGTATTGACCCTGTTGTGTGAAGGGGTTTGCTGTATATATGCCATACCTGTATGTGTATATATATTGGCCTTATAATGAATATAAGCGCTATTCATAACACAACTCACCCAAACCGTAGAACATCACGTCCTCCAGCAGTGATTCCATGAGTAACTGCATTCTGACAACAATCACTTTTAATAGCCAGTAGTGAAAATGATCCGAATGAAGAACCAAAGCATCATGCCCAAACATAAAAAAAAAAACTTGTCAAAACTGACAATTTGTTGTTTAGTTTAATCCATCAGAATGCGCTAATATTTATGAAATTTATGGGCAAAAATGGGTAGAAAAATACAAACAAGATGAAGATAAATCACATCATTGGCAAATCCTATAAACTAGTAGAGAAAACAACCCCTGTCCTGAATTAATATGCATCAAAACTATGAATGATATTATGTACACACTCCCATGTACAAAAATGGTTGTACTAATATTTCATAATTGTAAATACTTTGTCAAAAAAAGTATTGATAATAATTTTATTGATTGTAAACAGGACAAGAAAGCTATTACATGCAGAGCATAAGCTACAAGGACTTGTCTTTCCACAAGTTCTTATTCCCTCATAAATAAATATTGCAGTATTACTACATGAGATGGAGGATTTGAGTCAATGCTCTCATGGTAAGATCGAGAAACTATCTTGTATTATTCAGAATCACTAATTGTTGAACAAATATGCAAGAATAATATAACCTAGATTGAATGTCTACATAATTCAGAACAATAATGAAATTTCATTATCAAATGATGTCATGAAGATTTGTTCATAACAGGGTAAATATCCGTCGGAGGGAAGTTGGATGACGACGACCTGAGGTAGAATGGCGCTAGGTGAAAGAGGGCACCAGTTAGGGCAAAGAACGGATCTAGAGTAGTCAGTTTAGAGTAGAGACTAGAGCTAGGAATCGGAGACTTGGGAGTACTTCATTATTCATTGCTTGATGATAATATACATGCCGTCACTTTTATAGAGATAACTCGATTTGATCTCTAAGAAAAATCTCTATTTTTAAGGAAATCTATCACTAATAAATGGAATATATCTATAAGAAAGTAAACTCATATAATAAGTAACTATTCTTATCTTTATCGTAACTAATCTAACCCTGATATAAGCGGCTGCTACAGTACCACGCGCCTACTACAATACCTGGGTACTGTTCACGCATGTGAACAGTAATTTGGCATGTGACAGTGCCTAACAGTTCGAGGATGAGATGTCTCGCTGCGAGGGTGTAATGTTACGGACCAAGATTAGCAGAAGCACAGCACATGAACAGTACCGCATGCACGAGCAGTACTGCAGGCGTGAACAGTAGCCCGCATGAACAGAGTTTAGCATGTGAACAATACCCACATGAACAATACCGCGGCGTGAACAGTAACCCAGCATGAACAGTACCGCGTGTGTGGGTGTTGTATCGATGTTATCCATTTAAGTAGTTTCCTTATTATTTAGGTTGTTTTCTTTTAGATTATTTTTATGTATTAGATATAAGTTTCCTATTATTAGGGATTAGTTTCTTAATATAAATACAGGCTTCTTAGGGGTCAAATCTAATTATCCTTATAAAAGGACAGCATTGTATCTATTATCATTAAGTAAGAAATAAACAAAGTTCTTTAGTCTTCCTTTCTTCTGCAATAGGCCTCAGAGTTTTGGCGGCGGTATGGCCAGCCAATCAAGAGCGAATGCCCTACCCTCGGTTTTCGGGCTCGTACCCAACCACCACCAACCACAACATTTGGTATCAGAGTCACCATGGCTTCCGATGCTAAATTATCTCCCTTGGACATGTTGATGGCTAGCAGCGAGAAAATCGAGTCCTTACTCGACAATATGATGGCCACCTTGGAGAAGGCTATGAAGTTGGTGGACAAGCTAAAAAAAAGCAAAAAGAGGTGTCGTGTGACATCGCAATGGTTGCGCTGCCACCACCTTCCCCAGCGCCGACATTGGCATTGGCCACGTTGCTGCCTTCACCAACAACGACCTCTTCAGGCTTCACCTTTGGTGCTTTTGCCAAGGAGAAAGGTTGTTACTGTCCAACGGCGGTCATCTCCACGCGACCGGCCAACACCGTGCCTCCACAAGTGTGGAGCACAACGGCTTCCATGTAAGGGTCAACATCGTCACATCTCTTCCACAACTATTGCATCCCGAGGCAAGAAGGATGATGTTGCTACCCGCGCTGGGTGCCTATGCCCTCAACGACTCCTACGTCATCAAACCACGCTCAGGGGTTGCTGGCCATTGGAGCTTCGCTAATCTTCTTCCTTGCGACACGTCATCATCGTGCCCTCTCGTCAACATGGGGTTACGAAGGACTTCAACCATGGCCGCCACCTGACAGCTCGAGGATGAGCTGTCTCGCCGCGAGAGGTGTAATGTTATGGCCTAGAATCTCGGTGTACATGCAGCAAGCGAGTGAACAGTACCGCAGGCACTGTAGCAATCGTGAACAGTACCGCGTGGGTACTGTAGCAACATGTGAACAATACTCGTAGGTACTGTAGCGCATATGAATTTGGGTGGTTCGCTAGTATATCGTGGATTAGAAATATAATAATTAGTTTCCTTATTATTTGGATTTATTTTTTAAATTTATTCTATGTATTAGATATAAGTTTCCTATTATTATGATTATTTTTCTTAATACAGAGATAAGTTTCTTAGAGATCAAGTTTAGCTATTCCTGTAAAAAGAGACAGTATTGTATCGTTATCATTAAGTAAAGAAATAAATAAAGTTCTCTAGTCTCTCTCTCTTCTTCAACAGATCTTAGAGTCTTTGCAGCGGCATGGCCGGCTGATCAAGGGTGAGTGCCTTCCCTCGGTTCTCGGATCCGTATCCAACCAACACTCACCACAACAGATGAGGAACAACATTTAAATATAAAATTTATTGACTTTTTAAACCAACTATTTGCAGCCAGTACAACATTAAATACAAATGATTGCTTGCAAATGTCTAATATAGAAGCCTTTGACGTCTCTTGATTTTTAGATGAAATAGATTTGTAAATCACAGTTTTTTAACCAGTACACGAAAACAAAATTGGTCACCAAAAATCTTATCCAATTCTATAGATTCCCAAGTTTCTCGAGCAACAATTGAAATAACCGTTTGGTAAAAGTCCAAATAATCACTATTCACTACATGAAACAGCATTTGGTCCAATAAGAGCATACTTAAGCCTTGTTCAAAAGTGTTGTGGCTTTGAGCTTATTGCAAATGAGATTGAGGGAGTAAGGGGCACTCGTGTTAAGAAGTCACTTCGTTAAAAGCGGTTCTTACGGTGACTCTTACAAATGGTTTATAGAAACCATCTTGAGAAACCGCTCCGTTCAAAAGTCAGTTTCTAAAAGCTAAAAGTCAGAAGCTGTTTGGAATAGAACCTTAGAGCATGCATAACTTTGAACAATAAATCTAATAAAATGCACAGAAAACAGGTGCCACCTGCAATTTATGTGCAGAAATTCGTGAATCATGTCCAACAAAGATTCTTAAACGTCTCAAGCCATCTACTTTCTTCTTGTTTAATAACCATCCAACAAAAGCAGCAGCTAAGCTTCAGTAAAAGGCTCAGTGAGATTGGCAGGCTCACCTTCAACCCCAGCGACGGCAACACCACGAATATCACGGCAAAACAAAACAGCTGAATAAAACTAATTGATATATAACACATTTGAGATGTACTTACAGGATGACATGTTAAACTGCATGTACCGCACAAGCTATTATGGCATACTGGTGTATAACTGATGGCAAGTTGGCCTGCTGATGAAGTGGAGGTTTTTATTCACATGGTAATGTATGGGGAAAATAGGTTGGAAACCAGCAGTAGATAGCAACCAGTTCCCAGATTTGTGGATTTGGTAAAACTGGCCAAATCTCATTGAGTGATTCATGCTTGACGAACTTTGCATTTTTCTTGCACATGATCACATCTTCTATAGTATTGGGAAAAATAAATTTAACATATTCAGTATTTAATATTAACTATACAGTTTCTCCAAAGATTGCCAGATTCTACATAAAGTTAACTGGTTTCGATTGGATCCTGGCTGGCTCAAGGGGTTTGGCAATTTGGTTACTGCTAAAAGACTAACTGGAACAATACCCCACAGCCAGTGATTTTCAATCCAGGAATGAGATACACAGTCTTGTTTACATAATAAATGACTAAAAGACAGCATAGCAGATTAGCAGACATGCAAAATCCTGAGCCAATATTTCATAAATAAGATGCAGGTTCTAGCTATATTTTAATGATCATGAGGTAAAAAGTTTTCTTACATGATGATCAAGGTGCCTTTGAGAAACATAATTGTTGTTTGAGACCTTCAATACTTGCTTATGCATCATATTACTCTGGATAGTGTCACTCAAAACATAATGCAGACCTAAATGCAAGTAACAATAACTCCTCAAACAAAACCAAAAAACCCAGTTAAAGCCACGTCCATACAGTAATTGATAACACCCACGTGTACCATATGATGTGGCCAATGACCATGTGTCCTTCAACTATAGGATTTCTAGCAATCTAATGATCCTTGCAGCTGAAGCAACAGCCTTGTTGAGACTGTGAATCTAATGATTTACAGACGAACAATATTTACTTAACTCAAATGTATTTTATTTTACATTTTTCCAATGCAGTTATAGTCTCGAATGAAAATCAGTAAACTTTATTTGGTATGGTTATAGCTGAGACCTTGGCATCTTCCCACCTTATTTCAGCATGCTTGCTTATCTCTAAAGTTATTTTTCTTTTTCTTTTCTCTGGTACAAATAACACTAAAAGTAATGTGCAACTGTTTCGATTTGCAACTCCTCCCTTTTATTAACAAACCTAATGCACAGGAAAGACCCATAAGTCATAAACTCCGCCTCTAACCATCCCATGCCACTGTGAAAAATGCAAAAGCATGGGATCCCTGCCAAAACACCAAAGCAATTAAATAGCTAAAAGAAAAAGCGACCCAAAAGCACTGGATATGGCATTGGCTACTAACAAAAATAGCTTCAATGCTTTTGGAACAGCACCATGGATAGAGATGTTTCATTACCATTGCATAAAGCAAACTAGTTTATACAATTTAAGTCTTTAAAAGCATGTAAAGCCATGGAGATCATCGTAGAAACTAGTTTATACATACCTGCCATTTTGAAGCTTAAGAAAATCAACTTTCTCAGTGGATGAGACAACACTGCTACGTTGAGCAGCTGCAATGAAAGTTACTGTAAGCAACTTTTCAAACTTGCACATCCACAGTGCACATATATTACAAAGTGCAGAATATCCAAAATCAGCAATCGATCTATGATCTGACACAATATAGTTAGACAATATCTGACAGAAAATCAGCAAAATGAGTTTGTGAAAAAAAATCCTAACGTAACACTAGTGAGCAACCTGATCAATGAGAGCCTAGAACGCACCATTGTAGCTAATATTTGCTTGTTTGCCAAAGCTAATCCAAGCTGTTGATGTGGTATTTAACCACTTGACTGGAGAATTAGCCAATGTTAATCTACATTCCTGGAAGGAATGCATGCTGCGGGTATTGAGGGCACAAAAGTCACTGGGATATCTTGTGTTGTGCCTAGTCTGTGGGTGGTGTTGCGACAAGAATGCATTTTGTATGGTCCTCGCTGATAATGCTGCACAAATTGCCAAATCTATCAGATTGTCTTCTAATGTTAACTTAAGACATTACACAAGATAATTGTTTTTATTTGGGTTCTTATCCTAATACTGTCGATGAATGGCGTAGTTTTCTTCAACAAAATGCAAATGACTAAAGATTTGTACTTTATTGCATCATTTTTCAGATCAATTTTGCACTAAGTCTTCTATTAGGTTATCATTTAGAAATGTTTTATGTAAATGAAATTACATATCTGCTCAATGCTCTCTTCACATTAATTTCTTGTGGTATTGTCATGGAGGTTTCCAGAAGCCAATGACATTGATCATTCTCTGTTTATTCAATCGGTTGCTCTCTGAAACAATATTTTCCAATTTTCCTATCCTTTCAACTTCAACCATACCAGCAATCACTATAGATGATTTGGTCAAATGGCCCAGCATTACTTATTGACAGTTCACAAAAACTAGCAGCTCAATTTACAAATCCAATGTTTAACTTAAAGAAGAATTAACATAACAGTAACACCATCAAATATGTCTAATATCTTGATTGGCTGAAAGTACCAATATCAACAATTCTCTGTCTGAGGGCAACCCTAACAAGCTGTAACTTATATTTTTCTTTGACATGTTGTGGCAAATGATATTCGATCACAATGTGTGTTCATCCACAAATGTTTTATCGACAAATGACAAATTACCTCACTGGCTTTGTCTCTCTTGTTTTCAATGGCAGAGAAGAGCAATGGCCGTAACAGCAAAAAGGTAGTCAGCTGTCACTACCATTTAAGGATAATTCAATTGCGCAGGGTAGCTGTATTCTCTTCAATTGACAGACGAAACAGATAAAACAACCGAGTGCTGCATCCATTCAACGGGTGCTAAGGACATAAATCCAAGGAAAATTTGCAATGCCTCCAACATGATTTCGTTTGCTTCAAACAACCCACACAAAGGAAAAGAGCGGTAGCAACGAATCGGATAAGGAATGCTACGAAATTCTTTTGGTTCCGCAAGAATCATGGCATGAGACAAGGGATTAAAGCGCCAATATCTCATCGATCCTTTCTACAGCTACGGATTCTAAACCCCACGCTTCCCAGAGCTCTACGCTTCCACCCTTTGCGAACCTGGTGGGGACTACGGGCGCTACGGCCATGGATTTGAGTTCGAGATACGATTCAGGTCGATCGGAGAGATCACTAGAGTAAGCGTTGCACGGATTAGAGAACGGAAGGAGGAGGCGACGCACTGACCGGCCATATGGACGCCCGGCGGCGGCGGAGGCGGCGGGCGGATGCGGCGAGCACGAGGGGAGTAGGGAGATGTTGCTGCTGGAACAGATGGAAGAATCGGGAGGAGCGGCACAACCGGCAAAAGATCTGTTGAGGAGGCCAATCCAGTTAAGATATGAATTAAACACAGAATAATAAAAGAGATCCTTCATTTATTGCTTTCTCTTTTTAGAGCAAGTACAATAATGGTCTTATAGTTAAGCTAGTCAGCATTTTTACTGATGTGGAGGAGAGAAGAGAGGAGAGAGATGAGAGCTTGGCTCTCATGCAAGCAACAAGCTGGGCACAGGAGCCTATGCAGTGGTGGGTCTAGATAATAAATGTATGTGAGGAGGAATAGGAAAGAGAATGTGAGACATTGTACCACATAATAATAAAAAAACTTTTTGTAGACAAATTATTGTATAACTTGACTTATAGCCAAACACTTGGCTCTATTATTGGACTTGCTCTTACGAGGAGCGTATAATAAATTAGAAACCCCTTTTATGGATTAAGTAGAGGATATCCATCAATAGGTTGGACTTATAGGTCCAGATCTAGGTTTCCTAAGGGCATCTCCAATGGTTCTAGCTAGCAATTAACTAGAAGACTTCCACATCATTTATATAGTACACACTAAAAGCTAGCATTATAAAGAACTATTTATAAGGATAGCTATTTGATGCTTACATGCACACACAGAAAAGGACTATCATTTATAGAGGCTGCCTCGTTTTGCGTTATAGACTAGTGCTTAAGGAAGAGCTGGCTCGGTTTTTTTTGCATACTCTCTTTCCTCCACATAGGATATATGCTGATGTGTACATACATATAGCTAGCTGACTCAGACTATTGGAGATGCCCTAACACTTCCCTTAGTCACTCATCCGATACAATCGTGTCTCATCAAAACTCTATAAAAACCTAGTGGGAAAAATTTTGAAAAAAGAGTATATGATACATGTTATATTGTATTGCACGAATTACCTCATTAAAAACCTTGTCTAAAAAACCTCATGAAAACTCGTCAAGGGAAAAAGAGTACAATCCACCCAATTCCATCAATTTACAGGATTTATTCTTAGGTACTCGATCTTCGTGATCAAATTTTAATGTTAAGCTTGAGAAGAATCTCCCTATAAATTTTGCACTTATCTAAGTCTTATCATTCCAATTCCACATACACATCTTCCAAAACTAGATGCTGAAAGTGATTTAGTGAATAAATCTGCAAAATTTTCACATGACTTAGTATGCAATACCTTAATTTCGTCCATCTTTTGCAATTGATGAGCATAGAAGAACTTGTGGTTGATATGCTTTGTGAGATGACTCTTCACGTAGCCCGTCTGCACTTGTACAACACAAGCTGTATTATCTTCATAGATAATTGTGGGAGCTTGCACGATATTCAACCCACATGACTGCTGGATGTGCTGAATCATTCGTCGAAGCCAAACACGTTCTCGTGCGGCTTCGTACAGTGCTATAATTTCTGAGTAGTTCATCGAAGTCGATACAAGACTTTGCTTAGACGATTTCCATAAAATTGCAATTTCATCATACAGAAATATATAGTCTGTTTGTGACCTAGCAGTATGTGGGTTTGACAAGTAATCGACATCAGTATAGCATGTCATATTCAAGTCTTGGTTCTTTCTGTAGAATAGTCCAAGATCTTTGCTTCCTTAAAGATATTTAAAAATGTCCTTTATTCCTTGCCAATGCCTTTTGGTAAGTTCTGCACTATACCGTACTAATAGGTTTATGGCAAATGCAATGTCCGGTCTAGTGCAGTTTGCTAAATACATAAGTGCTCCTACTGCACTTAAGTATGTGAATTCTAGTCCTAGGACTTCTTCCCCCTCTTCTCTAGGTCAGTACGGATCATTGTCTTACTGTAAAGACCACCCGACCATTGTTACTTTCGAAGGGTATGCCTTTCCAAAACCAAACATTTCTAACACCTTTTGAGTGTATGCGGATTGATGCACTAATATCCCTTCAGGGGTATGCTTAAGTTGTAAATCTAAGCAATATTTGGTTTATCCAAATCTTTCATTACGAACTCTGATCCCAAATAAAAGCTTGCTTCCTTTATATCTTCTACGGTTCCAATGATATTCCAATCATCTACATATATTGAGATTATACAAAATCCATTCTGTCGTATAAATACACAGGGACAATCATCATTGTTCATGTAGCCTTTCTTACATAGAAAGTCGCTTAAGCAATTATACCACATCCTGTCTGATTGCTTAAGTCCATCAGCGATTTTCTTAGTTTCACACTGTACAGACTTCTATTTGCTCTGTCTTGGTTCAGGACAACGATGCCTTTAGGCACCTTCATATAAAATGTCCGGTCCAAGTTTTCATAAAGGTATGCCGTTACCACATCCATCAATTTTATTTCTAAGTTCAGGTTTACTGCTATCAAGATTAAATATCTAAAGGTAATACCACCCCTGACAGGGAATAGATTTCTTCATAATCAACTTCCGGACGTTGAGTGAAATAGTGTGCAACAAGCCTTGCTTTATATCTTACAACTTTATTTTTCTCATTTCTCTTTTGAATAAATACCCACTTATACCCTACGAGGTGCACATAAGGAGGCGTGCGACTTACAGGCTCAAACATCTCTCTTTTGTTCACAGATAATAATTCAGTTTCTATTGTCTTTTTCTAATCCTCATAATCTAATCTTTTCTTACATTCAGCGAGTGATACAGGCTTTGGATCAAGATCAATGATTGTGGCAATTTTCTTTGCAAAATAAATATCAACATTGACTGTTGTCCTATTCATATATTGTCCCGTGTGCACATAGTTTATAGCTATTTCATCATGGGTTGATTCTTCTGGTGCTTCTACTTGTTCACCACTCCTTCCAATTGCGGGGGTAAGTCTCTTTACTTATTCAGCTCTGATGTGTACGCACACATCTATGTTGATTTCTTCCTCTGTGGGAAAGTTCAGATCTAGTATGCCCTTTTTTGAAGGTGCCATACTGGTGCCAGATCTCAACTGGATCCCCTTCTAGTTCTAGAGAACTTCAGTGATTGGCTGTGTCAAGTTCTTTTTATCCTTTTCTACCAGGCATCCTTGGTTACATGGGATTCGAGGGGCCAGAGTTCATGTCCTTTTATTCTGAGGCCTCTGAACGAGATTAGGGATACTTTCAACCTTTTTTTTTGTATTTCAACCATCTCCGGTGTATTACGTGCAGGCATATGTGACTTTGTCATACTCTTTAAATCACTAAAGTGATCCAGCAGTTGGTTTGCTAATGCTTGCAAGTCAATGATTTTTTGGATTTCTCTATTTGCTTCACTAGTGCGCGAGTCATGTGCATGGATTCCCGTGGCTTACCACGTAATTTTTTGATATTTTTTTATCAAGGGGTTAATTTCCTCCTCTAATATCAGAAAACTATCCTCATCAAATATACTATCAGCGAAACAGACAGTATGCAAATCTCCTGTCATAGGGTCTAAATACTTGATTATGGATGATGTCTCATAACCAATGTATATCCTAGACTTCTTGAATGACCAAAGTTGTACCCATTGGAAGTATTATTGTGGCTCTTCCTGAGCCTATTATACAAGCATCGTTACCGGTGATTATTGTAAGGCTACTAGTATTCTTGCTAATCGACTGAAAAAATTTGTCTCTCTCAAGATGGTATTTGTTGTGCTGCTGTCAGCTAAGCATACTTCCTCCATAGGGTGCCACACGCGTTCTAATCCGTTTTTCCAAGGACCCTTTTGCAAATTTTGGGCGCTGGCACGCCCCTTTTTTCTTTCTTCCAGCCTACTCGGCCCACTACCGGTCGGCTCAAAGGGGCAAAGGGGTAGGAGAAATCCCTACCCCTGTTTATCCATGTGGTAGTGGCGCGGCGCATGTCCAACAGTGCGCGACAGGGAGGCGGCATCACACAGCCGAGTAACAGCGGTGATGCGGGGCTAAGCAATGGCAGCGCATGCCATGCGGCGGTGACAGCACATTCGAGCATGCACAGCAGCCAGGGCGCAGCGGGCGCTCAGACCCACGGTCGAGGCACGTGCGGACGCTTGGGAGCGACGGCCGGGATGCGTGGCGATGCGCCCGTGCGGGGACAACGCTGGTGCGGCCAGCGACGACACAACCGTGGCCATGCGGTGCTCCGACTCACGTGCAGAGTAGCCGTGCGGGGACAGCGGTGCAGCGGCTCGATGCGGCGCGGCCTTGTGAGGCTAGAGACGTGTAGTGCGTGTGGAGAGCGATGGTAGCATGACCATGTGCTGGTAGCCGGCGGCGAGACCGCATGTAGATGGTGCGGGCACGTGCGACAATTGACCGAGCAACGTTCGAATTAGCGGCACGACTCTAAGCTGGCGGTAGGTCGTACAATGGCTGTTGGCTGCATGGAGTCGAGCTGATGGCTATGCCGTATGCGGGCGTCGTGAGGCGGTTCGGGCCCATGCGGGAGGCGAGGCGCGGTGGCTTGGCGGTGCATGTGGGCGGTGACACACGGCAGCGCAAGTGCACGACCGCATGTTGGTGGTACAACCTCGGCGCGCATGGCAGTGCGACCACGTGTGGGAAGCGCCGTGCGGGGTTGCTCCATGAGAGGTTTTTCTTTTCCACGATGCAAACAACAATCCCTCTTTTTCAAATCATCCATCGGCATTGTGCCAGTGACTCCAAGTCAGTTCGTGGATATTAGAGAGAATTTGCACCATGAAAACAATATCAATCTAGAATGTGAAAATTGTACGGGATAAAAGCAATCTAGACAGCGATTCAATCTACAAGTGTCATGCTTCGACGATTACCTTTCAATCCATGGAGCATTTTGTGTTGATAATGTGTTGAGGGACCGTCGCTGGTGAGCCCAGTCCGATCAATTCCTCATATGCAATAGAGGTGAATCAAACATAGAAATTTGCAATAGAATAATAGATTGAACACAAGAGATGAGAGGGGAGCTCCTTTCTTTATTACTTTCTCTTTTCACAAGATACACATAATAACTATTGGGACCCCCTATTTGTAGACTAAGTAGAGGCTACCCACCAATAGGCTGGACTTGCAGGCTCAAGCCCAGGTTTCCCAACAAGATCCATAGCCCAATAGGAATTTTTGTTTCTTGTTGCACAAATTATGTGCGTTGAGATTCATCCCCCAGGTTTATCCCATCGTATACCTCCTGTTGATGGCCGAGTCCCCTATTCTTGGCAATTTGGTTGTTGCTGGTAACGGTTGTTACCAAACCTAAAAGGCTATGCTGTGGGTAAATACCGAAACTATTTCAGAGGGGATTTGACTATAAATAGAGAAGCCTATGTATAAGGAGAATAGATCTGAAATTAATAAAGAATTTGTTCCTTGGTGTTCTTCCCCAATTGTTTTCTGGTGATTCTCTGATTGATTGGTTGCATGAAAAGCATTGGAGTTCATTATTTCTCAACACGTTACCAGCACGAATCGCTCTGCAAGGTGTAGGGTATGCAAATCACGAACCAATGCGATGAGTCCTGTGAAACTAAGTAAGGCTTCGGGGAGTTCTTGAGAGCTCTACCTTTTTGATGCATCATCATGGCACTGCTTTTGTTTCATTTTGTGATGGCTAAGAAAAGAGGGCATTTGGCATGCAAAGCAGATTGCAAAAGAAAAAGAGGGAAAGGGAGCCTACATTACCCAATTGATCATTTGGGGGTAGTATTTTACTGCGTGACACTTTTTGTTTGAGATCTGAATTTCTCATGCCTGTAGAGAAGGGGAGACAGGGAGATTTTAGAACTGAACAATGCATGTATTATGTGATTTTCCCTTCATGAGATAGTTGACATCTCTCTTGTACAGGATGGATTGGTGATAAGCAAACATCTAGGGATGAGGTTTCCATCGAGAAGAAGCATGCCTGCATCTGTTGAGCCAGTTGGCCATCTCCACAATTCCAATAGCTATGATGCCATTTCAATGTCGGGTTCAGATGGGAGCTCGGGGAGATTTACCTAAAAACCAGTGCAACCATGCACAACACATTTCTTCAGGGTGGCACCAATGTCCTCTCGCCATTTGCCAACAATGGCACCCCGAGGAAGCCATTGGTCAGCTCTGGTGACTGGCCAGGAAGCTCTGCTTCTAATGCTAGCACGAACGGGTCAACAGGCAACTCAGGTGAGACGGGGTTAAGAGGGGCAGAGGATGACGTAGAGAAGCTAAGCAGTGAGATAGCCACTTTGACACGGAAATTGGATGTCTCAAATATGGATTGCAGACACTCTGGAAGCAAATTGTGAAGGAGAGTCAGCGAGGGCAAGACCTCTCCAAGGAAGCCAGTAGCATGAGGGAGGAGAGGGATGCACTCCGAAGAGAATGTGAAGGACTCAAAGGGACTAGGAAGACGATCCATGATGCAAATGGATCAGGCAAACGACTCTTAGACAGCAAAGAGCTGGGCCATGAGAAGAATTTAAACGTGGATCTGCGTTTACAACTACAAAAATGCAGGAATCAAACTCTGAGCTACTTTTGACTATGAAGGATCTTAATGAGATGCTGGAGCAAAAGAACAAAGAGATTTCCATTTTGCAACAAGAAACAAGGGAGGATCCCCAAGAGGCAGAACATGAGCATGCACTATCAAATGTCCACAATGCTGGACACAAAATAGACTTATTCTGAAACGAGCTCGGACCAAGAGAAAGAAGATGAGCTTATGCTGGATGCATTGGTGAAGAAGAGTGATGGCATCACTGCTTCTGAACTCAAAAAGAAAATTGTTGAGTTGAGCAATGAAATCGAGTTGTACAAGAAAGACCATGAGGATCTTGAGATGTAAATGGAGTAGCTTGCACTTGATTATGAGATTCTGAAGCAAGAGAACCATGACATCTCTTCAAGGCTAGAGCAAACATAACTGAGGGAGCAGCTAAGGAAGCAGTATAAGTGTTCAACACATTTGGCAATAATAAGTGATCTTGAGGCTAGTGTTGAGAGCCTGGAGAATGAACTCGAGGCGCAATCTAAAAGATTAGAGGCTGATATAGTAGAAGTAACATGGAGCTCACTTGGGACATGTGTACATATTCATGTGTGTTGGAGGATCTTCTACGAAGGATAGGATTCCTACTCATATGTGTACGCATGTGATTCATGGCATGATTTGTCTTGCTTAAAATATGGATTTTTTATGCTATTTAAAAATTTAAGCTTTAACTATTTTTGCACGACGGACTCATAGTGAAAATTTCAAGTCTCATGCACAAATAATTCATAGATGTAGGGGAAGTTTTATAAAAAAAATGGATGTAGGGAAACTTGTATTATTTTGTTTGAGAGTTTAGAATTTGCATTGTTAATTAATTAAGATATGTTGCAATGCATGGGCACTTGGCTAATTATTATATATTTTTTAATATAAAAAAGTAGTTGATGACTTACACCACTCCTCTCCTCGCCTATTCTTTTGGCACCAACAAGCCAGCCATCAGCTCGCTCGATGAACTAATTATTGTCCTCTCATTTTCACTAGCGCATCTCGTGCCGCTCCTTCCGCAGAAACTCGCCCCGTGTCCTTTCATGCCTCGTGGTCGTGTTGTTTGCTTGTAATCTTATGTTGACTGATGAGATTAGTATACGCATGATGAAAGCATATTTTCACTTTTATGCTTCCTTGTGCCTATGATGTGATACTATCACCCCAAGCCATCCTTGATATAGCTGAGTATATTTAATATGCGATAGAACAAAAGTTACCAGATGGCACACCATATACCATGAATCTCCAAGCAAACTTTATATGGAATGATAATGTAACACCTAGTTTAACAAAAATCCAAGATATCACCTACAACTACTATCGCTACCAATTTTAACCAATAATCAAGTATTACTAATAATTAAACTTCAAGAATAATTGTTTATCGTAACACTAAACAAAAATTTCAGAAACACTGTAAACCATACAGTGAACACTATATAAACCAAATAGTTACCAAGATAAATCATATATAAGACTAAACCAAGGAATGCAACAAGTAACAAGTATCTCAAAATTTTTGGTGTTTATTTGAGAATCTTGATTTGGTTCCTTGCTAAAAATTCAAGTAAGGAAAACAAAATGTTGAATCAAGAACCAAGACTGTCAAATCAAGGAAATTTCAAACTTCCCTCGCAAGTCTCAAAACCAAAATCGAAAATTTGGAAACCTAGAAATTCAAGATCAAGATTTGAGTTTGAGATCAAAGTAAAATATTAAAATTTCCCCACCTAATTAATTTAGCCAAGAAATCACATTTTGAAATTCCCAAAATTTTCTAGAAACATCTTGGGCCCAGCCCAGCTGGCCCTCCTCCCCTCACGACCTGCCTGGCCTCCTTTCGCCTTCCCCTACTCTGCTCCTGGTGCTCGCCCACCCACGGCTGGCCGGTCCAGCCCATGCACCCGTGCGCTCGCTGCCCTGCATGACCAAGGCAAAGCCACCCCGATTTCGCCCTCTTCACCCACCGCCCGTGCGCGCGCCAGCTACGCCTACGGCCATCTATATGCCTAGCCCTGCCGTGTGTTGCCTCTAGCATTCCCTCGCCATAACGTAGTTACTCTCGCCTCTAGTTTTCCCCTGCAATGTATTGACTCCATGCTAGCTCCACCCTACCACCGGCCTATTCCTACGACCTTGCCTTGCCGCCTGGCATTACTCCCATGCGCCCCTATGCATGTGCCCCTCTGCATGCCTACTCTCGTTGCTCTACACATTGAAATGGTCACGAGCGCGCACATACAACGCCACCATCTAGCTTCAATGCTCACCTTCAATACGCCAACGACCACCCACCCATCCCGAGCTATAAGGAGCCAGGTGCCTCCTTCCCCAAGTAGAGCACGACCGAGCCGTCTCCATGCCCACGCCAGCCACCAGCTCTCCCACCTGCTCTGGCGACGCTCCCCACCAAACTACTTGCATCAAAGTGTGCCCCCAAGCTCCTCCTCTTCTCCCTACCATTTGATCGGAATTCCTCAGAGCAAAGCCCGCCACACAGTCGTTCTTTCTCACCTTTGGCCAAAGCCGCCTCCACCACCGCCAACTCCTCCCCAGCTAACCTTCCTCTGATTCCTAGCTGCGGGAGATCCACAACGGCACCCCGAAGCTGCTCCAACTGACAGCCGAACCTCCCGACCACCCCAGCTCATTGCCACTAGGAGCCACTTGCCGTCGTCCTCGGCTTCTGCCGTTGGCCTCCTCCGAGCCTCCCTATGCCCAGCCACTCCTCACCACCACCAGCCTGCCATGATGCCTCCTGGTTGGGCCCATCGCCTCCCTTGGCTTTCTCCTATCCCCAAGTTCCTTTTGCCACTCCCCACCTTGCTCCGCCTGTCCCCTCGCCAGCGCTACCGCCGCCAGCCTAGAGCTGCCGCCTCCCCTGTTTTCGGCTAGCTTGGCCTCCTCTGTTCCTTACTCCCTCTCTTTGTTTCCTTCCTTCCTCTATGCCAATGGGGCATACGCTAGCCAGTGGTCCCACATGTCAATATCTATTCCCTTTCCTCATTAGAGATTAATTCTAAGAAAAATAAAATAATTTAGTTAAAAATAAAAATTTAATTATAAAATTGAATAAAAGGTTTATGCAAATTAAATTGAAAACTTAAAATTTGATTATTTGCATGCCAATAGAGATTGAAAGACTGATTCTCATGTGAGACTAAATAAAGCAAGACCATGCCCTAAATAGTCCTCCAATGAAGAAATATTGTTTTAAAATTTAAACTATTTAGCATAAATTCAATAGAAGGGCTAATAAGACAAAGTCTAATTACAAAACTAAATCAAATATTATATAATCAAGAATGCAAGAAATTTAATCTTGATTAACTCTTAAGGCAAGATAATAAGGATATCTAGTGTAGGACTCAAAATCTTACATGTTACCATAAAATTAATCCTAAGCTATTCAAAAATAATTTCTAATATTCTCAAGTTCTGCTCTAAAAACTCGTACATTAATCTTGAGATCCTATCATGCCTTAATCTCCAGATCTAAATTTATCAATGCAAAATTTAAGCAAAATTGGTAAGACCAAACTTTGTCACATAAAATAGTATGAAGTAATAAACCTGTACTGCTCATCTCCAAAATCATGAGATCTCTCTTTTAATTAATGTTTAAAATAATTGTTGGTGAAGTCTCCAATATCTACCTATAAAATGCTGAGATTTAAATTAACGGTTTTGTTATTTATGATTGAGAATTCTTAAACATGAATAAGGAACTATTAATCTTTATCTCACACCTAAATCTCCAATCAAATGACCCTAAAACTAATCTCGAGATTTAAAATTTTATGGTATACTTGAGAATATTTAATTCACCAATAATTCAGGTCAAATCTTAAAAGAGGACTCAGTTAAAATATTAAGTCCCTGCCAAATAAAAGCGGACCGTTGGTCATCTCTAATCAATTGGTCAATCAATCAGTCTTCTCTAATAAATTGGTCAATCATCAAAATAATCAACCTTTCTCCTAATAATAATTGGTTAAATGACCAACCCCACACTTTAAATTAAGATATTGAATTAATAATTCAATTATCCGGTAGCTGCAGATCACGGATAATATTACATCTCAAACTATCTAGTTAAATTCAACTAACCAGCATATCTAGGGGTGGAAAACGGTAACGGATAATTCGTTTTATCCGGTATTCGTATCCGAGAAAACATAAATGTGGTAAGCAAAAATCCGTATTCGAAAATATTCGTATTCGTATTCGAGAATATTCGTATCCGTATTTGAGAGTATTCGTATTCGCATTCGTATTCGAGAATATTCGTATCCGTATTCGTATTCGAGACTATTCGATTCGTATTCGATCCGTTTCTAGAACATATGAAAAATTCGTACAAATTTTGTGATTCAAAATTTGAATTTAGGCGATTTAAAACTGGTAACAGGTCAAAAACCGGTGAAAAATCGGTAAAACTGCTAGGAATCCGTTTTATCCGATATTCGTATCCGAGAAAATCCGTATTCGAAAATATCCGTATTCGTATTCGAGAATATCCGTATCCGTATTTGAGAATATTCGAATTCGTATCCGTATTCGTTTGAAAAATATGGATTCGTATTCGTATTTGAGACTATTCGACCGTATCCGATCCGTTTCCACCCCTAAGCATATCACATGTGAAACCCATATCCTGAATTACCAAGTTTTATCACTCAGCAAATAATATGAAATGTACCAGTTCATCTTTTCCATTTATCCATAAGTCCTGCCTAACTTATGGAACCTCCTTAATATAAATTAAATAAAGAAGCTATTGATTGAAAGATCAAAACTTGGTATCTTGTAATCGGCTATGTCTAAGACATATCTAAAGCATATTTTTCTCAGAAAATATTCCTTCAACATCAGTCTTTCTTGTATATCCTTCCTGGCGAAGTTACTCCACCACTTTGCTCTCACCCTTTTCGTCTGGCTCTATCTCTATCCTGTAACTCACCAAATCATCTCACATACCCTCAATCATAGCAAAATATAATTAAGCCCAATTAAATCTATTTGCACTTTTGAGGTATTTGGATTTATTTGGTCTTTCGCTCGTTTGCCACATACTAGAATCTGAAGTCTCGAAGCCATGACAATTCGAATGGGATCAAGACATGGGTAAAAGCGATGACTAGGAATCCAAGATCACTGACTGAGTAGGCTTTGAGTTAAACCAAGACCTTGGTAAACCAAGTAAGGCAAGTCATCACTTTTATCATATTGATCCTACACTTTATGCAAAACTATGTTCCTTTAAAATTATCAAGTCGCATGCCTAATTTACTATGCAAATGTATATCAAAGCTTAAGGTACCTACATGCCTACTTGATGTTGTAAGTATTATTATGCCATTCATTAACACTTGAATTGCCTGATCCTTATCACCCTAGATGTTAATGATAACTTTACTAGCTATAGGTCATATTAAAATGCCAAAATGGTCTTGTCAATTCCAGGGCACTAGTTGCCATGATCATCAACCATTAAATATGAAAACTTGCTTTGAGACAGTCACAGGATGTAAATAGTTGAATATTTGTGATAACTTAATTTATGCTTCTCAAAACCCTAAAAACTTACTATACTTATCTAGACAAGTGATAAGAGTGGTTGGTGTGTATGTAATATGAGAATATGTGGTTTGTCGAATGAACCATTGGATAAATTAAAGACTTAATCCTGTGATGACCTCTCCATATAAAATAGTACAACCACAAGCTGGCAAACTGTAGGTTTGATTGAATAATTTACTAGACTCTTTAGTCATCTCACGGAACACCAGTGCAGAAGGATAATAAAATCTGACCTGAATGGGACACCAAGTAAATGTGATGTTGCCAGGACTAGCGTATGTAGAGAGTGGAGTCTGACTGCGCTAATCTATGGTGGAACATCCCACACAACGTATGGGACCCACTATGTATGGGAGCAACCTATATGGGTGAGATGCTAGGGGCGAGGTATTGTAAAGGACTCGTGACAATCTCTCGATCTACGTGACTAAGGAATAGTGTAGGCCCATCGGGTTGATTGTCTCTTGTGGGTAAATATGTACAGACTCTGCAAAGTATAAACTATTCGAACAGATGTGCCCATGGTCAAGGGCAGACGTGGGAACTTCCTCGAGTGGGTGGGATAAAAACCTTTTGGAGGGAAGTACTCTTACTTTAATTTTTTTCCTTGAGGGAACTGTACTCTAGTGGTGAAAACTAGCATTTAGTGGAAGTAACCATGCACTGTAAAAAGTGGATATACCTTGGGCTATAATTATTAATGCATTCTCATATCAACTTTAGAAAATCCGTTTTGTTAAAACTGCTATGTCTCAGGAGTTTTTCTATTTAATGTACTTTGAAAACAATGCTTTTAGCAACTAAAAAAACCTCAAGCCTCGCTTGACAGTTTTACATCTATTATTATTGCATCTTGTGTGGTGGCTTGCTGAGTACTGTTGTACTCACTCTTGCTTAATTACCATCTGTCAAAAGAAGGACAAGTCTTGCTGTGCATTGAAGGAGTCAACAGAGCTAGAAGTCAATGAGGCCAAGGACTAGGTCACAAACCCTAGTTGGCTGCATGTGGGCAAGTCCTGGGGGTCCCACCTGTGTGAAATTTTTGCTACTGCATTTTATTGATTTTAGCCTAATCAACCCATGAGTAAGTTATTATTGTATTATCTACGCTTCCGCAGGATATGTTTTTGATATGCAATAATGTATCTATGAGCACTATCTACTGATTCAAGGAATAATGCTGTGGAATCATAAAGGAGCTGGGTTTGCTAAACCCGGGGTCCGACAAGACAAGGGAAGACGAGCCTAACAATGGGGGCCACCAATCAGCAACGTGCGGCAAGGGAAAGTGACACTGGGCCGAGTGGCTAGTGGGCCGAATGATAAGAAGGCAGGTTGGACTTTAGAAGTATTGGGTAGTGCAAAAAAGGAAGAATGGGCCAGAAGAAGGAGAAAGTAGACTAGGCCGCAAGAAAGGAATGGGCTGGAAGATTTTCTTGTATTTTTTGAATTTCAGAAAATAGGAAAAAGAAGATTGAGCTCTAGAACATACATAACAATTTGTCAAGGTGGGATCAATGCAACAAGTTGGTATAACTATCAACCTTACTACATAGTGATTTTTATTGAAATTATGCGCATGCATAATAATTTTAAACTCAACATACATAATAGTGAAATATGGGATTAACATAACCAAAGGAGGTGCTTGCATTACTTTTTGAACTCTTAGTCTCGCTTTGGCTCATCGATGAAATTTTTCCAGAACATCAGCATAATCCAAATAACACAAATAAGAGCCCAATAAATTCAAATAGAAATAAAATTAAAATATTTTTCCATAATATGAAATATCATGATTTTATAAAATTTTAGAAATAAAAATCATTCAATTTGGCGTTCATATGAAAAAATTATAAGCATTTGAATTCGGTTCGGTGTGAAAATTGCTGAAAAAGAAAAGAAAATATTGTGCATGGGATTTTTATTTTTTATTTCTAAAGGAAATCCTGGTTTATTACACCTTGCTGACATTAGTGTGTTTTTAATTAAAAATGAGTGACTGACATGTGGGGCCATGGTTCACGGTAAACTTGGTTTATTTTTAAACCGAATTGAACCATGGGGGAATTGAATCGTGGGGCCATGTGTCAGTAATGCATTTTTGAAAACTGGTTTTTAAAAGGAAACTTACATGCGGACCAGGCGGTCAGTGACTTCAGAGAGAGGAGGGAGAGCTAGACACGTCTGATAGGTGGGGCCTACTTGTTGGCAACTTAGAGCAAAGCATGGCTCAGGCGAGCACTAGCGGCGGCAAACGGTGATAAGGCAATGGAGGTGAGGCACGAGGAGGCACAAAGGAAGCATGGGGAATATCTAGGGATTCTTTGCCATAGCAGAGCATTGATGGGGATGGCTGGCAGTGGAGCAGAGGTGGCGGTGGCCATGGCAGACGGCGAAGATGGAGAAGAGGCAGTGCGAAGGTGAAATGGATGGAGGGAGAAGCATGTAGGGACCAAAGAAAACCCATTTTGGAGGATGGCATGGTCGGAGACTCACCAAAGTGGATTTGTCGATGGTGACCTAAGGCAACGAAGGTGGGCACTCGTGGCAGTGGTGAAACAGTGAAGGAGTTTAAGTGTGCGTGGAGATGCTACGGGTGCAAGTAATTGAAAATTGGCTCATCGACGCGGTAGATTGCCTTTGGCTTAGGTGTGGCCAGGGTAGATGAAGAAGAAGTCATCATGGTCACTTTGTCGCACTGGCATTGGAAGGGAGGAAAAGAGGAGGATGTGGAGTGGAGGGCTTGTGCTCATTTGAGAAAACCTTATACAGGCATGATGGCGGGGAGCTATTCATGGAATCAAAGGCGTGATGCGGATGATAGTCAGTGACATTACTGCAAAGGGTGGGTGTAGGGGGAAACGTGGTGAATGCTGCAGACAGGGTGAGCAACATTGTCTTCAGCTCTCTTTCACTCAGTGTGCAAGGCTAACCATGGAGAACAAGGGGCACGGCGATGGGACATGACCGGCATGGGGCCAAAGCGCCCATGGGGTCAGTGATCCTTGGTTAGGACGGGCGGATACCGTGTCAGGGCGATGTCGCCGATGGGACGGGATGTAGGCTAATAGCGGAGAGGAAAACGGCGGATAGTGCTGTTGAAAACAAGGGGCACACGGTGGCCTGACGAAAGGTGGTCGATGAAGCCTACAGTTGGACCCCAGCTGTCAACGATGGAGGGAAGAAGGAGAGAGGGAGAGATGGCGCACTCTATCAAATCTGCTTTCGTGCAAGGGAGGTAGAACAGAGAGGCGAGGCTGCTCGACTGGGAGCATCACAATTAGCCGAGGTGGGCCATCCTTTGGCAAGCTAAGCTAGGCCTCAATCGAGTTTTGGCCAAAAAGGGGTTTCGGTTTTCAATTATTTTCTAAAATAACTTGATTCTAGAAATCATTTTTAGTTTATGAAAATTAGTAAATGAGCTACAAAAATTATGAAAATTTTTGGAGAGGCCCCTTTGTTGTATATAGTTTTTAATGAAAAAACCCTATTATTTTATTAGCTTCATATGTTTCCCGAAAATTCATTTTGCGCTGCTATTTTAAGGGAGGAGGTCTTATTGATTTTCATAAGTGCTGAAATTTTTTTGGAAAATTTCTCAAAAATTAGAAATGCACATTTGAAATTCCTTAAGTAGATTTGGAAAATTTTGGGGATGTTACAACATAGAATCTAAGCACTTTTATTTTATGATAGAACTGAAAACAGAAAAAAAAACTTCCTGTTACAGAGCCTTGGTTTTCATATGATTAAGTATAATCCATCATATCTTATATTAAACTTTCACAGCCTAAGGCAGTACTCTGACGTACATTAGAATATTTGCTTTTAATAATTTAACTTTGTGTCAAAGTGCAATCCGTGCATGTGATCACTCTGTTCAGGCCCTGAATTAGTGTTTTATTCTGATATTACTTACATGTGGTCTTTCTTATGCCTTGTTGGAAAACTAGAGTATGAGGATAGAATGCTTCCATTTTTCATTCTTCTCGCAAAGTGAGAAAGAGACCCTTAAATTTTCTGGGCAACATATGTGTGAGGATAGAATGCTTCCATACACAGCGTATGTGTGTTCTCGTATATTTGAATTTCTGGGCAAAGATTTTAGACGCGTTACTTGATTGTGCATAGTTCACTTATATATTGCTAATAGCTTCTTTGTGATTTCTATTGTTTATGTAAAAATTGCGCATAATTCTTTCATCACCATGCTCAAAATTTAGTATTAGGTCATTCTCAGTGGAGAGTTTCATGACGTTGTTTCCAAGACTACCACATCATGAAAAATAAAATAAAGCATGGATGAAACATCCATCCTCAATGCATAGTTTTATTTTATTGTTTCATAGACATTTAATTTCATGACTCATATAGAGTTGGTAATCGTGCCAAGAGAGTTTCATCCAGATGAAACTCACTTTTTCTCTCTCTTCTTAAAAATATTACTATATCATCAAAAATGCCTATGTGGCAGCCTATTAAATGCAGATGAAACTCCCACTGAGACTGGCTTTATATGACAATTCTGCTTCATGGTTGATTTTTCCTTACATTGCACGGCCACTCAGCTATGTAAGATGAAATTGATGGGTCCAGTTTTTAGATCACGTTTACTTGCGACGCACGAATAATCTACTCAGTGGCGGACCCAGGATTTTACCAAAGGGTATGCCGCACCAAAATTTTTATATGCAATTCGATAAAACCATTTGCCAATTCGGTAAATAAAGTTGCAGTTTGCTTTACCTTTCTAGTCAGCTCTCCTCTAAGATGAACAGTCAGAGAACGTGGGATGTGGCCCTTTGGTACATGCTCTGCTAACTCTTGGAGCTTCACCTGCAAGAAAATGTTGCAGTTTTACGATTGAGTGGAATCTGAGATGCTTAAATTTGGACCTGTTTTTTCCCTTGAAGATAGATAGTCCTATTAACCAGATTGTGGAGAAAGGTTATTACCTCCTGAAATTTCAGAAATTTTGATGCACGCAACTGAAGGATTAGATTCCCCTTTGTTTTGTTCAGCTTGCATCTTTGAGATGGGCATTCAAAGAGAAGCATAAAGACTCTGGCAGTCACTTCCTGTCAAATTCAAAACAATAGTTTTTGAACGATCATTCTATAAGTTTTCCTTCAGGAGCCTCCTATAAATAAACCTCAGAATACAAACATAATACTAGTTCCGCAGCTCAGTAAAGACAATAGTACATCAATTCTACCATGTACTAAAAATATCATCCAAAATGCTCACAGGAAATACATTCTAAACTAGTATGGGATGACTGTAATACAAGGTCAACACATAGGCGTCAAGAAGGTTATTAAAAAGAGAACCTGGAAAAGAGATGAAATACCTGGTATATCTCAAAACCACTTTCTTCACATGTATAAACAGCAACTTGCATTAAGGGCTTCACATCTGAGCAACGAGTCATAATTCCAGATATTTTGACAAGCTGCCCAATGTTGGATGCCTTCACTTGCCTAATGGTGAGAGGAGTCACCTTTGAGAATGCCTTGATGTAGACCTCACTGTAATGCCAAAACCACTTCATATTTAGATAAAAGATCAACACATAAATTAGAAAAAGCATATGTAAGAGCGCCAAGAAAGTTTTGGCAAGAACATTCGACGGTAAATGCTCAGATCACATCGGAATATCTTATCACATTACACTATTACAATATCCATGGAGGCACAAACTATTGCAGGACATGTTCGAATTATTTGCACCTGTCAGCTGGGGGATGCTACTATTGTTGACATTGTCTACCAAGCCAGACATGGCTAAAGCTTCTTATCCACACATCGCACGTCATATTTCAAAAAACCGTTTAAATTCTGTATTATCAGCAATAATTTGCTTGCTTAACTTCATGACATGCTAAGACTCTTTTACTTCCATGTGAATCTCAGTCACCAGAACATTTTGCTAACAAATTTTCCTGAAACTAAGCGCCATGAGAGATTTTTAGGGGCAGTGCACTCACAAGAACCGTTTAATCTCCGGCGGCATCCTCTGGAGAGGGTCCGTGCCGTCAGCGCTGCCATCGACCCCCTCGTCCACACGCTGCGTCATCAGGATGTCCCGGTCCTCATCGACGGCGAACGCCTCCGTGGCCGCAGCGCCGCCTCCGCCTGCCCGACACGCCTTCCCAAGAGCTCTTCGACCCGCCGCACCGGAGCAACCTCGTCTCCAAGATCGCCTGCACGGACCAGTTCCGATGCCTCGAGAAGGCCATCCTGCTCACCCCTCAGGACGAGCTCGGCCCCGACGGGAGGACGCTGGCGAATCCGTGGCGGCTCTGCACACTGCAGCTGGTGGAGCACTGGAGCCCACGGACGTGCGGACGCGGCGACGCGCTGCAACTCTGCCTCCCGAATGGCCGAATGGAATGGCGAATGCAGACGTGAGGCAGACGAACCGTCAGCAGCGGCGCTGGTACTGAGTGCTGGCCCCAGGGTATGCCGTGGCCCACCCGGCATACCCTGTGAGTCCGCCCCTGAATCTACTAGTCATTTTTATATATCGGAATTACATATTTTAGATAATATGAACCAAAATTAGTACGACCCGGCTGCACGTGTTTCAGAGCGACTTCATTGTGACCGGAGGGAGTAATCAATTTCGTCGTGCAGAAGACGTACGTGTCAATTGACTGAAGTGATGATAGTTAACCGCCAATCTTCAATTAACAGTAGTACTCTGACCGGTGTTAATCTTTTATTTTCTGAGTGGAAGTCTGGCCGGTGTGTACCATGTATAATAGTGTGATATCAATTATTTATAATTTTTTTCATATAAGATATGAGATGATGTGAAAAAAAGAGTGAGAGCATAGAACCGTCTACTATATAGTAGTCGACTGTAACATAGTAAACAAAACATATCGTGTCACAAAAACTATCTATAATATATAAAAAAATAATTTATTATATAAGCCATTTTTAACGTCGTCCATAGATAACATGCCTTTAATCGCCGAGTCCAAGCTGTGCTTGTCTTTGACCTTCCCCGCGGCATGCATGCAGTATTCAATTTGTAGACCGTGATTATGAAACCAGGAAAAACCGGGATGGAGCGGCTTGCCGCGCGAGGCAGACGAAGGAAGGAGTACACCACTAATTAATAGAATAGAGAAGGCTACTTGTGCTAGCTGGGCCTATTTGACAACGGCTGCGGTTTATAGTTTTTAACTAAAATTTTTTAATTTAGCTGTTTATGGTACAGATTACGGAGAGATACTCACTTATGATTTTTGGCTGGTATAGATGCTAGGTTTTTAACGTGTACATCGTTTAACTTATAGACCTTGTCTTGAAAAAATACTCTGTTTGAAAGTTAGGTATTGTAGCAAAATCCAAAAGTCGCCAGCTTCGGAGGAAAAAAAACATCCCCTTAATTTCCTTGTATAAATACCAAGAAGCCTCTTCTCCCTGCAGGCTAGCTAACAACAAGTTCCAAGCCGGCTGGCTATTCTACCATCACCACAATATATACTTTCTCTCTCTCTCTCTACTATACCATCACCAAGGAGATTAATTAGTGAATGGTGAATGATATGGCGGGAAAGAAGCAACCGGGAGGAGAGAACAGGGAGGAGATGAGCTGGATCAGCAGGAAGCTGTTCCTGTACAACGTCACCATTGGGCTCTACGCCATGGATTGGTGGGAGCGCTACCTCTTCAGTATCCTTCGATTCGCTCCTGCCTACCTCTCTCTCAGTCTTCATGAATCAGGATGTGTGTTCTCTTTCTTTTTTGGGCTGTGTTTCTCTCCTCAAGTTCCTTTTCTTATTCATTTGTTTTCCGCAAATTTAGTTTGAGGTAGACAACCAGAGCTTATACCTAGGGAAAAATCTTTCGGATTGGAAAATCTTTCATCAGCCAGCGAAACGACCGAATTGAACGAATTTCGTTCACGATTTCGGACGAAAATTTCAAACTTTATTTGAATTTTGACGAAATTGGACCAAATTTGGACAAAATTTGAAAGGTTACAAATTCGGTCAAAATTTTGCCAAATGTTTTCCCTTTCGTCCAATTTTGTCCGAAATGTTTAACCATGCTTATACCTAGCTAGCTACCTTTGGTGGTGATCGGTTCGGCTGAAAAGCTCATGGCTTATGGCTGAAAACACTATAGCTGGCTGAAAAAAGTACTGTAGCTGACAGAGGCTTATTTAGCATAATTAAATTTAAAAAAATTTAAAAATATAAAAAATATGTTAGCCCATTACGTATAGTACAAACAAATACGGGAAAAAAAGAACCGGCAAAAAAGCTCAACAAAAAGCCAAAAGTTCAGAAAAAGACGAAACTTATGAATAGTGAAAAATAAGCCAGAAGCCAGAAGCCGAAGCCGAGTTGATCAGGGCTGCGCATTTGAAAGATTGGAAGGATTGGTGCGGAAATCGAAGTTGCTCACATGAATTTTCAATCTGAAAGGTCAAATTAATCTTTTGCATCACAATTCACAAGTTAACAAGGGTTTTCATGCATTCATGCATATTTATACCATTATATTCTTCACGGTTTGTTTCCAAATTATTGGAATATTCTCTTCTAGCATTTTTCCTCTAGCTCTAGCTAGGATCGATGATGCATGGATCAAGACCATATGCCATTCAGCAGATAATGGATATCTTCATCATGTCCACATCTTATAAATTACAGTTCAACATGAAGCGGTTAAGGTCATGCATCTTGCTGATGTGGCGATTTAGGAATCTCCAAATCAGCTATCCATGTAGGTGGGATTCACAAATTAAATTTGACCAAAATTGAACCGCCACATCGATTACACGCCCAATCCTGTCCTGAGACAGGTTAGCTGGATGTGAATGTGTTAATCAGCAAACAAGTTAGCATTCAATAAGTTCTTACTTCCTAAATATATTCTATATTTCTGCGATTGAACTAATGTATGTAGATAGAAATTAGGAACGTCTTTAATATTTTAAAAATGAAGGGGAATTGTTTACTTGATCAAAGTTGCAAATCTTGATTTTCTTTGAGAATTTAATAGCTAGACAGCTAAGTTAGCTCTCTCCAGAAAAAAAAAAGAGTTTGACATAAGGGTTTGTAATCAAACCAATAGCAAGGACATACACGTAATCCTAAAGAAAAAATTGTGGTCACATGTACACGTAATCCTAAAGAAAAAGTTGTGGTCACATGATTCTTTGAAAAACAATCCATACATTCTAGTATGTTAAATTGCAAAAATCCGGAGTTGCATTTTTGACCAAAAATGTGCATCGGATTTTGATTTGCAATAACATAAACGTCGAAGTCCGTTTGTTCATCTGTTCCCGATAATGACCTATTAGGGCATCTCCAATGGTTCTAGCTAGCAACTAACTAGAAGACTTCCACATCATTTATATAGTACACACTAAAAGCTAGCATTCTAAAGAACTATCTATAAGGATAGCTATTTGATGCTTACATGCACACACAGAAAAGGACTATCATTTATAGAGGCTGCCTCGTTTTGCGTTATAGACTAGTGCTTAAGAGCAAGGCTAATAATACAGCCTTCAGCTGGCTGTATGGACACTTACAGCCCACTTATCAGCCCATTCATATAGTAGTTTCCAGCCAGCTGAAGGCTGTATGACCCACCCCTTTCTCTCACAAAGTTTCTTGGTTCTTGTGCTTCAGCTGGCTGTAAACTTACAGCCCACCTTTCTTCTCTCTCCTCCACCTCAACATACAGCCTACTAACAGCATCTTATTATACTTGCTCTAAGGAAGAGCTGGCTCGGTTTTTTTTTTGCATACTCTCTTTCATCCACATAGGATATATGCTGATGTGTACATACATATGGCTAGCTGACTCAGACCATTGGAGATGCCCTTAGAGCAACTCCAGCAGGGCCCCTACTTGAGCCCTCATCCTACTTTTGAGGGTCGAGGGGCAAAAAAACTCACTCCAGCAGGGCCTCTACTTGAGCCCTCAAAAGTAGGGGGCCCTCAAATCTCCCCCTCGAGCCCTCATTCCTGGGGGGTCTGGAAGGAGCCCCTACTTTTGAGGGCTCAAATAGGGGCTCTGCTGGAGTGAGTTTTTTGCCCCTCGGCCCTCAAAAGTAGGATGAGGATGAGGGTGGGTCCTATGTGTCATCCCCTCTAAGAATGAATTTGAGGGTCCTGTTTTGAGGGCTCCTGCTGAAGTGTAGCCCAAAAAATAGAGCCCTCAAAAGTAAGGAGAGCCCTCAAATAAAAAGTAGGGGCCCTGTTTTGAGGGCTACTGCTGGAGTTGCTCTTAGAGCAAGTCCAATAATAGAGCCAAGTGTTTGGCTATAAGTCAAGTTATAAGAACCAAGTTATACAATAATTTGTCTTCTATTTGTCTACAAAAGGTTTTTTATTATTATGTAGTACCACGTCTCATATTCTCTTTCCTATTCCTCCTCACATACATTTGTTATCTTGGCCCACCACTGCATAGGCTCCCGTGCCCAGCTTGTTGCTTGCATGAGAGCCAAGCTCTCATCTCTCTCCTCTCTTCTCTCATCCACATCAGCAAAAATGCTGACTAGCTTGGCTATAAGACTATTATTGTACTTGCTCTTATAATCAAGTTCTAGTTAATGTTACCCTAATTCTATGTGCTAGTATTATTTTAAGCCAACATGAGAAGACTAATTACTTCTCTTTTAATGGCGGGTCAATGATGCAACCGGAAAATGGACTCGACTATAATGCTCTATGCAACATTCCTATCATGAAAAGAAACTTAAGATGAGATTTGTCTTGCCAACTGCCGAAGGAGTGAACATATTAGGCCAATTATCATTTTGAGAAAAAAATAGTTTGTCTTTATTGCAAAAAAAATGTAACATAATTTTGTAATCTAATGTCATGCATGTATCTATGTTTACTTCATAATGATCATATCACGATGCATGGAAAAAAAATACTTTGAGCAATTTAGTCTTCAATTGTCTTGCCGACTGCCGAAGGAGTGAACATATTAGGACAAACTATTATGTAGGCAACAATAAGAGAAGTAAACATAGATACGTATAGGATCGAATACTGTAATCAGAGGGGGGGTGAATGATTGCTACCTCTTTTTGAGAATCTCCTGGTGGTTGGTGAAGGTTTCGACCACTCGGTGATCGACCGCTCGATCGATCACTCAATGGTCGACTGCTCGATCGATTGCTCAGCGTTCGACCGCTCGCTCAGCTTTGATCTTCGACCGGTTTGTATGTACTCAAAATCTTCAACACCAGAAGTCGAACCTCTTGAATACCTTTACACGTCGTCGTAAGCTTCAATCCATATACAATCACCAGCACTCTTCAAGCAAAATCACGAACCAGATTGATAGATGATCTTTATTACTGGATTTTCATATATTTACAAAGTGCTCTCATAAGTACCCCTAAAAGCCCAGCTAAAACTAAAGCCTTTTCAATCTTTTTGCCAAAAACCTTCTTAAAAACCTTGCATTAACCCTTAGCTTCTTCCTGCTTTTATAGGCTAACACACTGAACATGTTCTCGTCAAACACAGACACGAAATCCTATCTCTTTCGAAAATAAAGGGACCCGAAATCTTTCCAAACATGCATTTTTTATAATCTCTAAACCTTCTAAGTTACATACTCTATCCGTTCCGAAAATCAAGGGATCTAAAACTCAACACAGGTTTTATACAATCTCTAAATATTCCTAGTTATGGACTCCTTCCACAACTCCTAATTCATCACGTGTCGAAGACTTTAGGACCGCACCTCCCATATCTTCTCCACACATCATCCACCTCATGTTGAAGTCTTTAAGACCGCACCTCCTATAGCTTCTCCATGCATCATCCACCTCTGATCTCCACGTGCTCCAGTGTGAGCCCAACCACCTCGTGATATCCTTAACTGCCTGGACCTCAAATTTCCCCATCCTAGTCTCGGTCCTCCTCGTCACCGACCATGACTGTCTCCACGCCCAACCTGCACATACAAAGACCAAAAAATATTTTCCCCGGCCCAAGTTCTTCCCATCTTGATCGACATTAGTTCACACACACATATCACACCCTTGTTCATCTATCAACACCAACCATGTCAGTCACGACCACAATTTTCACGCATTTCCTGAAACCAATCTCAGACCATTCATTATGACCATATGACCGCCATGCATAGGCCGGTCAGACCACTGGCTCAACGAGTACTCAAAAACTACAAGTACTCATAAATTACGACCACTCAGAATACTAAAAAATTACAAGCATCATAGCAGTTGAAGCTTACAACTACTAACCATCAACCAGTCACAGAACCATCGACCATCGAGTACCGACCAGATACTATAGTAACGACCACTGACCGATTACTGTAACTACCAATAAGTCCACTGAAGCTCATGACCAATTCATTTTAGCTCCAACCATCCTGGTCGAAACTTGCTGACTACCGACTGTAGTCCATTGTATCTTACGACCAGTTCACTATGTTATACAGCCAGTTCGCTATGTTATACGATCGGTTCACTATTATGTATGACCGGTTCCCCGTAGCTTACAATCGATTCACTGTAGCTACAACCAGTTCCTCTTAAGTTACAACCATTGACCGGTTCACTGTAGCTACAACCGATTTATTGTAGCTACGACTTGTTTATCTGAAGTCTCCAACTCTGAGGTTTCGACTTCTCCGACTGCTCTTCGACTCCAAGGTCTTTGACTCCTCTAAAAACTCTGGACCGAGGTCGTTCCGCTGTGGTCAAAATGCCGTAGTCGAAGCCTGCAGTGGTCGACATGCTATGGTCGTTTTGTCATAGTTGTTTTGCTGTGGTTGACATGACATGGTCGATATGTCGTGGTTGATATGCTATGGTCGACGCCTACCATTCGGACCGGCCGATCGGACTATTCATCGCAAAGCTGATCGGACTACCATTCGTGATCGAAGCCTGTCGATCGCCAATCGTAGTCGAAGCCTGCCGATCGCCAACCGTAGTCGATCGAAACTTTCACAAACATAAATTTGAATGCATCCCAAAAGTCAATTATTCATCATCATTATATTCACGATATCCATATGGTCTAACAATACATGTTTGGCATTATATTACAAATTAAATTAAGTTGTGTTTCTTTGCAATAAAGACTAAAGCTATTTTTTTCAAGAACTGTTTCGGAATTAGATTTGAATAAATCAATTTTCATGATGACGTTTTGGTCATTTTCCAATTTATTCCATCATTACTGTGTATATTGAACTGTTCATCTTGGGTTGTCTTTCGATTGGAACATGGCCTTCCATGTTGGACCCTTTCCAGGTATGGTGATACGATCATTTATGAATTACGTGGGGTTTTTTCCCCCTGAAAGACTGAAACTATTACGAATCGTGGTGTTTGATTGGGCTGTTGTCCTCACTTGTAGACATCCATGTTTTTTTTATGAATTTGTTTGGAGAAATACGATCGGTTTGCCATAACTCACTTGTAGACACAATTGTCCTCATTCTCCTATGGTTCATCTCCTACAATACTACCCGGTCTATGTGGCTGGCATTTGACAAGAAGTAAATTTCTTTCTCCTCTCTTCTCCTTGCACTGTCTAATACTACTTGACAAGTAAATTTATTTTACTGTGTTTCTCTTTGGTGCATTAATTGCTTTGCCTAGAGCACAAGTGATCGATATAACATAACACAACATATTCTTTGTGTTTTCCATATTGTTTCAGCCATCTCAAGAGCAGAATGCACCTTGGCAGCGGAAACTACTCCATGGAGGCGCGCTGCCCTAAACTGTAGTACTGTGAAAGCTACACATATGAAGAACAAGGATGTATGAGATGTTTGTGTACACTGATCGGTTGTTTTGCTTGTAAAGTAGTTAGATAATGCAGTCTTATGCGCAAGTTACTCAAGGTTGCTTTGCTATGGCATGCTTTCTCCCGTGTATGTATACATAGCGCGTGATCGATCAAAAAGATCTGTAAATTACAGTTTGTACTGTATGAATCTCTACTATTATATAAAGATAAAGAGGAGTTAGTAGCCGTTGATGCGTTCTCCTCTTCCCTCTCTACAACTATCCGATTTGATTTAGACCATTCGTCTCTCTCCTCCTCTCTCTCTCTCTCTCATGATACAATTGCCCACCCCCTCCACTTTCCCTATCCCCTCACGCATTCTGGCCACCTTTCTCTCTCTGTCGTTTGCTCTCCAATGTTTGATGTGTGAAGTTGACTAGGCAGTAAGTTCCGTCTTACTATTTTTATAACCTCTAACTAGTATATAGTGAAAGAGAACTGCATTTTTCTTTTCTTTAATATTTTCAAAAAGCAAAATATATTACTATCCCTGGTTGAGGATCTGTTGCCAATCCAGGTAGTATTGTTTAAATACTAAGCCAGGACCATGCATATGCATATGCTCTGATTTTCCTAATTTACTAATTAACATAATGGTAGTATTGTTTAGAGCTGGCAACATGTCTATTTTACACCTAAACTTTGAGAGAGCGTCTAATCTACCGTCTGAACAACACAATTGTCCAAATAGGCCCTAAACTATGCAAAACTATCTAAATATTTCCTGTGTGGGCAAACGTACATCTGTATATATTTCTAAGGCAAGAACCCAGAGTTTAAAAAGAAAAATGGGGAACCACTACTACATTTAGTGAGGTGATGGTGTTATGGGTGTATGACTACATCTAGTAAGAATTTTATGAGGTCGTGAATTTATTCTCCGCCAATGGTGGACCAGAAAGAGATTCATGGGTGTTCAAATGAACTTGGATTTTTTTTTCAGAACAAGCTAGTATATACATGTATTAATAAACAAGTTATATGGTATACATACTTCTCTCTCGGTAGCCCACCAGCAATCATTCCAATGGGCCAAATGTTGAGAATTTTTTGTATGGATAATCCATTTTTTATTTGAAATTACAGAAATATACCCGCAGAATTTTTTTTACAAAAATAGGCTCTAGTCGCCCAATGGTTAGGCGACTGGAGCCTTTCACCCAACCCAGCAGCGACAACTGGAAAATCTCCCAACCGTTGGGCGATTAATTGCAGTCGCCCCACCGTTGGGTGACTTTCATGCAGTCGCCCTATGGTTGGGCAACTGCACTCAGGCCCTTGTGAATGTTTTAAATTTTGACAATTTTGTAGTTTAAAACTGGTAAACAATCTGCTGGAGTTGTAATAAAAGTTTATGTTCATTGTATGTTGTAGGTGTGTAAAAATTTTTGGGAAATTTTTTTAGAAACGATTGACCGTAGAACGATCAGTACATACGATGGTAAGGGATATTTTGATGTTAATGAGAATTCGTCTTAAGAGTCCAGTTCCTCATTGCCTAGTTGCATCTCGTGTTCCTTTACGTAGCTTCGTCGTTGTGTGTTCTTGTTCCTTGCCGCGTCGCCATCCTTGCCGCATCCTCCCATCCGCTGCCACCCCATCCGCTGCCAACCCTTGCCACAACCCCCCTAAGCGTTGCCATCCTCCGCGACCCTGCCATCCCCTGCTGCGCCTCTCGCTTGTCTTGTCCTTGTGCAAGAAAAAGATTAGGGTTTCGGACTCAGATGAAAGAGAGAGAGAGAGAGAGAGAGAGAGAGTTGATTTTGGTTGTTTAGAAAAAAACAGAGAAAAAAAGAGAGAAAGAGAGAGAAAAAAGAGAGGAAAGAGTCCATCTTTGCCGAAATTTGGAAAATGCATCAAACCTTCGCCAAAAATAGTGAAAATTGGTGGAGCTGTTATTCATACATTCAAAAGCCTCCACAAAAAAATTTGAGAAATTTCGGCCATGGGATAAAAAGTTATAGCAGTTTCAATTGAGGCTGAAATGAATTCGAGTCCGTTTCCGACACACTTTCAGTAAAATGGGCATAACTTTTGCATACAGTGTTCGCTTTTGACGTTCTTGTACTCGTTGGAAAGCTAACGATGAGCCTGATCCAACAAAAATGACCTGCTTGTGCTAGTCTCCCTCTAAGACCCCAAAAATTGGCCATCTTTGGACCTAAACCTGCGTCGTAAGTTTTTGGTTTCTGTGGGCACAACGTGTGGATGGTCTACACCAGCCAATGTACACTTCGGGCTAGCCGAGGGCAGCCATGTACCTAAGATGAGGACACCGGCCGGCTTAACATCTTTGCCTACTCGGCTCGGGGAGTCTGAGCCCAGGCTACCCATCAGACCACCCGTCACACCAGCTGGCCCGACCTACAACGACCAGTGTGCAACCCGTGCGCCTAGTCCACACGAAGACATGGCTGTTCGATGTAACATCCTAAATTTCAAGTGTTCAAAAATATAGAATTTTTAAAACTTTTCTTGTAGTTTGCTGGCATTCAAATTTCTTCTGAATATTTATTTGAAATCCTTTTGAGATTTGTGGTATGCAAATTAATAATCAAGAATAATTCCGAGTGCAAATAATGATCATGTAAATAATAAAATAGAAAATGACATTACAGATCATGAATTCAAAATACCAAAATCTTGAATTCAAATTCAAGTCAATAGAATGAAACCAAAAGAAATATTGGAATTTATCTCTAAATGGTTAAACCAAAAATCCTTTCTTTTAATTCAATTAGTGTGCAAAACCCAAGATTGAATATTCAAAAATTTATATATATAATTCAACACAAAACAATATCAAAATAAAAAATAGAGGAATATTAGATTTTGTGTCTAGATATTTGAACCAAGATTCAAATTAAAAATCCAAAAATTGAAATCAGTAATCTCAAATATGAAATAGAAATTCACATTAAAAATCCAAAATTCAAGCTTTGCTAAAGCTTCTCCTCTCTCTTACATGTAGGCCAGCCCCTTTTCTCTCTCTTCCCCCCTCTCTTTCTCTCTTTTCTCCCTTCTTTGCCAGCGGGCCCGGCACTCCCTTCTTTTCTCTTTTTCTTCTCCTCTCTCCCATTCTTTCTTCTCTTCCTCCTTTTTCTTCGCGGCCGCACTGGCTCTTCCTCCTCCGCTCGTTCTTCTTCCTTTCTTCTTCCGTCATTCTCGCCTCGTCCGACCGGCTGGACCTGTTCCCACTATTCACCTGTCACTCCCACGTCGTCGCGCCTGCTCCCGTCAACCTAACGTCTGCGCCCATGCCCTGCACGTGCGTCATCCGGTGATGGCTGTCGCCTCGCCATCCCATCCTGCGTCCTATGGCATGGTCACCACCTGCAGTACACACCAACCAAGAACTAAAAACAAAATCGATAATCAGATCTTGCTCGTGGGTAGAAGATAGCCAAGATGGCTTTGAGCACGTTCCCACATGTCATAGCAAACAAGATCACTGAAGGAATCAACCCAAAAACTCTTGGATCAAGAAGTCACCCGATTAAGCCAAGAATGAGTAAGAATAGGGTTTCTTGAAAATCTTACTTTTGAAGTGCCTAGATGATTTGAGATCAATTTCAACAGGTTATGTCCATCTCGTCCATGTCCTTAGCACAGCAAGATCAAGAGAGGAGCAGAAGAGAGATCAAACTAATCAAAACACAAGCAACTCAATCAACAGAAAGAGATCAAGAAGAGGAAAACCCAACTCAAACCAGAGCAAACTCAGTCAGACAAAAAGATACAAAAAAGGTACATCAAAGGTTGATATAGTGCTCACTTGAGATGATTGATTTTACAGCCACTCCACTTAGGAAAACAGAGCTCTAAGCCTAGAGCACACACACACTCTCTATCCTATCTCCCATGGGAGGGAGGAGTTAGCCACCAAAAGACTTAGCCAACCTTCTCAAACCCCTAGCTCTTGCCTCCCCTACCCTTTTATATGCTCACAACCTGAACCAGAACCTAATGGATCCACCCATTGGGCCAGACCAGGGATAACCCGTTAACCCCACCTAACACTAGGTTTTACTCCCTCACACACGCTTCTCAAAGCGGCTTACAACCATTAATCCATTAGTGAATCAACACTTGATCCACTTCACATTTTCAGCATATACAAGACCTAAACCACTTAGGCTAACACCGTGGTTTCACACACCGCCACTTTTCTGGTATTGGATAATTTATCAAAATGCCCCTCTACCACCTTCCATGAAGCTTCCCGCTTCCTTTGCCATGAAGCATCACCCATGCTTCGCCATCTTTCACATGGCCCCAATGACTTGCCACCAAGTCTCTTATGCGTCCAAATCCCACCAAACCATTCTTGCTTGCAACTAACCCAAGTTACTTGACGCACCATATGCCTCTTCTCGCACATGACGACACCCGGCTTCTTTGACCACATAGGACTACGACTCCTCCCTGAGTCTAGTCCCGGTCCACCTTATCGTTGCCCATCATGACCATCATTGGTTGCTCCCGTTTCAGTTCCTCGTCATTCTGGCTTGCAACTACCCCGCAACCCTCAGTCATCTTCGGCATCTCCTTGACCGTTTTGCATCTCAGCACCACTCTGTGCCTAGTCTCGGTCCTTCTACACCTCACCATGACCTAGCTCCAAAGTCTTGCAACCAACACCAATAAGAAAACCGTCACATAGCACCGCACGATACACAAAGACATCAATTGGCATAGTTCATCTATATAATGCACAACGCAAAAAGTATGCACCAAAATTACTGAACCTAAGCTTAGGACCAAACCATGACCAAACTCTAAGATTTCCAAACAACAGTTTCGGATCACTGAGAGAAGCCAGTCTGACCACTAAGCATAGGCCAGTCAGACTGCTGGCTAGTTTGACACGAGTACTCAAGCTCTATGACAACCAATCGCAATGCCTACGATTATCAATCATGAAGTCTATGACTACGACAACATGCGAAGTCTACGACTATGACAACATGTGAAGTCTACTACTACCGACCATCGACCATCCGTGGTCATTCAGGCACTGTAGCTTTTAACCATTGACCATCCATGGTCAATCTACCAATAGGACCGCCCAATACATAGCCGTTCGGACTGCCTATCATATGGCCGATCGAACTATCAACTACCCAGGGCCAATCGGACCGCCCAACTATAAAGTCGAGGACCACACTTCTGACTATTGTCAGCAGTCAAAGTCTGCTCATTAGATCACCAAAATAAAGCGGTCAGATCGCTTAACCTTAAGATTCCAGCAGACAGCCCAATCAGAATGCAGTCTTTTGCAAAATCCTCAAAAACCAAACTCAACCTTTACAGATACTCTAATCCAAAAGTCAATTACTCATCACAACCATGCAGTGACCTCCACATGGTCTCACAGTATATACATACAATTAGGGAGGTAATTAGAATAAAAGTGGAGCTTACACTAGTACTCAAAAATTGAAACACATTTGATCTCTACTTGCTTCACTCATAGTTAGGACACTACCACAGATGGGGTCATCACAGATAGTTTGTAACTCTTATCAGAGATAGTTTCTAAACTATGTAAATTAATGTATCTATGGTAATAGGTGGTTATCACAGATGGCTCCCAAATCGTCTGTGAAAAGTCACAATATGGACAATTTTTTTAAAATAAACCATCTATGATATGTCAAATATCACATATAGTGTAGGACCGAAATGGCGACAGAGGGGGGGTGAATGTCGTTCGTTTCAAAAACGCCCCCGAGAATTCGTACACAGATATTGCAGAAACAGAGCAACTCAAAAAAAATAATTATGCTGAAACTTGGAACGCATGCGATACCCAAAAATCCAGCATAAATCAGAGGCCAACCAGCAAAAAATTCAACTGAAAATAACGTTGTTTGATCTGCATGCAAAATGGTTGAAAATCAACCCAAAAGAAAACGAGAATGCACTAAAGATCATGGAGACTTGAAGCCATCCGAACCAGACAAAAGCTTTTCATGCAAAAAGGAATAAAAGACCACCTAACACCAAAAGAAGCTGCTGCAAAAAAAACTACAACCGACAGGGCCTGAAAAGCAGTAAATGGACTGCAGTTTTTGAGAACAAAGCAGACCAAAATTACTGCAGAAAATAAGCTTTGCAAGAATCGGATGGAACCAATAAAACTAGAGAGCAGTGAAGGCACTACCAGTCATGTTCGGATGCATGAGAAGAAAAGCAAAAATATTGCATGGCTGAAATATCAAGAGCATGATATGCAACAATTTTTGCCAAACTTGAGCCCAGTCAAAAACAACAAAAGAAAAGAAAAACCGGGCTGCATGTAGCACTGATAAACTCAGCCTAGATCAGAGATTAACTAGTAAAAACTTCAGCCGAAAATGGGGTCATTTGGACTGCATGCAGGACGGTCAAAGACGGCACAAAAATAAGCAAAAATGCTACTTTCTTGTGCCATCCATCTTGCCAAGAGAGACCATGCAGATTTCCATTCGGCCAAGCATCAATCTATTAGGGAAAGGATCATGCAAAGAAGAAATTAATGCAGACTTTTGGCTTGGTCGCTAGCTGCAAGAACTTTGGCCGAGAGATACGCAAAAACAAAGATCACGAAGAAGTACTGCAGAGAGCTGGAAACAAAACCAAACCGAGAGAAAATAAACTTCAGATCTCCATTCCAAGAAACACGAGATACAAAGAACTACGTCCCCATACGCATGGACATTCGGAGGAATGATTACAAGAATTTTCAATCCATCCTCTCCCTCTCAATCCTCAAGAACACACACATACACACATGGAGAGACCCAAATGGAACCCTAACTTTTACACCCACTCTCTCAAAATTTCAGCACACATCTCCCTCTCTATTTATAGCTTCCACTAATGGGTTTGCACCATGTTTTACCCATTAGGCTTTCAACAACTCGGTGCTTTATCCAAACCCGCTTCCTTTTGTGCCGCTCTGCGTTTTTACCGAAACGCCCCTCGCGCACCTTCCAGGAAGCTTCCTCATCCCTTGCCTCGCAAGCCACGCAGCTTCGCCGTCTTCGGCACACCTCAACCGTTCTGACCTCAGCGCCACCTGCGCCTAGTCCGGTCCATCGTGCCTCGCCACGACTCCACCTCGAGTCCACGTCGTCTTCGACACATCCCGACCGTTCTGACCTTAGCGCCACCTGCGCCTAGTCCGGTCCATCGTGCCTCGCCACGACTCCACTCGATGTCCTGCAGCCACACAGACAAGAAACACGTCAAATAGCACCGCTCGATACATGAAAGCCTGAATACCATCATACTTACCACAGATGAAGTCCAAACCTGTCAAATCATCGGAATATGCGTCCTAATCCCATACGACCAAGTTTGACCAAAATCCGACCGAGCCCATTGCACCACGCAACGTCAAGGTCCAAACAACCCAAACCAAACTCGACTATCATAAACCGATGTTAATTACTCATCATACACACGGGATGACCTCCACGTGGTTTCTCATATAGTTTTGTAAAATAACCATCTGTGTTGTGACTCATCACAGACGGTTAATACAAAAAACCATCTGTGATAGTTCTATGTATAGCAAAAGAAATTTGTTTTCCAACTAGCCTCAGAAAATGTTAGCCATGCCCTCTAAAAACAGGCAAGCAAATCATAGATAATTGTAGATCTTATAGGACACGATAATCATTGCATAGATCTCATAAATGAATTACAACTGAATGAGTTTCAATTGAATGAATTACAATTTAATCAAATGTTTGAACATCTATTAATTGTTGTCGTCAGAGTTGAACTCTCCCTTCGGGTCAATGACCTCTGTCATCAAGAAAGTGGAGAGCCATCCTCGAACATCAGAGAGTTCGTTAAGATCGAATGTACTTGAGTTGCTTGTCATGTCTGTCGCTAGGAGTAAAGTCATAAACTAGACAATATAAAGTCACAACTCACTACTTATTCTTGATTTAGATAAATGATGCCCATATATTTTATGGTAATACTGACATAGTCTTGCACATTCCACAATTTAAATGAGATGGAGATAAAGCCAGATCTCATATCATACTTGACATATAAAACTATGACAATCAGAGTAATAGTTGTTTTAAAATACCCTTCCAATGAGATCTTATAGTAATAATATATACCAAGACAAGAAAACAAGAACCAATTGTCCACAAATTCTTCTGGAAAGTAGTCAGGCTACTCATATTGGTATTTTGCAACAACTATAAGAGGAACATTGAAGCACTGTACACTTGGCTTTAAAGGGCATGAAGCAAATCACACACTCAGTGTGTCAGGTTCTATGAAGTAGGTCATGGCTACTGTCTTTTCCTTCTCATCATGCTGCGTGTTGGGCTTAGTTGCCATCTTCAGCATAAAGGAACCTTTGGGCTGCTGCGTCTTTCATTTGTTTTTCATTCCACATAAATGAAGGGTGTTGCAGCCTAAAGGTTTTTTACACCTAAGATAGCAACCAAGCCCAACATATAGCTTGATAAGGAGGAAGAGACAGTAGCCATGACATACTTCATAGAATCTAACACACTGGAGTGTGTGATTCGCTTCATGCCCTTTCAAACCCAAGTATATAGTATTTGAATGTTCCTCTTGTAATTGTTGAGAAATACCAATATGAGTAGCATGACTACTTTTTAGAAGAATTTGTAGACAATTGGTTTTCTTTTTCTCATCTTGACATATATTATTGCTACAAGATCTCATTGCAAGGGTGTTTCAAAACAACTACTACTCCAACTGACATAGTTCTAGCTGTCAAGTGTGATATGTGATCTAATTTTGTCTCTAACACATTTAAATTCTAGGGTGTGCAAGACTATGTTAGTGTTACCGTGAAATATGTGGTCATCATTCATGTAAATCAAAAACAAGCAAGTTGTTAGTTGTGAGTTTACGTGTAGTTTACTACCTCAACGTCAAAATAGAAGCCGTTCTCTAATCTCAAAGAATCTCCATGATGGTCATTCATGTAACATCCTGTTTTTTTAGAGTTTTCTTGAAGCTTTTAAAATAAAATTCACTATTTGGATTTTTCTGTGAATTAATTAAAGCTTCCATTGAATTTTTGCAAATTAAAAAGATTTAATGTGACTAACTTAAAATTCACTTATTGTTGAAAATATTTCATTTGGATTCCTTGTGCTTCAAGGATTTTTTTCTATTTTTCAGAATTTTTGGGTTTATTTGCTATTTTCTAGGACTCAGATGAATTAAATCTTAATTATGAAATTAGGGAATTCATTAAAAAATCCAGAAAGGCCTTTGGGCTGATCAAATCCTTGTTTCCGACTCAAACAACTCGGCTTTCGGCCCATCAAATATTTCTGACCCACCATGTCCCAACCATCCGAATCACTCGTGCCATAAGTCAGTAATCCATCTCGTGTTTTGCATTAGTCGCACAATCATCACAGTTGCCACGTGTCACGCATTGGACGGTGCGTGAACTCTGGATCGCCTCTGTCCGGGAGTCACCACCATGTTTGAGACAAGGCTGTCTGGGCGTTTGTGTCTACCCCGGACTCGACATCCATACTCGAGAAGTTCTTGGTGTCCGCGCTATAAAAAGCTCGTCACCTCACTCGTTTTCCCGCATCTCCCAAAGCCGTCAGCATCATTCTCACCGAGTTGTAGTCTCGTGCACCATTGACGTTGTATTCATCTCTATTGCCATCCGCCATCATCCTCTATTGCTGGTAGTCGTTCCGCTATTCCCCGTCTTTGTCACCACTGATAAGTTCCCCGCCGGTTAGCTTCGCCCCTCCGTCATTCATCGCCCAAGCCATCTCTGCAGCCACCGCAGCTGCGTCCACTGCCCCACCACCTTGTTCCACACATCAGCACGCACCACGCTCGACCGACCATTCGCCTTCTCCATGGACTTTGTCTATGTGCACCAAGAGGCTGAAATGTGGGTCCCATATGTCATATCTACTATTTCATGAGTCGTAAACTGAGCCGACTCCGCAGCCGAGTCAGCAAGATATGCAAGCAACCATGTTAGCCCTAGTCCGATGTGTAAACCCATGTGTCTGCCATGTCAGCCACTCGTGGTGCCACGTCATCATCCACATTAGCTTACCACCTCAGCCACAAAGCCATGTGTCGTGCCATGTGTCATACCATGTCAGCCCTAGAAGCCCAGTCAGCCGCCACGCCAGTGATGACATCGTAATTCCTAATATCCTTTACAAAAATAATTCAATCAAAATTAAATTACATGTTGAATCATAATTCTGAATTTCCTCTAGCAAAATAATTCCAGTAAAGCCTATTTTCCTTTTTCTTTAGATTTAAATCTTCTAACAGCCCGTTCTTCTCTATCATAGCTCCAATTGACCCAATTCTTTTTCCTAAATTCATATAAAATTCAGCTCTATCTTTTCATCTAGTTTTGAAGTTTTTAGAGTTTATTTGAATTTTATTTACTTTTATTTGTATTTCATTCACTTTCTCTCCCATTAGATAACGTCTTCGAAGGAGTTGGAGCAGAATATGAAGACCAAGAGCTAGTGATTGAGCAAGAACAAGGCAAGTCATGTCCTTTGATCATGTTGAATTTAGTTTTAAAATTTATTTATTTATTATTTTATTTTACAGTATCATGCATTGTTATTTTAATACAAATCTTTGTACCTAGTAGTTAATGTCGATTTGAATAATTCCCCAAATGATAAGTTGAATACAATGATTCTATTGTTATCATAAAGTAGGTATTTATCTAGTTATATAATATTATTTATCACATGAATTGTATGTTTAATATGCTTAGCCATGCTTGTAGTATGTTGGGATCATCATCACATGTTAATTGATTAATAAATTTTGACTTAATAAAATATTGAATTATGGTGGTCAGCTACAGTTATAAAATTTGAGTGCCATGACATGGGTAGTGTCATTGGTGTTGATCACACAAAATGGTTTTCACCTGGGCGACTGGTCATGCAGTAAAGGGGGGTGTGGTTAGCACTTCTGGGATGTGGATGTCTCGTTGGGTGTCTAAGGACTTAACTTTATACGCTATTGATCTGAGTCTTATCGTACAATCACATGTCCAGTATGAAATAGACCTAGCTAATTAATTTGTGAAGTTTTAATTTTGGTTTCGCCATTGATCAGTATGTCAGTGGGTGTCGGTTAGACATTTCCATGGGGAATAAGAGGGATCTGTTCAACTAGGTGGTTAGCTTACTCGATCATGAAATCTTAGTGGGTGAAACTGAGTTGACATGGAACTTTGTAATAGCCTTGTTATGATCTTCTTGGTCAGTATACCCAAGGAAGTGTGTTGCTCTAGTGTCACTATATTATATCATGTGGGTAAAGTTGTGCAACCTCTGCAGAGTGTAAAACTATTTGAATAGCCGTATCTCCGGTTATGAACAATGCTAAGTGACTTCACACGAGGGGTAGAGTTTTCATAAAAACCTGGTTTGGTTAAGTTGGGAAGTGAATGGTTAGTTCGCGGGTGATTCATTGAGTGGATGGTCAGTTCACTTGTGATTTATTTGATTATTTAATTATCTATTTATTTATAATATTCAATGTTCACTTTCAATCTATTTATTGTATTTACTTTAAACTGTTGCTTTCTATAAAATAACCACTCAACTATCATTTGGTAAACCTTGCATAATTATATTACATTCTTGTTACAAATAACGTGCTGAGTACTCTATGTACTCATGGCTATATCCACATTTGCTTAGTTGAAGAAGAAGAGCCATATCAACCGGATGTACCTGAATGAGAATACTTCGATGACTTCTCTGATTAGGGTCTTGTTTCCCAGTCGATTGCCTATGGGCATGTCACTTGGCCATTTCATTTCATTGTGTTTCTGCTGTTAGTTCTGTTAGCCTTTCGACTGTTAAAGTGTAACTTAGCCATAAGGTCACAGCTCTGATAATTAATATTATTTGAGTGTTTTCGCAATTAATCGTGAATATGGTTGATATTCCATCTATATTTTCACTGTTTGCACTAGCGTGATCCTGGACTAGTACAGAATACACAAAGAGGCTGGATTTGCATATTTAGGTCTTAACACATAGTTTGTGTGCTAAAATTGCTACAATTGAGCCTTGCATGCCTAATTTTTGCATTGTATTTAGGTCAGAAATAGTGGAGCAACTAGATCTGAGGCAACATCTACTATGATGCAGAGGTTGTTGGATTCAGCAATGTCCATTGGACTGTTTAATTTGATGATGACGATGACTCCAAAAGGTTAGCATCCCTTTTGCATCCTATCCTTCTGATGACATGGTTTTGTGTGACTAATTCTCTTGGTATTTTCTTAGTGAAGGATCAACAAAAGTGGCATCTGAAACAACAGATATAGGAAGACTGGCCTTTTATTTAGCTTCTAGTTTATAAAACACTTTTAGGCTCAAGATCTAGGACAAACAAGGCAGGATGCACATATTTAATTGTGGTATGCATTCTCATCTTAATTTCATGCTAACAAGGAATTATCTTATCATTATTCTTTTTGCCTTTTCTTAATTCCCCGGTTTTATATTGTATTATGAGTTCATATGTGTTTCAAATTTCATAAATGAGCGCTTGACAGACCTGATAAGTTGCATTCTACAAAGAGTTGGAGATGACATCGATAGAAAGAACCTACCTCAAATTTTTGCACTGGCCAAACTCCCTCCTCAATATGTACCAATACTCGTATTAGTATGTTAATTTTGTGAAGGTTTGTTTTTTTTTTCCAGATGCCATTTCACAGTATGAAGATGAGGATCATGATAAAGTCATACTTTCATTAGATAGTGACCTTGAAGCTGCTTTGGGCCATGCAAGACAAATTAGTTGGAACATCATATTGTTTTCAAGCAAAGATGGTTTTCTACCTACCAACGGGTGCTCATCTATGCTCTTGTTGCAGAGTTTCAGGTTGCTCCTGAATTATGCTGGTGTTGAACGCCGAAAGAGAGGGGGTGGTTTTGCGGATTTCGAGTATGCTGGAAGGGATGCATGGGCTTCCGCATACAACCAGCTTGTCCAAGTGATTGTAAGATCCACATGAGTATTGATTATTGAATGATACTCTGTTTTTATTATAAGTCTTGTATTAGCCAGTTATTACTCCATGAGTAGCACCATGGTAAGCCTGCTAATTTGATCCATTCAGATATTAGGATAAATGAGGTCACACAAGCAATTGAGAACCTAAAGAAGGAATGGAGCCAAACAATTACACAGTTTGAGGAGTGTATTGCTACAATTAAACCCTGTCGGAAGATGGAAAAGGGGATAGAGGAAGCAAATTCTCTTCCTAGGTTGGGTCTGCATAGAATGCACTGCAATTGCTCAACTCACTGTAGTTCAGGCTTGATCTTCTAACATAGTAGCTACCCACTTTTGAGGAAGTGTAGTCTGGCTAGGCAACCTTAGGGTCATGGAAGGAACAGTACCAGAAGTAAGCTATTCTTAGTGTTTTTACCTTGTATTTTTAGTTTTTGTGCCAACTGATTTTATGTTTGCAATCTACGTGTAAGCCTGAGGAATGCTAACTTACAAGCAAAAACAAACATTAGAAAAGTTGCTTAAGAAGAGGTGTGTGGTTTTTCTTCACAGTATGCTATACTAATTTGATTATTTATTACATGATCAATGCACACTTTTCTACAATTTTAAGCACTCTCACTTTCTAATTGCTCTTTCTCTAGGAGTCTACCATCCGTAGGCGTAACTCGAATAAGTTGATTCCTATGAGGTCTTTTTTTCTTTTAAGTATACATTTGGAATAGTTAAGAAGTTAGTTGTAGATAGGGGTAAAAACGGATCGAATATGGATAGATAATGGCTCTGCCATATTTGTTATCATATTTTTTTCCTAGATACGAATACGAATAGCCCAGATACGAATACAGATGAGAATAATATCGAATACAAATATGGAGCGAATATGAATCAAAACGAATATGATCACAAATATTTGTTGGAACATAAAAACACCTCAAATTGTATGGCAGAAATTAATGAAAACATAAAGCTAGTTTATTTGATGCAAACATTCATGAATTGTTCACATTTTCAGTCACCATACATAACATTGGTACTAGCAAGTTGCATTAATTGGTTCATCGTAAACATAACACTTAGTTTGCCACATTTAGGCATTTAGCTCATTTTTGTTTACCATGCTCCAAAATATGTAAAAAATAAAGTGATCCATCTGAAAGTACAAAATTTACACGAAGTTATTCCACAACAAAATTCAATCATTCAATCAATGTAGTTCACGTAGATGAAATATGCACTCCAAATTCTACATGTAAAGGTTAAAAATGGAACACCTTTTTTATAATCAAATTCATATCAAACAAACTATGTCACATGCATAGTTCTTCCTTGCGGTTTGAGTACCACTTGTGACCAAGCCCGGAGGCTGAAGACACAGGTAAAGCATAGCAAGAGAACATGTTGAACAAATCTTCAGCACTCAGTCAATCACAAAAGTAAAATAGCTAAGTAAACTAGATTATATGCTTTGATTTACTCATGTGAAAAAAATATTTACTCATGTGCAATGTGGATTTCGCTTGATGGCCGGCCTGCATTACCCAACACCTTCTTTTACTAGGCCAAATGATGATGGACTGATGGGTGAAAACATTGATGGGCCAGCTGGCTTGGCTATTAGGCTGAAATGCCGGATATTTGGTATTTATATTATCCGGATAATTTGTATTCGTATTTGTATTCGACAGATTCTAGGCCTACAATATTCATATTCGTTTCCGACAAAAAATCCGTATTTGTTTTCAATCCGAGAATTATCCGACGAAAATCCAATCTGAGACAATCCGAATTTGTTTTCCTCCAGATCGGTCAGAAACTATCCGATCCATTTTCACCCTAGTTATAGATTGTGTTTGGTAGTCTGTTCAATTTCAGGGGAGTTCCTTGCACATGTAACACTTGGAAAGGGCATATAAAGGCTATCACTTATGAATTTAGTTCTTGCTATAATTTAAACTATAAACTATGGTCAACTAATTAGAAATTATTGTGTTGATGTAACCTTTTGTGTTATTTGGATACTGGTCCATTCCCTCAAAATCAAATTCCATTGCACTAATGAAAGAATCACCTTTTGTATTTATTGTCTAATGAAAATATTATTCTGTGTGTACAGTGAACACTAACCTACTAAATGATGTAGGACATAGGTTGGGATGACATCTGCTGCAGAAAGTATTCATCGGTCTCGACAGATGATGGTTCAGGTTAGCACACCTGCATGTTTAATTGATTTGTTGTATGCTAGTGATTTCTTGCTCTTAAACTTTTGATACATTTTCCTGTGTTTAGCCTGTATACAAAAGGCTCAGTTGTAATTTTTATCCTTTTTCTGGAAGTATTTACTTAATGTTTTGGTAACATCTCTTGAACAATATTGCTTATCTTCTTTTAAATATTCTATCACAAGGGAGAAAATAAAGACTATTCATAGATGATTGGGATGGTTGTAGTTAGTTCTGTGCATTTATGGTTGGGCTTTCTCACAATATACACCATTATTTAATTATAGGATTTCTTTTTTTGCTATTATTAAGAAAGTATGGCACAATCTTTTGCATCCTTGTGCATATGTGAGTCAGAAGTATTTTTTTCTGCTACTATTTGAGAGCTAATTTTATCTCTACTATTTTTTCCATAAACTATGGTCATTAGAGATGATCAATATGCCATACATGTGTTGTTTACAAGGGCATTGCTACCGCCAGTGCCTACAAGAGCCAAGTGTGCTCAAATCCTGCAGGGCTTTGCTGCGTTGATGGAGTTGCTCTTGATTAGAGATATAGGGCCTATTTGGCAGAGCTCCACCAGCTCCAGATCCACGAAAAACAGATCTAGATTCAATTTTACCAGCCAAACACTTCTAGCTCCAGCAGCTCCACCATGGATCTGCTCCACGAAAACAGTGGATCTACCCCAGATTCATGGATTTGGTGGAGCACCTCAAGGGGTGCTCCACCAACTCAAGTTTGGTGGAGTTGGGGAAAATTACCCACCACTACCACTGGTTACACAAAAAACGGTTCGTTATTTTTCTACTTTCTCACGACCGAGCTCCGACTTCCCCGCCGCGCCAACTCCTCCCTATGGCCGCCGCCTCCCGCGTCGCGCCGACTACTCTCTCTACCGCTGCCGTTTTCTCCCGGGCCGGCGCCGCCTCCCCCGCCTCCACTCTTCTTCGATCTGGCCATCGCCTTCCCCACTGCGCCGATTTCTCCCTCCGCCGTCGCGGTCTCCTGCCGGGTCCGCCTGCCCCCGGGCTGGCGCCGCCTCCCCCGCGTCTTCCCGGGCCGGCGCTGCCTCCCCCGCCTCCTCCCGGGCCGGCGCCGCCTCCCCCCGGGCCGGCGCCGCCTCCCCCGCGTCCGCTTGCCCCCGGGCCAACACCACCTCCCCCGCCTCCGCCTCCTCCCGGGCCGGCACCGCCTCCCCCGCCTCCCCCGCCTCCGCCTCCGCCTCCGCCTCCGCCTCCTCCCGGGCCGGCGCCGCCTCCCCCGGGCTAGCACCACCTCCACCGCCGCCTCCCCTCGGGCCTGCACCGCCTCCCCCGCCTCCGCTTCCCGCCGGGCCAGCACCACCTCCACCACCTCGGGAGCTCGTCGGGAGGAAGAAGAAGCCCGTGGCTTTTTTTTGCATGTTTTCATTATGCCCCTTGACGCGTGGGCCCAGTTTGGTAGTGAGATAGAGAGAAGCGCTGGAGCTGTACCAAACACTTGGATGAAACCCAGATTCACGGTGGAGCTGCTCCGCGGTGGATCTAGGTGGATCTGGTGGATCTGAGTGGATCTGGAGCTGGTGGAGCTCTACCAAACAGGGCCATAGATGTTAAGAAGACAGTAGCGATGGCACTTGCCAGCCTCTGCGAGGTTCAAGAGAATAACTTATTAAGATACTTATTTTTATAGTCTGAGTTTTCATTAGCGTTACAACGTACTGGTACATAGGACTAATCTTTACTATTTAATAAGCTTGAGTTGGTGGTTGGTGTATTCTCCTTTCTCCCTTCTCAACCGTCCGATCTGAATACTGAAATCTTAACCATCTATCTAACATCCCTCTCACTCTCTCATATCTAATTACTCATCCTCTCCACTTCTATGGATTTTAAAATTTTATCATACTATATATTCTAAAATTAACGGGTGGTAAAATTTATTGGAACGTGTATATAAATATATTTTAATTTTTTTAAATCTATAGTAATGTACGGGTATTCAGCTAGTATAAGTATGATATCAAAGCAAAATTTTCAGAAAAGTCATTCATCTGGTCGCCGTACCGATCCTGCACCTTCGGTGCCCAAACATTCCCCGAGCCACCACGAACTAAAATTCCTTCCCCACTCACCACTCCCAACCGCACTCGTCCTCTTGGCCTCCCAATGTGGGAATCTCCGGGTTTCTGAGCCCCGCGATCTTCCGCCTCAGAAACCCTCGTATTCCGCACCGCAGCGAGTTGAGATTCCCGAGTTCTTTGATCAGTTTCTTGATTTTTTTTCATTGGCTTTTCTGCCTGGTTCTGGCGAAAAGATTCTTTTTTGCACTTCAGTTGTGCTGCTCCTGAGCGATATCTTTATTCTTCGGAGTTTCTATCCAATCTTGGAGCGATTTCCAGCAGAAACCCTCTCTTAAATCGGCAAAAGTCCAGTTTTTGGGCGAGTTGATCGAGATTATTGCTCTTCTCCTCCAATTTTGAGCTGCGTGGTGAGTAAAAATGGGGCTGCTGCAATCCAAGGAGGAGCTGCTGTACCAGCAGGTGAATTACGGCAACGTCGACGGGATTCGGACCCTCCGGGTGCAGGGCGCAGGCCTTGAGGCAAGGATAATAATTTCTCCTCTTGTATCTCTAACCTGTAGATAGTATAGTTTGCTATATGGTAGTGGATTTGCTGAGTTACTTTCTGTTGTTGGGGTGAATGTTGCTTGCCAGTGGATTGACAAGGAAGGGAAGACGCCCCTAATGGTCGCGAGCATGCGGCCTGATCTGTTGGATGTGGCCAGAGTGCTGATTGAATTGGGCGCAAATATGAATGCTTACCGGCCTGGTATGAATGTCTTTCTCATGTCTCCTTACACTGTCTGAGTTGACCTTAGATTACCACTGTTATCCCTCTAATACATAAAAGGGGATTTGCAATTTTGCACAAATGCAGTGGTTAGGAAGTCGTTGTTTTTAGTTTGGTTCTACGAATTCGCTGAAGTCAATTTATTGGGCTGCTTTCGCTGAAGTCAATTTATTGGGCTGCTTTATGCAAAAGATTTAATTTCGATACTGTAGGAGGTGTAAAAATGTGCATACATTACAACATGAAGCGGCACCATCGAAGTTGAGTAGGACTGAAAGCGCTCAATCAAATATACAAACATGGTAGATTGTGGGCAACTAAGAAAATATTTATCTTAGGGTTACATTTAAATAGGCTGGAGTATTTGTAGGATCGGGTATGGTGAGTCCGAGGGGGTGAATGTCTTCTTAAAATCTCCCCCTGGTATTAGCAACATAATGCAGTGGAAAACTCAAGCATACAAGCTATATGAAAGCCAAGAGCCAGAGAACACAAAGTCACACGAGACGAACTGTCTAACCAGTCTGACCACCGGTTGGACTGCTTGGTTGGTTTGGCCGCATGTCCACTGGTCAGACTGAGCTAGGTGGTTGACCACTCTGGTCACAGCGGTCTGATCGCTTGGCGAACAGAGGCAGAAAGCAACACGACACGACAAAAAATACCTAACTCTTAAACCACTGACCAAACATGATGAAACTTGGTACAAATCCTCCCTAGAATGTTAGAAACTTATTCCAATCATGCATCATGAATATCAATACCAAATTTCTGACGTTTATCCAAACAAGGAATGTTACATCAAAACCAAGCAAAAAAGAGAAACATCGATTTGCTTTTGCTCGTGAATTCTTGATGATTTAGATGACCTTAGATGGGTTCTCACATGTCATAACAAGTTAGATCACAGCACGAACCCAACCCAAAATGTCCTCAAGATCAAAACTCCAAAATCACCCCTCTTGAGCAAAACCGTGCAATCATAAGAACATTCTATAGAAAGTGTCTAGTGGATGTGATATGATCTCCAAGAGATATCTCCACCTCGTACATATCCTTGGCATCAAGAAAGATCATGAGAAGAAGAAATCCAAACAAAAAAACCAAGCAAATCAAAGGCATGTGGAATCCATGGCACAACTCACTTGGGCGGTGTTTGGATATTCATTTCACTCTTATAGGAATGTTTTACAACCACTCTCTCATAGAGGATAGAGCTCTAAACCTAGAGCGCACATACAGAGAGAGCTTCCAACCCAAGGAAACTCTAACCTTTCTCCACCATTTTTGAGATTCCAACCCAAGGAAACCCTAACCTTTCTCCACCATTTTTGAGAGCCCTCTTCTCTGAACACACGAGCTTATATAGTGGAGCCTCCTCACCTCGTACCAAACCATAACAACCATCAATCCTTCATGAATACAACTACTTACAAATGGGGAACCCGGTGACCCACACACAAACGGGTTTACACTCATAGACACTTGCATGCTTTTCAAAGCGTGCCTTTCACATGGCTCCAATAGCCCGATAAGACCCTCCATCCTCCTAGATGTGACCTAAACCACCTTAGGCCACCGTTATGATTTTGTGAACCGCTTCTCCACTCGGTATCAGACAATTTCGTCAATTGCTACCCACCGGCCTTCACGGTGCTTCTCCTCGAAGCAACCACCACAATGAAGTCCGTGATACCCAATGACTTGCCGCTGCGATCGTACACCTACTCCGAGGACCGTATCCACTTGAAACACCCAAATCCAATGGCATACCACATGCATACACTTGCTTCATCACAATTATCTTTCTCTCGTGCTTCTACACTTGAAATGATGCTTCACCTGGACTTACGCGACCCTACATGGCCTCAGGGCATCTCCCCTAGCCTTGGTCTTGCCGTTGACCGTAATAATCATCAAGCGCCCTGCACATAAAAAACAAGCAATCGTCTCGTGCCTAAGTGACATGCGCTCGACTCATTAACAAAACTGATGCAAACATGCACCACTTGACACCCACGTCAATATCCTCGTAATGCATGGACTCCCATCATGACTAACACTTGCATTGTCTCAGGTCATGGCTAACACAACCGACACCTACGCAACTCACTCAAATCAGTACTTGCCAATCTAACCGTCAACCAATGGCCGGTCAGACCACCGTGAACCGACTTAACTCCTCCTGGTAACAGGGGACCGGCCGATCATAGCAACCATGCTGGTCAGACCGCTGAGGACCTTCGGTCGGAGTGCCATTACATGGCCAGTCACACTGCTCCCAAAAACTTCTCGTAACGCATCGAGCACGTTTCTGGAATAAACGTACCGCCAACTAAAAATCGGTCACACGCTGCCGAGTTGACAGCAAAACCAAAGAGCAAATAACACAAAATCAAACTAACTTCGACAACGAAGCACAAGCAAAGTCTCACAATATTAGATGTTATGCAATACCGAATCAGGAGAGCTGTAACACCACAGTATTGACGAGATGTAACACCGCAGTATTGACACACATCATGCCAATTCTTCTTGAAAGAAATGTATCGTTTGATGTGAATCTGATCCTTCCTAATCCTAGTTGCTAACAGAATAATTATGGTCCTTACGATCATCCCTGGATGCATGCTTAATTGAAGAGGTTACAGTTTTTGTTATCACATTTGTAATGCCTCCTTTTATTTGCAGGATCACATGCTGGGACCGCATTGCACCATGCTGCCAAGAGAGGGCTTGAGCAGACTGTCCATTTACTTCTATCACATGGAGGTATGTGATAGATTATACATGGCACCATTCTTCATTCTTTTTTGCCTCATTATAGCTCTACATTAAAACATCTTTTGTTTTATTCTTGCAGCCAATCCTTTTATAACAAATGATGATTGCAATACTGCACTTGAATTGGCAAGAGAAAAGGGCCATGTGAATGTTGTCCGGGCCATAGAGGTATGTTTTGTTCTTTAACATCCTATTTTGCATTAGTACTCCTGGCAATGTATGCCGTTTTCATTGTTTGCCATTTTTTCTGTAATTGTTTTTAGGGACGTATTTCTCTTTTTTGTGGATGGATGAGGGAGAACTATGGTCCTGGTTTTTTGGAAGCACTTGCTCCACAACTCATGACTAGAAAGATGTAATATTTTCTTTGAACTTCTTTACATAATTTTCTAGTCTATGCTATTACATCTAGATGAGTACCACAGGGCACATAGATGTGAGAATCATCAGTATATTTTATGAATTCTTAATCCTTACTTGAATCTTCTCCAGTTGGGTGGTGGTTTTACCCCGTGAAGCACGGAATCCAACCAGGCCTCTGAAGCTTGAGTTGGCTATATACCCTGAATTGCAGGTACTGGTAGAAACTAAAATCTGGGTTCAATGTTGCTTTGCTTTGGTCCAATGTAGTATGTAATGGTTATTACGTCAGTAAGTCGAGTCGAAACTACTTGTCAACTTGCATTCAGGACATAACTAAAGCTACTTGCTACAATTTGTTCCATTAAAAAACAAACCAAGCAACAAGCATCAAAAATGCATTCAATCATTTCATCATAACAAAAGAAACAGTGAAAGACAGGTAATACATACCTCCTTGGCAGTTGGCATTACGCAGAGAATGCAACAGAATGTTGTACAGATCACTCTTCTAATAAGGATTAATGTTCCATTGATCCATTCCATAAGGATTCATCTAGAAAGAGAGAACAAATGCACCCCTCCATGCCTGTCAAAGATAAACTGATATGCTTGGTGGCTGCAGCCCTAAGGAAGTGGCAACATCAGAATAATGAATATTTCCATAATAGATAATACTATATAAAATCAAATGTTAGAAACTTCAAATTTGGAAAGTTATGTCTGTACCCTGTAGTCTTCAAGGCAGCACCTATGTAGCACGGATACGGATACGTCGACACGACACGACACCGACACGGGAATTCGCCGTTTTCCCAAAACGACCGATACGGCGACACGGCTATATATATTTAAATAATAAATAAATTATATATATATGTATGTATTATTTTCTATGTTTCCACATGCTTATTAAACTGCGAGTGGGGAAGAAGCCAGCGGCGCTTGGGGAGGAAGCCGACGGGCGGCACTTGGGGAAGAAGCCGGCGGTGCTTGGCGACGAATCCGGCGGCGCACGGGGAAGAAGCCGACGGCGCTTGGGAAGGAAGCCAACGACGCTTGGGGAGGAAGCCGACGGGCGGCGGCGCTAGCGGGCGGCGCTTGGGGAGTGGGGAAGAAGCCGACGACGCTTGGGGAGTGGGGAGGAAGCCGACGACGCTTGGGGAGGAAGCCGACGGGCGGCGGCGAGGTGCGGGAGCGGGAGCGGGCGGCGGCGCGAGCAGACGATGCGGAGCAACATGAGCAGACGATGCGGAGCAGCGTGAATAACGCGCTCGGCCGCTCGTGTGTACGATGCGTGCGTTAGGGTTAGGGCACGCCGTGCGTGCGTTATGGGTAATGGGCCGACCGTGTCTTGGGCCGGCTATGTCCAGGCCGTGTCCGATTCATGTATTTAGTGTGTCCGACACGTGTCGAGAATTTTATTAATTAAAATTAATTCTAAAATCGGTCGATACGTCTCTGACACGTGTCGAAGACGTGTCCGTGTCGTATCCGTGTCCGACACGGTGTCGGACACGGATACGGCTGTTTTGCCAAGTGTCCGTGCTACATAGGGCAACACTACCTTTCTGGGGGTATATGCATCCTTGTTCGGAGGTTTGAAGGTAAGTTATAGGAAGAAGCAAATTCTAGGAGTGAGAGCAAGATATCCATTATTGCTATCTGTCGTGTGGCTTTTAGCTTGCTCCAATATTTCTTCTGCAAAGTTCATCAATAGTCACCAATTAGCGTATCTGCAAAACCACCGTTTGTGCGTATATTAAATGATTCAGATCTAATATGCATCATACAAAGTGGAAACTGTACCTGTACCTTCACAGGCGAGGGTTGTAACTTGTAAGACAATATATAGTTCAGTGGTTGGATTGGATTCATGAACTGAGTAGCCAACTAGCCATGCCCATGAGAGATCAGAAGAGGCCCTAGACCTAGAGGTTGGATTGATGGATTCATGAGGCGGAGAACATCAGAACTCAGAAGAGGTAGAGCACAAGAGATGCCAGAGGGAAGAGTACCTAGTGGCTGGTGCTAGGTGAATTCGGCTGGGGGTGGGGGCGATGGCAGCCCCGCTGAGGTGGACCGAGCTAGGGGTGGGGCCGACGGCGGCAGCGCCGAGGTGGACCTGGCTGGTGTCGACGGTGGTGAGGAGTACTTGGCTAGGGGCGACGCCGGTGAGGACTAGGATTCGGTTGGTGGCGACGTGACGGCGACTGATGCAGCAGTCAGCAGATCGATCCGGGTCGCTAGGGGCGACAGCGACTGTGAGGATGGGGATTCCATCGGGGCCGCTGGCGACGACAAGGGGGCAACGACGAGGATCCGGCTGCAGGTGATGGCGAGAATCCGGTTGGGAGCGACGGCGAGGATTCACCTGGGTGCTGCGCCGTTACACTGTTGTCTCTACGAGTTGTGACACCGTGACTCTGCGCTGTATCGCCCGAGAGTGCGCGTGACGTGCCAAAGCCCAAGCCGCCAAGCGACATCCCGCGCCAAGCGTGCGCAATATCCCGTGCCAGCTACATCTCCTGCGCATTTCACAAGTCGGGCGACTTGTGAATCCCAATCGATGTCTAGTCACTCCAAGTCGGCTCAGTAACCAGCCAGTCGCTCTACTATCACAGTTAGTCGATTCGGTGTAGCCAGTCGTGAGCCGCTGGTCGACTAGATGACTGGTCGACGACTCAATAACAATACTATCTATAACTGTGGTTTGTTTGACATATTGCCCAAAAGTGAACTTCTCTGTTTTGGAATTCTTATTAACATGAGATAATTAGTAATGGGATTACTGACCTCCTGCCTTTCTAGTGTATGCTTGTCCCCATGTCTAGTTCAGTAGTCACTAATCAGTACCATTTGTCATAAGATTCTTGTTGAAATTTGAGCATAATATTTAGTTGTTGCTACATGCTCATAGCATTCTTTTTGGAAAAAATTGCACTGGAGTTGTCCACTTTTAATTTAAGAAGTGACAACTGCTCTCCCTTTCGTTTGATTTATTGCAAATGACTTGAAATTTAACACCAGCTCCTGAAATCACACAGGCGGCAAAATATACTTAGCTTGCTAAAGATTCAAAGCAAAGGCAGAAAATTGCCTACTTTTGAATTACATGCGGGAATCTGAAAAATAAATAAATAAAGTACATGTCTTTTCTCCTTGTTGCAGTATAAACATATATGTGCAATTTCAGAAGAATTAATGACATTATGCTGTTGGTTTTCTTAGAGTTGTGCTTTGCATATTTCAGCAGCAGATACTGCACTTCCTTTCATTTTGTTGTGTTACATTGGCTATTTTGTGTGCATTTTCTATGGATATATGCTGTTACAGTCCTTATTATTTGTAACATTTCATTTTTATGAACAAGCAGGCTTCTAAACCACGTGTTGTAATTAAACTTTGGAAATCTCAAGTTGAAGAACCAAAGTTTAATCAGGCTGATCCTTCGATGACAGTTTTGGATAAAGGAACAAGTATGTACAAAGTTTTAATTTCCAGTTTTCTAGCTGTGCAAGTTCTAGAGGCTTGTTTGTGTTGTTGGCTACATGCTTTATCGTTCTTTTCCATTTTATTGCAATTTTGCATTATGCTCATCCAGTGTCAGATATAATTTGTTAAAAGAATAGAGAATTTTGCATTCTCCCATTTCTCTCTTGGGCGTGAGGAAAAGAGATGCCTGCTTTGGTACCTTCCAGATAGAGTTAGGACTTAGGAGACCTATTTTGAGTCATGTGTTAGATGTGTATTATTACTTGTATTTTCCTTGTATAAGGGGTTACCAATATATATGCCATATCTATACGAGTATATATATATTGGCTCATTGGCCTCATGATAATACAAACGCTATTCATAACATGGTATCAAAGCAATACCTAGGGTTTTCATCATCATCAAGCCACTGCTGCTGCTAGTTCCCTTCTCCAGCCGCTGTTGTCGCCTGATTTTTCTCATGGCCACCGCTGTTCTTCCTCAGCCGCAGTCGCTCATCGCTGTCATCGTCTGCCCGTGACGTCGCTGCCCATCCGCCGATCTCCACCACCGCCGACTGCACAGGGGGATCATGCCGCCTGTGACTTCACCGCCCATCCGCAACCACTGACGACCCCATGGGGGACCACGCTGCTCTCTAGCGCCATATCTTCGTCATCTTCCTCGGATCTTCGTCATTCGGCTGCCATCAGAGGGGGTTCTGCCGACCGCATGGGGGGGACCACGCTGCTCTCTAGCGTCGGATCTTTGTCATTTTCTGCTGGATCTTCGTCATACGGCTGCCGTCGCATGGGGGAATTCGCACGACCATTCGCCGTCGTCTCTGGCCGCTCGGTCATGCTCTTCATCTGGCTGCAATGCCTTTTCTCGCTATTGTAAGTGCGTGACTTCCGTTGAAACTGACAAGTATTCTGATCGGTTTCTTTAAGTAAGTAAATAAAATGGAAAAAAGAGAAAAGAAAAAAGAAAAGAAAAATGTCATTCTCTTTGGGCATTGTTTCCGTTTCTCGCTGCCCAGTGATATTCGATGGTCTCAATTATCGAGACTGGTTTTAGCACATGTGTCTCCACATGTATGGTCAGCGTCTTTGGAAATTTCTCACCGACGAGTTGCCTTATTTGCCTTGCCCTATTCCACATGTTGAGCCTGTGCTCTTGAAGAATGCTTTCAAAGACATTCACAAGGATGCATCTGTTACTTTTGAGAATGCCATGGAGACTTTTCAGACTCAGTATGCTGTCTACAGAACATGGACTGATGAGGATGCCCATAACTCTGCTATTCTAGTTGCTAGCATGAAGGTGCATCTCACTAAGGATGTGGTTGGCTTGGCTTCAGTACAGGCGATGTGGGCGCATCTACGCAATGGCTACGAGCCATCTGGTGACTTTGTATCTTGTTGTGCATCAGTAGTTGTTGCAGCAGTGAGATGCTAATGTGGATGAATTCTATGCCTAGCTGTCCGCGGTGTGGCGTCAGATTGACTCTTTGGGACCAGATGTTTGCCATACTTGTCAGTGCTGTCAGCGTCAGTAGTCTCATCTAGAGCTTTGTCGCATTTACGACTTCTTGACATGTCTCCGAGCTGAGTATCAGCAGACTCGTGCTTAATTGCTAGCTCGCCACCCTCGTGTGACTCTGCTGGAGGCTCTTGCAGCTATTCATACTGAGGAGATTCAACTTCGTGGTGCGGGTCTGCTGTTGTCATCGTCGTTTCCTTCGTTTTGGCAGCTCCTACACCTGCTACACCTTTAGCTACCCCTTCATCAGTGGCGCCTTCACCAGTGACAACTGCTATTGGTAGGGACTCCACTGCACCTACTACAGTAAGGATGGACATGAGAGCAGTTCTGCTGGTTCTTCTACAGTCTTCTAGTGAGAGATCATCTTTTACTTCTTCCTCAGGTATATCACCTTGGATTCTTGACTTTGGTGTTTCTTTTCATATGACATCTAATTCCACCAGTCTCACTTTCATCAGCCCTTTAGCTGCTCCTATCACTGTTCAAACAGCAGATGGTACACCTCTTTCTTAGGATGAGGCACTCTTTCCCCTCTTTTCATGTTCCTGCTATTTCTCATTTCCCTAAACTAACCATGTAGCTTATATCTGTTGGCTAGGAAACACCGATACGTGTCAGCGCTATCGTACACGTATGCGATACGTATCTGACACGGCAATACGATCCGATACGCGGCGATACGATATCGGCGAATTTTAGCTGAAAAAATAAAAACCCCGATACAGCTCCGATACGGTGCGATACAGCCGCGATACGTTGGCCCAATTGAATCTTGGCCCAATAGCCCGAAGGTCCGAATGCTCACGCGATCGCCCTACATCCCGAGCTGCCGGCCAGCCAAACTCCCGAACCCTAATCCTCAGCACATTCACGTTCCTTCTTAGTCGCCGCTGCCACCACCACTGGCCGGAGGCCACCGCTCCCTCGCCGCTCGTAGCGCCCTAGTGGTCTGTCGCTCGCAGCGCTTGGAGATCCGCCGCTCCTTCGCCGCTCGCAGCGCCTGGTGGTCCATCGATCCCCGTCGGTCCCGTCGCCTGGAGGTGACCTCATTGCCTTCGCCTCTCCCGCCGCTAGCGCCTGGAGATCCGTCGTGTCCTCGTTGTCGCCGCCTGGCTCACTGACCTCCAAGTACTATCCGACCTCCAGTGGGTTTCTTGGTTCCCTTCAGGTTAGCCGCCTCTCCCCCGCCACTCGTACCGCTCCCCTGCCCCCGCCCCGCCTCAGCTCCTCCCATTTGCTCCCGAGCAAATGGGAGGAGCTGAGGCGGGGCGGGGGCAGGGGAGCGGCAGGAGTAGGGGGAGCGGCGGCAGGAGTGGCGGGAGCAGTTCATTGCCATGTGATGTGGGTGCTCTAATCATGTGGAGGTCTTTGAAGCCAAGGAGAGCTTAAGAAAAAGAGAAGAAATCGCATGTGGCAAGTGCTTGCTCATGTAGTTCGACAAAAGTTAAGGAATCTAGAAGAGTTAACTGCAGTGTAAAATAATAACCTTCAAGGGCAACGAGTGATAATTGGGCTACCTCACAAAGTCATTGTTTATGTAGAAACTAGAAAGAACTTCCAGCTTGATGGATGGATTTTTGCTAGTCAATGACATATTTGAGAGGCTGGATTAGATTGAGGGTGTTGTTCTGATCGCTTTGATGTCACAAGTCTTCTGGGTTAAATGCAAATGAACTGATATATATCATTAGTGATTGTTTGATTGATATCCTGTAGACTGTAGAGTTCATCGCCAAGTAAAGGAGTTTGTTGATTTTGTGTGATCTATGCTATTCATTCTTGATGTAAGACTTGCAACTCTAGAATGTGGATACTAGATAGATGGTTGCCTATGGTGCATTGGTGTTACTAATAAATGATCTCAATATTTATACAGTGGTAAATGTTAATTATTTTGTGGTGTTTAATTGTTTACTATATACTACCATGGTAATTATTGTTTGCTACTTTGAAACTGTACCTCTTGCTGTTTTAGGAGATGGATCCAATTAATCTAAACACCAAGCCATTGTGGAAGCATGTTGATATTCTAAAGAGATTTACAGGTGATGGAGAAAATGTGCGATTTAGATGCAAGTATTGTGCTTGGGAATACTGTGGAAGCTACTATAGAGTTAAAGCACACTTACTTAAAATATTGAATGCCGAGATCAGAATATGCCCAAAGGTGACAACAGCTATCCTTCAGCAGCTTCAGAGTGAAGTTGATGAGGATGAAGAAGAAAACTAGTCTGTAGCATTCAATTCATCAAGGTAATCTCAGTTCTCCCTCTCTCGTAGACTATTTACAATTTTTTATTTTCAAATATATATGTCGTATCGACGTATCCTTGTTTTTAGAAAATATCGTATCGTCGTATCGCCATACACGTATCGTGTATCGGGGTATCCTAGTCTGCTGGTCAGCTCACTTATCATGGTTGTCATGTTATTCTTGATACTGATTCTTGTTGTGTTCAGAATCGTCGCACGGGGACTTTGGTTGGTTATGGCCCTCACCACTGTGACTCACGGCGTCTCTGGGAGGTTGACTAGTTTCATCTTCCTCGCCATAGCCTTCACATCTGTTGCATTCTCCACGTCTTTTGTTTAATGGCATCATCGCTTAGGACATCTTTGTGGGTCACGTCTCGTCGTGGTCTTTTAGGGTCTGTGATCGGTGATGCTTCTCTCAATTATCTGAGTTGTAAGCTTGGCAAACAGTTTCAACTCCCCTATCTTTCCAGTGAGTCAGCGTCACAACGGCCTTTTGATCTTGTTCATTTTGATGTATGGGATCCAGCTCCTTTCGTTTCGAAAGGTCATCGATATTTTATAATTTTTATTGATAATTTTTCTCGGCACACATGGATATACATTATGTCATCTCGTAGTAAGGTTCTATCCATCTACAAGAATTTTGCTAGCATGATCCGTACTCAGTTTGACTCTCTATTCATGTTTTTCGTGTTGATTCTGCTGGGGAGTACTTTTCGGGAGTTCTCCGTGGTTTTCTTGCAGAGCAGGACACTCAGTTTTCTTGTTCTGATGCTCATGCTCAGAATGGTGTGGCCGAACGAAAGCATCGTCATCTTCTTGAGACAGCCCGTACTCTTATGCTTGCTTCTGTTGTTCCACCACACTTCTGGGTTGAGGCTATTTCTACTACCACTTTTCTGATTAACACTCATCCTTCTTTTGCTCTTCAGGGTGCGATTCTAGTTGAGCATCTCTGTGGCAAGATTCTTGATTATTCTAATCTTTGCCTCATTAGGTATGTATGCTATGTTCTTCTTGCACCTCGTGAGCGCATCAAGCTGATCGCTCAGTCTGTGGAGTGTGTTTTTCTGGGCTGTAACACTGAGCATAAGGGATATCATTGTTAGGATCTTGTTGGTCGATGGATGCGGAATTCTAAGGACGTCACTTTGGTGAGTCTCGTCCTCTTTCCACCACTCCAACATCTCTCATTGAACCATTTTCTTTCCTGACTTTTCCTGCCACCCTTATAGTCACCACACCTCCATTATAACCTCTGGCCTCTCCGGCGCCTTCCTCACCGTCGGCGTCTCCTTCACCGTTGGCGCCTCCTTCGCCATTGACACCCTCTCCAGAAGTTCCTCTTGGCCTTGTTCTTTATCCTCTCTACTACACTCGTCGTTCGTGAGTTGAGAATTCTGCTGATGGGTCATCTTCAGCCTCGTCGATATGCTCTTCATGATTGCTAGTATATTCGGCCTCCTAAGCGCTTTGGTTTTGCTGCTGTTGCTCTCGCCGAACCGACTTCTTATCGTGATGATGTTGTTCATCAGGAGTGGCAGCATGTGATGGCAGAGGAGATCGTTACCCCTGAGTGTAGTGGCACGTGGGATCTTGCTCCTCTTTTTGCGCATGTCACTCCTATTACATGCAAGTGGGTCTATAAAGTTAAGACCTAGTCTGATGGTTTTCTTGAGCGCTATGAGGCTCGTCTTGTGGCACGAAGTTTTCAGCAGGAGCATGATCGTGATTATGATGAGACTTTTTCTCCTGTGACTCACATAACCACTGTTCACACTCTTCTTGTGGCATCTGTTCGAGTATGGTCCATCTATCAGCTGGATGTCAAGAATGTTTTTCTCAATAGTGAGCTGCGTGAGAAGGTTTATATGTAGCCACTACCAGGGTATTCTGTTCTGGAGGGTATGGTTTGTTGCCTTGGCCTTAAGTAAGCTCCTCGTGCTAGTTTGATCGTTTATCTTCTTTTATCACTGCAGTTGGTTTCTTTGCCAGTGCTCATGATCCTGCACTTTTTATTCACACTTTGCCTTGTGGTCAGATGCTTCTTTTATATGTTGATGATATGATCATTACTGGAGATAATTCTCAGTACAACAATTTTTTTAAGGAGCGTCTTAGTGAGCAGTTTCTCATGTTTGATCTGGGTCCTCTTCGCTACTTTATTGGGATTAAGGTTATTTCTACGCCTGAGGGTTTCTATCTGTCCCAAGAAATGTATATGTAAGATCTTTTTGATTGTGCTTTTCTTACTGATCAGCGCACAGCTCAGTCTCCCATGGAGCTTAATGATCATCTTCAGTCCACTGATGGTGAGCCTTTTACAGATCCTACTTGCTATCGTCCTTGTTGGGAGTCTTATTTATCTTGGTGTCACTCATCTTGACATTTCGTATCCTGTGCATATCTTGAGTTAGTTTGTTTCTGCTCCTACTCAGCTCTACTATAGTCATCTTCGTGTTCTATGATATCTTTGTGGAACCATCTCTCGTCGTCTCTTTTTTTCTTGCTCTAACTCTTTACATCTCCAAGCATATTCTGGTGCCACCTAGGCTAGTGATTACTCTGATCGCTGGTCTCTTTCTGCCTACTGTGTTTCTTTGTGGTTCTCTCATCGCTTGGAAGACTAAGAAGCAGACGATAGTTTCTCGTTCGAGTGCTGAGGTTGAGTTGTGAGCTATGGCTTTGTTGGCTATGGAGCTTACTTGCCTACGGTGGTTACTTGAGGATTTTAGTGTTTTTGTTTCTGCACCAACTTTTTTATCTGACAGTATATGTGCTATTAGCATTGCTAAAGAGCCGGTGAAGCATGAGCTTACAAAGTATATTAGGGTTGAAACTTCCTATATGAGGACACAGGTGCAGGACCAGGTTGTTGCTCCTCAGTATGTGCTTTCGGAGCTTTAGTTGGCAAAGTTCTTCACAAAGGCACAAACAAGGACCCAGCATAGCTTCTATCTCACCAAATGTAATGTTGTTGATCTACCATAAGTTTGAGGGGGTTTTAGATGTGTATTATTACTTGTGTATTTCCCTTATTTATAAGGGGTTACCTGCATATATGCCATACTTGTACGTGTATATATATTGGCTTATTGGCCTCATGATAATACAAGCACTATTCATAACATCATGAACTCATGATTATGTATAATTGTTGCCCTATAAGAGAACATAGACTACCACACCAATGCACATATTGTTGAGGTACGGGTCCGAGGACTAAGGGTAGGGCGCTTGCCCTCATTTAGCCACCGGTAGCTCTTCCCTGACATGGTAGAGAGGCTCTGAGGCTTGACTTTAGAAGAAGGGTAAGACTAGAGGCTTGTTTGTTCATTGTTTGATGATAATAGGTACAGTCCTGTCCCTTTTATAGGTATGGCTAAATTTGACCCATAAGAAATATATCCCTATATTAAGGAAACTAATCCCTAATACATGGAATAAATCTAAAAGGAAATAAGTCCAAATAATAAGAAAACTAATTATTGTATTTCTAATCCATGATATGCTGCCAATGCTATCAACTATCCAAATAGATAACGTTGCTACAGTGGCGTACTATTCACACGCCTACTACCGTACTCACTAGGATCATAAACCATAACATTATATCCCTCATGGCAAGACAGTTCGTCCTCAAGCTGTCAGGTGGCGGCCATGGTTGAAGTTCTTCATAAGCCCATGTTGACAAGAGGGCACAATGATGACGTCCTATCACATGGAAGAAGATCCGTGAAGCACTGGTGAACAATAATGAGAATAGCAACCCTCTAGCGTCGGTTGATGTCACAGTAGTCGTCGGTGGCAAGGGCAACCGACACTGGGCAGCAGCAGCATCCCTCTTTCTCCGGGATGCAGCGGTTGTGGGAGTGATGCGACGTTGTCGTTGGCCCCAACCTATCAGCTGTTGTGCTTTGCATCGCTTATGGCACGGTGTACGTGGACGACGTGGCAAGGGTAGCGGCAAAACGGCGCTAGCCTTCTTGGCGGTGGTACCAATGGTGCAGCCAAGGACAGCGAAGCTTGGAGAGGAGTTGTCATTGGTGAAGACCATACTAGGACCAACGCTGATGACGGCGATGGGGACGGTGATGGCAGCGTCGCCATTGCAGTGGCAGGCATCGCATCTTGCTGCTCCTCCATGTTAGACATGGTCGCAACCGGTGGCAATGGCGACTTAGAAACCACGGCAACATGCTACGCCTTCTCCTCCATCTTGGCTATGAACTCTTTCATCAAGGCCATCAAGTTGGCGCATATCTCGGCGAAGGATAACTCCGCATTAAAAGCCATGGTAGTTGGTTCGGTGGAATAGTGGCAAAACGGAGGTTGACATGTTTAATAAAATTTGGCCATGTCTGCACTCCAAGCGTACACTCCAGCTGCCGGTACCACAGGGTAGCATTCCCTGTCAGATGGTGTAATGCTAACCACTCCTCTTCTTCCATCGTTCGCTGTTCCTTAATGAATTGCTTGGGCCTTCATGAAATCGAAACCCTTACTACTTGCCATGGATGGCGGAGCAGCAGTTGACTTTGATACCAAATGTTGAGGTATGGGTTCGAGGACCGAGGATAGGGTGCTCGCTCTCATCTAGCCATCGGTAGGACTCTTCTCTGATATGGTAAAGAGGCTTTGAAGCTTGACTTTAGAAGAAAAGTGAGACTAAAAGACTTGTTTATTCATTGCTTGATGATAATAGATACAGTCCTGGCTCTTTTATAGAGATGGCTAAACTTGACTCCTAAGAAACTTATCACTATATTAAAGAAACTAATTCCTAATAATAGGAAACTTATCTCTAATATATGGAATAAATCTAAAAGAAATAAGCTCAAATAATAAGGAAACTAATTATTATACTCCTAATCTGTGATACGCTACCAATGCTATCAAATTCTCCAAATAGGCAGTGTTGCTACAGTACCATATGGTACTGTTCATATGCGGATAATTGTTTCTACAATGTGCATAATTGTTGTTTCTCGGTAGAAGTTCTCTTGTGAATAACGATCTGGGTACTCTACAAATTTTAGTGATGTTTCATTACGTCTTATTGCATGGTGGTCTGCTAGAAAGTAGTTTTGTTATGGAAATACTTTCGCTTCTGTCAGACCTGCACTAAAAAGTTCTATTGGAATATTAAACTAGGGACTGTTACTGTGTGGCCATTCCTTTCTAATTTTATTTGAAATATTCTGCACAGAAAGTCGATGCAAGCTTTTATCAGCGTATGAAGGTGACAAACAGCAGTTTCAGTGGTTTTATAATGCCTGTTGTGGCATAGCACAGGTGACATAACCTGATCTTTCTGAAGTGTTTTCTTTACTCATTGGTCACTCGTAGTATATTCTGAATGATTATTTGAAGAGTAATCTTCAACTTGTTCTAAAAAAAATGAATTTACTATAAAGGCCTCTGTGCTTGAACAATATTTGCTTATAACACACACACACATATCAGTAAATAGCTACAGTAATTAATGTTTGTTATGTAAAGTTGATGTCTAGTGCATGGTTATTAAGGCGTCGATATGGCGATGATATGACATCACCATATCACTGTGCGGCTCGTCGTCGTTTGGCATGCGGACGACATGGCGGCGAGTTATATGGCGGAGGCGGTCAAAGGCGAGCTAGGCGCGACGGCCAGGCAGGTGCTCGCTGCGGCAGCGTGGAGCCTAGGTGTAGTATTCACCGACATAAAGAAGGGGAAGGGAAATCATATTTCGTAACAAAGGCAAAGTTTGGGATTCACCTCCACATCTAGGGATTCCCACGCGCCACCGAACTTCTTCCTCTGCCTCCACCTCGCCAGATTTGGCCGAGCTTCGTCCTCCGCCTTGTCGGATTTGGCCAAGCTTCTTCCTTCGCCTCGCCGGATTCTTTCCCAGGTGAACTTCTTCCTCTGCCTCCCCTCCCCGTCGCCGAGCTTCTCCCTCTGCCGCCTCCCCTACGAGTCTCTGCTTACTTGGCCGGCGCCAGCGAGGAGAGGGTCTAAGGGGAGATCGGCTGGCGTGACTGAGTGAAGGGAGGGGAGGTCGGCTGGCGCCCGGCGCGACTGAGGAGAGCTGGAGAGGGGAGGGGAGGCCACTAGGGAAGTGGGTAGGACCGTAGGGGCGAGCAGACGACTGCCTAGTCATAGTACCGACCGGCAAGGAGTATAGGCTCTGCTGTGCTCACTGCCTCACTGTAGTAGCCGAGCACTTGGAGTATACTCTTTACTGACATTAATCATTAGTCATTACTGTTTACTGATTATTCAATGTTAGTCATTACTCATTACTGATTAGTGATGTGTGTATGGCATCGCCATGCCACACGCCATAAGCGATATTGTGGTGTGAAGTTTTGATGAATGTGTAGTTCAATTTATTTTACTGAGAATCAGCAGCTTATTGTTAACTCTATTACATAAAAACAAATGATCTAATTTTCCAAACATCCCCATCTTTTTAGGTCACCAACATGGTTCCTGCACTACCAGCAAATCCCCCAATGCCAAATCCATTATCAGCAAATTCATCTTCTGCACCTTCAGGGCTATCGACACCCAGCAAGGAGGATGTTGAGTTAGCGATGGCTATCAATGGCTCCATCCAATCAGCTATAGCAGAGGGAGTGCCTACTATTCAGCCATCGGCATCGACTATCAACAGCAATGGTTGGGGAAGCCCTCCAAGCAACTCCCTCAATGGATGGGGCCCACCGGATACCCCTGCACCTTCAAAGACGAGTGGTCATGCACGGGTTGATGTCCCAAGCAGCAGCACATACAATGGATGGGACGTGCCTGGAACAAGCTCTAACCAAAGTTCATCCAAACCCAACAAAAGCCAAAACAGCCCTTCGGTTGTGATTCCACAGGAGGCACCTCCGTCTCTTCCAACACCAACTGCACCACCGCTTGCCGAAGAAACCTTCTACGACGGTCCTATTCAGTATCCATCCGTAGATTCGACGCAGGTTGATCTAACGGTGCCGGCTACTGAAGGTGGTGCAGCGGTGAGCTCTGCAAAACCTGAAGAAAATGAAGCTAACGCAAGCAGCAGTGGGAACACCCCGTCGGGTACCTGTGTTATTTGTCTGGATGCCCCTGTGGAAGGTGCCTGCATTCCGTGTGGTCACATGGCTGGTTGCATGTCCTGCTTGAAGGATATAGAATCCAAGAAATGCGGATGCCCCATTTGCCGTGCCAAGATTAACCAGGTTATCCGCCTCTACGCAGTTTGAGCAGTTGATACAGCCAACTTGGAAGTTAGTCTATAAATTATGTAATGCTGTAACTGCGATTCCTAACGTGCTATAAATTATGCCTTTTTGTGTTATGTGAACTAGCTAAGATACAGCAAGCATCTTCTGTATATGGGTGTAAGATAATTCTGTGGTATATAAAGGAATGTAGGCACCTGCTGAATGCTAGTAAAGTTTCTACTGAACCTTTTCTGTGTACATGGTATTTTGATTATTGTTTTTGTTCTCGTGAGTTTATTGGCCAATGCTTATCGACCTATTTTTTGTCTTTTAGTTTGGCCATCTAATATCCATCATACTGATCTCACAAAAAAAAACTGTCATACTGAAAGTGCCGTGATGTGAAAGTAGGACACGTCAGTTTCCGGTCATAATGTTTTCAGATCGAAAGTATCTGAAAGCACCTGGTTCCAGACTTGCGCCATGGCGTGCAAGCTCATGTGCAACTTTGTTACGAGCCCTAGGGCAAAACAGGGCTTCAGCTTCTAAAAAGCAAGTAAAAAAGCATGCATCGGGCTTCTCTGAAAAGCACGCCACACACAGCTAAATCGAAGTCCCAACGTTGCAGAGCTGAGCTTAAATTCATTGCATCAGTTTGTAGCATCACCCGGCCCATGCCCAAATCTTCAGCTGTTTTCAGCGCTTGGATACATGCTTCAGCCTCCCCTTGCACAGCTGCTCTGATGTGTGATAGTTGCCCGGCTCCTGCAAAAATTACTTCACCAGCATAGTTTCGAATAACAAATCCCCAGCCTCGGAGCCTCCCGAATTGGATTTCTCTCGAAAGGATCCGTCTATGTTGATCTTGAAGTTTTTGTCGGGCGATCTCCATCTCTGTTGGCACTCCTGTCTCCTTGTTCTTGCCAAAGAACTCTCTGAACTCACTTAGATTTTTCTGACACAGGAAAGCTGCTGCTGTGAGACTATGTGGAGATCACCTCATGGTTGTAATGAATAATTAACTCTTGATCTAGAGAGTGAGTTTGATTTTTGAGGTTTGAGCAGCTGTTGGCTCTCTGTCTGAGTTCTAGTGTCCCTGTTGTTCTGTCTATGACCTTGGCCTTCGACTTACTGCTGTACGTGGTTGGTGTCAGTCTTACGACCATGTGGTTGGAAGTGGCATTTACGACTTGGTAGTCTCCTTGTTCTTGGCTGTCAAGCGAGTAGTGCAGGATAGTTAGCTATTTTTGCTCTCCTTCACTTATCTCTGTAAACGGCCAGCCACTCTCCACCTCTCCTCTATTCTAGGATCTGCATGTGTTCATGTGTGGCTGGCCTATATGTGTAAACCCCATTGAGTGTAATACTGCGCGGTCATTCTTCCCTACTCGCTCTCTTACATGGTATCAGACGACCATTGATTCTTCTTCCCACCTTCCGCTGCATCTCCGGCCATGTCCAGCCCAACCGGCTCCACAACCTCCAACCCGTTCGCCATGGCCAGCGAACCTGCCCCACCTCCGGCTTCCACTCTAGTTCTTCTCAATATTCACAGTCATGTTCCTGTCACTCTCAACATTGACGATGGCAACTTTCGCCAGTGGCGCTCGTTCTTTGAGCTCACCATCAAAAAGTTCGGCCTCCTCAGTCATATCGACGGCACGGTGGACGCCGCCGCCATGACTGACGATCCCGAATGGCTGCAGATCGATGCTTGCATCGTGTCATGGCTGTACTCCACGGTGTCCAAGGACATCTGGAACGACATCTTCAAACCGCGCCACACCGCCTACGCCGCCTGGAACGCCATTCTCGGCCAGTTCCTGGACAACAGTCTTCAGCGAGCCATCTAGGCGCAGCAGGAGTTCCATAGTCTCTTTCAAGGAGACATGACCGTCGGCGAGTACTGCGGCCGTCTCAAACGCCTCGCCGACACCCTCTACGACTGCGGCGCCGCCGTCTCCGATCAGGCCTTGGTCATCAACACGCTGCGTGGACTGAATAACAAATTCAGTCAGGCGATCGCCGTCCTGTCCACCATGATGCCGTCGCCCACCTTCCTCTACACCAAGTCCTATCTTCTGCAGGAGGAGACACGGATCAAGCACTCCCTTCACATGGAGGCACAGACGGCTCTCCTCGCTGCCCGGGACGCGCCATCCTCTGCTACCACGCCGAAGACTGCACCGCCTTCCTCCGCACCCGTGGCGTCGTCTGGTGGCGGTGGTGACCGCCGTAAAAAGCGCAAGGCTGGCAACCGCCAGAACGCGCCCCCGGCATTCACCACCAACACCACTGCTCCTCCGCCGCCGCAGTGGGCTTCGTCATACAACCCCTGGCAGGGGGTCGTACAGGCATGGCCGCTCAACACTTGGCGCCCAGGTGTTCCCTTGCCGCGCCCCGGTGTCTCTCCTCCGAACGCCATGGCGGCCATCGCCGCGCCGCCCGATCCTGGCGCCATACCACCAGGGCTCTACACGGCGCTAAATGGGATGTCTCTGAACACTCCCACTGGCGGCGGCAGTGACTGGTTCTTCGACACCGGCGTGACTTCGCACATGGCATCGAATCCTGGTATCCTTTCCACTCGTTCTCCATTTACTGTTCCTCATCATATCGTTGTCGGCAACGGCAACCACATGACTTCATCGTGCACTGGCACTTCCCTGATCCCCACTTCTTCTTCTCCACTGCAACTCCGCAAATTCTAGAGCCGAACCTCCTTGACACGATCAACTCCTTCGTGCATCGTCTGAAGCGTCTCCCACGCCTCTCGTGCCGTCTCCTTGCTAATGAGCTGATGCATCTGACACCGTCTGGTAGATGAGGGCTAAAGCCGTCTGATCCACCTTGTCGTCCACCTCCTTGTCCTGCCCCTTCGGATCGACTACACCCTAGACTCCCTGGGCGCGCATATTCGCCTTCATCTTCATTTCTCGCACCGGGTAATTGTCGGTTGTCAAGAGAGGGTACTGGAGGGAGATCAGCCCACCTTGAGCCTTCGCCTTGTCGCCCATGATTTTCAAAACCGAAGTCAACTAGCTCTGATACCACTTGTTGCAGTCTACGACCACTCAAGTAGTCGTTATGACCACATTTGGAGTCATTACGACCGCTCTGATGTCGGTTACAACCACGTTGTAGCTGCTCTGACCATGCCTCCCAGCTCTGACTGCATGCTCGTAACTTCTATTGAGAAAGCTACGACCACGTTGATGCTGCGCTGCGCTCCTCGTAACCGCTCCTTCAACTGTGGTTGATCACAGTAGTCATAAGTTGATTACGACCACGCTATGACGTATAACCATATTGAATGCTCTATCGACTGCTGTTGTAGTAACCTTTACAACCACATCTTCTGCTCTGTGACCATGGTTGTAACTCATTTACGACCACGTCTTCAGCTCCTGCAGACACCTCCACTCAATCGCTGTGGTCGTACCTTCGCCTATGACCACGTCTGCGATCATGATGAACTCGATACTCGATATTTTCTTAGAGCCAAACCACTATTTCTTCTCTTCTTTATTTCTTTCTCTCGTTCAATCACACCGATCGCTACGATCACCCTGGTCGCTCCCTTTTTTCCTTGCCTCTCGATTACACCAATCGCATTGGCTTCATCTCTCCTTGCCCCTCCTCTCGGTACAATGCTCTGTCCTTTTATACCCTACTCTACGACTACGGGGTGGACTCGATTACGACTACTACTACGACTCGTACGTGACCAGAACACAAAACCGACTCGTACTCGTTACACGACCACGATGACTCAAACACGACTTTGACTTCTGACTTTGATACGACTACGACTTACGATTTTGGCTTCTAAACTAAATACAAGATTATAAACTCTAAACTTTAATGGAAATGATTTGTCAAATCCTGAAATTGCAATTGGAATCTAGATTTGGATGGTTAAGATTGAGATGTAGGAGAAAAAATAGTATTACCTTGCGGGAAATTAAAAGCCCAAAAATCTTGCCCAGGCTAATCAAAAGCATCAATATTGTATCCAACGGTCCTCCATGGCGTGTTGGTCATGCATTTTAAACAGTACGGCAGAGGATAATTAAGTGCCGAAGGAACGTGTATATCAATTGCGTCATGGCATACTTATAATATACGAGGCATATATATATATAGCACACTTAGTACACTTTATATATGAATCTGGAAGAGGACAACAGGTTAAAAAGAGATTGATCAACATTACAAAAAGTAGAGAAAGGAATGGCATTAGGCCGTGCACACCCACTACCGAGAATGCTAAAGCAACGTGTAACCTTGGACGCCTGCATGTGCCATTCGTGTACTGTATCCGTATACCAATCGCCACTTGATCCAACTAATTAAAGTACTCTGAAGCGTGAGGAGCACAAGCTTTCGTCTCCGAATTAAACCAGGACAAGTTGGTCATATATGAGGCAGCAGCCGTTTACCACTGGCGATCCTTCTCTTCGACAACCGGAGGTAGTGGCGCCGTCGCCTCCTCCGGTGCAGCTCCAGCGTCTTTGGCCATGTCGTCTGCCGGCTTGTCCTTGTCCTTGTTTTTTCGGCGATTGGACTTCTTGGGCACGGCGGGGAGGTCCTGGCAGGTGGAGCCAGCCGTGTCGTCGGCTGGCTTGTCCTTGTCCTTATTGCGGTTCTTGCGGGTGCCCTTCTTGCTCTTCTCCTTCTTCTCGGAGGTCTCGTTGCCCGTGCAGTCCATGGAGGAGGTGGTGGAGCCACGGGAGCGGTGCCGCCTCGACCGGCGGGTGCCAGGGGATGGCGGGGAGTCGACGGCGGTGGTGTCAATACTTCCTGCCTCGCTTCTAGTGTCCCTGAAGGAGGTGTCTCCCAGGCCTCCATCTAGGACTATTTCTGTCAGAGAAAATGAAATTTCAGTTAATGTAAGCTAGCAGGATATCTTGTATATGTGTGTGTGTGTATTTTTTATTTTGATTACGATATCATTTGATAAGAAGATCATGGAAATTAGATTGGCACAATAATTACACAAAAGGTTCATGTGATTAAGTTAATGAAATGTAGGAGGCTGGGAAACGAACCTTGAGAAGCCCACGGGTTAGAGGCAACGGAGCCCTCCCTGTCGCTCCTAAACGAGGCTGAGTCCAGTGGCGCCGAGTGGTAGTCCTTCATCTGTCAAGTTCAATATTTTTCATGACATAATAATTACTGTACTTAAGATCAAATATCTCGAAGGCATTTCATTTTCATGTCAAAAATGAGAAAGAGATAATGCAGATTAATCAAGTAGACTTTGAGCAATCTTGAATATTGCATAGAACCCAGCAAGCATTTTATTGCGTGCGCGCAATGCATGTGCATGTTGTTTTGCCAATGTTAAGTTGGCTTAGGGCATCTCCAACAGTATGAGCTAGTTACTAGCTCTAAGATAACTTCTCCAATAGTACTAACTTTAGCACATAGCTCATAACATAAATAGCCTCACATGACACTCTCACATAATCTTGGAATGTGTGTATGAGACTAGCTCTTGATCAAGAGATAGCTTTTCTCTCTCTTCTATTAAAATATGAAATAATATGCTTAGAGCTAGCTCATAAGTCACTGTTGGAGATGCTCTTAGAAAAGATGAATGTGCACGTATTACCCAGCTAGGTGCTCCGGCATTGCTGTTGGTGACACTTGGCCCATCCCATCCGATATGCGCCACGTGTTTCACATCCGTAGGTAATCCGATTTGCATCTCAGGTTCCTTACCATCTGGTTGTCACAATTTGGTATGACAAATTGGGGATGTTACGTATTTGCGATGATAAAGTGCATGCCCTAATCATGCTATGTATTATGTATACAGCGAAATTAATTTGACGGTGTTCACGGAATAACCAGATTGTACGTACCCATTATGTTGGAGATGTAGCGGAAGGGCCTCAGGATACCCTTCTTCATTTTTGTGCTCATGCCCTTTCAACTAGCTTTTCGATCCTTGTGTATTTGCCCCCAGGCTCTAGCTCTTCTTGAATCGACAAATTGCTGTGACATAAATACACAATAAATTTTGCAATGAAGAAAAACACCATTGAATGGATGGAAAAATGGTCTAGATTCCTACAAGATGCCCGAAATCAGTGTGGAATTTAAGATGGCAAAGGAAGGGGATGCCACATTACAATGCTTACGCTGTTAATTAGGAACCTGAATTCCCAATTGTAACAAGAACGAACATATGTTGCCAATTCTTGTTAACTGGCGCTCCCCCTCCTCAATGGGCCAATACCATCTTGCTCCTCTCTCTGTCTCTCTCTTTCTTCCAAAAGCTAGCTCAATATTGTTCGACCCTCCGCGTTGCCATGGCCATATGACTCAGAAGCTTATGCCGAGCTCCGCGGAGGGCATGCACCTTGCGGTCGATGCCTAATTTCTTCGAGGGTGGTGAACCCTTCGAGCCGTCTTCTAATATTCAGCGACCATGCATGTAGGAAGACGCTAGCTTCTTGTCCTTCTTATGGCTATATAAGGATGATATATACAGTTATGGAAAACTGGTTGGAGGATGCAGATCGAGGACCTTGCCTAAAGATAGACTTTTGGACGAAGTTGTCACTGCTGGAAATAACCAACCCTTGGCTGCTTCCACCGTGAGTTCCCATGGCACTTGCCGTTTTGTGTTCCAAATTTTGTGTACATATAGGTTGTCCAGTTGGCCAATTCTGTGACAACATCAAGGGAGAGAACACATTTAATTTTAGAAAGCCTGCATCGATCGGACCGTCTTGTAACTCTAGTTTGATTTGACAATAGTAACACAAATTGTTTGAAATAATTCTTGGTAAAAAAAATTGAAACTTGGGCCGCGTAATTAGTCTGGTGCAGTTTAAAACTATATGTAAGATTGAATTTATATCAACTTATTCCTCTTGAACTCGAATATAGCTGAATTGTATTGTTCTCTATTTTACAGTGACGGTGATTCATCCCATTCCACCTGTTTTTCATTGTGCAATAGATGGCTTTTCCTCTTGGCCTTTTCCATAGGAAACGTTAAACGGCATATAGGGATTTGTCTAACATTAGCAACGTACTTTTTTACATATGTATTGGTAGTAAATGCATTATGACACTGATATTTTGCATGGAATGGTGCTGCCAATCTACTAGATTATTAAGTTCAATAAATGCAGGAGCAATGCTGCTCCCTCCATTCTCAACTAAATGTTTTGTTGTTAAAACTTTTAAAACTTTAATCACTAATATACATAAAAGTATTTAGATTTGTCATATGAAATAATTTTTATCAGAAGTACTTCCATGTCATTACATATTTAATATCTTTTACTGTTCTTTTCTACTTGTCATTTTAGACACGGAAACAGTCTCCGGCAATTACACAAATTTAAATTTTGTTGATAAATCTACTAATATTTCATATGAGAAATCTAAATAGTTTGTGTATATTAGCATTAAAGTTTTAAAAGTTTGACTGCACGGATTCTAAACCATATCTATTTGAGAATGGAGGGAATAACATATAATCCGATAAATTAATATTAAAATGTTTGTATTGAAGTCCACCATTGTCTAAATCGACTGTTAAACGAGAATGGAAAGTGAGTGTACATTTATATTCCAAAAATGTGAAACAAACAGTGATAAGCTAAGTGATCAGTGGCGTAGTAATAAGGGCAATCATCTGATGGGGAAAATTGGATTAGTGGCAAAACATGTCCCGACAATATCCAAGAGATTAAGGGTCCTGTTATCTGCCATAAATAATTATTGTCTAGAACAATTTATCTATCGGCAATGTTTTAACATTACCTACAATATATGTGCCCTAGAAAAAGTCAACCAAGTTATTGTATCTGCCGGGGATACTAGCCATGCCTTTGGACGGGCAACCGAAAATAAAAATGACTGAGGAGTGAAGACCTCATCCTCCAAATTCCCCAATCCTTCCCGACCGCCCCTTCCTCTGAAACCTCTACCGGCACCTCGTCCTCCTTTCCCCTTCCTCCCAGCACCGCCTCACCTCCCCGGCCGCCCCACCACCGTCCTCCCTACCCGTCCCACCTCCTAGCACCGCCTCACCTTCCCAGCCACCCCCGTCTCTCTTTTCTTCTCCCTTGTCTTATCTCTTCTCTACCCATTCCCCTTCTCTACTTTTCCCCAAATCCCTCTACTCAATTCGGCTCTTGGCTTGGTTCCCACTGGGCGCTACTGCTCCCTGCGCCGCCAGCCGCCACACCTTGCACCTCCCCCTGACCTTCGGTCCCATGTGCCGCCACCCTAGGGCTCGGTTCTTACCACCGTCGCTTGCCTGTCAGCCTCCTCTGGCCCATGCATCTCCTGCGCCCTTGGCTTTGACAGCTGACTCCCTAACACCACCTCACTCGACCTCCAGCCGTTGTGTGTAACATCCTGAAATTTTAAATTTGAAAATATGAAGCCCTTGAGTTATTTTGCCAAATGTTCTATTTGAGTTTGGATTTTCATGGTGTTCTTAAATTTTGATTGAGATTCCAAAAGTTGAAGAAGTTCAAGAAAGACCAAAAACAAAATCAATATTAGTAATGCCATACATGGGAATATGCAAATAAAGGAAACTCAAAATTTAAATTTGAATCTGAAAAGATGATCTATCATAAGGAGGGAGAAACTCAAATTCAAAATATATTCTAGTAGTATAAATAGCAGTAAGAATAAATGGATAAAATACAAGTACATACATGCATACATGTGTATGTATATATATATATACAGAGAATTGTGCATGACAAGAAAAAGGGTTTAATAATATGAAAGAGAGGAATTAGAATTTAGTGAGCAAGCAAAATGAACACACATAAAAATGTATACACAAATATACATACCACCTAAACCAAAAGTAAGAATAAAAAGGATGCTAGAATATTAGTAGTAAGAAATAGAGGCAAGGAAACTTTATATGCAAATATACATGAACATAGCCATATAAAAATATATATAGTAAAATAAACAAAAAAAAGAGGGTCAGACTGGCCGAACGGCCTGGCCGCCAGCCAGCCCAACTTGTTGCTTCCCCTGCCGAGTGGCCCAGCCCCAGCGCACTGTTCTTCTTCCCCCAAGCCCTCTCTCTCTCCTGCTCCTTCCCAAGCCGCAGCCCCGGCTCCGCGCTCGCCCATCTGCGCAGCCCGGCCCGCCCTCTCCATCCCACTCTCGGACCAGCGGTCGCCGCGTCCGGACCAACAGACAACACCGCCGCCCCTGTCCGCGCCACCCTGGCCCTGCCGCCTTTTTGGCCGCTCCGCTCGGTCGCGTCACGCATGCGCGCCACCCCTCTGCGGCCCAGCACGCGCGGCGCCATCATTACCCTGCCCTGCCACCGCTGTCTCACCAGTCACACCATCGCCTGCAACCGCCGCCTGCTTCCGCCGCTCGCTGACACGACCGCACGGGTGCCGTCCCGAGGCCAGCCCCACCCGCGCGACTATAAGAGCCGCCGAAGATCACCATGGGCTCCCCACACCCCGCACTCCCTCCACCTCCGTGCAATTGAGATTTCGAGACTCCCTCACACCGGCGCCCACTTTCTTCCCCACGGCCGGCCACCGCACTCCCCGCCGATTCCCGCCGAGAAAATCCAATTCATCCTTCCCGAACGATCTCCGGAGCGTCGCGAACCTACTTCCGGCCTTCCCCAAGCCTCCCGTGGCCCGTACCTCGCCGGCGCCGAAGCCCCTCCCCAAGTCGCCGCCGCCGCCGGTCCACCTCGGGTCTCCCCAATCCCTGTTGCCACCACCTTCGGCATCCTCGCAGGCTCATCATTCCATTTTGACCGTCCCCGGCTCCCATTTGACCGCCACCCGCCGGCAACGCTGCCGCCCGACCGCCGCCCGGGCTCCTCTGTTTGGGACGCTATCGTCTCAACTCAACTACATTCGCCCCCTCCGGTAAGACACGAAACACCGAATAGCCGAGTGGCTAGCAGCGCTCGCACTCATTGCCCCGACCCGGGTTCGATTCCCCCTTTCCACAGTATATTAGATTAGGTTTTTATTAACTTTTTTGTTAAGTAAGATTAATAAAGAAAAATATAGGACCAAACCACAAATAATAGAAAAATTTATTAGGATAAGGATGAGCTTAATAAATGTGTAATCATAGATCAAACAACATATGTTAGTAGCTAATGTGTTTTGAACACCTGTTTTAAAGCTTAACTATTAAGGGCATATTAAGAAATTAAGTAAAATCTTGATTAGGTTATGCTCTCATAGAATAATGATTTAGCAAATGAAAACTTTCTAAAGAGCAAATCATACACCCATGTATTTTAGTAAAAGAGATAGAACTAGCCACCACATAGTTAAAACATAAATGTTATCGCTATGCCCTAGCAACGATGAGAATTCTTTTGTAGACTATAATACTCAAATTAAATTAGAGAATAATTTAGAGAATCTAATAAAAAAACTAACTAGGATGTAAATGAGACTATTTAATATTTATATTCGGACTAGTTCATGAATGCATAACTAATATGGTTTGAGCAATCATCTAGGAGGCTAAATATTAATTCAAAGCAATAGTAAAGAAATATGACTCCGGTAAAATATTCAAACTTAATAAAGATTACACTTAGTTGTAATGTATGCCCTAACATTTAACATATCATCGTTAAACAAATCTCCATGGTAGAGTTAATTAAGTAGCTAGCTATGTTAATATGTGAACTCGTATAACAAGCCTTGATAAATAAATTTGACTAAAAATAACGCTAAGCTTAATAATAACAAAAGTGTAGACAAAATAATAATAGTGCCATTGATTAAATCATAACATTAGACTTAATAATAATGTTGAGCATGAATAAATGTAGCAAGCTAGAACCCGTATAAATACACCCTAATTCAAATTAAATTTAGCCTAGCGATAAAAGGAGGTACATAAAATAACACACCACAGGAAGCTATAAACTCGGACTCTAAGACTAAATTGGTAAGCTAAAGATTTCATACATCGCATATATATTGTGTGCCCTAAATATTAACACTCGACAAAATACACCAATTCATATGTTTAACCTAACTCATGGAATTTCCTTAATAAATATAAAAATAGTAGAAGAAGTTCGTAACAAAAAGATCGAGTTATCATATGCTATTACCAACCTTGCCTCAAATCACCGAATCACCCATTAACTCAAAATAGAACTAAATTGAGTTTATTCGGATTTATTTGGATCTTGAGTTAATTGCTTTATTTGGATTCAGTCGTTTAACGCGTAATTAGAAACTGGAGTCTAAAGATTCTACGGATCAAGAGGGACCGAGATTGATGAAGACCAGGAAGTGAAGATCATCGTATGAGACAACTTTGTGTGAGCTCAAGATCGCAGTGAAACCGCGCTAGGCGAGTCAATACTTTGATCATGTTGAACCTACATTTTATGCAAATTACTTTTGTTTAAAATATCAAATTGCATGTTGTTATTTTATGTGCAAATATATGTTTGATTCGAAAACTTCAGTTATATGCCCGTTCTTCAACTTTATTAGTATTACACCCCTCTTTGGAATATTGAACATGTGAGCCTTGTCACCCTAGTGGAAAAATTATAATGGTTACCTTTCAAAAATAAGTCCATATCTATACGCTATGCTTAGTACTGCTTAGATAAACGGGGGCACCAAAACTGCCCCAAATCATCACTTTGAATTATGAGAACTTGGTTGGGCAGTCATGGTGGGAATGACTGGTACATTTGGTTATGGATACTTTATGCTCCCAAAAACCTCAAGTTGCTGAATTATCTGGGCGGATGGTTCGAGGTTGTGAGTGTGTGGTGCAGTGGAAGTACAAAAGGGTTAGTGGTAGAACCGTCCAGATACCACTAAAGACTGAATCTTATCATGACCTCCCAAAGTACAACAGTAGTACCACAAGCTGGCAAAGTGTAGGCAGGGTTTACTAATTTGTGTGGATCTAAGGTGGTTACGTGAAGGTATGACCACGAGCAAAGGGATGGATGGTCTCATCCCCGCCTATGCCCGTGATGGCTCACGAGGGACCCTTCCCAAGGGATGTACGCATCCTACGGAAGATAGACCTTAGCGGGCGTAACAACAGTAGGACTATGTAATGTAACGATCCTGTGATAGTCTATTCAACCACATGGCTAAGGAATCATGTGGGGCAACGAGTAGATTTATCTCTTGTGGGTAAAGTGTGCAAACTCTGCAGAGTCTAAAACTATTCGAATAGCCGTGCCTACGGTTAAGGGCGGACATGGGAACTTAACTAGATATAGTTCCGTTTCAAAATCTTTGTGGGTGGAATTGGTAAAGTGGAGGGCAGAGAAAGGCCCTTATTTGTGTTGTCCTGGGTGTCGCCCCAGTGATAAGTTAAGCGGTTATGACGCTGAAGGATTAAGCATATGGTGCACAGACCATGTAACGGTGGATGGAATCTGGATCTCTATTACTATTGCACTCTTTTATACAATATGTTTTAGTTCAAACTGCTAGGTCTCAGGACATTTCTATATATCCTATTCAAAAGCAATTTATGGCAAATAAAATAACCCGAGCCTTTCATTGATAAGCCATGCATATTATCTAATTGCATTCTGTGTATTGGCTCGCGGAGCATGGTGGTTTGTGCTCACACTCGCTTTCACAACAAATCCAGAATCAGGTCACTACGCTTCAGCAACACTATTGGTCAAGGTGGCAAAGAAGATGAAGATGTCAAGGGCTAGGTCGCGAACCTCCAGTTGGCTGCCTGTGAGCATGTCCTGAAGGTCCCACCTGTGTGCTTCATTCCGCTACTGCTGTTTATTGATTTCGGCCTAATCGGCCAATGAGTAAGTCTACTATTTTATTTATGCTTCTGCATGATATGTAATTTGATGTCCATTTATGTAACTGTGTGCACTATCTACTGATCCAGGGAATAGTGCAGCTAAACACAGTAGATTCTGGATTGTAAAATCTAGGTCTGACACTGTGTCACCCCATGGCTCCCGCTCCTCCAGCGCCACCGCCTCCATGTTCCGGCCTCCATGGCTTCCCTTCTCTAGCACCTCCTCCTCCATGCGCTGAACTTCAGTGACCCTCCCTCTTTACTGCTCTCTATACTCCTACACCTCTCTGTTATTTCCCTTTACTCATTTATTTTCTTATGCTCTTGGTATACTTTTAGTTATTTTTTTATTTGTGGATTTGATTTGCTAGGTAGATCCTTAGTCTCGGGCCTCTAACAAAAGAAAACTATGTTGCACTTTCTTCCATCGAGGTGGAATACATTGCCACCAGTAGTTGTTGTGCACAAATTTTGTATATGAAGCAAACCCTTCTAGACTATAGGATCTCCTTCAATAGCGTGCCTCTATTGTGTGACAATGAAAGTGTGGTGAAAATTGCAAACAATCTAGTTCAACACTCGTGTACATAGCACATTGATATCTGACATCATTTTCTTAGGGATCATGTTTCAAAAGGTGACATTGCGCTAAGCCATGTAAGAACCGAGGATGAACTTGTAGAAATTTTCACCAAGCCACTAGATGAGGCACACTTTTGCAAGTTGAGAAGTGAGTTAAATATCATAGATGCCTCTAACGTTGCTTGATCATGTTTACTTCTTGTAAGATATTGTCATGTGTATATATGATTTGCTTGTTAGATGCTTGTAGATTTGGATATTATTTACTTTGCCTTTTGTGAGCTCAACTGGGAATATCACATTAAGGGGGAGCAAAGTACTTCTCATATATCCTTGCAATGAACATATCAATAACTTGCTAGTTAGCATTTTCAAAAGACCTATCTTAAGGAAAAATGCTTTGGAAAATGTTTTCTCATGCAAATATACTATATGATCAGGTTTCTATAGTATTTCACTTCTCCATCATGAAAAAGAGAGAAAAATTTGCTTGCATGAAAATTATGTTGAAAAATATGATTTGAAATTATTTTGGAAAGAAAATGGTTGTCCAAATGTTTTTACCCAAAAATCGTTCTTTTGGCCAACATCTTGGAAAATGAGAATTACAAAATAACCAAAAACATATAAGTGCTTAAATTGTGGGCTTTTTAGCATAAGATGGATCTATGTCACTTGGGCAAGGTGCTTCCTTATCTCTATCCTTGGTGGCACATAACTAGGCCCATACATTTACAATGAACCCAATCTCAAATTCATTTGGTTCACTCTTTTGCAAAATAAAAACCCTTGAAAGTCTATATGCATGATATTAATATCTTCTAGAAAATGACATTTTGTGGTTCTCATCGACTCAACTATGCCCAAACATGATTTTCATTGATTGTAGTTGGTTAGAGCATAGAAGAGCAAAATCTTAGCTTTTAGTGCAGTTCTCAGATATATTATGTAGGTCGGATTATCTGCCTTAGGCCAGATTATCTGGGTCACCTAGATGATCCACCGTTGGGCTAAATTATCTACCCTGCACTAGGGACAGTAAGGGTTATCTCTTATATCTAGATCTAATCTGGGCAGTTGGTTCGGAGTTAAGTCTTTTTGGAGGGCCCAGATCGTTTCATACCCCTTCAGGGCTTCATGCTATTAAGATCTATTTGATCCCTTGGATCTAGATGCATTTGATCCTAGCCATCCATTGATGTACCTCATATCTCGATATCATTGACTTAAGGGCCTGTTTGGGACTGCTCTGCTCCAGTTTTTCCAGCTCTGCTCCACCAACTCCACCATGGAGCAGCTCCACTGTGGAGTTCCTGGAGCAGGTGATCCTGTTTGGCACGCAGCTAGCTCCAGCTCCAGGAATGTGAGGTTTCCCTGAGAAAAGTCCAATGTGCCCCTGAATGATGTTTGGTGTATGTTTTGATGTCTGTGAAGCATATGTAACTGAATTTTTTTTGTTGCTAATTGAAATATGATGTAAAATATTATAATCGCAATTAATTTATTCTAGAAAACCAAAAAACAAATATTTTGGTCAAATAATTCCATCCTTTTGTCCCATAAATTGCAACGTGCATGATAGATAATTAACAAAGTACATCATTCGAATACAAATAATTGTCCATAGATAACTAGAGAGTAGTTTAAACCAAAATGACTACGAATGCAAGTGTTCCGATACATAATTCTAGCTCCAAGCTAGAGAAATAGAGGTTGCCAACTCATCACGGAATGCATCCATAGTAGAATCGCTGAAGGATCATGGTAAGCGCCACCTTTGCCTCAACCATCCCAAGATTCTGGCCAACACAGATGGTAGGGCCAATTTGCGCACACTTTCTTCCATTGATCTCAATCAATTTGCGCAAGGAATTTCGGATTTCCTGGTTTAGGCTCTGCCTTCTTCGGTTCTTCTTTGTTGGTACAAACCTATGAGAGAAACAGGTCACATTTTTCTCCCTCAGCCGTGACGTTTGAAAAGCATGGGTTCCAAGCAAGCAACAGATAGTGGAACTCTTTATTTATATCGATCTCAAACTCTGCTCGGGTTTCACCTTGAACTTCCCATTTATCCAGCATGGATGAGGCGATAGCTGCTATTTCTGGTATCCAACCCTACGAGGAATCAAGATTCAAGTTTAGTGGCAAATGATACTATTTGATTAGCTGCATTATCTAGAGCAAAACTATCGATTGCACCAGCATATTAGAAAGAAGAACATTCACCACAAAAATAGTGCTACATTTGATATGGCAATGTACATCAATGCTAATGGCTTCAGTCATATCATGACAGGTAGGTCATGAACTTACTCCAATAGTTTATGTCATCTACAAGTTGTGTACGGAATAACTAGCTGTGCAGAACATTAAATTTTAACAACCAATCAATGTAGAACCATTTGAGTTTTTGTTGAACCGTTCAGCTAAATTCCGTGACAATTATTGACGGACACATTGAGAGAAGTTAAAAACAAAGTTAGCGGAAAGAATTTCATTTTCAGAAAAGAATTGCTTGGAATTTGTAAGTTAAAAACAGGAACGACAACAGGACCCCCATAAAAAAGACAACAGCAAAAAAGCAGCGGCCGACAGCGACTTCTGTTGCTAACCCACCATTGCCAACCTACTTTGCGCAACCTCTTCTCGGATCATACGAACTACCTGCAGTGGACTGCGAGCTTGGTTTTGGAATATCCATCTATTCCATTCCTTCCATATGGCCCTTATCAAGAACACCAAGATTCTAGCCAATAGCAATTTTAGCAATTCTATAAAGGGTTAAAGAATTAAAGGTTGCCCGGATTTCACATATGACCCACGTTACTTTCTAGATTTGAGCAACCAAGATTTTATCAAGACGTACATATGGTTGAGGAATGATGATCTTGTTTCTAGTTTTGTTTCTAATTGTTGAGAGCGCTAAGTTGCTACCATACAGTACGACCTATAAGCAAAATCACCAATTTTAATGTTTCATGTAAAATTCAAGAAACGCTTCCTCACCTTGACCCTCTCCATGTTGAACGCCGGCGTGATAACACGGCGGTGGCGCGCCCACTCCTCCCCTGTGAGGCCCACCAGCCCCTCGCCGATTAGCTGCCGAGCGAGCGGGTTGCCGCCGCCGGAACCAGCTTTATCAAAGGTCCCCGTGGAGTCGGTCAGCACGACCTTCGCGACCTCCGGGTCGGAGACCACCAGCCGCGGCCGGGGCCCGAACCAGAAAACGAACGGCCGGCCGTAGCGCGCCGGCCACTCGCGGTAGTGCGGCGCGACGCGGGCGACGACGGCGTGGTGGAAGGAGGCGAGGGGCGCGGACTGGGCGGCGGCGAGCAGGTCGCGGTAGTCGGCGGCGTTGCCGGAGAGAAGGCGGCGCGGGTGGGGGGCGGAGAAGGGGCGGCGCGGGTGGGGGGCAGAGAAGGGGCGGCGCAGGTGGGGGGCGGAGGCTCGGGTGGGGGCGCAGAAGGGGCGGCGCTGGGGGGCGGAGGCGCGGGTGGGGGCGCAGAAGGGGCGGCGCTGGGGGGGGGGGGGGGGGGCGGAGAAGAGGCGCGCCGGTGGGTGGACGGAGAAGAGAAGTCGGAGAAGGAAAAAGAAATCCAATCGGTAAGGAATTGTGTAATGGTAGTGGTGGGTAATTTTTCACTAACTCCACGAGAAGTTTGGAAACCTTTGTTTGTGGAGTACCCCTAAGGAGCTCCATAAAAAACGTGGAGTTGGCCTCTAAGGGCCTGTTTGGGACTGCTCTGCTCCAGTTTTTCCAGCTCTGCTCTATCAACTCCACCATGGAACGCTCCACTGTGGAGTTTCTGGAGCAGGTGGTCATGTTTGGCACGCAGCTAGCTCCAGCTCCAGGAATGCGAGGTTTCCCTGAGAAAGGTCCAATGTGCCCCTGAATGATGTTTGATGTATGTTTTGATGTCTGCGGAGCATATGTAACTGAATTTTTTTTGTTGCCAATTGAAATATGATGTAAAATATTATAATCGCAATTAATTTATTCGAGAAAACTAAAATACAAATATTTTGGTCAAATAATTCCATCCTTTTGTCCCATAAATTGCAACGTGCATGATAGATAATTAACAAAGTCCATGATAGATAAGTATCATCCAACATATCAGATATATGTCGACGGTTTTATTCGACGGTTTTGTCCCATAAATAACAACTTGTTTTATTCGACGGTTTTAGTTTTTTCATTTCAACAGCTCCAGTTGCTTCCTAGGTCATGAATCCTAGCAATTTAGACGAAAAAAACATGAATCATGGCTAGAATGTCACATGTCATTGCCATGCATCGCCCAAGTCCAATACAACGCCTTAGGCTGTGAAGCATACCGTAGCTGCAGATTAGTGTCAGTAAACACTGACTGGCTATGTACAACACAAACAACAAATGTGCCCCATGGACGGGCTCTTGCTCATTGGCCAGGAAAACATAACAAAACATCAGAAGGATACTTCTCTAGCTTGTTTCCTTTTATTCCCACAATTGTACAATACAATGGTGTAGTTTCGAATACATTCTCAATGCAAACAATGTTTAGGGAAAGTCAAACAAAATCTCACTTAAGAGACCACTGAAATCCCACAGGTTTCCTATCCTTTCCTTTCCTAGTGCACTTGTGTTCCTGCCAATGGAAACATTCAGTTATGCTCTTGCATACTGTATGAGTTAGAAAATCAAAATGCTCAAGAAATACCTGATTTGCTTGTGATAGTTGTACAGCCAGTTCTCTAACCTTTCTGCTTGTATTCTTTTAGAAGAAAGGAGAGTGTCTTTCGTTCTTCCTACAAAAAATGGCATCTACTTCAGAAGGAATACATCTCAAGGAGAATTATTTCGTAACCTGAATGAGATGGCACAGTTGAATCTTAAAGGCTATATTATATTATACTATAATCAAGTTTCTTATGTGTTGCATCACATTTAGAAATGTTCAATCAAGGACTTTTCAATGTCTACCAGGCATATGTGTTTTTCACTCTATTTTTGGTCAAGCATCTGATAGCAACAGGAGTACAGATGTCGAGATTAACCCAAAAAGGGAATAAAAAACAGCACAAGGTTATCTGATATGCGACATCTACCAAATTACGTTGACAATTATGTAATTCCGAAAGAACCAATCCCCCCTACTTCAGATATTATTGTCGTTTGCACCCCAAAAGTTTGAGTTCGGCTGTGCTATGAAGCAATTACAATTTACAAGATAGTAACAATTTTAACTAATACCCAGATAAATTACTGCAAAAGAAGTGGTTTCTGTGTCTCCACTCACCTCCTGTGTCCGCCGGTGGCGTCATGTTTTCTGGTGCAGGCGGAGCCAGGCAGCCAGCGGCGCCGGAAGCTGCAGCATCGGGGCTCCGGAGAAGAAAGGGGTCACCTCGTACCTAAAGTTGCACCGCAACCCAATAATCCTCCCGCCCTGCGTCTGAAACTGCTAGCGAAGGCCTCCTCCCCCGTAGCAAACCGCCTGGACGAGTTCGCCGCCGCGTAGTTGCTGGTGGCGTTGAGAAGTATGGTGACGGCGGAGTCGAACACCTCCGCGGGCGCGCTCACGTTCTGCGGGTTCTTGGCGATGATAAAATTGTTGTCGTTTGTGGTGTTGAGGAAGTTCTGATTGGAGAAGCGGAGGAGGTAGAGGTCGTAGAAGACGGTGGCATCCTTGTTGAAGGCGCAGATCTGCTGCGCGTCCTGGAAGGCTGTGGTGACGCAAGCGTCGCAGGCGGAGGCGTTCTTGGGGAGGGTGGCGGAGAGCTGCCCGAGGTTGGACTGGTAGGTATCGTTCGCCGAGTAGTTGCCGCTGGTACCGCAGAGCTGCCACGGCTGTGCGGCGGCCAGAGGCGCGAGGAGAAAGGCTGCGAGGAGAGGGCGGCGCGGGTGGGGGCGGAGGAGAGGAGCGGCGCGGGTGGGTGTGGAGGAGAAGAAAAGAAATTGAATCGGTACGGAGGAGAGGTGTGTAATGGCAGTGGTGGGTAATTTTTTCCCAACTCCATGAGTAGATACAAAACTTCAGTTTCTGGAGTACCCTCCAGAAAAAACGTGGAGTAGACCTTCAACTCCACCTTTTTCTTGGAGCAGAGTTCTTAAAGTTGGACCCGTTTTGCTAGACAAGTTTGGAGCAGAGTTGAAAAAGCTGGAGCGGAGCAGTCCCAAACAGGCTCTAACTCCACCTTTTTCTTGGAGCAGAGTTTTTGGAGTTAGACCTGTTTGGTTAGCGAAGTTGGGAGCGGAGCTGGAAAACTTGAAGCGGAGCAGTCCCAAACAGGCCCTAAGTCAAAAATCCGTCCTAGTAAAAACTCCAACTCAAGCTCTCTCTCGCATCCTTCGCCGCTCGTGCCGTGCACCGCCTCCACAAATTGCACTCGCCGTCGTGCATCCCTCTCTGCCAGCGACCAAGCAAAACCGACTCTCTACGACAGGCTCTCCCTATCAATGGTGCTCTTTCCTCAGGACTCACTCTGAGCCAGCCGCATTCCATGTCGTCACCGTCGTAGGGTCTTTGTCTCTGACTCCTGCGCCGCCCTGACCATTCCTTTGGCTTAGAGCTTTCCTTTGTGCTGCTAGGGTTAGGTACATGCTTAATTTCTTGCTTTCTCATCTACATTCTCCACAATGTCAAAACCCTAACTCTAGTTCTTTATCCTCTTTTTGCGACCGATTCTCACCTTTTGCCTATTTCTTGAATTTTTTGTACGGATAATCCATTTTTTATTCAAAATTACAGAAATATACCTGCGGGAAAATTTTTTACAAGAATATGCTTCAGTCGCCTAATGATTGGGCGACTGGAGCCTTTCGCCCAACCATTGGGCGACTTTAATCCAGTCGCTCAATGGTTGGGCGACTGCATCCAGTCGCCCAACGATTGGCCGACTTAAATGCAGTCGCCCAATGGTTGGGCGACTGCAGTCAAGTCTCCCGTGAATGTTTTAAATTTTTTCAATTTTGTAGTTTTAAACTGGTAAAAAATATGCTGGAGTTGTAATAAAAGTTTATGTTCATTGTATATTATAGGTGTGTAAAAAATTTTGGGAAATTTTTTTTAGGAACGATTGACCGTAGAACGATCGGTACATACGATGGTAAGTGATATTTTAATGTTATTGAGAATTCGTGTCTCTGGGCTAGGATTGGGTTGAGGAGGATCGACGGGCCCATCGGTCAGATTATTACAGACGGTTCTACATACAAACCATCTGTAATACTCGCTATCACAAGTTTTATATATCGATGCAATATAAACAACTAGTCTGAAAAGATAAAATAGCAAAGTTGTATATGGCTTATATATACTCATTAAAAAGGTTTCGACGAGATCTACAACTTTTCAGTTGAAGCAAAATCCAAATTCCGAAAGGAAGGCCAAGAAAAAGGGCAAAAACAGAAACCAAAAACTTACGACGCGGGTTTAGGTCCAAAGATGGCCGATTTTCGGGGTCTTGGAGGGCGACTGGCGCAAGCGGGTCATTTTTATTGGATCGGGCTCGTCGTTAGCTTTCCAACGAGTACAAGAACGTCGAAAACGGACACCGTATGCAAAAGTTATGCCCGTTTTACTGAAGGTGTGTCGGAAACAGACTGAAACTGCTATAACTTTTGATCCCGTGGCCGAAATTGCTCAAATTTTTTTCTAGAGGCTGTTGGATGTATGAAGAACAGCTCCACCAATTTTCACTTTTTTTAGCGAAGGTTTGATGCACTTTCCAAATTCTCAGTAAATCAAAATATTACTTACCATCGTATGTACCAATTGTTTTATGGTCATTTGTTCCTAAAAAAAGTTTCCCAAAATTTTTTACACACCTACAACATACAATGAACATAAACTTTTATTACAACTTCAGCAGATTTTTTACCAGTTTAAAACTATAAAATTGACAAAATTTAAAACATTCACGGGGTCCTGAGTGCAGTCGCCCGAGGGTAGAGCGACTGGATTAAAGTCGCCCAATGGTTGGGCGAAAGGCTTCAGTCGCCCAACCATTAGGCGACTGGAACCTATTTTTGTAAAAAATTTTCCCGCGGGTATATTTCTGTAATTTCGAATAAAAAATGGATTATCCGTACAAAAAATTCCTATTTCTTTTGGTGAGTTATTCATGGCTGAGGACAATGATGCTTGTTTGTGGCATAGTTGGGCAGTAGCAGTTGAGGGTTTGTTGGTTTGACAGTGGGCTATAACAATATGGGGCAGTTTTCAGTAATTTCGCAATTCTCGTAGAACTTAGTTTGCGTTTGCCGTGGACAATTATGGAGCAAGCTTGTAGTTTTGTCAGCGATAATAGTTCTAGTTGTGTTGCTTATTTGATTGATCAGTGGCTATTTGCAGCAGTGGTTCTGTGAGAGCTTGTGTTAGTGGCTATTTGCGGCAGTGGTTCTGTGAGAGCTTGTGTTAGTGGCTATTTGCGACAGTGGTTCTGTAAGAGCTTGTGTTAGTGGCAATTTTCTTGTGCTTCATTGTGGTTAATTGATCATTATGGGCAAGGCAATGACAGTTGAGAAGGGCAAGGCAAAGAAGGAAGTGTTCACCTTCACCTCCTCTGTCGAGGAACGCTAGATGGAGACCACGGGCATTGACTATCAGAGATACACCGCTTGAGCAATAGGTTGTTCAGCGACTTGCCAAGGACTGTGCCGCTCCTTGTGGCAGGCAGTTACCAGTTCGAGGTGGTACACCTCGTTGAGGTTGTATTGATCGTTTTGCCCTAGGTGGCCATTTTGCTCCAGCTCCTCCTTTTGCACCAGTTGAGGTGACACTAGAGCCAATCGATTACATAGATTACAAGGGGGAAGAAATTAAAGAAGATCAGAAAGGTTTCTCTTGAGAAATGGTTTCCACCTGGGCATGAGAGCACCTGTGATCCCAAATATTGAATAGTTGTATAGAGAGATCTAGCTAGAGTATATGAGACACTTCGTGCCATGAGGACTCATCACTACCTTAACAGTTTGCATGATGTTCGACAGGCAGCCACCAGCACAGATGGTTGTTCCTTGTTTGCAGCTACACTACGGCTTGAGACCTTGCTTATCAACTAAGAGTTCAGTTGGAAAGACGATCTAATTTTTCTAGTTCTATGCTACCCTGTGGATCACTCCAGATCGCTCATGGATCACTTTCATGCTTGGCATTAAGCAGAGGATTCTGACTAGAGAGAGAATAGAAAAGATTATTGTTGTTCCTTAATTCACATGGTGTGTGCATCCACGCACTTGCTCATCCAATTCATCGTACCTCAGCAGGTCTTCCACCTTTGCTTGAGACCGCTCACATGTACCAAGATATCAAGGCCAAGAACTTCAAGACAAAGGAGTAGAGCTGCCTGACTCTTCTAGCACTTATTGTTTACTGTGTGACTAGGGGTGGAAACGGATCGGATACGGTCGAATAGTCTCAAATACGAATACGAATCCATATTTTTAAAACGAATACGAATACGAATTCGAATATTTTCAAATACGGATACGAATATTCTCGAATACGAATACGGATATTTTCGAATACGGATTTTCTCGGATACGAATATCGGATAAAACGGATTCCTAACGGTTTTGCCGATTTTTCATCAGTTTTTGACCGGTTACCAGTTTTAAACCGCCTAAATTCAAGTTTTGAATCACAAAATTTGTACGGATTTTTCATGGGTTCTAAAAACGGATCGAATACGAATCGAATAGTCTCGAATACGGATACGGATACGAATATTCTCGAATACGAATGCGAATACGAATACTCTCAAATACGGATACGAATATTCTCGAATACGAATACGAATATTTTCGAATACGGATTTTGCTTACCAAATTCGGATTTCTCTCGGATACGAATATCGGATAAAACGAATTATCCGTTACCGTTTTCCACCCCTATGTGTGACTCACTATACTATCTACCCTAGGAAGGGTGGGCGAGATGAGCTCACTACAGAGGTTATTTGGCTAGATTCGCACCAATACTTACATCGATGCGGTTGATCTCATGATTGGTGAGATGGGAGGACACTATCTATTCCACCGTGAAGAGGATTTTGCCATATGGTCCTTTCTTCACTAGGATGTTCATCACAAAGGGTTGGCACAAGGATTTGATTGTCACTTGTCTCCTTACTTGGCTTGGTTTGTTGAGGATAGGTGCCTTAGAGCACATGCAGTGCCACGTCCACTTGATCCTAATGACGAGGATGCTCTTGGGTGATCCACTTGATCCACATCCATTCATAGCCCTCCTTGGTTGCGAACATCGTGCAATTTTCGCTTATAGACATGGCACATGCGACACGTACATATCATCCCATCATATTCAATGAAACAGTTTTAAAAATGAAAACTATATCCATTGTGGCTGCATCCAATATGCTCATGACCATGAGCATGGATATTTAAATAGTTTTTACCATTCTTAAGAGGTTGTACAACTTTACCCACATGAGATAATTAAATATATTGTCGGCAACTTCATATTTCCTCTGGAGTGTGACGAAATTGATTATCATATAGCCTTTATATTACATAGACCTAACCTTGTACCAACCAGAAAAATACCGATCCTCACTTAAGTGCATCCCCCAAGTAAAGACCCTCATTTAGGTCCGTCCCCGAAGTGGGCATTCACTGTTGTCTTATCAAACTTTGGTCCCAACACCTTGGTGAAGAAAGCCCCTAAAAGCATCCTACTTGGTATGCCCTTACTACTTCAGCCTACTAAAATACAAGACTAGTCCTAGATAATTTAGTCATCTAAAGCCAGAGTCCATATAGCACATGTGGTTGTACGTTTAGACTTAGATGTGTGGCAGCAATGTTCAGTTCTTAATTGACCTAGACAAGAATCTCCCCCTATCCATATGTGAGATACCCTCTCACATTTACAGTTTATCATATAACTCGCTCATGTCTAAAAACTAGGTTTTTCATTTTATTTTATACCAAACTAAACGAGATTACTCCTCTAATCCAACATTTCGAAATCATCCATGTCCATACATAAAATTTGCTAAATAATCAAACTTAGCGAAAACTATCGCATGACTAAGCATCTAAATCGTATACTCAATGTAATATACACAAAATGATATTAGCTATTTGTCTAAACCATGTCCTAAAGGTTACAACAGTAAGAATGTCAAATTTTCAAGGAGATTCAATGCATGCAAGCAGTTATAACTACCGTTTCCCACAATATAGCAATTTTAATGAAACATACATGCATGCATAATAGTTTTTACAACAATATATAATAATTAAAATAGTGAGGTCAACATGGTCAAAGGGGGTGGTTGCCTTGCTGTTGCTGCTTAGAGACTTGCCTGGGATCGATTTCTCACATTTCTGGAATGTCAGTATCTAATCAGTAAAAGCCAAACGAGCACAAATAAGAGCCAAATAAATTCAAACAAAAACCAACCTAAATATTTTTACGTGTTATAAAATAGTATGATTTTATAGAATTTTAGAAATAGAAAACACTCAAATTGGAGTTTGCATGCAAAAGTTATTAGCAAAACAAGTTGGTTTGGCGGGAAAATCCAGAAAGAGAAAAATAGTATTTTGTGCTTACCGGGTTTCAAATTTCTAAAATTAAACTCCTATTTTCCTTTCTAACTCATATCTTTATCAAATATCAAATCCACAAGAATTCTTCCATTAATGTATGTGTTGCTCCATCATTATCCATTAATGTTGCTCATCATGCCTCATATATCTAGCCTCCTTATTTTAATTCATTTAACCAATTCACAGATGTTCAAACCAAACACATGCATAGCATTCTCCAATCTCATTTCCATATTTTTTTGTTTAAGTCCCATAGTAACATCCACCGAGATATAACAAGATAGTCAATCCAATAAATAATGCCTGGACTCACGGTACACCGTCCATTTGATCTGTCAAGTAACTGTAAATAATCCACTAATTATGGACATATGATTATGACTCAATCCAACAATCATTATTCACTAGACTATTTATGCCAACGTCACCAATTTAGATTTACTAGTCTCACCTTGGTAAATCCTAACTGTATACATTAAATTTACATCGATTGGGGGTTTATATGACTAGTCAACACATGATGAACCTTCAAATTTTATTGCACACCCAATAACTCAATAGTCTATCATACACCATTTTACCCAATTACTAACTGAAATTCTAGTCATATGTATACCACCATAACCATCTCATAATCATGTACAAACCCAAATTGAGAGTACGAGTTTATCGATTTGTCACATAGGACTCACCCACTATTTATATGGTACTCTGATTAATTATTTGCGATCAAATAATCCATTGCTAATTTCTTCCAATTTTGGTATCTATGACACATAATTATTATTTAAGTCATCCGACCAAATTGCACATGATCAAATATTCATCTGATTAAACCTCCATATCCTGCTAAATGTTATCACATAAGCTATTCCTCGACTATTGATAATAAAATTCTTATACATCTTAAATCCTAAAATTATTAAACCAATTGAACATAAAAGCTTCAAATTTGTCTAACCTCTGTGGTTCACCTTCAATTTTTGTACAACTCCAAACTAATATTATTTGATCATACAATCTAGTAAGTTATTAAATCTAACATTCATCGATATAACACCACTAAATCACACCTATACACAATTAAAACCTATTGGAGACTTATACGGGCTCTAGGCTAACAAACGTATTTTCGTTAAACATGCATAAAAATACAATGATAAATGATATTAATGCAACATGCACAACTAAATACCATAAATACGATAATGCAAATAATACTGAGATTTCATTGAGGGCACTAGGCATGCCAACTACCACCGAATGTGATCTACCACTACAAGGTAAACCCTCATTTAACAACGGATACATACCAACACTTAGATAAAACCGTTGCAAACACTAGCCCAGCAACATTTACAAGATACTTACCAACGCTTGAGAGAAGCTGTTGCAAACACTAAACCAGCAACGTTTTTCTTCTTCATATCAGTTCTTTTTACTGATAATTTTTTTCCCCGAAATCAGCTTTTTACCGATAATTTTTTCCCCGAAACCAGTTCTTTTTACGGAGAATTAGAAAACTCTCATTTCAAATAAAAAAATAAACGTCACCAGGAATCGAACCACCAACGTCTCAATGCCTCAAGTGCGCACAATGACACTACCACTGAGGCCAACTTGCTGTTGCGTTGAATTATCTACATTAAGTTATTTATAACAGCTATGAGACAACAACTGCCTCCACCTATTTCCCTCGGAAGCTCCCAGATCCCGCCGCCTTTCTTCCATCTTCCGTGGTTCCGTCCCCAAATCCGCGTAGCCATGGTAATTTTCTTCTACCTCGTCTCAGCCACCGTACACGCGGGAGATCGGATCATCTACTTGGTAAGGTGGCTCACCATGTTGCTCCTCAATTCCATCTCCTTGCGTCTACTCGTTCGTACCCTACCCATCGTGACTGATCTCGTGCAGGTTTGAACACCAATTTGCTCCTGCTCGTAGTCAAAATCTCTCATGCATGTGTGTCCACGGTGTTCCAACCATCCTTGCTACACAAGCCGATCAGCTTTCTCGCCATTGATGCAAGTTGGAGTTCATCCTTGTCATGAACAGAAGGTGTTTGCTGTTATGTCTCTGACAAAGTATATCTCACCTCAGTACAAATTTTGATTGCTGGTTCAATCTGAGTCAGATTTGTGATTGAGAATATTCAGAAAAGACTAAGGTATGGCATTCCATCCAAATCTTATTGCACTGTGCAAGGAACGTGGGTTTTTTGCTTGCTTTTTTATTTATGAATTTGTATAAAGTTTTTGTCTCAATTGGGTAGAAGTATTTAGATGCTAATCCTGTTTCCACAATTGAATCAAATTGTTCAGTGCTATATATACAATCTATATTTTTAATTATTGAGCACTTCACTGTATACACATGTGTCAAGTAACCTTCACTAGTAGCTTAGAGCCATTGATTGGCTTGCCAGGCTTATAAATCTTTCAGTTTGCACTGACTTTGTCAAATTGGTTGTGATAATGTAAGTTAAAGAAATTCAGATAATGATAATCAAGTTCTTTTCAGATACTTACGATAGTATAATAATAAACATAAACCTATTAGTTTTTTCAAGTAATAAACTTTATTGGTTGTTATTTATTTACAGCAAATTAACAATAGCTTTCTTCCTAGTTTTGTGATGGATTTAGAAGCTCTCAAGCTGCTTTTGCGTTATCCTAAAGAATCCAATCAGTACAGAGCTGGTGTAGTAGGATTTCTCGAATTTGCATTTAAAGATAAGTCACCAGATGCTAGGATTTATTGTCCATGTGGTGTATGTGTGCATACTGCTCTACTATTGAAAGATGACATCTATGAACATTTGGTGTGCCATGGGATACTTGAGAATTATGATGAATGGGATTTTCATGGCGAGCCTACGGTGCAGCACATTGATAATACACAGCCACAGCCTCATGTTGAAGAAAGGCATGCCAACATGCACCAATTGATTAATGATGCATTCGGACATTTGTATGATGACATACCTATGACTGATGGCAATGACATTCCAAATCCACCTGTAGATGGACCAAATTCAGAAGCACAAGAATTTTATAAATTGATTAAGGATTCAGAGAAGCCTTTATGGCCAGGATGTGAATTATCACAGTTATCTTTACTTGTGCTTTTATTTAATATTAAATCCATGAATAAGACACATCTCAACTTTATGATACTTAACTTCTCCCAAGAATTGACTTAATTGCATACTGATGTGCATATAACTTTTTTACAGAAACGAAGTGCTACAGGAAATTGGATGCCTACCAATTCAGCAACGGTATAAGAGTACATTTGTTTATTAGCAGTGTTCTTCTTTACAGATTGTTAAGTTTCAGTTGTACAACTATTTTCTCATGCACTTTGTGTTAGGCTGGTACCAAAGTATTTTTGAAGAGCTTGACAAGTCAAAATAAGGATGTCGCGTTTGCTACAGTAGTAAGTTGTGATCCAACATACAAGCTTGATGGGGTTCAGATAGGGAAAGAATTTTGGTTAGTGCGTGTCTCTATTCCACTAGCTGCAGATGAAGCATTGGTACGACCATACAAAAGCTACAAAGTTATTGGTGATGTTGTAGGAGCTCATATTGCCTGGCCTTCAACTTTCGTAGGTTCTTCTATTGCCTTCACAATGAAAGTTTGTTTCTTGAGGATATTATATTAAAGCATCCAAAATTTTCAATGTAGGTTGAAAAGATAAATGGATGATGGACAAGTGATCGGCTCGGCAATAAGAAAAAGAGTGGTGGCATCCAAAAAGATTATTCCTCGCCTTAATATTTTATTTTGATAGGAAACAATGTTTAGATGAAAGTATTGTCAAGAATTATGGGATATTATTCGATGTAATGCAACAATTTCTATTTAATATAGCATTGCTTGCTTGTCATGTGTGGATGTTGCTTTGGTTGTTGAATTAATTATTATTGGAAAAGCAACAGATTCTATTATTGTGCTCCAAATAAAAAAATTTGACCAATTAGATGATGAATCATTTGTTGCAACGTTTGTAAGTGTTGTAACTATGGAAAATTATATGTTGGAAGATACTAGAGAAGGCATCCACACATGGTATGTACCAACACATATATCCGTTGGACCAAGTCATTATATCCGTTGCAACCTTACAACGGTTTTTATAGCTTTTACCGACGCACATATATATGTTGCAACAAACCTTGCAACGCCACTTGCCGCAACGGATATTACAAGCGTTGGTACAGACCATACCAACGCTTATTTGGACATCCTGCAACACATATATGCGTTGCAAAAGGGGGGTTCCCCTTGTAGTGTACTCAGCCACTCGTGAGTAGTCGCTGACATTACCGTCGGATATGCATCTCTCCCGACCACTAGTGTGTAGTTGCAAACGTTATCTTTGGATCTGAGCCTCCGCTTTTCTTCTTTTCTTTTCTTTTCTTTTCTTTTCTTTTTCTTCTCTTTTTTCTTTTCTCTTCCCTCTCCGGCCTTTTTTCTTTTCTTCCACTGAAGCCAACCTGGCTCTCTCTCCTCTCTCTCTCTCTCTTCTTTTTCTACTATTCCTCCGCTCTCTCTCTCTCTCTCCTTTCTCTCCTTTGTCTATTATTCCTCTCTCCATTCTTTTCTTTCTTCACACCGATAGCTCCCTCCCTCCATCTCTTCTCTTTTTTTAACCAGCGAGTCGCTCAACTACTTCCTTTCTTCTCCATTTTCATTCCTCCTCTACTACTCTCTTCTCCAGCATCTCTTCGGCGCCAATTGCTTTTTCCTGCTTCTCCCTCTTCTTTTCTTCCTTCTTTCTTTCCTCTCTTCTCTCCAACGACAGCCACTACTTCACTCTTTCTTCTGTTAGAAATAGGCAGATGTAGGTGAGGCTCGTTTCCTATAATTCAAAAATATACATGATGTATTCACGTATTTTCGTGTGAAAATCGTGTAATTGTGACCATGCCTTAACGTAGCGCGTCACTTGGTTAACCAAGTCAACCTTATTTTTGCTGAACCGTGCATTACTCTCTATGTTTGAGTGAGATTCAAATACTTGAATTTGAGGATTTATTGGTTTTGATGACATGCAATTACCAATGGATAAATGGCTGGTCAAATGTGTCAGTTACCAGTGGGTAAATGACTGCTTAAGCATGTCAGTTCACAGTTTGCATCTATATATACCAGGAGATGTCTAGACTATAGTGCTCTAAGAATCACTGTCTCCATTTCTTCCTCCTATAAACCTGTGTTATTGTGTTGCGCCATCTAAACCTCATCAACTCTTCTTCTCAGCATGCACCGTGAAGAAGGGGAGTTGTATCTCCAAGTCGTTGCTGCCGTGAAGACCTGCACGGGGCGGCAATAAGGTTTCTAGGCAGCACATATTTGTGTGACCACTCGCTTCGCTGTGACATCTACATTCTGCACTGCATCGAGTCTACGTTGCTTCTTGTTTTTCCTCACACCCAACTGTCAGTCGTTCATATAACCGATTGACTTGTTTAAATTCTATTTCTACATATATTTTCAAGTACGATGATTTGCCTGATGTTAGTACTGATTTATGCATTATTAGTTATTTGTGATATTTGCTTTGTAGTAAAATCTGGAATTAAAATATTTTTCACATTCATAAGAGGTCAAACCTTGATTGTTAAAATACCATTAAAATTCGTCAAATTGTAAACATGCCATTGGTTTGCAAAACTTGCTTTAAAATGTCACTGTCAAAGTTATTTCCATCAAAAAAATCAAAAGTAGCCTTACCACGTCTTCTTTCCTTGTTTTTCCTTTCTGCCTCTACCTCCAAGCCACCTGCCATCATTTCCAAATCCCAATGTGTGTGCAGCAGCACTAGGGTTACGAAAGGCGCTGCGCGTGCTCCCCCATGCCATTCAGGTCAGCCAGATGGTCGACCACCGCGCATCTCGCACCATTGGCATTCTGGATCTCGCTGCCTTGCTCAAGACTTCTTCGATGGAATACCAAGTAAGAAATAAAAGGAATGGTATTTAACTAAAACATTTTTGTGCTTCAAAGGGTTGAAGGAGTTGTTTTGAATCGATCAACATGCTTTTGATCATCTCTCAAAAGAAAATGCTTTTGATCATGTTAGAGTGGGATTTTGAGCTAGGGTTACACAAAACCAGTGGCATTTCTGCCAAGTTTGCATAAATCAATGGTATGTTACAATTATACAAGTTTCGGTGATTGTTGTAGGGGTGGCCCCCACCTAAACCCAGCCGGCCTGCTAAAGGGTTGTAAAGCCCAAAATAAGACATGTATAATGACATAAATCGCCCTGTGAGGGGTCCTGGAGTGTAGGGACATAATTGTAAAATACTCCCCATGTGAATATATATAGCTGCCCTGGGCATGGGGAAGAGGCAAGCATTGTTCATCTGTCATCTCCACTACCACATTCTAACTTCACTGTTTGGTCTGTAACCACAACAGTTGGCGCCGTCTGTGGGGAGCGACTGAGCAAGCTCTGAGACCTGAAGAAGGATGGCACCAAAGAAAGCTCATCATCGGCAGCAAAGAAGAAGAGGAGTACGACGGAGGCGCTCGTCAACGCCAAGGCTTCGGCATCGGCTGCGGGTGCGTATGGCAACGCCGGCGTTGCGGCTGCCGACGTTGACGCTCGTGGCACGACGTCGACCCCACCGCTGGCGCGGCGGTCGGCACTGACAGTACCGATAAGGTTGTCGGCAGCGGTGACGCCGACGCCCGCGCTGGCACAGCCACTACCCCCGCACCTAGCGTGGGAGCGGCAGGTGGCTCTGGTGGCAACGTCGAGAACGTCGGCCTTGTCATCGACTCCGAAGTCCACCGCACCGGCGCGTCGAGTAGCACCGGAGCGCAAGCCATGGTCGTGCCAACCCGACGGCACATGCCGGCGCTCCCGCCGGTGCAACCATGCTAACGGTGGAGAGCGCCCTACTGACAGCCCTCGGCACGCTACAACGTGAGCTGGCGGACCTCTGCGGAGCCATGCGGGATATACAAGAGGCTCGGAGCCCCTACATCCAGTCGTGTCCCACTGCGGCACGTGGATCCGGAGTCCCCCGCTAAGGTCCGCTGCCAGGTCAAAAACGTCAACGAGACCACCATCATCAACCTAGCGATACAAGGCCTCCGCCCAGGGCCGTTGGCCAAGTACAATACGCACAAGCTAATCAAGACGGTCGCGAAGCTCTTCGACAAGATGCAAGAGTATGCGAGGGCGGAGGAGAACGCACGGCGGCGCAAAGGTGATGACCCCGACACTAATAAAGCGGAGGACTCGTCGAACAAGGATGACTCATCGAAGAACGCTGCCAAGCGCAAGCAAAAATCTTCGAATGATGCCCTCGAGCACAAGGACACCTCCAACGTAAGCAGGATTCGTCGAGTGACAAGCCCAAGCGCAACCAGCGTAGATCCCAGAGGGCCCGCTATGTCATCGACATTAAAGGCGACTCTGAGGACAGCGCCCCACCGGTCGTGGACAAGGTCACAGAGGCCGAGGGCGAGGATGCGGCCAGGGTCGCGATGATAGGCCCCGTGCAGAGCAGGAGAACCAGGACTACGGCATGTGGTGTGAGGTGCATGGCCGAGGTGATCACTTCACGCGGGCATGCACCGCCATTACGGCGCTTTGTCAGAGCGTCACCAGAGATAGAGCCTTGGAAGCGGGGCCACCAGTCGTGGCCCATGTGCAGTAGCCCAAGAGGGCCCCCTACAGATACAGGCCCCAGAGGGAGCCCAGTGCCATATCATAAATGTTATCTCTGGGGCTCTTCACTGGAGTTTTCTTCGATGTGGCAGCAAAAAGCCTATGCGCGGAGGCTACATCATGTGGCGGCATACCCGGTGCAGGCACCACCGGCTTGGGCGCAGCACGACATCACCTTCACGCCTGCTAACGCGGAGGGCGTGGAATTCCCTCATCAAGATCCCCTGGTCATCCAGGCCACCATCGCAGGTTGCGATGTCAAGCGCGTTCTGGTGGATGGAGGTAGCTCCGCCGACATTTTGTTCACGGCAGCTTTCGACCAGATGAGGATCCCCCGAAGTCGCTTGGGCCCCTCAGGAATCCCACTGCAAGGCTTCGGGGGTCTGCCACTGAAGGCGTTGGGCCAGATACACCTGCAAGTCTCCTTTGGCCAGGGCGACAACTCGAGGAGCGAAGACATCACCTTCGACGTCGTCGACATACCATACCCCTACAACACCATATTAGGACGCCCGACCACGGAGCGGTCCCGCACCATGGCTTCTTGTGCATGAAGCTCCCGGGCCCACAGGGTGTCATCACCGCCTTCGCCGACCAGGAACTCACCCAGCATATAGATCTTGGTGTCCGGGGCCCTCACCGGAAGGTGCACCAAGGCAGACACGCCTTCCACCCCGGGTTGGACGCCCAAGCCCCGGCCGGATGACGGAGTCAAACAGGTCCCCCTGCATGCTAAGGGACAATGTGTGTCCTTTGGCGAAGGCCTTCCCCCAGAGGTTCAGCAAGATCTACTCCGGGTACTTCGGGACAACGCGGACATCTTCGCTTGGTCCCCAGACGACATCAAGGGCGTGGATCGTGCCCTCATTGAACACACTTTAGCGGTCCGCCCTGACGCCAAGCCAGTCAAGCAAAGGCTCTGGCGCATGTCAATTGAGCGGCAGGAAGCGACCAAGGCAGAAGTAGCGAAGCTCCTCCAGGCTGGAGTCATCCGCGAGGTCCAGCACCCGGATTGGCTCACCAACCCGGTGCTGGTGAAGAAGGCCAGTGGAGCCTGGCGTATGTGTATTGACTTCACAGCCCATAATAAGGCGTGTCCAAAGGACAACTACCCGCTGTCGCGCATAGATCAACTTGTGGATGCCACGGCAGGGTGCAAGCTCATGAGTTTCCTCGACGCATATTCGGGCTACCACCAGATCCACATGGCCAAGGACGACGAGGACAAGACAAGCTTCAACACGCCAGTAGGGACATACTACTTTGTTAGGATGCCCTTCGACTTGAAGAACACCGACGCCACCTTCACTCGCCTAGTAGCGCTCGCACTGGCCTCCCAGCTCGGGAGGAACGTCGAAGCCTATGTTGACGACGTTGTCGTGAAGACCAAGCAGCTCGCCTCCCATGGTCAAAATCTTCAAGAGACCTTCGACAATCTCAGGTGAGCGGGCATCATGCTCAACCCAGACAAGTGCGTCTTTGGCGTGCAAATTGGGAAGCTCCTGGACTTCCTCGTGTCTGGGCGTGGCATCCAGGTGAACCCCGACAAGCTCGATGCAATCCTCGCCATGGAGCCGCCCAAGACGACAAGGGAGGTCCAGAGGCTTACTGGACGCATGGCCGCGTTGAGCCGCTTTTTATCCAGGGCGGCGGAATGAGGCCTACCATTCTTCAAGACCCTACGTAGCTGCGATGGGTTTCATTGGGACGACGGCTGTGCGAAGGCTTTTGACGTCCTCAAGAAGCACCTCGCAAGCCTTCCTACATTAGTCGCCCCAGCACCAGAGGCTCCCCTCTTGCTTTACCTCGCCACCACAGCAACAGCGGTCAGCGTCGTCCTCGTCCTCGAGGAGGGTGCCCTTCAGCGGCCCGTGTACTGCGTCTCCGAGGCCCTTCAGGGTGCCAAGACGCGGTACACTGAACTTGAGAAGCTGGCCTACGCGTTGGTTATGGCCTCGAGGAAGCTTCAGCACAATTTCCTAGCCCACCTAATCACTATGTCGTCCTCGTTCCCTTTGGCAGAGATGCTGCACAATAAGGAGTCCATGGGGTGTATTGGCAAGTGGGCCGCCGAGCTTGCACCATTCTCCTTGACGCACGCCTCGCGAACGGCAATAAAGTCTCAAATCCTCGCGGACTTCCTCGCGGAGTGGACTCCGCTGGTTCAGCATGTGCAACAACCAGAAGAACCGATCTAGACGCTCAACACTGACGGAACCTACGGCGCCTCGGGCACCGGAGTGGGCGCAGTGGTTACTATGCCGAAGGGGCATCGCCTGCTGTACTCAGCCCGTCTTGGGTTCCCGGCGATGAACAATATGGCTGAATACGATGAGATGTTCTTCGGCCTCTCAAAGCTCAAAGCCCTTGGCGCACGTCCGCACCGACTTACGTCTGGTCGCGGGCCACACTGACAAGTCCTACCAAGCCAAGGACCCTAAGCTGACCAAGTATCTGGCGGCGGTGAGGGCGAAGGAACGCCACTTCTTGGGCGTCACGGTCAAGGCCATTACTCACACGAATAATGAAAAAGCCGACGTCCTCGCAAAGGACGCGCGGACTCCGCGTGCACTCTACAGAGTATAAATAAGGCGCGCGGACTCCACGTGCACTCTGCGGAGTATAAATAAGACGCGCGGACTCCACGTGCACTCTACGGAGTATAAATAAGACACGCGGAGGCAAGCCTCCGTGTACACTCTACGGAGTATAAATAAGACGCGTGGAGGCAAGCCTCCGTGTGCACTCTGCGGAGTATAAATAAGACGCATGGCCTCCGCGTGCACTCTACGGAGTATAAATAAGACGTGCGGACTCTGCGTGCACTCTGCGAAGTATAAATAAGATGCACGGACTTCGCGTGCACTCTACGAAGTATAAATAAGACGCGCGGAGGCAAGCCTCCGCGTGCACACTACAGAGTATAAATAAGACGCGCGAAGGCAAGCCTCCGCATGCACTCTGTGGAGTATAAATAAGACGCACGAACTCCGCGTGCACTCTACAGAGTATAAATGAGACGCGCGGACTCTGCGTGCACTCTGCGGAGTATAAATAAGACGCGCAGACTCCGCGTGTACTCTGCGGAGTCTATATAAGACGCGCGGACTCCGCGTGCACTCTACGGAGTATAATAAGACGCACGGGGGCAAGCCTCCGCATGCACTCTGCGGAGTAGAAATAAGATGCGCGGACTCCGTGTGCACTCTACGGAGTATAAATAAGACGCACGGAGGCAAGCCTCCGCGTGCACTCTGTGGAGTATAAATAAGATGGGTGGAGGCGAGCCTCCGCGTGTACTCTTCGGAGTATAAGTAAGGTGCGGACTCCCCGTGCACTCTACGCATGTATTATTGGGGTTAGCCGCCAGCTCCGCTGCCGCCACTTCGAAGGGTAGGGGACGGCGCGCTCGAGCGTCTACTTCAGCAAGTTGCCAGCTTTGCTGCCGCCACTTCGAAGGGTAGGGGACGGAGCATTCGAGCGTTTACTTCTGCAAGTCGCCAGCTCCGCTGCCGCCACTTTGAAGGGTAGGGAACAGAGCGCTCGAGCGTCTACCTCGGCTAGTCACCAGCTTCGCTGCCGCCACTTTGAAAGGTAGGGGACGGAGCGCTCGAGCGTTTACTTCGGCTAGTCACCAGCTCCGCTGCCGCCACTTCGAAGGGTAGGGGACGGAGCGCTCGAGCATCTACTTCAGTCGGAGATAAGTGCAATCACATAGGACGACAAGTACGCTTTGCTACTTCGACCACAGTTTGATTGCATCAACAAAATAATGTTTATAGAGACTCAGTAATTACATTTGCGAAGAGCTAATGTCTACAAGTGCCTTCGAGTACTTAAGTTTGCTATTCATCCGGCTCCACCTTGATATACTCTCGTGCTGAAGTCCCACCCGCCGAAGTCCGGGCCTCCCAGAAGTTTAGGGAGTCTTCTGCCCACCCCTAGTGCCGAAGACGCCGTCGAGCCATGAGGTCTGAGATAAGTAACCGGCCCCTAGCAAGTATCTGCCCGGAGCAAAACAGTACGCGTCATCAGAACACTTGAGCCATTATCATTTCATTCATAATAAGGGGGCCATACGACGCCATTTTACAAAGAGAACAAGTACATCACAATGCATGCCTACACTCTAAAGACTCCGGCGTCATACCTGTGGATCCGCCCCATGCTCCGGGTCGGTGGCACCGTCTTCGTTGCACCGCGGAACTTCGTCAAGCCACTGGCCGAAGTCCCCCTCACCGTGCAACGTCCGTCGCAACGCTACCTTTGCTGCGGCCTCCCCAATGTAATCCTAGATCCTATCGTGGAAGGCCCAGACAGTGCGGCGGACGGCGCGCACGGCGCCTGACATCACCCCGACTCTGGCTGGCATCTCTAGTCGAGGGTCGGCCAGTTCACCCACGTGCGGGCAGCCTCGGTGGTGGAGTAGGGCGAAGGCGAGGCGCGAAGTCACAAAAGAGCAATGGTTGTCGAAGGACTTGGCGGCGTTGAGGGCCAGGCCGGAAGCTTCTTCGATTTGCCGAAGCGTCCGCGACAAGTCCTCAGGACCGAAGGTACACGGGGGCTTGAAGCTTCTTCGATTCGTCTTCCAGAGCCTCCATGGCTTCCCATGTTGCCACCGAGGCATCGCCTAGAGTCCGGTCCTTCTCCCCAAGGGACGTAGTGAGTCAGGCCTTCTCCTTCTCCAGCGCTGCGATTTGCTGGAGCAGGCCGTCGCGCTCTTCGGTGGCCACACGTTGTGCCTCCACCGCGAGTGCCTGAGCGTTCGAGATCGCCTTCGCACTCTCCGTCTCCAGGAGACAGATGCGTATGAGGAGAAAGAGTTGCGCCTACCTTTGACGTGGCCAGGCGAAGCACGTGGGGGTGTTCGCTCCGTCTCGGTCCAGACCGTGGGAGTCTCACCAGTGTCGGCGGCGACGAGTTCCCCTTCGGGCCAGATGGCCTCCGTGTCAGAGTCCGACTCTGATAGGTCCCCAACCCCGACCGCCACTACGAACGCCTCCGGCCGGGAAACGATCGTGTCCGAGGGCGCTTTGCTTTCGGGGACTGGGGCGATGCTTCCTCGCCTCTGCAGTCGGTGCGGGCGAGGAGGCCTCTCCCTCTTGGATGTCTGCACCGTGCCCCTGCCCATTGTGCCGCCCAAGGACTCCTCGCCGGGAGCTGCGTCATCCGCCTCCACCTCTAGGTCTGAGTTGGCGTACTCCGCCAAGTCAGAGCTGGTGATCACCAGACCTTCAGTTCCGATAGGACGTGCAGGAGGGGCAGCCAGTGGACTCGACACGAGGGCAGGGGATCGGGCCCTCCGCCTCGGGGGGAAGCCTCCCCCTTGTCTTCGCCGTCGCGGGGGTGAGCCCGACCTCCAGCCGGAATGGCGCGCTCCGGCACAGGAATGCCAGAGCTTCGCACACTCGATTTATCTGCCCCAGCTTCGCTGCAGCGGTCGCGGACTCACGCAGGCTGTGTTCACTTCCTTGGCCACGTACGGCCCAAGGAACACAACTATTGCGCGCTCCGCATCCTCCAGGAGGAGTCCTGCATACGAAGCGAGGCAAAGTTAAAAACAAAAAATAAAAAATAAAAATAAAAAAATAAAAACCACGCCTAAGGGCTTACGGGGGTCCGACGGCTTCGGCAGCGAGGCCACACTCGGCCGGACACCGTCCTGCCGGGTGGGGGCGGGTTGGATGTGCCACTGGCTGCCAAGCGGCGCCACTCCATATATGATGAACTCCTCCATGAGGTCTACTCGTCGTCGCCATCCGGCTCCACACTTGGTGAAGTAATGAACGCCATCGGCCGCCCCATGCATCATGGAGAAAGGCGAATAGGGAGGCGCTGGGATAAAACTCCTCTGTCTGCATCGCCCAACTGTAGATGGCCAGGAGAGTGATGGCGATCGGAGTCAGTTGCGCTAACTCCAGCTCATAGGTATGAAGGACATCGCCGATGACCTTGGCCGATGGGATTCGGAGCCCGGCTTCGAAGTAGGCCACGAAGATGTTCGCCTCCGATTCTTCTAGGTGCGGCTCCGTCTCGTCCCGGGCAGAAATTCGAAGCACGCTGCGGTCAGTCAGCTTCCCCTTGCGAAGTAGAGTCCGGATCGTCTCCTCCGTCACGAGAGTCTGCCCAGCACGCTGGAGCAGGGGCCTTCCATCTTCTTCTCCGTTGTATACCGCTTGTTGGTCTACAAGGGATCGCACCCAACCAGCGTATAGTCCATCTCCGTCGCCGAGGAGCTGCGCCGGCTAGAAGAAGTGCCACCGCCGGACCGACGAGTGAGCTCTTCACAGCAAGCCATTCCTTCAGCGGGCACGGTGAAGCGAGCGGTGGCGGTGGTGAACGGTGGCAGCAAGCGAGACGAGGGTAGGGCGTGCGGGAGCAAGGAGCAGCAAAGGGCAGAAACAAGCGAGTGAGGAGGAACAACAGCTCAGCAACGAGGGAGGTATATAAAGCCCATTGCCTCCCACGATCGGGAAGCGTAACCAGCAAAAATCCAACCGTCCGTTTCCCCACGATCGGGAAGCGTAACCGCCGCGATCGTGCAGCCGCCTGACAACGCACGACGCTCCGGTCGCGTCCCGCCATGTGTCTCGCCCCCTTGGGAAGGCGCGCACGACCGCGATCGTGCGACTGCCTAACAACACACGACGCACAGGTCGTGTCCCACCACGGGTCCCGCCCCCTCAGGAAGAAGCACACAACCGCGGTCGTGCGGTCTCCTGACAACGCACAACGCACCAGTCGCGTCCCACCACGTGTTCCGCCCCCTGGGGAAGGTGCGCACGGCCGTGGTCATGCGACCGCGATGCATTCCAGGATTTGGCGCGATCCTCGGCGCCATTAAGACACCGTCTTCGGGCCGCGAGCCACCGAGATGTACTTCGACGTCGCGTCCACAGCACAACCTCAGAAACCACTTTGATGCCGTGTCTGCTTCGGCCTCGTCTCCGCAGGACGAGTCCACCCGCGTCTTCGACGTCCCATACGTGGGACGGGCCTGCCCCTGCTTCGACAACATGTCCGCGGGACGAGCCCAGCCCCGCCGCGGCTTAGCCTCAGTGGGATGGCTCCGCCAGTTAATTCGACTTCGCGGCAGGAGGACTTCGCAGCTGGAGGACTTCGCGGCCGGAGGGCGACTTCGGCGGCCAGTTCAACTCTGTGTCCACGGCACGAAGCTGGGCTGCGTCGGCAAATCCATTTCCGCCCAAGATCACTGAAGGGCACAGACCACAGGGACGAAGGGGGCCAAATGGCTCGGCGACATGGCTTCGGCCCGTGAAACCCTTCACCATGAGAGGCTCCTGTTGTAGGGGTGGCCCCACCTAAGCCCAGCCGGCCTGCTAAAGGGTTGTAAAGCCCAAAATAGGACATGTATAATGACATAAATCCCCCTGCGAGGGGTACTGGAGTGTAGGGACATAATTGTAAAATACTCCCCATGTGAATATATATAGCTACCCTGGGCATGGGGAAGAGGCAAGCATTGTTCATCTGTCATCTCCACTACCACACTCTCACTTTACTGTTTGGTCTGTAACCATAACAGTGATATTTCTAGAGAAACGTGAATCCTCCAAAATTCCTGCGAAGCACCTCCATTCCAACCAGGGCCCAAGGGAGGAGAAAAGTTTCTAACAGAGAGAGAGAGAGTGTGTGTGTGTGTGTGTGTGTGTGTGTGTGTTTTTACCTTTTTTTGGGTTTTCGGCTTATTTAAGTTCGAAACCACTTGAAACACGTTAGCTTTTAATATCAGTTTATTTGACTTTTTTTCTTATTCCTTTGCATTGTCTACGATGATATAACGGTTTTTTTCAGTTTTCTTTTTTACTTTTTTCTTATTTTTTTAGATAAAGTTAACAATAATTACAGTGCAATTTTAACCAAAAGACACAACCAGAGTTTAAATCAAAAGCTAGTTGAACAGCATAGGCATCCCTGGATCCCCTGAAATTATTTTCTCATGCAGAGTTTCCAATGGCTTTACTATCTGTGAGCAGAGAAATACCTGGTCATATATATGAGCATAGTATGAACTAGATCTCCGAGCGGCCAGCCTCTAAATACTGTGGGTCCTTTAAAGTAATCTGATCATCACACTCATAATTTTCTCTTGAAACAACAATCTAATTCATGCTTTGGAGATCAACCGTACCATTGTTACCCCTTTAGGCAAAGGGAGATCAACGGCATCATTGTTCATCATTAACTCATATTCTCTCTGAGCTAAACAAGGCCTCATAGGGTCAAGCTAGGTAAACATGCATGCATTAACATGCTCCTACATGGGGACATGGCAACCACTCATTGCCTATATGAACAATGATGACTCACGATCGAGCACGTTCTTTTCCATGTGCTCCACCAGTTGCACGAGGCATATATACATGGTCAAAGGGTGGTTGCCTTGCTGTTGTTGCTTAGAGAGTTGTCTGGATCAATTTCGCACATTTCTGGTACATCAGTATCTAATCATTAAAAGCCAAATGACACAAATAAGAGCCAAATAAATTCAAACAAAAACCAACCTAAATATTTTTATGTATTATAAAATAGTATGATTTATAAATTTTTAGAGATAGAAAACACTCAAATTGGAGTTTGCATGCAAAAGTTATTAGCAAAACAAGTTGGTTTGGCAGGAAAATCCAAAAAGAGGAAAATAGTATTTGGTGCTTACCAGGTTTCGAATTTCTAAAATTAAACTCCTATTTTCCTTTCTAACTCATATCTTTATCAAATATCGAATCCACGAGAATTCTTCCAACTTGATCCAAATTTGATATGTATGTGTTGCTCCACATTATCCATTAATGTTGCTCATCATGCCTCATATATCTAGCCTCCTTATTTTAATTCATTTAACCAATTCACATATGTTCAATCCAAACACATGCATAGCATTCTCCAATCTCATTTCCATATTTTTGGTTTAAGTCCCATACTAACATCCACCGAGATATAACAAGATAGTCAATCCAATAAATAATGCCTGGACTCATGGTACACCATCCATTTGATCTGTCAAGTAACTGTAAATAATCCACTAATTATGATTATGACTCAATCCAACAATCATTATCCACTAGAATATTTATGCCAACGTCACCAATTTAGATTTACTAGTCTCACCTTGGTAAATCCTAACTGTATACACTAAATTTACATCGATCAAGGATTTATATGACTAGTCAACACATGATGAGCCTTCAAATTTTATTGCACACCCAACACCCAATAGCTCAATAGTCTATCATACACGTATCCATTTTACTCAATTACTAACTGAAATTCTAGTCATATGTGTACCACCATGACCATCTCATAATCATGTACAAATCAAAATTGAGAGTACGAGTTTATCGATTTGGCACATAGGACTCACCCACTATTTATATGGTACTCCTATTAATTATTTGTGATCAAATAATCTATTGCTAATTTTTTCCAATTCTAATATCTATGACTCACATAATTTTTGTTTAAGTCATCCGACCAAATTGCACATGATCAAATATTCCTCTGATTAAACCTCCAAATCCTGCTAAATGTCATCACATAAGCTATCCCTCGAGTATTGATAATAAAATCCTTATACATCTTAAATCCTAAAATTATTAAACCAATTAAAGAGAAAAGCTTCAAATTAGTCTAACCTCCATGGTTCACCTTTAATTTTGTACAATTCCAAAATAATATTATTTGATCATACAATCTAGTAAGTTATTAAATATAACATTCATCGATATAACACCAATAGATCACACCTATACACAATTAAAACCTATTGGAGACTTATACCGGCTCTAGGCTAACAAATGTATTTTCGCTAAACATGCATAAAAAATACAATGATAAATGATATTAATGCAACATGCACAACTAAATACCATAAATACGATAATGCAAATAATACTGAGATTTCACTGAGGGCACTAGGCGTGCCAACTACCACCGGACGTGATCTACTCGACCACTCGTGAGTAGTTGCTGACATCGCCATCGGATATGCATCTCTCCCAACTACTAGTGTGTAGTTGCTGACGTTATCTTTGGATCCGAGCCTCCGCATTTCTTATTTTCTTTTCTTTTCATTTTTCTTCTCTCCGACCTTTTTTTCTTTTCTTCCACCGAAGCCAACCTGGCTCTCTCTCCTCTCTTCTTTTCTACTATTCCTCCGCTCTCTCCCCCCTGTCTATTATTCATTTCTCCATTCTTTTCTTTCTTCACGCCGATAGCCCCCTCCATCTCCTCTTCTCTTTTTTTTAACCAGCGAGTCGCTCAACTTCTACTTCCTTTCTTCTCCATTTTTATTCCTCCTCTACTACTCTCTTCTTCAGCATCTCTTCAGCGCCGACTGCTCTTTCCTGCTTCTCCCTCTTCTTTTCTTCCTTCTTTCTTTCCTCTCTTATCTCCAACAACAGCCACTACTTCACTCTTTCTTCTATTAGAAATAGGCTGATATAGGTGAGACTCGTTTCCTATAATTCAAAAATATGCATGATTTAGTATCATATTGGTAAGACAAGGTAGATGAAACTAACGTATAAGATGAAGTCCTTACTACTCTTTGAATCTTGTGACACATGAATGGAGATGGCATGAAGATAGCTTTGGCTAATCACAGGCGCTCACGCATGCTCACACGTATTCACATATTTTGGCGTGAAAATTGAAGGAGAACGGGTAGGCTACGCTAGCTACAACATTTGATTTTCTACCGTGTTCAACCAGAAAACATGCATGTAAGGGTGTCATGGATAGTTACCACTAGATGTGCTGCACAGCGGAACAAGAGTTGGAGCAGCCCAGTCCAACGTAGATGTGCGTTGATGAAGAAGAAGCAGTCGATCGTTTCACGAACTGAATGTCTCCTCCTCGCGTCCTAGCAATAGCCTTGTGCTTCTCGCCGATCAGCACAACAGCAACAGCAGCGACGCCTCCACAGAGTCCACACGTTCGGGATGGAACGCCGTGCGCTGGTGTGCTAGCACCGCGCGCCCGGCTAGGGTTTCAGCATAGTAGTCTATCCTACCTGCAGCCTCGCCTCCACATATTTATAGAGCATGCTAATGGGCTTCCACATTGTAGGCCCATTAGAACCCTAATCCCATATGGATCAATATCCCTTTTAGCCTATAAAACCGAATTGTTTATGATTGCCTCTTCGGCACATCACTAACAATCTCCCACTTGCACTAGAGACAATCATATAGGCAAGCTTTCCAATTCCAACCCCTTAAGTGTGTGACCCGTTAGGTTCATGTGTAGACAGCCATGACCCGAAAACCCTTTTCAAGCCATAAGTCAATAGTGGCACCTAGCAGGGCATATTGACTCCCGAATACACATAAAGATCATATCGGCTAAACCTTGATATACACACACTTGGATCCCTTTGCCACACGATACCAGTCGAACTTAAGGCGAGATTCGTGCCACCCTTGTGATAGCTCAACCATTCACTCGATCTTGTGGATTACAACTCATGACTAACCCTTTAGTCACATTGTGATTAACTCTTTAATCACCTTGGCATGGCCATGCACTTCCCTAATCCAACCACATCGAGGGGCCCAGAGATATCTCTCCTGTTATGTAGGATGGGCAAATTCCATCTTAATCCGCTCACATCTCATTCCATGTTTCATGATACACCTGAAGACCACTTTTATAGCTATCCAGTTACGGAGTAGTGTTTGGCAGCCCCAAAGCGCACCACTACACATAGTGAGAAACAATAACGATTTCAGGTCGAAGGATCCAGTAGGTATACCACTCGAGATCGTTTGATGGCACATATTAACATAACAATCCCAGCAACGTCTCGGAGTGGGTCAATCCAACACCATGTTCTCTAATATGTGTCCACATTATTGATTTGATATTCCTATATCCATGATCCGTGAAACATGATCATCAATCAATACATGTGCTAGTCCATAAATCATTGTTGTCCCACGTAATGACATAAGACTAGAGATCTTAAGAATAACATTAAATAAAACAAAGAGTTTCACGAACAAGTCACATACTTACCAATCAATGTATACAATCATTATTCAAGGAACCAAATAACACCTTATTCAAGATTTCATAAATATAGACTTGATACAATTATCTCCCACTCACACTAGAGTCAATCATGTAAGTATCTAATACCCATTGCACTTGTGTGTTCCTCATGCTTTGGTTGTGGGAGAGGCTTCGTCAACGGATCAGCAACATTCAAATCTGTGTGCACCTTGCAAATCTTCGCTTCACCTCTATCAATGATCTCACGGATAAGGTGATAGCGCCGAAGTATATGTTTGGACTTTTGGTGTGACCTAGGCTCCTTTGCTTGCGCAATGGCTCCACTATTATCACAATAGAGATCCACTGGACTGGACACACTAGGGATCGCACCCAACTCAAAAACAAATTTTCTGATCCAAACAGCTTCCTTTGCAGCTTCAGAAGCTGCAATATACTTGGCCTCATTTGTCGAATCAGCTACCGTCTCTTGCTTAGAACTTTTCCAGCTCACTGCCCCTTCATTGAGGCAGAACACAAAACCAGACTGCGATCTGCTATCATCTTTATCAGTTTGGAAACTAGCATCGGTGTAACCTTCACCTCCAAAAATAAGGAACATATCCTTAGTCCTTCTAAAGTATTTAAGAATATTCTTTACAGCCACCCAGTGAGCTAGACCGGGGCTAGATTGATACCAGCTCATAACACTTAGAGCATATGAAACATCTGGGTGCGTACAAAGCATAGCATACATGATGGATCCGATGGCCGAGGCATACGGAATCGCACTCATCTTCTTTTGCTCATCAAGTGTTGAAGCACACTGAGTCTTGCTAAGACTAATGCCATGTGACATAGGCAAGAGACCTTTCTTGGAATCTTGCATATTGAACCGTTTCAATACCTTATCAATGTATGTACTTTGGCTTAATCCAATTAGCCTCTTCGATCTATCTCTATAGATCTTTATGCCCAAAATGTAAGCTGCCTCTCCGAGATCTTTCATTGAGAAACTTTTTCTCAAAGAAGACTTCACAGCTTCTAGCATTGGAATATCATTTCCGATCAATAATATGTCATCTACATACAAGACCAGAAAAACAAATGCGCTCCCACTAGCCTTCTTGTAAACACAAGGCTCTTCTTCATTCTTGATGAAGCCAAACCCTTTGACTACTTCATCAAAATGAAGATTCCAACTCCGAGTGCTTGCTTCAATCCATAAATGGACTTCTGAAGCTTGCATATTCTCCCAGCATTTTTCGGATCAACAAAACCCTTAGGCTGTGTCATGTACACATCCTCGCTTAGGTTTCCATTTAGGAAAGTCGTTTTGACATCCATCTACCAAATCTCGTAGTCGAAATAGGTAGCAATCGCTAGGAGGATCCGAATAGACTTTACCATAGCGACGGGCAAAAACGTTTCATCATAATCAACATCTTGAATTTGCTTGAGACCTTTCGCCACCAATCGTGCCTTATAGATGTGAACATTTCCATCCATGTCTATCTTTTTCTTAAAAACCCATTTACACTCAATAGTTTTTACACCATCAGGTGGATCCACCAAGTTCCAAACATGATTATCATGCATGGATTCTATTTCGGACCTCATGGCTCCAAGCCATTTTTCAGAGTCTGGTCTCATCATTGCTTCCGTGTAGCTCTTGGGCTCACCATTGTCCAACAACAATATGTCGCGTTGTCCCGTGGTTAGGAGCGTGAACTTTTCAGTTGCGCGACATGCCCTTGTAGACCTACGTGGGGGCGGTGCCTTCATAACTGGTTGTACAACATCTTGTACATCCTGTTGAGGTTCAATAGGAGCTGAAACATTTTCAGGTGTTTCCTGAATTTCTTCAAGCTGCACCTTGCTCCCACTAACACCCTTTGAAAGAAACTCTTTTCCCAAAAAGACACCATTCCGAGCGACAAACACTTTGCCTTCTTCTCGATTGTAAAAATAATGTCCTTTGGTTTCCCTAGGATACCCAACAAAGAAGCATTTATAAGATTTAGGATGGAGCTTATCAGACGTCAAACGTTTCACATAAGTCTCATAGCCCCATATCTTAAGGAAAGACAATCCAGGACGTTTCCCGGTCTATTTCTCATATGGTGTCTTTTCCACTGATTTAGATGGAACTCTGTTTAGTGTAAACACAGCAGTTTCTAGAGCATATCCCCCAGAAGGACAATGGAAGATCAGATTGGCTCATCACAGACTGAACCATGTCTAACAAGGTCCGGTTCCTCCGTTCAGATACCCCGTTCCACTGAGGCGTGCCAGGCGGAGTCAGCTGTGGAACAATTCCACACTGTTTTAGATGTTCACCAAATTCATGGCTCAAATATTCACCTCCACAATTAGATCGCAGAATTTTAATTGTCTTGCCTAGCTGATTTTGTACTTCATTATGAAATTCTTTGAACTTTTCAAACGATTCAAACTTGTGCCTCATTAAGTAGATGTATCCATATCTACTAAAGTTATCGGTAAAAGTAATGAAATTCTGAAAACCACCTCTGGCTACTGAGCTCATTGGTCCACATACATCGGTATATATACAAGTCCCAACAAGTCACTTCCCTCTCACTATGACCGGTGAAAGGCGCATTTGTCATCTTGCCAAGTAAACAAGACTCGCATGTCTCAAATGATTCAAAATCAAATGAGTTGAGTAGACCATCTTTATGGAGCTTCTCTATGCGTTTCTCATTTATATGACCTAAGCGACAATGCCAAATAAAAGCGAGATTCAAATCATTAGGCCGCAGCCTCTTTGCATTAATATTATAGACAGGCTTATCCTCAAGATCAGGAACATATAACCCATTCATCAATGGACAATGTGCATAGAGTATATCATTCAAATAAATAAAACAACGTTTGTTTTTTATTACGAACTCATAACCACCATTTTCCTCCAAACATGAAGAAAAGATGATGTTCTTACTCAATGCTGGAATGTAATAACAATTATTTAATTCCAAAACTAATCCTGAAGGTAATGACAAGTGATAAGTGCCGACAGCCAGTACAGCAACCTTTGCTCCATTGCCAACACGCACATCCAACTTGCCTCTCGCAAAACTTCTAGTCCTTCTTAGACCCTGCAACGATTTGCAAGTATGAACCATCGATCCGATATCAAATACCCAAGATTCACCAGAAGAAATTGCAAGATTAATTTCTATAACATTTATACCTGAAGCAGAAGTCTCGCTTCCCTTCTTCCTTTTCAGATCCTCCAAGTATTTCTTACAATTCCTAGACCAATGCCCCTTGACATGGCAGTGGTAGCATTCATCGTCAGGAGAAGGGCCAAATTTGACCTTCCCATTTGGTTTTGGCTTAGAGCTAGGGTGCTCATTAGGAACCTTTCTTTTGCCTTTGCCTTTGGGCGTCCAACGCTTCCTCTTTTTATTCTCCTTCTGAACCATCATAACATGATTGGTGTTTTTCTTAATACTTTCCTCTGTTGTATTAAGCATCCCATGCAATTCAGTCAATGATTTCTCCATGCTATTCATATGAAAGTCCATAATGAACTGCTCATAGCTCGGAGGGAGAGATTGGAGAACAACATCCATAACCAGATCAGGATTAAGGGGAGAACCAAGCTTCTCCAAGCTCTCAATGTAACCAATCATCTTGATCACATGAGGACTGACTGGACTACCTTCCGCCAGCTTGCACGCAAACAAGGACTTTAAAATGTTAAACCTCTCGGTCCAAACTTGGTTCTTAAACATGTCATGCAGTCCTTCAATCATAGTGTGAGCATCTGCATTCTCATAATGTTTCTGAAGCTCAGAGGACATGGTAGCAAGCATGAAACAACTAACGTCAAGTGAATCATTGCAGTGCTTCTCATAAGCTTTGCGGGTGGCAACGTTTGCACCCTCAGGGAGTTCATCGGGGTAGGGTTGCTCAAGAACGTATTCCTTTTTTTCTTGTCTGAGAACAATTCTCAGGTTGCGGTACCAATCAATAAAATTCATTCTATTAAGTTTTTCTTTCTCAAGAACAATCGCAAGTTAAAACCAGAATTGTTACTAGAAGCAGCCATGATCTACAATAGAAAATAAACAAGCAAAGTTCAGCACTATGTTCATGTTTGATCTTCCATTAAACAATTTAACAAAAGACACTCCCACTATATGTTTTGTAATTGTCTTCCCTCTAATGACATATAGTGGTCAAGATCTATGTTCATCTAAGTTCTAGTGAGCTTTGGCATACCGCTAGAAACCTAGTGACGTAGGTAAGCAACGCTTGCTAATCACATCTTATGTGACTCTTGTTTGTTGGGTGGCATCCAATGCCCCGGCTCCCAACACCATGCCCCAAGGCCCAAATCCAATTTGATAGCCTTGTCAAGTAAACCAACACTATGCATGTGGATGTCCGACATCCACCCTATTAGATCAAGATAGTTGATGGTACTCTGCTTTGGCAGACCTACCAAACAATGATCGTAATTCTTATAGGCACAGCAATTGGAAGGGCATCAAATAAATTCTTAATTTTTCTGAGGGAAGCTATTCTGTCATGAAAAATACATCCTCTACAGGTATGGCATGAAAGAATAGTATGACAGGAAATAAACATCACATTATACTGTGAATGGTATGGCCTTTTGAATCGTAGTGGTCGCCATCGCCATGGTTCCACGGTGATGTCCTTCGCCACACTTCCTGTCCTCTTTGTCACCATGCTTGAAGCCTCCATGGTAAAGAACTAAACTATTATAACTAATAGCTAGCAAATGAATTACATGAGGAGCGCAAGCATTACAAGTCGACACGCAGATCGTTATACAATTAAAGAACAGCCTCAACCCAGCTGTGATTAATACGACACACAGGCCGCCAAAACACACATGCATCACATATACATTTATGCCATACCATTCACATCATTCCCTGTAAAAACAAGTTAAGCGTAGAATGCATTCTACCGCCCTGACATGAATGTATTTGTATAACAATCTATGCATGTACGCAACGGCGGTCCCGCTTGCCGGTCAGTGGGCGGGGGGTCGAGGGGGGAGCCGCCCCCGCGGGTTTCAGGGCAGCGTCCTGAAAACCTCACGGAATTACATAGATTGCATCTATGAAATCGCTATGAAAATCTCATCGGGCCGATCAAATCAACCCAAATTCGAGCCATTCAAAATGTCTAATTTTCATTAGATCAATCACATTGATCATCGTGATCGGTATACTTGAGAAGACCGCAACACAAGACCTCGATCTGTTGGCTCGATCTACTGACTGTGCGCGCAGTTAGCCCCGATGGTGATTCCAACCGGTAGGGGCAAGTCGCACGTACATCAAAGAAGGAGCACGGACTAATCTTTTTGGCCACATGATGCTATCAACTCATACATATTTCAACCCCTTATGACCGATTGATCTAATCAACCCGTGCACCGAAAGATCCATCACATGAACCTAGCATAAGAACAGTAATAGAGTCGTTGCTGCCGTGAAGACCTGCATGGGGGTGGCAATAAGGTTTCTAGGTAGCACATATCTGTGCGATGCACGTTTCGCTGTGACATCTACGTTCTGCACTGCATCGAGTTTGTGTTGCTTCTTGTTCTTCCTCACACCCAACTGTCAGTCGTTCATATAACCGATCGACTTGTTTAAATTCTGTTTCTATATATATTTTGAAGTACGATGATTTGCCTGATGTTAGTACTGATTTATATATTATTAGTTATTTGCGATATTTGTTACGTAGTAAAATCTGGAATTAAAATATTGCTCACATTTCTAAGAGGCCAAACCTTGATTGTTAAAAACACCATTAAAATTCGTCAAATTGTAAACATGCCATTGGTTTGCAAAACTTGCTTTAAAATGTCACCGTCAAAGTTATTTCCTTAAACAAAATCAAAAGTAGCCTTACCACGTCTTCATTTTTTGTTTTTCCTTCTGCCTCTACCTCCAAGACACCTGCCATCATTCCCAAATCCCAGTGTGGGTGCAGCAGCACTTGGGTTACGAAAGGCGCCGCGCGTGCTGGCATTCTGGATCTCGCTGCCTTGCCCAAGACTTTTTCGATGGAATACCAAGTAAGAAATAAAAGGAATGGTATTTAACTGAAACTTTTTTGTGCTTCAAAGGGTTGAAGGAGTTGTTTTGAATCGATCAACATGCTTTTGATCATGTTAGAGTGGGATTTTGAGCTAGGGTTACACAAAACCAGTGGCATTTCCGCCAAGTTTGCATAAATCAATGGTATGTTACAATTATACAATTTTCGGTGATATTTCTAGAGGAACGTGAATCCTCCAAAATTCCTGCGGAGCACCTCCATTCCAAACCAGGGCCTAAGGGTGGAGAAAAGTTTCTAGCAGGAGAGAACTTAAAATGCGTTGGCTTTTAATATCAGTTTATTTGACTTTTTACCTTTTCTTTTTTTTCCCTTGTTCCTTTGTATTATGTGTGACAATATAACGGTTTTTCAGTTTTCTCATTTTTTTTATTTTTTTCTTAGCATAGGCATCCCCGGATCCCCTGAAATTGTTTTCTCATGCACAGTCTCCAACGGCTTTACTATCTGTCAGCAGAGAAATACCAGGCCATATATATGAACTAGATCTCCGAGCGTCCAGCCTCTAAACACTGTGGGTCCTCTAAAGTAATCTGATCATCGCACTCATAATTTTCTCTTGAAACAACAATCTAATCCATGCTTTGGAGATCAACCGTACCATTGTTCCCCCTTTAGGCAAAGGGAGATCAACAGCATCATTGTTCATCATTAACTCAATACTCTCTTCGAGCTAAACAAGGCCTCGTAGGGTCAAGCTAGCTAGGTAAACATACATGCATCAACATGGAGACATGGCAACCACTCGTTGCCTATATATATGATGAACACTGATGACCGACGATCGAGCACGTTCTTTTCCATGTGCTCCACCAGTTGCACGAGGCATATGTACATGGTTGTGGCAACGCGGTCGTTGCCAAAACGAGCCGGCCGCCGATCTGGACCACCTAGAAACCATGGCAGAGAGGAAGGTTCTCGCTTTGCTGATCTAGGACAAGCCGAGAAACCTGGCACAATGGTATAATTTTTCTTTGGCGGGCCAGCGAAGGGGTGTCCTTTTGCTTCATTCGCAATCATGTTACAGTGCGAAGGTTCTGCTGTAACTATATTGCCAGAAAATGTACACCGCGGATATAAACCCACCTGGGCAGTAGACTTAGGCCATGTTATAAAATGTTGTAGATTTTGGCTTTTGATTAAAATAGTACTGTAACGGCTGTTAGTTTTTGTAAGATATTTAATTAAAGAAAATGAACAAGAAATAGAAAAATAAAAAACACCGTTATATCTCCATAGATAATACAAAGAAAAAAAGGAAAAAAAAGCACGTTAAAAAGACAACACGTACGGCCCTGCTCAAAAGGGCTTATTTTGAGTGGCTTTTGGCTGAAAATCACTGCAGCTGGCTGAAAAAACATTGTAGCTGACGGTGGCTTATTTGGCATAATTAAATTTAAAAAATTTAAAAATAGAAAAAATAGGTTAGCCCATCACGGATAGTACAAACGAATACGGAAAAAAATAGAACCGACAAAAAAGCAAAAAAAAGCAAAAAAAACATAAAAAGATGAAATTGTTGAATAGTGAAAATAAGCCAGAAACCTAAACCAAAATGAGCAGAGCCTTAGAACGGGCCTTAGAGGCATGGTGGTTAGTTTCTAAAAGTACATGTTGGGAGTAATGTGGACTTAATTTGCTTAGAACCATAGTTTTTTTTTGGACTTATCCCTAGGGGTGGAAAACAGTAACGGATAATTCGTTTTATGCGATATTCATATCCGAGAAAACGCGAATGTGGTAAGCAAAATCCGTATTCGAAAATGTTCGTATTCGTATTCAAGAATATTCGTATCCGTATTTGAGAATATTCGTATTCGCATTCGTATTCGGGAATATTCATATCCATTTTCGTATTCGAGACTATTTGATTCATATTCGATTCATTTCTAAAACTCATAAAGCGGTTTTAAACCGGTAACCGGTGAAAAATCGGCAAAACCGCTAGGAATCCGTTTTATCCGATATTCGTATCCGAGAAAATCCGTATTTGAAAATATCTGTATTCGTATTCGAGAATATTCGTATCTGTATTTGAGAATATTCAAATCCGTATTCGTATTCGTTTTAAAAATATGGATTCATATTCGTATTTAAGACTATTCGATCATATCCGATCCGTTTCTACCCCTACTTATCCCGTTGTACCATAAAATCAAAACGTGAAACAGTGGCCAAAAGTGAGAAATTTCTGATGGCGTGTGGTGCGTGTTTTTCTTCTGACCAGCCACAACTTTCATCGTCGGCGTATGGAGCTGGATGCTACTTGTGATTTGTGAACAATGTGTGGGGGCGGCAGATGAAACAATTCTCAATGCTTTACTGTCCGCTCATTCGGACTAAAAAAATGGCTTGCGATTAGAATTATACTATAGCCGGCTAAAATTACACTGTAACTGATGGTGGCTTATTTGGCATAATTAAATTTTAAAAAATTAAAAATAGAAAAAACAGGTTAGCCTATCACGAATAATACAAACGAATACAGAAAAAAGAACCGGCAAAAAAGGTCAAAAAAACCCAAAAAGTTAAAAAAAGACGAAATTTAGGAATAGTGGAAAATAAGCCAGAAACCAGGAGCCCGCTCAATTGGGCTGAATATTGGTGGCTTATGGCTGAATTTTCACTGTAGCTGGTTGAAATTGTACTGTAACTAATAGTGGCTTATTTGATATAATTAAATTTAAACAAAATTAAAAATAGAAAAAACGGGTTAGCCTATAATGCAAACAGATATGAGAAAAAAAGAACCGGCAAAAAAGCTCAAGAAAACCAAAAGGCTAGAAAAGACGAAATTTAGATATAGTGAAAAATAAATCAGAAACCAGAAACTCAAACCTAAATGAGTGGATTTAGAAACTGAAACTGAAATGAACGACCTTTAACCGAGTGCGCTCATGCGAGGTTGTTTTGGATGGCGGTCGGAGAGGTTGCATGAGTAAAAATACCTCGGTTACACCCGGATACTTGGACGGTAGATCTACTGAATGAGGCGATTTGTCCTGCTTATGTCGTTGCGATAATCATTTGTGGCATATGTGGAATGTGATCAGTGTTGCCTTGGCAGAATAAATGGAGACATGGCGCTGAGATTATGGTCCTGTTTTTTTCCTCCGAAGTTGGTGACTTTTGGGTTTTGCTATAGTACCTAACTTTCAAACGGAGTATTTTCTCAAGACGAGGTCTTCAAGTTAAACGATCTGCACGTTAAAAGCCCAACATCTGTACCAGCTAAAATCGCAAGTGAGTATTTGTCTCTCCGTAATCTGTATCGCAAACAGCCAAATTCAAAAATTTCAGCCAAAAGCTATAAGCCGCAGCCATTGCCAAACATGCCCTATTATGTCGCCTTTTGCGGCAGCTAAGTTGGGCACGCGATATGGCCATGGAGACATGCTTAGACCTGTTTTAAACAAGAATGACTTCTTGCTTTTAATTTTAAGAGGCAAAAGTCTGTTGGTTTCTTCACGTGATTTTTTTTCTTTATATTATACACGGAGATATAACATATTTTTTATTTTTATTTAATTGAATATATTAAAAAAACTAACAACCGCTACAACGTCATTTCAGCTAAAAGCTATAGCATTTTGAACAAAACCTTAATGCCGTCGAATGTAAAAAAGGATATGGCTAGGGGTGAAAACAGATCGGATAGTTTTTGACCGATCCGGATGAAAACGAATACGGATTGTGTTGGATCAGATTTTCTTCGGATATTCTCGGATCGGAAACAAATACAAATCTTTTTGTCGGAAACAAATACGAATACAGTAGTCCTAATATCTGGCGAATACGGATTCGGATATCCGAGATTTCACATTGCCCAGCCCAAGCCAGCCTCTCTCATCTCCCCTGCAACCAGTCCATTAGCAAATATTTATGTTTATTAAAAATAAATTTATTATTGTCGGTATATTAAAATTTGTACCGATTAAATTGATGTACTGTCGTTTAAATCATTCTGATGCAAATTTAAATTCTTACTTAATTTATTAGTCGCATGTAAATGATAGAAATCCATCAAGAATTATTTAGGACTTTACAAAAAATTAACTGCCATTTGAAGATTTAAAATCTGTACAATGGTATGACTATTGTAGATAAAAAGACTTATACTTATTTAGATTTCATTAATATTTTGATAAGATAAATTATTTATGTGTTTTCATTGATTTTGGATGTATAATTTAAGGGGTTTTTATGTTCCGATAAATATTCGTGACCATATTCGTTTCGATTCGTATTCGCTCTGTATCTGTATTTGATATTATTCGTATTTATATTCGTATCCAAGGTATCTGTATTTGTATCCGCATCCGAGAAAAAAATATGAAAATAAATATGATAGAGATACTATCTATCCGTATACATCTCTAGATATGGCGAGGCCGGTGGAGTGATGGAAGAAGCCGTGCCAGCCGGTGGATGGCATAATGGTTCTTTCCATGCAACAGAATTGCATAGAGCAAGTGGAGTTGTTGTGTACGTGAAGGGTTGCATACGTGAAGGAGCGAAGAGATGGCAGCGCAGTGGGAGCCAAGGAACATCATACCCCTAGTAAAGCCGGGGGGGTTCCGCCCCCCGCGCCGAGCCACGTCCCCCCCCCGCGCTCCCCCCGGCCGGCGCGTGTCGCCCGTTTTGGCGTACGGCCGGGGGAGACAATTCCCTCCGGGTTTTCGGAAATTACGTAAAGGTCCTTTTTTCTCGCGAAGAGGTCCCTGGATTTTTTCGAAAAAACCCCTGCAAGTTTTTTTCCTACAAAATTTTTTGATTGCGCCCCGCGGGTTTCCAGAATTACGTATAGGTCCTTATTTACTTACGTACAGATCCTTACAGGTCCTCGGTTTTTTACGAAAAAGACCTTCGGTTTTTCCTAAATTACGCATGTGTCCTCGATTTTTTTATTAAAGCCCTGCAGATTGTCGTCTCTTTTACTTCGGTCCACACGGTGGCTGGCGTGGCGTGGCGCCACGCCTACGTGGCTAGTTATTATCATAGCAACTGATTGCCAAATGCTGACGAACCAGTGGAGGTCCCGGCGGGAGAACAGATCCAAGATTGCTTGCATTCTCGCTGAAATCTAGGAGATTAGTGATGTGTTTGGTAGTTTTGAGTTTTGGGCCCGTTTATATATGCTTTTAATTTTAGCTTACGAATAGTAACAGCTTATAGAGAAAGATTGTAGAGAGAAACACTTATGTATGATTTTATCATTTATGTACTACAATCGTCTAGATCCCACTTTAAAAAAGACAGTCTGTTTAAAAGTTAGGACCTGTAGAAAAGCTATTTACTATATAAAAACAGTTTTTAGAAGCTAATATAAACACGGCACACATTTAACCGGTGTACTGGTTGAATCAAACATCGGACTTTTCGTTATCATGTTTCCACCATGATTACAGCCCTCTTGACGAGTAATATAATCTCCTGGTTGAGTCTAAAAAAATCCTACACCTACATATTAAAAATCCGAAACCAGGTCAAGTACATATTTGCTCTAGCATCGCATTAAAATATGATACCCTACATCTCTACAAATTTTAAGTGATGGATCTCTCTCGATTAATGGACCATCGAAAGATCCAGTCCATCAATTCCAGGTTAAATACGTATCCTCTAACATCAAATCCGATTTGTAGAACGTGACACATCTTACACCCAACTCACGTCAATCGATGATGAGGTTATGACTCTTGATTAATCAACCATCAAAAGATGCACTTGCATCGAATAAGCAAAGCAGGGCATGTCCAATGGTGATTTATGAGCTAGCTCTAAACATATTATTTCATATTTTAATAGAAGAGAGAGAAAAGCTAGCTCTTGATCAAGAGCTAGTCTTATACACACATTCCAAGATTATATGAGGATGTCATGTGGGACTATTCATGTTATGAGCTATGTGCTAAAAGTTAATATCATTGGAGAAGTTATCTTAAAACTAGTAACTAGCTTATACCATTGTACATGCCCTACTCTCTCATCGATATCCAGGCTTGTCCTGCTGGGAATCATAAGCACTTGCACTTGGCTGTCTGTTCTTCTTTTTTCTCCTTTTCTTTTCCAAATGCCACCTTGGGTTTCTGAATAATATTACCGAGAACCCATTTTAGTACAATAGTATACGGCGTCCGTTATTTTAGAATTCAGATACGCTTGGAAAGTGCTAGTGATGATTGGATTTATTAGGTGGTGATTATTTGGGCTTATTTTTGGTAGTTTGCGGCTGAAAAGCACTATAGCTGACTGAAAAAATACTGTAACTAACAGAGACTTATTTAGCATAATTAAATTTAAAAAAATTAAAAAATATAAAAAAAATGTTAGCCCATTACGTATAATACAAACAAATACGGGAAAAAAAGAACCGGCAAAAAAGTTGGGTTTTAATATTGTAGAGTATGTACAGTTAATTTGTGCATTTTTCGGTGTTGTAGCATTCGCATGAGCTTTAGCGTTGATTTTTTTTATCAGGCAACTAAAAAAATTCAGGCAATTTGTAACGTAGGATGACTATATATCCTTCTATGGCATACTTCGATGCCACATCATATTTATTATGATATGGATGAGAATGAGGAGGTTGTCTGTTGATCTAGCATGCACCAATATACAAAGTCATGTCCATTGTAGAGAGCCCATCTACTCATAACGTGATTTGTGGTGCTTGCTGGAGTACAACCAACCGTTGTTTATGAAGAGTTTTACACAACACTCTCTCTTATACATGTCATATAAGATGTACACATATATGAAGAGTTACAGTAGGGGGGAGAGAGAGTGTATAGAAGTACAAAAGAGGTTACAAGTAATGCATGTATTTGCAGAGCAATTCAGGATGTGTGAGAACCGGTCACAGAACATTGGTTCTGTTGTGATCCCAGCGGTGCGCATCCACAAGACTAGGAGCCATAGACGCAACCCCCCCCCCCCCCCCCCCCCGGCGCAGTCACAACATCGAAGGGAAGAACGTTGAGACTGTGTTTGAACTCATGAAAGATAGATGATGGAAAGCCGTTGGTGAACAATCTGCATACTGTGAGCTGGAAGGAACATGAAGAACACGAGCTTCTCCAAGAGCAACACAATCACGAACAAAATGCAAATCGATCTCCACATGCTTTGTTCGCTGGTGCTGCACTGGATTGCTAGAGAGATGCATAGCACTGATGTTATCACAATAAACTAGGGTAGCCCTTGTAGGAGGATGATATAACTCTGTCAAGAGCTGGCCGAGCCAACATGATTCTGCGACCGCATTTGCAATAGCGCGATATTCCACCTCAACGCTTGATCGGAAGACTATGTGCTGTCGTTTGGATGACCATGAAACAAGATTGTCACCAAGATAAACACAAAAACTGGATGTGGATTTCCTGGAATCTGGGTAGCCGGCCCATTCGGCATCGGAATATGCGACAAGGTTAGAAGAAGATGATTTTTGGATTTTGAGGCCGAAGTGAGATGTACCCTTAATGTAACAAAGGATACGCCTGACGAGCTAGAAATGTGGTTCTCTTGGATCATGCATAAACAAGCAAATTGTTGGACTGAATAGGAGATATCTGGGCGAGTTAAGGTTAAGTATTGCAATGTGCCAGCGATGTTGTGATAAAGAGTGGGATCTTGGATAGCCGGCCCAAATTGAGCAGATAGTTTGGAAACGGTGCCAACAGGTGTGGAGATTGGTTTACAATTAAGCATGTGAGCATGGTCTAATAGTTCTAAGGCATATTGTTGTTGGGATAGGAATAGACTAGCAGGTGATCTATGAACATTAATTCCAAGAAAGTGATGTAACTCGCCAAGATCACTCATGGAAAACTCATACTGCAGAGAACAGATGATCTGATAGAGAAGAGAGGTGGTGTTGGCAATGAGAATAATGTCATCAACATACAACAAAATGTAGGCAGTGGCTGTATGTTTGCGGTAAACAAAAAGGGACAATCGGCTTTAGAAGCAACAAATCCTAGAGAACACAGTAAGGATGTAAAGCGATGAAACCAAGTCTAAGGGGCTTATTTCAAAGCATAAAGTGATTTGTTTAACTGGCAAACATGATGAGGATGGGAGGAATCTAGAAAATTAGATGGTCGATGACAAAAGACTATTTCTTGGAGGTTACCGTGAAGAAACGTATTCTTGACATCGAGTTGATGAATCGGCCAGGACTTGGAGACGACAAGGCTGAGCACCACGCGAATAGTTGCAAGTTTCACCACAGGACTAAAGGTTTCTGTGTAATCAATGCCAGCTTGCTGTGTAAAGCCCCGATCCACCCACCGAGCCTTATAACGTGGAAGAGTGCCATCCGGACGCAGTTTGTGGCAAAAAATCCATTTTCCCTATGACAATGTTAACAGTTGTCGGATGGGGAACCAAAGACCACGTATTATTCTGAATCAAAGCATTATATTCATCTAACATAGCGTTGTATCAATTTGGTTCTTAGAGTGCAGCACGATAGGAAGATGGAATAGGAGAAATGGATGTGTTAGTAGCGGATAAATTGTATTTTGGATTTGGAACATGGAACCCTTTCTTAGCTCGAGTAATCATGGGATGTTGATTTGCTGGAGGTAAAACAGGCTGAGCATGTAGCGAAAGAGAGGAAGGAGCTATTGGTTGGATAGAAACAAGAGGAGCAGCAGACCGCAAAGGATTGGGAGATGGAGATTTGGTTTTGTAAGGGGAAATGGGAGTTGGGGTATGGTTGCACGTTGGATCTGAGGAAGATTACATGGCTGAGGATGGTGGCGTATCCGGTGCAAGAGGGATCACAAACACTCTCTCTTGTATATGTCATATAAGATGTACATATATAGAGAGTTACAGTAGGGGAGAGAGAGAGAGAGCGTACAAAAGTACAAAAGAGGTTACAAGTAGCGTATGTATTGCAGAGCAGTTCATGCGTTGGTTCTGTTGTGATTCGAGTGTTGTGCATCCACAAGACCAGAAGCCATGGACGCATTCGAACAGTTTATTCCAATGCAAATGTTATCTCTAATTTTTTAGTAGATGATGAGGAGATGACAACTATTGTCTTTATTATTGTACGTGTCTTGTAGAGTAGCCTATCATTTGTGGAGCCACCGTTACACACGTGTTGTGAAGATAAATTTTGCCTATCCGCATAGAGAGATTATGTTTTCTCTTGTATGACCGGGTTCTTTTGAGCTTAAAGTTGGCTTATACTTGTACTGTTTACAGTAACTAACTTTTAAACGGTATAGTTTTTAAGGTGGGATCAATAGGAAAATTATAGTAAAAAGTGTACTGAGTTCAGCTGTACCGACTAAAATCGCATGCGACTATTTCTTTCTATGTATTGCCTCTTGCGAACAGTCAGAATTCAAATATTTAAACCATAAATCATAAGATATCAGCCATACCTTTTTTTCTCAGCCAGTACCTTAAGTAAAGCTTTGTGCGATGAAAATCTATGTAGGGAAGCTCTCCCTTCGTGGTTCTTAAAAAAAGTACCATACCTGAGTCTAAGATTGGGCAACAGTTAGTGCCACCCGTAACCGAATTACTAAACAGACTAACTAAATTACCACTTGTTTTCTTGTCCCTTTAGTACTACATATATGAATAAATTGTTGCTACAGCTTGCAGCCGTAGAAAGCATAGGATGGCAGGAGCCGCACAAAACCACGTGGGACAGCTCGAACAAACCCTGTGCCATCGTGGAAAGAAGTGGCTTGATACGAGGGGACCTGATCGATCCACTTGTCGGTACCCAAAAAGAAATCATTAACACACAATCATCTTAATGAATCGAAGGTACCCTCAGCCCTTGATGGTTATGAATATATATACTTATACTACTAGGAAAAATCTAGTGCACAGTGTTAAGTTTTAGATGCAAAAAAAATTATTTGTCTTATAAACACCTAAACAAAAACAAAATTAGTTTGCAGCTGGCTGCAAAAAACCCCACCCCCCTTGTTCTACTCACTTCTTAAGATAAGTGAATGGAACCTCAGGGCAAATACCCTCTCCATAAGCTTACGATAAGTGATGCAACTATAAAATATGTGCAGAAGAGAAACAAGAAAGCTAGCAGTCTTCCTTTCACTTTAGTAACCATTATTCTTAATTATCCTTAGTATACCTTAATCAACACCAATACATGGCAATCACTCATTTAACCGTATAGTTAAGTGAGCCTAGCTCACTTGTACGCTTGACTTGAGCTTCTCTTTCTTCGAGAACATATTGTGTGCTCCAAGCTAATTTTGTGCTACCTACGCTCCCATTTATGAAAATTAGTCTAAACGGTCATAGAAAATTCCAAAAAACTTTTGTAGATAGAGTATGACATAATCAAGCACTCTGCAAAAATTCAACAAAAATAGGATGTATATCAAGATGAAAAAAAGACAAATTTAGTGAATATAGCTTTACCCTTTTCCTTTTTTTATGTTGATTTTTTGAGTAGTGCTTTCATACTTTCCACTCTAACAAGAATGGTAGTAATCTCAAAGTATACGAAAGGGTAAGTAATCACTATCCTCCATCCAATTTTGCTTTAAAAGTTGTGCAAATCATTTTGAGAAAATCTACTTTTCAGTAGAATTTGTTTTTTTATTTCTCAATGTGTACATCAAATTTTAATTTTTAATTTTGTGACATGGTAGATTGGTTTTGTGTCAATATTGACATTGGTTTGGATTTTTTCATGACCATCTAGACCCTTTTTTTAATGAGAGCATGGGTATAATAAAATTGGGCTTGGAGCACCTATAATATGTTCTCTCTTCACTCTCAGCCTAGCCCTGATCAGCAAAAACAATCTGTAAACATATCATACAAAATTGTTAATTAGCATCGGCAAGGACACAGCCACACAGGGTATATTAGGGCCAAGAATGTAGATATCACATCAATAATTAAAGCCCTTCAAACAAGCACCTACCATGAAAGGGCCATGCTTGAAAGGACCCCAAAAAAAAGGTTGGGAAGCTTGGTGTGTTATATTTTTATTTTCCAAGGTGTGATACAGCACAGTAACTCTTGTCTGTCAAATCCCTTTCTCCTCTGCTTTTCCTCTGCCTGTCACATTGTATTGGTGGTTGAAGTGGCGCCTTTCCGACATGCACTTGAGTGCAAATTTTCTTCTAAGCATGGATTAACCAAGGGTTTCGCCTGCTATGTTTAATAACGGTAAAAGTGAGGGGGCTCACAGGAAAAAGGCCATATTCCTTCCAGCCAATTTTTTTTGTCCATTATTAATTAATAAATGCTACTGGCAACACAGCCTCCACTCCTCCCTCACTCTCTCTCTCTCTCATTCACACACACTGTTCTTCTGCCATTAGCATTGTTTATTGCCTCCTCAATTCTTAGTGCTGCAACTTAATTACTCATTCCCTTCTGCTCCATGCCATGTTCTTGAATTTCTCTGGAATTTTTTTCCCACTCCACACCAAAGCCGCATTTGCTCGAGATTTATAGCCTCCCACTTTGCTCTCCTTTCTGCTTGTCCCTTTCCCTCTCAGTGGGGGTTAGCATCTGACACAAGCAAAGCTCCGGTTCTTGCGATTTCTGCCTTTCCTTTTGGCTAAATCTCTGGGCAAGATCTGATACAAAGGGGGGCGTACCTAGAGAGGAGAGGTTTCTTGTGTGGAATTCTTTCGCAATGAGGCCCGACGCGCGGCTGGATTTGGCGGTGTTCCAGCTCACCCCCACCCGGACCAGGTGAGAGCATCCTAGATCTGCTCAGGAAGCAGCGATGGTTTGGTGAATCTTTTTGTTCTTCGGGTTTTTGGTTTGTGGTATGGTCCAAGAACAGTCTTTGATGCTTTTGGGGTAAGAAAGCTTGGTCTCTGTGACGGTTCGTGTGCCCTGGTTCTGCAATTTGGTTAGAAAAGCTTTCCATTTGGGGTAGTTTTGGTTGGTTGCATTTTCTTAAGTTAGGGTTTCTGGGTGTCAGGCCAGGGAGACGGTTGTACTCGTGGTGCAATTTGGAGTAGCAAATGCTGTTCGTTGTTCTGTTGGGCTTGGGGTTTTCATTAGTCATTACATGTGTTTAATTGTAGTACTAGATCTGATAATTCTAGCGCCATAGGTGTGACACAGAACAGATTGATGCTCCCGATTCTTTCTTGATCATGGAAGTTGCTTGCTGTTTGGTAATGCTTGTGGTAGTAGTACCAGTGAAGTCACCATCCAAGATGAGTAGATGACTGATGGGAGTTGTCCTTTTACTGTTTTCAGGTTTGATTTGGTTCTGATAGTGAACGGCCGCAAGGAGAAGATAGCTTCTGGCTTGCTAAAACCATTCCTGGCACACCTGAAGGCCGCCCAGGATCAGATTGCAAAGGGAGGGTACTCAATCACGCTTGAACCGAGTTCAGGGGTTCACGCCCCATGGTTTACGAGAGGCACTGTGGAGAGGTTGGTGTCTGGATTTCTACAGTTTCTTGTGGCATTGCCGGTTGGGTTATTTGTATGCTAGTTCTCTGCAGATTTGTGCGCTTTGTGAGTACTCCAGAGGTGCTTGAGCGAGTGACAACAGTAGAGTCTGAGATCTTGCAGCTGGAGGACGCCATCGCTGTCCAGAGCAATGATAATCTTGGGTTAAGATCTGTAAGTGGTGAATTGTGGCTTGTGAATTGTTACTCTTATGGTACTTGCAGAAAGATGACACATTCTGGTTTGCAATTTGGAAGGTAGAAGACCATGGAGGGAAATTGACAGAAAGCAATGAAGGTATAACATTGCAGTTGCACGACCGTAATTTTTTTTATCATGAATTCGTGATGCATGGAATGGTGCGTGCCTGTGGGGAAATGTATACATCTGGAACAGCTTTTCCTTGGACCCAAAAAAAATGCAAGTTGCAATCCAGTCTGATTGTTTTATAATTTAGAATCCAGTCATTATGTAGATTGATGTCACATCAGGGACCCATTGTTGCGTTAGGTACATATATAACTCAACTTTAAAGTTGATAGGCTGTATGAAGTGCCAATTCATATTGTAGGACCGGTATGGCAACAGCGGGTGAATGGTGCTTTTAAATTTTTCTCTAAATATTTGTCAATCCTTCACTCCAATGACTATGAGAAGCAGTGTTCGAGAAGACGGTTTTAGGCGGCTGCCTGGGCGGGCCTAGGCGCTGGGCGAAGCCCCGCCACCGCACCTTGGCCATAATCGGCAGGCTAGGCAGCCAGCATGCCTAAGCGGCCTGAGGCGGTCAAAGGCAGAGCCGTCACCGCGCGAAGGCGTATTTGGCTTGGCCACGGCGGCTGTCAAAGCAGGAAAGGAGGTGTCGGAGGAGGGGGAGAGAAGCAATCGGAGGCCAGGGAAGAGGAAAAGACGAACCTGAGCTCTGGCGATTGCGTTGTGCTGTGGAGGGAGCCGTAGAGGGGGCGGCCGCACGGGATTTGGAGGAGGTGGTGAAGGATGATGCGGCGCGGTGGAGTCATGGTGGCGCGCCGAACTGGTAGGGCGGCATGGCAGTGAGAGGAGGATGCGGAGGAGGTACTGGCCGGTGAGCTGCGGATGGCGTGGTGGCGAGACGGCCTGGCCTCGCCGCCGACTGGAGTAGAGGGAGGAGAGGAGATTCGGCTGGGGATATAAAGAGGATTCGGCCAGGAGGTGGGGATTTATTGAGGATTGGCAATTTTTCAATGTAGTCCTCTGAATTCTGCAATATTACAAAATAGTCCTTTCCTATTGATTTTCTTCTGTTTGGACCCTCTGAAAGTCTATTTTCTTCGCAGTTTGATCCTACGTGTCCGTGATGACCCGTACATCTGCAGGTTTTATAACTTTACATTAAGCATTTAGCCATTTACATTAAATATATATACATGATTGCTCATCTTCGGTCTACTGTTCTTATTTTTAATTCGGCCGCCTAGGCCCCACCTAGGTCTCGCCTAGGCCCCCTAGACGCTAGGCCCTACCCCACCGCCAGCCTAGCACCTACTTGAACACTGATGAGAAGCTATGAAGATCAAGAGCCCAAAATTTTGAAAAACTCGGTGTTACAGTCATTTCAACCCTATGAACAGTAAATGCAACACTATTTCAAAAATGAAAATCTATGAAACTTTTGATTTGTCAATCCAAAAGACTTCAAACTTGAACCAAGGTTAGATCATGACCTTAGGAACCTATCCCAACTAAAAATTTTGAAAGAACTTGAGAGAATTGGGATCTTTTAGTTCGTAAAGCTCTGCTATACTAAAACCGGGCCAAAAACTAAAATTGAGCTAACTCTCAAACCAAAACTCCAAATCAAAATCAGTTGAAATTTTGTATGCACTTTCTCTAGAATGTGAGGAACCTATTCCAATGATCAATCAAGAAAATCGTTGCTAAAGTTATAAATTTTTTCCGTTTGAAGGAAGGTTGCACCAAAAATAGGTCAAAAACCAAAAACGATGAATATGACTTGCCCGTGGGTGAATGATGGCTAAGATGGATTTAGATGTAGTCCCACATATTACAGCAAACTAGAACATCAAAGAAATTGAGGTAGAAATAGTTGGATCAGGAAATCATTGGGAGATGTCAAATAGAGTAAAAATTAGGTTTCTTCATGAACTTACTACATGGGTGGATATTAATTTCTAGAGGTTATCTCTGTCTCTTACACATACTTAGCATAACAAGATCAAGAAGGAGAGAGAGGAGGAAAAACCAACCAAATCAAGAGCAAATCAATCAATATAAGATGGATCTATGGAGATGAACAAAGATTGATATATTGCTGCTTGAGAAAGAAGATTTTACAGCCATTTCACTTGGAGGACAAGTGAACACACCACAACACTTAGCTTGTCTCAAACCCTAACTCTAGAATATCTCAAGAGAGGATGGTTGGATGGTTAACTACAAGTCTCTATCCCAACTGTTAAATAGATGAGCTAGCTAGCCTCATCTAACCTTTAGTAAATATTATCCACTCAGTATATATGGGGAAACCCGATAACCCCCACACACGGGTTTTAACTCACGTTACACTTATACACGTTTTTCAAAGCGCATAAGTCTGAATCTGCTAAGTTCTTAACCTTGATACAACTTGATCTTCTCAGCTTCTTGATCTAAACTGCTTTCCCAAACGCTGCTCAAGTATTGCGGTTTTGCTCTAAGGTAGTTTCCGGTATTTTGGTCAAACTACTAAAATACCCTTTCTTGGCCCGGTCATATCCTTTCATTGCAAGTAATTGTCATGTTTACCACTTGTAGGTGCACCATTGGCTTGCCACACGTCGGCAAGTCTCTCCCGTTCCGGTTCCACCAGACCATACCTCAATTGGACCAACTAAGCCACATGGTGCAACCCATCGCTTTAACTTTCCTTTAATATTTCCTGCCTTCCTTGTGCCATGCTTGAGCTCATCCATTTTATCTAATCCTCACTGTTGACCATACTTGACTTCAAGTTCTTCACAACTTGACTCATATTAGTAATAACATGTCTTATGCAACCTATAACCGCTGGCCTAGGTTACCAAATCATCTCATGACTCAAATTTTCCAAAATCAACCATTCTGCAAGCTGTCAAGAAGAATTTGCAAATTTCAAATTTTAACTTCTCCAAAATGACAATAGTTTATCACAACAAAACCATGAACCTTCTCACATGGTCATTCACATATTATCTAATTTAAGGGCAAGCTTTGCTATTATTTTAAAGTTATAAAACCGCTTGTGTTTCCACCTTAGTTATTGTTGAGAATGATTTAAATATGGAGTTATACTATTAACCGTGAATATATTATTAAAATCTTACTCTCAACTGGAGAACTTTTCTCGAAGTTATTAAATTATTATGTTCGGAAATATGTATTGCCTGAATGAGGGATTGAGCTGTTTCATAATTTTAGTTAGCTTACCTGGAGTAGCCTGCTGTATCATTTCATTTATTGCTAGAAAATGCCTGACTTTATGTATCCCCTAATAGGTAGCCGGGCAAATTATGAACCTGATGCAGATAAGGCAATTGTTCTCTACAAGGTGTGATTATATGGATATTCCCTGTTTTCTTCATGTATATGTATCATGGCCTAACACTATGATTTCACCGAGATTCTTAATTGATGACAGCCTGAATCACGGCCTATGCCACAAGTGCAGGATGACACTACAACACAGGAGGAGAATTCAAAGTACTGACACATCTGAGAATATTTTTTTTATATAAGTTGTTCTTTCCAAGCCTTTTGCATTTCTGGCAACAAAATTGTATAAAGTCATACTTTAGAAAATAAAACAGGTATTTACAGCATCTAGTGGAGAAATACACACAAACATTAATCTTCATTTACTTTTTTTACTTCATTTACTTTTTTATTGTTTGATCTCTATAACAATCAGCGTATATACTTCACATTTAGTTTCTTTTGTTACTTACTATTGCCCTACAATTTCGCAGAGTCCAACTGCTCAGAGTTCTTGAAACCCGTAAAAATGTCTTACGGAAAGAGCAGGCTATGGCTTTTGCTCGTGCTGTTGCTGCTGGGTTTGACATTGACAACCTGGGTTACTTGATTGCATTCGCTGAGTGCTTTGGTGCTTCACGTTTGTTGTAAGTATAGTCTTATCATTACTTAGTTTTTCATAAGCTGGATTGAATTACTTATCATAATGCCTTGTATGCTTTTATTATGACTTAAAGGCTGCTAATTTCCCTTAAAGGTTGCATCATTCCTGTCTTCTATTGTATAGGATGCTGTAAAGTTTGTTACATCTAACAAGAACAATGTTGGTATGTCATGTTTCATAGGGTTTATTCAAATGTGAATGTTATCTTTAACTGATACTGGAAGTAGCTAAAACATTATTCCCTGCGGACAACTGTGCTATTAATGGTCCTTGTCTTAGTACTGTTCTTGAACTTGCTGTGATAGTAATTTGTAATAACTTAGTACTGTTCTTGAACTTGCTGTGGTAGTAATTTGTAATAGCTCTTGTATCCCTGTATTGTATATCCTGCAAGTGTGTTTCTAAAAACATTGAATAGCTTGAAGCCTTGAATAACTAAGGGCCAGTTTGCAGTTGCTGTGCCTCTGCTGTGCTGTGGAATCTAGTTAGTTATAGGAATCTTTACTAATTGTAGTAGGATATTTCTCTTATGGCTCCAAAAAAGATGTCTCAACTAACTGTGATATCCAAAAGTAGAATAAGTAAGTGCTTTTTAAAAGCCACCACACTGCCAAACGGAGCCTAATTTATACAATTGCATAAATTTAGTTATTTCAGCATGCTAATACTGATTTCACCAGGACATCTTGCATGCTGACTGTTTCAGTGTTACCAATTGAACAGGAGGGCATGTTCGCAGTTCATCGAACTGTGGAAGCGAAAGCACGAAACTGGACAATGGATTGAAGTTGAACCTGAAGCAATGTCTACACACTCCGAATTTCCTCCCTTTAATCCATCTGGCATTGTGTTTATGGGAGACAACATGAAGCAAAACATGGAAGCATCTGTTCCCAACATAGAGGCAAATGGCGAGGTTGGAGCTAAAGCTGGTATGCTTTCTGCTGCATCTTCCAATAAAAGGCATCTCACTTCAATTTTTAGCATTGACTGAAAGTACATCTTGAGGTGTAAGAAAAGAACATTTTTCTATGCTTCCAGTTTCCTTGTGGGAAGAATAGATTACTATTCAAATATAAGCAACTTACATTCAGGAAGACCTTTTAGGTGGACATGCTATTTTTCTTTCCTTTCGAGGAATAGAATGGATTATAAGTTTCACAATGCTAATCCATCTTGTTCTTAATTCAGCACTGTCTGCTTATGCACTCACAAAATTTCCTTTTCAAACAGTAAGCATCTTTGTATTTAACTAATAAGCAAACGTGTAATTAGTCCATGCCTTGTCACACTGTACAGCACCTTTGATTTCTTTGTGGCTATTTTTATTATAAGATCATTGGAGCTTATAAAATTATTTCCTTTCTGCTTTGCAGATCATAAGTCTGGTCAGCAGATAGGGTATCAGACAGCATATCCCCCATGGGCAATGCATCCTACATCTGGTGCAGCTGTTTATCCACCTTATCCTATGCAAGGCATGCCTTACTATCCTGGGGTGAATCCATACTACCCTCCATACCCTCCAGTGGATGACCCCAGGTATCACTACTCAGGAAGGAAATCGTCGAGGAAACACTCCTCAGATAGTAAGGACTCAGCAACACTCAATGATGGAAGTGACAATAGCAGTTCGGAAAGAGGTAGTTCTCATGGTCGCAAGTCGCATAAAAAGGGCAAGCGGTCAGGGAAGAAGAAACCTAGTGTAGTTGTTATCCGGAATGTAAATGTAACATCAAAAAAGCATGGTTCATCAGAGAGTGAGTCACAATCAAGTTCTGATGTTGGGTCAGAGGACAGTGATGATTCACACTCTAAAACAAAAGAAGGGAAACATAAGAGCTCAAGTTCAAAGAAAAAGGAGGGTAGGAAAACTACATTTGACTCTGGAGATGAATATAGCAAGGGTGAAACATCTTATGGCCAAGACGCTGACCAAGGAAACTGGAGTGCATTCCAAAATTTCTTGTTAAGAGCAGAAGAGAAAACAAGATCTACTGATGCAGACCTATTTTCTGGCGAAAAGGAGCCCCCATCAAGGAGGAAAAAGAATGTAAACACTGTTGATCCTATTCTTTTAGCTGGGCGAGATTCTTATAATGTCCATGAACAGAAGGCGGTAGGCTTTGATTCAGCCAGTGGGAGGAGTAGAGCTATTCGGGGGATGTCCAATGATGAACTTGTGATGTCTGGGGAAGGAAGAAACTATATGGATGGTGAAATAAAGGCGATAGAAGCTGGTGGTGGGGGATACAGGAGAGGGACAAGTGATGACTTCATGGTCTATGGTCAGGAAAGGCCGATGGACAGGAGGAGTTCATTGGATCCTCTTGCAGAGGCCCGGTATAGGAGTCCCACTCAGGTGGACAAGAATGGGTATGGTGTGGCTGATGAGTCCTTTATGATTCCTCTTAGATCCAGCTCACTGGATAATCTTGGACCAGAAAGCCGAACTGCGATTGACATAGATGTTGAGCTTCCTACAAGTGTTCAGAAAACATCAGATGGAAAGGCTGGAACTCAACTTTTCTATGAGCCAGATGAATTGATGCCAGAGCGTGGATTGGAAGATGCTTCATTTGGATATGATCTGGCAATGGATTATGATAGCCGCATGCTGGTCCAAACTATTGTCAAGGTTGAAGACACAAATGCAGAGGATGGGTCACATAGTATAGATGGTGACGTAAAGAAGCCAGAGAAAGAGAAGCTAAGAAATGCAAAAGACAGTTTGGATAAAAGAAAGAAAGATGCCTTACTGAGGAGATTGTCAACTCCAAAGACCCCACTAAATGATGCACAGAAACGGGCACAGAACATGCGGGCATATAAAGCTGACCTTCAAAAACTGAAGAAAGAGAAGGTACTGGCGCATTTTATTCCCCTTTACTATGCTCTTCATTTGATCTGTTTGAAAATTGGTTCTTCTGTATGGTGTAAATGTAGGGTGTTATCTGTATCTCTGGCTCGTTTACACCTTTCAAAGTGCCAACTGAGTCCGAACCCAATAGAATGAAGACAATTTCCTGTAGTTTTGTAGATAATATAAAGTAGGAATTACTTCTAAGTTAAATTTCAGTTAGTGGAGAACTATATTGGTTTCCTAGAATGCAGAAATCTTATCAACTTTACCTAACCCCTAACCTACCACCAGTAAAAAAGGACATATATACTATGTCCATAATTACTGTCTGGTTTGAATTTTGTGTAATTTGGCAACCCACTTCCTCGATCTAGTTGTGCTTGTTGAAAGTTCATTCAATCCAGTAGAAAGAATTAATGAAGTTTTCTTGGCATTTCTCAAACTCTGCCTTGTTAGGTGCTGTTCTAACTCAAATTGACATTTTTTTAGTTGTTCCATTTGTATATTTAACTTCCCAATGACCTCACACTTTCAGGAAGAAGAACAAATGAAGCGACTGGAGAGGCTTAAATTAGAGAGGCAAAAGAGAATAGCTGCTAGAAGTAACGGAAAGAGTCCAGGGAGCGATCCTCCAAAAGCAAGCAGAGAGCATATGAATGGCCTGAGTAAATCAGTTCCATCATTTACTGGGGTGAAGAAAGAGAAAAGTGGGACAACTGAGTCATTCAGTGAGCGACTGAAGAGGCTCGCTGAACCTAAAGGTGTTGCTGGGACGGACCATTATTCAAATCCCAAGTCCATTAGCACAGATCACTCAAGGAGAAGAAGCATGGCATGAGTTGATGGGAGACAGACGACAAAGCATTTTGAATCTACCATGCAACTCGGCTACCCAGCAACCTTACGGGAACAGCTTATCGGATCTCCAAAAGCTTCTTGTACAGGAAAAGGCTGGTGTTATAGTGGTGCCTGCATCCAAGAATACAGTGGAAAGCGAGTTTTCTTACAGTGGCCTCGCATTTTGCTTTCAGTTTGACATGATTATATTCATTCTTTAATTGAAGGTGGCATGCAATAGCTGTGAACCTGCTTTTGTGGATAATATACTATATTGTGCATGTATTTAGTGAAGGAATTGGACATTGTTTGAGATAGATGGTCTGATCTTTACAGGGGAAAAATCAGACCACTTGACGCCTTGATGGTACAGGAATATCAAGGCGTCAGAAATAAACCCTAATGGAGTGATTGGAGGGTTTCGCAGATGAATTTTACCTTACCTCCAATTGGTCGTCGATACCTGTGTGATTGTGAAACAATGATATGCATTGAGGACGTTGAGGCACGAGTAGCTGGTCTGTTGATGTGCGATGTGTGATTTGACAATCAATGGAGCAACACCTTTTGGGTTTCTATTCGCACAGCGACGGATGCCGCATTCCTCTCGGAATTAGATCCCCTGCACTAGAAGTCTCAGACGCAGAGGCAGTATTGTGCGGTAGGAGGAGCCTCCCAACGTCCGATCAAAATCCAAGGGTCCAAACCAAGCGGCACAGCATCGATGCTACAGTAAGCTAGTATAGTGGTTTGCCCGCACAGGAAAGTGTTACGGTAGCTACACCAGTTGTACATGGCTGGGTTCTTTTTGCAGCTGGCAATAATTACAATAATTAAGCCAAAGTCGAGTTGTACAATAATTACAATCTTTTTGCAGCTGGCAATAATTACAATAATTACCCGCACTGGATATTTATCACAGACGGTTTGGAACACTGAACTGTCTGTGATAGCTATTTCAACAGCGATTTTATTTGCCCTTTTCGGCTAGCCTCAGGATATGCTATCCATGCCCTCTGAAAACAAGCAAGATCAGTATATGGTGCAGGACAATCATTACATAAATCACACAGATGAATGAAACAACACTAGCAGATCACACACACACACATAGCATGACAATCGTTACACAGATCTCACAAATGAATTAAATTAAATGAATTATTTGATTAAGCACAATTGAGTGATTTGTAGAATTGAATCCAATATTTCAACATATAATTATCATCACTTCCGGGGTGAAACTCTCCATTCTTGTTTATGACCTCTGCTAGCAAGAATTGGGAGAGGTTTCCACGAATTTCGACGAGTTCATCAAGATCATATGCACTTTCGTCGAAGTCCACCTGCTGTCGCTAGGAGCAATGTTAAGTAATTATTTAGCATGTGTGTGTATATATATACATATATATAATCAGATAATAATAATTATTGGAATGTTGACAAACCTTTAGATCATTCTTCTTAGTGTCCGTGATTTCCTTCATACGGCAGCAAATGTAGAATCCACATACGTTGCCCTATAGTTGCTGGTGGCACTGCAAAATATATAAAATTACATACATAGGTATTGTCAATTCTAGAGGCATTATAACAAATGTGATATAGGATTGTTGTGTTGTAGCGGGTACCGAAAATCGCATCCTGTGTCACAGCGTGTCACTGGATTTGTTATGTCTCCCTCCTAGGGCAACATAAGCGGTAAACGATCTACATGATTCCAAAAAAGTTAGCCTCCACCATTGCAAACGAAGGAAAGATTACAATATAGTTATATATGGAGGAAATGAGTTTACCTGTTAATTACTTCTTGCACACGACTGAAGTCGTGGTTGCTCCTAAATAGGGAATCAAGGTATATTACCTTCCTCCACTTTGGTACAATCACAATCAAAATCCAGTGAGACCTAGTCATGTGTGTTGCCATAATGATTAATCCTAAGTTTATGTTGCATATAAAGTACAAATGAAACTTGTGTGGCAACTAGTAAAGCACTTACCCTTGGTTGTAGGGTACCATGATGTACTCCTTGTCGCTGTGAGCAATCAATCCCCTCATTATGAAATCTTGTACGAAGGATGCATTTCCGTTGATAGATTGCTTCGAGACCAAGTGTGGGTCGAGGAAACCCACCGGTTATCGCCGTCGCCAGATTTATTGGATCATGTATCTATACATAAGGAAAGAGTAATATCATTTATCGGTATGATGTGAATGTAGAACTTCATTGTATAGTACACTTACAGTGTCCAGCATCGTAGAACATCGTAGAAGTGAGGCGTCGAGTTCGTCGAGATTGAATAGTAAGAATAAATCTTCGAATGTCATGACGAAGTAGCCCGAGTCATGGAGGAAATGCGCCTCCTTGTATCTCACAGTGAATCCACTGTGCTGGTTTGGCTTCATGTTGGACCTCTGCATGTACCAAGAATGCAATGTATTGCAAACCAGACCAAACCTGGATAATTGTGACTCGGGGACTAATGACACTCCTAGAATGAACTTCCATGGCTCAGAACGTGCCTTAATTTTCTTTGCTTGAGTCTTAGAGCCTCGCTTATGGTACGTTTTCGGCGGCGTCTGCACGAGAGCCGATGCAACAGGCTTCGAAACAAGAACTGTAGGTGTGAGAGACCATGTGGATGTGCTCCCATATTTGTGATGGGTAATTGACACTTGTGTTAGGAAGTTTGAGTTTGATCTGGGTACCTTGTGCGTAAGTACTGTTTTTTCAGGAAAATATTGATTACAATATATCGAGCGGTGCTATGTAATGTGTTTCTTGTCTATGTTGGCTGCAGGACTTTGAGGCGGAGTCGTGGCGAGGCATGGGATGACCGGACTAGGCGCAGGTGGTGCTGAGGTCGGAGCGGTCGGGATGTGCCGAAGACGGCGAGGACTCGAGGTGGTTGCGAGACTTGGACGACAAGGAATGAGGAAGCTTCCCGGAAGATGCAGGAGGGGCGTTTTGGCGAATACACAAGGCTGCATTAAAGGAAGTGGATTTGGTTAGAGTTAGCGGGTAAAGCGTTGAGGCTTAATGGGCAAAGCATTTGGTGAACCCATTATAAAAGGCTATAAATAGGGGAAGGCTCTCCTGGTTGTAATGTGTCTTGTGAGAGGAGTTGATGGCTTGGAGAGGCAGTTAGAGCTTTTGCTTTGTGTCTCCTTCCTGTCTTTCTTTTGAGGAGTAGGTGAGGGAGTGCAGAGAGTTGTTGCCCATGTCTCCTGCGTGAGAGTATTGAGGAAAGGAGGATGTAGTAACATATCATTCTCAATCGCGTATGGGGACTCAGTGAGCTGTGTGTGTGTCTCATCTGTAATCATTTCTCTCAGTATCAAGATCAATATGAAAATGATTGTGTTTGAGATGATGTGCCGTCTTGTTCTTCATTTTAGATTTTGAGTCTCTGTTCTCTCTTTTCTGTTTTAGTTCTTCGCTGCTCTTTCTTCTCCTGGATTCGTTTCTTGGTTCAATAAAGTGCAACTTGATCTTCTCCGAACTGGGATAAGGTTTTCAGGCCATCTTGCTCAGTTGTCCCGAGAGAAAAAGATTTTGGTTGTAGCTTTCATCTCAAATGATCTCCGCTCAAGTTCCTCTGTTTTCTTGTACTTCTAGGGTTTACTATTACGGTGAGCAGAGTATTTTTGGTGTTCTCTTTTTCCCTTCAAAAATCTGTTATCTTATTAGTGCTTTCTTGCCCTAAGGTCATTTCCTATTGAGATCAAGAACCTCATAATCTATGGCACTGAGACTTTTTGGCTTCTAGTAAGCGAATTTCTTGCTTCATAGCTTTCATAGCTATTGGAGAAGAAAATCGGGTGGATACTTCGGGGGAAATTTTAAAGGCACCATTCACCCTCCTCTGTTGCCGTTTTCGATCCAACAAGGTGGAGACACCAGAGCTGATGTGACAGGTCCAGGGTGATGTCCCTCTTAGGCCACTGGATGTGGAGATCGTGGCATGGGCGAGTTGAGGGCGATGCCTCTCTTGGGCCACTAGATGAATGTGTGGACAACATCCCCTAATGTCGCAATCTCTTCGTTTGGGGGCTTCTCAAGAGGGCCGGTCTTAAAAACATCATTAATTATGTCCTGTAGAACCAGATGAGGCAACAAAGGGGGGGGGGTGAATGGTGCCTAAAGATTTTTCCTCCAAATAATCACATATTCCTTTTCTCCAATAGCTACAAAGCTATGAGGATTAGGACATGAGGTTCTACTAGAAAACAGAGGAACACAGACCACCGTACGATCGTTTCAGAGTACTGTGTGGTCGAATTACGACCACTTGGCGGAAGCACAATACGACCACTCAGTAGAAATACATGGTGGTCGTAACAGACAACATAGTCGAGACAGACACCATGGTCAAAGTCGACAACATGGTCGAAACCTACATCGTGGTCGAAATCCACAACGTGGTCGAAACCTATATCGTGGTCGAAACCAACAACGTGGTCAAAACCCACAACGTGGTCGAAACCCACAACATGGTCAAAACTGACATCGTGGTCGAAACCCACAACGTGGTCAAAACCAATGTGGTTGAAACCAACATGGTCGAAACAAATGTGGTTGAACCAACGTGGTCGAAACCAACGTGGTCAAAGCCAACGTGATCGAACCCAACGTGGTCGAAACCATCGTTGTCGAAACCAATGTGGTCGTAACCATCGTGGTCGAAACCAACGTTGTCGTAACCAACGTGGTCGAACCCAACGTGGTCGTAACCAACGTAGTCGAAACCAACGTGGTCAAAACAAATGTGGTCGTAACCAACATGGTCGAACCAACGTGGTTGTAACCAATGTGGTCGAAACGACCGTGGTCATAACCAACGTGGTCGAAGACCCGCTTTCGACTTTCGATTGCAATCAGTGTGGTCGAAGTCTGCTGACTTCCGAACATGGTTGAACGCCTGTCTACCGACTTCCGACCACGGCCAACATGGTCGTAAACCTTTCAGACGACACACAACGTGGTCGATGTCCATGTGATTGCGAACGACAAGAGATTGCAGAGAAGTCCAGTGACCACACGACTTAGAATCATTGAGCGATAGAAGCAAGTGTAGTCGAAATCGGCTAGAAGAACAAGAGGAGGCGCACGACTACCAGAACTGAAAACAAGGATGATGCATTATCTTTGCTCGTGGGAAGAGAGTATCGAAAATGACTCTGAATATTATCCCACATGTCATAGCAACGTGGTCGAAGACCGACTATCACCTGGAACCAACTGCGGTCGTAAAACAACTCATAAGGCAGTGGGGCACATGACCATGATATCTGTGACCATCAAGCAGTTGGAAACTAGTGCAAATGAAAACAAACGATCTAAGCCTTGACCAGTCGAAAGAGTAGCGGTCGAAGCATATAATGTGGTCGAAAGCGAAACAGAGGAGACCAAGAGTGCACGATCGCGAGATCTAAAATCCTTATAACTTTTGAAAACAAGATCGAATGGCTATGAAACTTTGTACACAAAAACGTTAGGGCCTTAGGAGATTGCTTTGATTTTTAATTGAAAATTTAGCAACCGAAATGAGAGAATGACTCGATTTCACCAAGAGCGCCCAAAACCAAATTCGAGAGCTAACAAAATTGCTCGTGGGTCAAATGTAGCCAAGATGGCTTGGAGTACCACCCACATGTCACTGCGATCTAGAAATAGCCAAAAACATAGAGAGAGGAAGAACAGAGAAGAAATCAAATCAAGTCGAGCAAACTCAAACAAAAGAAGAACACAAGACACATGGTCTAAGAAAGATGTATTGCTCCGATGAATGATTTCACAGAAACTCCCCTCGGGAGGACCAAGCTCTAATCCCTAGAGCCAACACACCCTCTCAATAGCAACTCCCCTCGAGAGGACACACTCTAACCCTAGAGCTACACACACACACACACACACACACACACACACACACACACACACACACACACACACACACACACACACACACACACACACACACTCTGATAGACTCCCATGGGAGGGAGAGGCGCCAGCCGCCAGGGCCTGGTTGCACAACTCAAGTCTAACAATTGCCTCCCCTCTCCCTTTTATAGTCTCACACCCGAGACCTAGACCTAATGGATCCACCCATTAGTCCACACTAGGGATAACCCGTAACCCCACCTAACACCGTGTTTTACACGCGTGCACTCTCGCAACATCCCATTAACACCGACAGGTCATAGCTGGTTTAACAGACCAGCTCCCCTTTTGCAGCCTTGAGTCAATTCACCAAATTGCCCCTCAAACACCTTTCTGGAAGCTTCCTATCTTCGCACGACTGCAGCTGGCTCCGACCGACTGGACCTCGACTCCTCCTGAGCCTAGTCTCGGTCCATTCATCGCACACGACCGCACCTGGCATTCGACCCTCTGGACCTCGATTCCTCTTTGAGCCTAGTCCCGGTCCACCTCGCTGTTGCCCGTCGTGTCCACCTCCGGCAGCTCCAGCTTTAGTTCCTCGTCACCCGGCTTGCAACCACCTCACCAGCCTCGTTCATCTTCGGCGTTTCCTGACCGTCTGGACCTCAACACCTCCTGTGCCTAGTCCCAGTCCTCCTACGCCTCACCATGACCTAGCTTCGAAGTCCTGCAACCACACAGACAAGCAAACCATCACATAGCACCGCACCAGACATACAGACCATCAATTGGCACACTCAACAAGTATCAAAGCACAACAACCGGTCTTACACCACTTACATCCACTCGAATGCACAAGACATGAAGTGCCAGCAGCCTACGACCACACACTAGGCTGCTATGACCATCAAGACACAAGCTATGAATAGGTAACAGACCACTCGGACCATCACTAGCTTGCTACGACCATTGCTTCCAACGGCTACGATTACCGCTTTACCTCTGCTATGGCCAACCAACCAGTCGTTACGACTACCAAAGTCGTACCAGTACCAGCTCCTATGACTATCAAGCTGTAGAGCCGATCACCAAGTCGTGAGAGCCTCTACGACCTCAGCCAACCACCAATCGAAAGCCACCAAGACTACCAAGTCGTAGTGCTGACCACCAAGTCAAAAGGCACCTACGACTACCAATAACACAGCCTACGATCACCGAACACACAGGCTCCCACTTCTGCATTCGATCGCTACGACTACCAAGTCGTACCAGTATCACTACGACTACCAAGTCGTATGGCCTCACTGATCACCAAACGATCAACTATGACCTGCCGACTACTCAACGAAGACCGGCTATGACTACCAAGTTGTAGGAACTACCGACCACACACAACAGTGGTCGAATGCCAAAGTCATAGACGCCTCTTCCAAGTAAGTCGCGAGGCTTAAGACCTTACAAAGAAACCCATTCTCTTCTCAAACCTCAAAAACCAAACTCAATCTCACTAGATCAAGAGTCAATTACTCATCACAACCATGGGGTGACCTCCACATGGTCTCACATGTCCACCTGAACCTTTATGAAATCGGTCTCTACTTGTACACCGTGCACCAGCATCCCTGACAGCCATGGATATGCCATCCCCCACCCAGCATCAACGGGAATAGAGCCAACAAAACTGACTCTGAGGATGTAAGGCGTGGGCTCCTACATAACGATACAAGATGAGTTAAGGCGTCCACCAGAGAGATCTATGTAGCATTCTAAAGAGGTACATTACCTGGATATCATCGATAGGTAAGTGGGTGTCCCTATGTTTAGTAATTGGTGTGGACGCGCAGCTACTGCAATGTTGAGGGGGACTGGGTACCGCAGTAACAGGGGTGAGTTGCGATTGGTTGCGAACTTGTCTTAGTTCTTCCCTCAATGAATCTCTCTCTCCTCGAAGTGAGGCAGTTTGCTCATGAAGTGAGCCAGATAGTTGTTCCTCAATTTGAGCATGAAGCTCCTGTTTTATTTGTTCGTTGTGGTAGGCCTTGGATCTCTTCCTACTCCTATATGTCTCGGAGTCATTTCGAAATCCGTGCCTCCAAGATACATAAACCCCCAAGCCTCGTGTGCAACCTGGGTGCTCCTTGTTTCCCAAGGCCTGTGATAGTACATCTCTCTCCCTGTATTCTTGAAAGGAGCTTTGAGAAGATTCGGTAGTCAATAATTGCTACAAGAGGCAATCATGTTATTTTTGAACCCATGAAGTTCAAGAGGTATTAATGACTATATAGTTTGACATATCTTACCAGGTGTTGCGACACTTCCTCGTCTGCGGGGTTTTTGGAAGAGACATCAAAGACATGGTTGATGACCTCGCTCTTAACCAGTTTCGAGCGCGCTCGTTTGCGATCCCAGCAAATGGCGGGGAGGCCTCCGATCGGATTGTGACCTCGTCCTGCATCCTCTACTGTGGAATTTTACCTGCGTACCCAGCGGTGCCGAGTCTATGAGGGTGAGTGTTTTGTGATTGGAGAGCCTTGTGCGCCGCACTTTGTTGTTCAAATTCGGTCGTTGTCTTCACTGCACAAAGGCCTCCCATGTCTCTGGCGACACAAAAGGATACCTCATGAAGGGCGTGAGATCCTTGGCCATGTACTGCGTGACAAGAGTGCTCTTAAAATTCTTTCATGCTTTTCCCATTGCGAGGAGCGCCTGATGTTGCACGAGTCCCTGTACTTCTATTGGGATATCGAACGAATTTGTAATTTCCTCCCATAGCTGATCTTTCTGATGCTTTGCTAAATCTTTCTAGCTTGCTATGGTGATGGGGACTCGTTGCCTTCCAATTATCCCACAGGTAGTCTGAAATGATGCCGCTGCTTTCTTCGGTTCCAGAGGAACCCCATCTGGAGAGATCACTGTGATGGTCATTCGGCCCTCTGACCTTTTCGATACTCCTTGTCCACGCTTAGTTATCCCAATCTTGGGAGCGTGAGTCCCAGATGAAGATGATGACGACTGTGTGGACGCCATCTCTCTTCTAAAAAAAACTAACTGCAGTGAGCTATGGGCCTAAACAATGTTCTATGAAGCAAGTGACACACACCAGTGTATCAAGTTCATTGAACCGGATACATTGGAGTGTGTCACTTACTTCATGCCCTTTGAAGGTCTATGTGGCATATATTATTACTACAAGGTCCCTTTGGAATAGTAACATGCCATTCCAAATAGATCTTGTAGCTAACAAGTGCAGCATATATCATGAAGTTCTAAAGGTCATAAAACAATTTAGCCAACTGTTGAGACAGACCACATGATTGACAAATGACAGTAATAGTAAAAATTTTTGGATGATGACTGCGTGGACGCCATCTCTCTTCTTTGAAAAAACTAACTACAGTGAGCTATGGGCCTAAACAAAGTTCTATGAAGCAAGTGACACAAACCAGTGTATCAAGTTCATTGACCGGATACACTGGAGTGTGTCACTTGCTTCATGCCCTTTAAAGGTCTATGTGACATATATTATTACTACAAGGTCCCTTTGGAATAGTAACATGCCATTCCAAATAGATCTTGTAGCTAACAAGTGCAACATATATCATGAAGTTCTAAAGGTCATAAAACAATTTAGCCAACTATTGAAACAGACCACAAGATTGATAAATGACAGTAATAGTAAAAAAAATTTTGGATGACGCCTGTGTGGATACCATCTCTTTTATAAGAAAAACTAACTGCAGTGAGCTGTGGGCCTAAACAAAGTTCTATGAAGCAAGTGACACAAACCAGTCTATCAAGTTCATTGAACCGGATACACTAGAGTGTATCACTTGCTTCGTGTCCTTTGAAGGTCTATGTGTCATATATTATTACTACAAGGTCCCTTTAGAATAGTAACATGCCATTCCAAGTAGATCTTGTTGTAATGCCCTAGACATCGTTTCGGTGTTTACGAAAGTTTTATCGGATCCGCAGAGATTTCTTTTTCTTCCATTGAATTGTGAAGGTGAGTGTAGGTTGTGAATTTGTCTAAAGTAAATAAATAAAAAAGAGGGTTGGTGGGCTGTCCAGAGATGGAGGCCAGGCTTTTCCACTTCCCACCTTAGGCCCAAGTCAGCCCCTGAGGCCCAGCCGCATCTTTCCTCCTTTTCCCCCTAACCCTAGGCCCTCTCTCCCCCCTTGGCCGCCACCCCCACCCCCAAGTCGCACCCCCACCCTCCTTGCTCCCTTGCTGCACTAAAGAAAAGAAGAAGGGGAAGGAAGGAGAAGGGAGGGAAGGACAAGAAGAAGGGAAGGGAGGAGAGGAGAGGAAGGAGAAAGGAGGAAAAGATTTCTCGCATGGGCAACCTAGGTTTGTAATTCCCACCTTTCCTCTCTATTTTAGGATGATCTTAGGACTTTTGGTTCGTCGTTAGAAGGGGATGATCTAGGGGAAACCGTCGATTAGCGATTAATTAGTGTTTTGCGCGTAGTCAGATCGGGCAGCGTGTCTGTTCGGGTAGTTTAGGAGGTCAAAATGATTTTTTTCCTGAGGAACACTTGAACACAAAAGTTGTATAGGATGCAGAGATATAGTTTCTGAAATTTTTTGAGAATTTTTGGACGCGGGGATTGGGCGCAACAGGGGATTGACGTTGACTAAGTAGCAGAGCTGGATTCAGAATCCAGTTTCTGATCGTGGACTGATTCAGAGGTCCTAATGAATTTTATGAATTAAGTCATAATAATAAAAGTGGTAGATAACATCTAGATCTAGCTTCTGATATAATTTTATAATTTTTGGAGCAGTGGGCTGTCGGTAGTGGTCTGTGGAAGTTGCTGGACAGAACTCGAAGGCAGAGTCTGTTCTCTGTTTTCTAGTGAGAATTACGCCCTTTAAATGACATAATAAAATTATGGCGTCTTCATGAAATTATTAGCTTTTGTTCTGAATCTTTCAAATATGTTAGTTTTGTTGTTGTTTTATAGGTAGATTATAAGATATGGAAAAGACAAGTAGCACTGCTGCAGAGAACAGGGTGTGGGAACAGCTGTTTGAGAGGGTGTTGCGGGTTTTGGGCGTAGAGGTATTTACTTCTCAATTGTGAATATTGTATTATGGTTTTGTGCTGAGTGGTGCCTTGTGAATAGGTGGCTTCGCTCCTGACCGTGCTTGATCCCTTTGCTCCTTTGGTAGAGGCAAGTATAATGATAGATATAATAGATGTTATAGCATGTCAATGTTTGATATATATTATGAGTAACTGTGTGTTCATGATAGTGATGAAGGCGTATTTGGTAATGTTCATGGTTGTTTGAAAGTTGTGAAGTCCATGATTGTGAACGGTGTAGTATGAATAAGTCTTTCATGTGCAAGGTTGTTGTGGATGCACGTTTCTATTAAATTGAGACTTTCATACATATGCATCATGTTGGCTTATTGAAGTCTTAGTTATGTGATGATCGAGCAACTGCTGAGGTCCCCATCATGTTGATTATGGACTAAAGGTCCCCATACTTGAAGAGCATAGGCTTAGGTCCCCATACTTGCGGAGTATGGGCAATTGGTCCTTGTACTAGATGGTACAGGCATGGGTGTGCATCGACGGATGCGAACTTTGCATTACCGGTAAAATGCAAAAGAGAAAGAGAAAAGATAAAGATCTTGTTGAGCATATTGCATAGCATGTGTTTGTAAAGCAACTGCTGGGTCTTTCTTGTGGAGTTGTATACACGTATGCTATTGTTACTATTTACTATATTTGCTGAGTCTTGGACTAACCCTTGTTGTTTGTTGTGTTTTAGGTACCTTTACGAGATCGGCATGCATAGGGAAAAAGAAGGATTAGTCTTATTGCACTTTTGCACGAACTACCCACAATGGAAAGAAAGGAAAAATTAATTAGTAGATGAATGAATTACTTTTAGTACTCTTATGATTACTGCTTGCTAGAAGTAAAATGTAATAAATGCTTAGAAGATTCAGGATGCTCATGATTTATGTCTTAGAAGTTAATTGCTGTGGATGTCATAGCAACGTGTTGGATCGATAACGGCGACAGAGGGGGGTGAATGTCACTTACAAAATAAATCGCCCCCACGTATTTCCTGAAAATTTCAGCTCAAATGACAAAAGACTTGGACAAGAAACATCAGCAAAGAACTGAAATTGACACGGCAAAGAAACTGCAGAGAACGTTGTCACGGCAAAGGATAGCTGTCGAAATCCTTGTCATGGCAAAGAGGAAATGCTGCCACGGCAAAGACTTCCTGCCAGCCGAAAACTTGGTTTCTGCAGCAAATACCAGGCCAAAATAGCAGCAAAAAGGAGTACTTTTCTGCAGTCCAAACAGCTGCAAAGGAGACAAAAACTGCTGCAAAAGAAAGGGACAAACCTGAAAAACAAAGCTGCCCAAAAGAAATCTTTGTTGCCAACAACTAAAGGCAAAAGGGAGTACTAGACCTGCAGCCAAATGCTGTTTTCTGCATCCCAAAACAGCAGACCGTAGACAGAGAGTTGCTGCCCTAAAATTGAGAAGAAGTGCAGCAAAAAGAATAGCTAACGCAAGGAAAACTGCAGTCCCAAGAGAAGCACTAGAAGCTTGATTGGTCTGATTTTTAGAGAGAGTTTGCAATCAAGAAATCGCAGCAAATGAACTGCAAATAACACAATTGCTATTCAGGTAAGATCTGGCCACTTGGCCTTTAGGCAATACCAAGGTCTAAGCAATGTGAATCTGCAGTCACACAAAAAAAATCAACTCAAGAAGCAAGAGACAGACTAGAGAAAAGAGAGCATCACGGCAAGAAACAAGGAACACAAGATTTCACAAAAGATGAAGAGACATGAATGCTTATATAATGAAATTGTTTACACCCATCTCTCCTATCTCACAAGAACTAAGTCTCCATACATGCTTGAAAATCAATAACTCATAGTACACACGCACAGGAGACTCACTCTCTCAAGCCATCTCTAAAAATCCCACTCTCATTTCATGCATACATGGAGAGAACTAAACATAAACTCTCATACTCACTCTCTCAATTTCAGCACAACCTCTCCCTCTCCTTTTATAGCCTCCCACTAATGGGTTTGCACATGCTTTACCCATTAGGTCACCACCTACTCGATGCTTTATCCAAACCCGCTTTCTTTAGTGCAGTTTTGTGTTTTTACCGAAACGCCCCTCGCGCACCTTCCAGGAAGCTTCCTCCTTTCTTACCTTGCAAGCCTCGCAGCCACCTCGAGCCCTCGCCGTCTTCGACACCTCCTGACCGTTCTGACCTCAGCACCACCTGCGCCTAGTTCGGTCCACCGTGTCTCGCCACGACTCCGCCTCGATGTCCTGCTGCCAACACAGACAAGAAACACATCAAATAGCACCGCTCGATACATGTAATCAAAATTAGCATGATAAAGCCCAAACCTGTCGAATAAAAGGAATACCCATCCTAAACACGATTGACTAGGTTTGACCAGGTCCGACCGAAACCAAACTGCATCATGCGAAAACTCGGCTCAAACCACTCACATCAAACTCAAGTTATCCAAGCCACTTGTCAATTACTCATCACAAACATGGGATCACGACCACATGGTCTCTCACAACGAATAGTCAGTTTTGATTAGGTCTTGATTGTATTACCATTTGGTTTATCTTTATTTAATAAAACTGTTTGTTGAAAATTCCGATCTAGGTAAGTACATAAAGGAGGTTCTGCCAAAATTTTGGTGAGGTGAATGTAGTTTATCTTTATTTCAGTACTTAGTTAGGTTGCATTCGAGGTATGGCTGGGGTGTTACAGTTGGTATCAGAGCGGGTATTAGGTCCATGGTAATTGAATTATTAAATTGACACACTGGTGCACAGTACGGTGGGATGGGTCAGGCATTGCATTTATGCTTCCAGTATGTTGTATTGATGATTTATGTTATGAGATGATCTTTTGTGCCTATGATTCGATTATAAGATTATGTGTGGTTATAGTTGATGCTGAGAGATAGAGATCGTGGTGCGGCCGTAGGCATGGCCAGGTTATATCAATATTCGTGGTATTGAAATAGTGAAGGATTTTTCCTTGGGCAACTTAGTTTCAGAGGTTAGGAATGAGTTATTTAGAAAAGTTTCTCTCTTTCTTGAGTTGAATCTGGTCAATTCTTATCCTGTGGTGGTGGATGAATTTATCTTAGGTTTGTGATTCACTGCAGTTGAGGGTTTTCAATTGGTCTCTACATGTTCTTTGAAGCAATTATTGTTTTTTCGGGCTATTGAAACACTTTTGCTACTTGTGAACATTGTTGATTTGCAAGGTTAGTCCCTTCGCGGGAGTTTTGTCTTGTTGTGAAACATAATTCATTTGTTTGCTTGGTATTTTTATTAATGAAAGTTTTATGTTGCAAATTCATTAACATGTGAAAGCCTTGGATCTATATTCTTCTTTTGGATTATTTTGAGTGTTGAAGTTTAATTCCTTTCCTTTCTGAAAGAGAGTGTTAAACCCTTCATGGTGTTTTGCTGTGCTTAAGTGGGAGGTGGTAATCATATAAATTAATTCATAAGGTATGAATTATCAAGTTGAGATGTTAGCATGGTGCATAATTAATTTCAACTAGCATCCTAGGAAGTGTAGTTGATGAATTTGATGTCGCCTTGTAATAGTTTCTTGAAGAATTGTGATTAAGAGTTTGTCTATACATGATTGTGAGAGACCATGTGGTCGTGACTCCATGAGAGTGATGAGTAATTGACAAAGGGTTTAGGTCAGTCGAGTTTGGTTTGAGTGGTTCGGAGTCGAGTCGTTGCGTGGCGCAATCGGGCTCGGTCGGACTTTGGTCAAACCTGGTCATTTGGGCTTAGGATGCATATTCTAATGTTTTGACAGGTTTGGACTTCGGCAATGGTAAGTGATGTTGTCTACGCTTTCATGTGTCGAGCGGTGCTATGTGACGTGTTTTCTTGTCTGTGTGACTGCAGGACTTCGGAGCTAGGTCATGGTGACGCGTGGAAGGACCGGGACAAGGCACAGGAGGTGTTGAGGTCCAGACGGTCGGGTACGCCGAGGATGATCGAGGCTGGTGAGGTGGTTGTGAGTCGGGAGACGAGGGACCGGAGCTGGTGCTACCGATGGTGGACACGACGGGCAATGGCGATGACTGCAGGACGTCGAGTGGAGTCGTGGTGAGACACGGTGGACCGGACTAGGCGCAGGTGGCGCTGAGGTCAGAACGGTTGGGATGTGTCAAAGACGACGTGGACTCGAGGTGGTTGCAAGACGTGCGAGACAAGGAGCGTGGAAGCTTCCCGGAAGGTGCAGAAGGGGCGAAACGGGAATTTCGCAAGGCTGCACAAGCGGGAGCGGGCTCCGTTGGATTTAGCGGGCGTAACGGGGCGGAGACCCGTTAGCCAAGTGCTATAAAAGGAGAGGAGGGGCTGCATGCCCACTTGAGCATTTTGGAGGGAATTAGGGTTAGCTCTAGTCAAAAGAGGCTTTAGGAGTTGGTTTTCCTTTAGTCTTTAGTGGTTGGAGAGGCAGAGTCTGGTGCTCCCTCTGTCCCCTACGATGTGTTCTAGGTGATAGAACAGAGGTGTGTTCTTCCTCCCTCATGTGTTCTTGAGTAGAGAGGGAGAGGATGGATTGAGGAGTTTGTAATCTTTCCTTTTGTATCAAGTCGGGGTATCGGAACTCCTCTGTATTCCCTGTGATTCAAGAAATGAAATCTGAAGTTTGGTTTTCCCTGTTCGTAGCTTCTGTTCTTCAGTTTCCTCTTTGCAAGATTTCTTGATTTTCGTGGTTCTGAGTTCTTGCTTGCTGGAGAGTGCCAAAATGGGTTGCTATGACATGGGTGATGCTCAAAAGCCATTTGGCTATTTAATCTCAAGAGCAAACCGAGTTTGATTCTCATATTTCAGTTTTGGCCTCCTCTGTTCTTGTTCTTCGTTTCTTGGTTTTGGTCCAGATTTTGATTCCCTTGTTAAGATGGCTTGAAATTTGGTATGAAGAGTCCAGAGGCTATTAATTAGCTTCCCTCAAAATTTCATAGCCAAAGGATCAACGGTTGGGAAGTTATTTGGTTTTTGGCTCGGTTCTTGCAAGATTTCAGATCTTTACCCAAATCTGAAATTCTTGATTCTTGGAGTGGATTTCTTGTTATTGGCTCTTGGCTTAGTCTTCTGGGAGTGTTCCCTAGCTTCCCTCAAAGTTTCCCAAGCCAAGAATCCAAGGATCTCGCGATTTTCTCAGTTTTTCTGAAATTCCTGTTTGCTGTTTTTCTCGAGAGGTACTACCGCTCCTGGAGAGGTATTACCGCTCAGAGGTACTACCGCTCGTCCTAGCGGTACTACCGGTTTTGTTCGGACCAGTCCGATTGGCAGCGAAGAAACGTTCGGACAAGTCCGATCGTCGTGCGGTACTACCGCTCCGTGAGAGGTACTACCGCTCAGAGGTACTACCGCTCCTCGAGAGGTACTACCGCTCAGAGGTACTACCGCTCGTCTCAGCGGTACTACCGCTTGCAGTCAGACTGGCCCTGAATTTATTTTTCTTCGCTGCTTCTTTTTGGATCTGGTTTTTCCTTGTCTCTGTGATTTCCAGTGAGGGCTTATTTTCCTTCTTCATAGCTCCCATAGCTATTGGAGAAGAAGCTTAAGTGAGGATACTTGTTGGGGGCGTTTTTTTTAAAGATCGACATTCACCCCCCCTCTGTCGCCATTTCGGTCCTACAATTGGTATCAGAGCCGGTTAGCTCTTTCCCATAGATCTTAACCGGTCTCTAAGAGCCATGGCGACAGACAAGTACTCCACTATGCCCCTATCTTCAATGGGAAGTATGGTGACGACTTCATCGGCACATGCTCCATGGCCCTTGAGGGCGACTTCAGCGACGACGACCTCTGCTCTGACTCCGATGAGGTACATCTCTCATATGACCAGCTCAGTGTTGCATTTCTGAAGTTAGAAAATCTTTATGCTAGGTCTAGAGCTAGGGTCGTTAATCTTGAGAAGGAAGTAGAATGTTTGTCACGGGAGCTTACTTCACTTAAATCTGCTCCCTCCCGTGATGATTGTGATGTATGCGTTGCTTTGTTGGAGATATGGAGAAACTAAGGACTTCTCATGATAGTGTGACTTTTGAGCTAGATATGCTTAAGGTGGAGAATGATAGTCTGCTTGCTGAACTAGAGGTGACTAGGATTGTTGCTCCTTCATCTTCTTCTATTGAGACTATTTCTTGCACCTCATATGAGGATAATGACAATGCTTTTAGAGGTCTTTTCACTATGTTTCTTGATCTGCCTGAACCATGTGAAAATTGCAATAATTTGAAAATGAACCTAAAGAAGGCAGATCATAAAATTGCTAAGTTACGAGCTTTTCTACTTGAGCCTATTGCTTCATGTGTGATTTGTCCCAAGCTTACTCATGAGCTTGAATATGTTTTCAAGCAGTTTCAAGAATTAGTCGATGACAATAACATTTTGGCTCAATCTGCTTCTAAGGACCCTGTTAGCTCACCATGCATTAATTGTAACAAACTAAAATCTGACTTGATTGCATTAGATGAAAAATGTGTGAAGCTAATTAAGGACTTTCTAGAGAAGCCACCTTCTGCTTGTAAAGTGATTGCTGGTGTGGGGGAGAAGCCCCATGGTAAGGTAGAGACGCCTAGAGTCGTGAACCAACTTGCTAGCAGTAGGACTGTCCCTTCTGAGTCGGCTGAGCGTGCTCAAGCCATTTGTACCTCTGCTGTTGGTTCTTCTTCTGCTCCCTTACCTTCTGCTGTCTCCTCTTCCCCCTGCTCTTCTTGCACCTCTTTCTTTCGGGAGTGTCAGTATCTTATGAACACTCTCGAGAGATTTGTAGACGGCAAGAAGAAGCTTAATCTTATTCTAGACCAGTCCAAGAATTGCAAATTTAATCGAGGTCTAGGATACGATTTTTCTAAGGAAGCATCCACCTATTGTGCTCAGACCCATAGCACCAGGTGTGATCGAGACTGAGCCCAGGACCAAGAAAGTCCAATTTAAGTCAGCGGGTTTTGTTCAGGGGATTTCTGACAGTAAGGTGATCTCACCTGCTGCTTCGGCCTATCAGAAGGCGAAGCCTCCCCGTGCTACTTCTACCTCTCAGAAGGTGAAGTATCACTGCACCTTCTGTCAAAAGGATGGACACTTGATCGGACAATGCTTCAAGCGCGCCAAGATCGCGCGTAGAGACCGTATTGAGTCTCTTAGGCGTATTCAGGGTCAGCCCCAGACCTTGAGTGCACCTAAGACCAACACGAGGTCTAGGTTTGCTCCTGTTGAGGGATTTGGGCAGCATTGAGGAGTTGGTTTTTCCGAGTTTTCTGGTTTTCGTCCTCATGCTCCCTTTGGTCGTGACTTCCGCCGTTCTGAGGATAGATCTCGTTTTCCCCGTCGAGATGGCTACCCGCGGCGAGATCAGCATGTTGCTGGTGCTCCGACTTGCTCTTCCGTAGCAGTCGGACCCAGCAACAGCTTCAGGTCTACTTGTAGACCTTCTGGCTTTCTGAGCGACAGAAAGCGTAGAGTAGGTAGAGGTCAGTCTTGTGTGACTACTTCTTCTGCTCGACGTGTGACTCAGTATTGGGTTCCAAAATCTCTTTTGATTTACCCCAGTACTGAGTCTTCACTTTCTCGTTGACTCAGTTTCGCTGGGCTGGAAAGGGAAAGGAATGGCTTGTGGACTCCGGGTGTTCTTGACACATGACCGGAGATTCTTGTTGGTTCTCTTCCCTAGCTCGAGCTGCAGGTGATGAGACGATCACCTTTAGAGATGTCTCTTCTGGTCGCATCATCTTTGGTTGCTCTTCTCTTTCTTTTGTTGATCAAATTTGTTTGCATTTCCCTCCATAGTTTATATCGTGGTTCTCTTAGGGATGGTGTAAATGCTTGAGGAGAGAGCACGATGATATGAGTGCTGCATCTTGAGACGTAGTCTCTTCTGTTCTTCAAGTTTAGGAGCCGTTTGTAGTGAGCATGAATCTTTCTGGTTCATTTCGTTTGCTCCTTTTTAGCGAGTGCATTTCTTGTTGACTATTCTCGTAAGGTCCAAGGGACTTCTCTGTAAGCAAGAATGGTGCTTTATTCTTCTGGATCTTGTCTCGTAGTAGACGCTTGCATCATTGCTCTTTTTTATGAGAAGGATGGACATCATTGGCTTATTGGCATCGTGGACTTGTTTCGTGTGTTTTAGTTTTTGTTCACGTGCTGTCTCGAGGAGATTTTTTCCGCCGTTTCTCAGATGATAGACCTCGTTCATCCAAACGAGGTGTGCATCTACGGCGAGGAGAAGTTGTGAGTTTCTTTGGTGTTTTTGTTGGTTCTCTTCTTGGTGCTTTCTTGTTAGGTCTTCACCGCTTTTTCAGAGTTGGGACTCGAGTTGTCCTTTTGCGGTGTGCCTTTTGGATCTAGTTTCGTGCATGGACCATCAACTGCATCATGTAGACTTGCATACTTCGAGTATGAGTGACTGTGTGTCAAGTCTTGAATTCCCAAGTACTTGTCTACTAACCCTTCGGGATCCAAGACTTGGGCACTTTGGTCTTGTCATTTGTAGGTATCCAGACGCTGGTTGGAGAACATGGGATTGATTGGGTTTTAGTCTTCTGCTTCATCACGTGACTAGAACATTCATTGGTTCTCCACTTCATGGCCTCCAAGAGGCATATGCTTTCACCGGTTGCGTCTCCACCTACTTTGTGAGCAATTCTATACCCTCATGCCCTTATATTCAAGTGTTAGTCATAATTGGCATGTTGTGCGTGTTCTTGTGCTCATTTGTACCATGTTGGCATGATTTACTCTTGATGTCTTCTTGACATGTTTATGTGTGTATGCTGCTTAGGTATCTTTGTATCATGATATATATGTTAATTGATTGGATGCTTAAGCTTTGACTTGACTTCATGAGCTGAGTAGTTTATGCGTATTAGAAGTCAAGTATTGTCATGACCTTGTGCTTTGTAGTATCTATCATGGTTTAATGTTCACATCTTGCTCCTTATGTCCATTCATCATTATTTAGACATGTTAGCATACTTTTCATGATTTTGGTTTGTCATGACGTATGCCTACATGATGTATGTTTGTGTATGGACATTTTTGAGCTTGATCATATCCTGGATAGGAACTTCCTCCATGTCATGATGATATGTTTATTCATGCCTTCTTGCTTCTCATATTTATGTATACATGCTTCTATCCATGCTAGCATATGCTTTTGTGACTTTCACTTGTCACCTGCTATGTGTATGGTTGTAATTCATTGAGATGCATGTATACCTTGGTCTTATTCATTTGTGGCATGAGATAAACTGTATGACATCTTGGTAGCTTTAGATGGTACTTTTACTTAGATTTCATGAGAACTGTGGATAGGTCACAAGCTTCTTCTAGTATTGGGTGGCTCTAGGCTTGGTGTTCTAGATGCTTTTGATGAGGGCTAGATTGAGCTTGTGTGGGTGTATATTCTCATGTGTTCTGTGTCATTAGTACTTGTGTTGCTACTATTGTTGTCATTTGTCACAGTACTGGTTCCATGTCGTATATCATTTACCCCAGTACTAGGACATCGGTCGTCCATGTGCTTAACCTGCAGGCTGTGAATGCAAAGGAGACTGGTACAACCTTTTTGACCACTCGACCGAGGTCTGGACTCATCAACGACCACGTCCTGGACTCGTACTCAACCTTGGCCAAAGCAACATTCATACTTGATCAGGTCTGCAATCATGATTCCTCACCGAGCGACCGTGAGAGAGGTATGCTACTTTGTGATCTTTAGCATTTTGCTTCCCGCCACTTGGCGTTGCATAGTACTTTTGTTTAGTGCTAGAAAGGGTCCGATTGGTTAGATAGGAGCCAACTCTAGGTGATGATGTCTCTTTCACACATCTCTTCCAAATGGTTCTCTAGGATTATTTACTACCTAGTTTGAGCTGTGGTTCTCTAGGATTCTCTTCTTCCTAGTTTGAACTTTCTTCTTGGCCACTAGAGTCTTGTGCATTGACATAGTGTGCTTTTGCTCCATGGTATGAGGTTACAGACTAGAGACCATGTGGATAGGGTGTGTTTGGGAATCACCTCCTTAAGTTAGAACCTTCTTTTTCTGGACTGTAGTGAGGGGGAGCTTTGTGCTTTACTGCTTTACTAATTTGATTATGCTTCTGTCTCATTTCTGTTGCATTGCATTTGCGGGTGCTTTGGGTTTAGTCCTTCCAGCATAGGTTAGAGTGGTCTTCTCGTCTAGCTGTTTAGACTTCTTGCTCTTATCTTGTGACCTAGGATTCTGCTCTATTAGCCGCTTCTCTTCTCTCACTAGGTTGAGCCCACTCAATGCTTCTAGGTTCTAGCAAGGGTCAGGCCACCCTTGGGTAGACAGGGTACGTGTTTGCTCCCTAGTGAGGTAGATTACCGGTCTAATAGTCCTAGAGTCATATGGGGTAGATGAGAGTCAGTCTGAGCCATAGTTGCCTCTATATCTTTTCTATGCTTTAAGGACTGCCTTGTTGCTGTTTTCTTTCCCAGCTTCTCGATCTTACTGCTTTGGTTCAGGGGGAGTTCAATTGGGAGCTTCTGGAGCTTAATTGTGACATAACTCAACTTGAACTAAGAGTTGCATCTAATGTTGAGGGGGAGCTGGTCTTTCTTGCATTTTCAGCATTCTAGCATTATAATCAATCTGCATTGAGCCTTGATTATTATCCTGTTATGACATGCTTCAGTGCTTTACACCTTGCCATGACTTGTGCTTAGCTTGCTAAATTTATCATGACTTCATATGTGTAGACTAGCGTTTGCTATGATAAGTTAAGTAAAATTGATCAACTTAAATTAAACTTGTCATGCTAGCATTTGAGTTTAGTCTTTCTTGAGCTATCCCTTTATGATTCATGCCATGTCAAATAGGCTGAGTAGAGCGTTGAATCTATATTGAGCCTTAGATTGAGCTGTTTAGTCTCTTGATGATGCATGAGTTAGTACAATATGTTAAAAAGCAAAAAGATCTGTTTTGTGCGAAAAAACTGATCTCACCAATTCTCTCCTATGAGACGGCTTGCCATTGCACTTGGCATGAACTTAGGGGGAGTTTTGGATGACCTAGACTATGTTCTTAAGCTCATTGCTTGGAGTAGTCGCATAAGGCTTGAGGTCTAGCACATGGTAAAACAAATATCTGGTTGTCAACAACCTTGAGTTTCAAAAGAAAATATGTCATTTGTGCTCCATTTGCTTAAGCTTCAAAAAGAACCAAGTACTTTAACCAAAGTTTCAATCTTGAGCTTATAGCACTCTATTTGGACTCAATGTTAGCTTCCTTGTTCCGCTTAGCTTATTGACATGGCTTGCATCATCCTTGGATATCTCTAGTTAGACTTTGCTCATTGATGACTTGACTTGCTCACTAAAATGCATTACATTTCAGATTGTCATCTATGTGCTCTAGCTGGCTTACATATATGTTGTCATGATCTAGATAGCGTTTTATTGAGTTATAGCTTGGTGTATTACATTATGGTCATTATGGATAATTCTCATGGCTCTAAATGCTTAAATAAACAAACTTCAGCCATATTCATCCATCATATCATATTCTCTCTATTGCATCTTGATGCGTTTATTGCCAAAAGGGGGAGAATAGAGAAGAAAAAGTCTGTTGGGAACAGTTTAGAGCTTTGGATATCAATTTGCTCTTTCAGTAGTCGCTCTAGTGTTCTTTCTGTCGACATGGTCATTAGCTTCATTTCATTCTTTGGACCATGTTGGATTCTTCAAACTCAAACTCTTCTTAAAGCTTTTTCTGAGTTTGTCAATATACTCATCAAGGGGGAGATTGAGAGACCATGTGGTCGTGACTCCATGAGAGTGATGAGTAATTGACAAAGGGTTTAGGTCAGTCGAGTTTGGTTTGAGTGGTTCGGAGTCGAGTCGTTGCGTGGCGCAATCGGGCTCGGTCGGACTTTGGTCAAACCTAGTCATTTGGGCTTAGGATGCATATTCTAATGTTTTGACAGGTTTGGACTTCGGCAATGGTAAGTGATGTTGTCTACGCTTTCATGTGTCGAGCGGTGCTATGTGACGTGTTTTCTTGTCTGTGTGACTGCAGGACTTCGGAGCTAGGTCATGGTGACGCGTGGAAGGATCGGGACAAGGCACAGGAGGTGTTGAGGTCCAGACGGTCGGGTACACCGAGGATAATCGAGGCTGGTGAGGTGGTTGTGAGTCGGGAGACGAGGGACCGGAGCTGGTGCTACCGATGGTGGACACGACGGGCAATGGCGATGACTGCAGGACATCGAGTGGAGTCGTGGTGAGACACGGTGGACCGGACTAGGCGCAGGTGGCGCTGAGGTCAGAACGGTCGGGATGTGTCAAAGACGACGTGGACTCGAGGTGGTTGCAAGACGTGCGAGACAAGGAGCGTGGAAGCTTCCCGGAAGGTGCAGAAGGGGCGAAACGGGAATTTCGCAAGGCTGCACAAGCGGGAGCGGGCTCCGTTGGATTTAGCGGGCGTAACGGGGCGGAGACCCGTTAGCCAAGTGCTATAAAAGGAGAGGAGGGGCTGCATGCCCACTTGAGCATTTTGGAGGGAATTAGGGTTAGCTCTAGTCAAAAGAGGCTTTAGGAGTTGGTTTTCCTTTAGTCTTTAGTGGTTGGAGAGGCAGAGTCTGGTGCTCCCTCTGTCCCCTACGATGTGTTCTAGGTGATAGAACAGAGGTGTGTTCTTCCTCCCTCATGTGTTCTTGAGTAGAGAGGGAGAGGATGGATTGAGGAGTTTGTAATCTTTCCTTTTGTATCAAGTCGGGGTATCGGAACTCCTCTGTATTCCCTGTGATTCAAGAAATGAAATCTGAAGTTTGGTTTTCCCTGTTCGTAGCTTCTGTTCTTCAGTTTCCTCTTTGCAAGATTTCTTGATTTTCGTGGTTCTGAGTTCTTGCTTGCTGGAGAGTGCCAAAATGGGTTGCTATGACATGGGTGATGCTCAAAAGCCATTTGGCTATTTAATCTCAAGAGCAAACCGAGTTTGATTCTCATATTTCAGTTTTGGCCTCCTCTATTCTTGTTCTTCGTTTCTTGGTTTTGGTCCAGATTTTGATTCCCTTGTTAAGATGGCTTGAAATTTGGTATGAAGAGTCCAGAGGCTATTAATTAGCTTCCCTCAAAATTTCATAGCCAAAGGATCAACGGTTGGGAAGTTATTTGGTTTTTGGCTCGGTTCTTGCAAGATTTCAGATCTTTACCCAAATCTGAAATTCTTGATTCTTGGAGTGGATTTCTTGTTATTGGCTCTTGGCTTAGTCTTCTGGGAGTGTTCCCTAGCTTCCCTCAAAGTTTCCCAAGCCAAGAATCCAAGGATCTCGCGATTTTCTCAGTTTTTCTGAAATTCCTGTTTGCTGTTTTTCTCGAGAGGTACTACCGCTCCTGGAGAGGTACTACCGCTCAGAGGTACTACCGCTCGTCCTAGCGGTACTACCGGTTTTGTTCGGACCAGTCCGATTGGCAGCGAAGAAACGTTCGGACAAGTCCGATCGTCGTGCGGTACTACCGCTCCGTGAGAGGTACTACCGCTCAGAGGTACTACCGCTCCTCGAGAGGTACTACCGCTCGTCTCAGCGGTACTACCGCTTGCAGTCAGACTGGCCCTGAATTTATTTTTCTTGGCTGCTTCTTTTTGGATCTGGTTTTTCCTTGTCTCTGTGATTTCCAGTGAGGGCTTATTTTCCTTCTTCATAGCTCCCATAGCTATTGGAGAAGAAGCTTAAGTGAGGATACTTGTTGGGGGCGTTTTTTTTAAAGATCGACATTTACCCCCCCCTCTGTCGCCATTTCGGTCCTACAGATTGGAACTCATGGAGTTATTGAGGAGTGTGCAAAAACAATTGGTATGATTATTATGATTGTTTAAATTTCTATCCTGTTGGATAAATTGAATTATTTTTGTCTTTCGTAATTAATTTGACCTTTCGAGATGATTAAGTAAGGAGGTGTTGGAATATTGTCTTAGTAATATTAACCTTTAATCTATCCTTTATTTAGATACTTTATGAGCATGTACAACTGCTAGGTTCATCTATCTTTCACCATACTAAATTGTTGAAATATGTATAAAGAAATAGAGGAAGGTTGATGTATTGACTTGTAAAACCTTGTCTTATAGAGCTTATATTATTGAAGTTTGAAGATATTTTGTTCTAATTGCTGAACATAAGGTGGAATGTTGAATCTATGCTCATAACGGTTTTTGAGATTGTCATGTTCTAGTACCAGCTGGTTAAAAGAGTTTTGTTTCAATATTGTGGCTTGTGCACTAGGCCTTTCCTAGATCAAGTAGTTGCAATCTTATTTAGATAATAAAAACATGATGAAGTGATTTATTGTGTTCCTTTTGGAAAAATTTACGAAGGGACATGACGATATGATGATTCTTGTTTAGAGTGTATTATTTTGATGTTAGTATGATTGTCAGTATGTGGTTGTCATGATAATGTTGAATGTTTTGTAAATAAAAGAATTTGATAACTTCCATGATACTATTTAAATCAAAGTTTTGAGATTTGCGTACGCGATCTTTTGGACCTCATGACTTATGTGGTAGCTGAAATTGTTTTGAGCAAAGTGACGTGTTGAGAGGTTTTATTAGTTCTTAAGGGATTAATGTCTGGTGGTCCTCAAATCTCTTTTGTTGGAATTGTTAAGGTAATACCGTAATCAAAGAAAGTTGTTCTCTTTGTTTAAGGAAAGAGTGTGGTAAAATTATTGGAGGTTGGAGTCAAGTTGTGTAATTTTTTGAGGTGTGCTTGACTTCTTATTTTCGCCGCATAAGAGTTTCTTGAGTTTAAATAACAATATTGTATTCTTATTGGTTGAGATTTGATATTTTCTTCTTGAGGGGCATGTGCCTTCAACTGTGATCTTATCTTTTGTTTTCTAAGATCATTGCTATTTCCCTTGGTCTGGTGTCTATTGCGAATGGTAACATCTTCCTATGTGCTAAAATTTACTTCTTTTTGCCTCTTCTAAGAAAGGGGTAACCGATTTGGGTTGCAAAGTCCTTTAGGATGTGTATGGCAACTGGTTGGTGTGATCATGTGATTTGATTTTGGTGAGATTGTGGGTGTCAAGTTGTTTGAGATTCATGGAGTGATAAATTAATTCCTTGGAATAATTCTCGGTGAGGATTTGATTTAAAGAAGATGTTTGTCTTTGGAGCTAACTGGTTATATTGTTGCAACTAGAAGAACCTATAATAAATTGTGATTCAAGAATGTTTCGTTCATCTTGATGGAACAATAGAATTATTGAAAGTATGAGAACCTTGATCAATTTTATTAGAGTATCGTAATTGGGTACTTTGCAAGGTTTAGTAGGAGGATTATGGTGGTGTAGTTAATGAGATTATAATTATGAAGAAGTCTAACCGTTATGGGAATTATTAGGATAGTAGGGATTGTTGAATTATTGCCATGTATGACTTGGCTTCAGTGAGTGAGAGACCATGTGGAGGTAACTCCATGTTTGTGATGAGTAATTGACGCTTGAGTTAGAGAGTTTGAGTTTGTTTTGGGTATTTCATGTTTGAGTACTTTTCCTACTTATGCTCATGATGTTTAGTGCGGTGCTATGTGATATTTTCTTGTCTGTAATGGCTGCAGGACTTTGAGGCTAGGTTGTGGCGAGGCATGGATGGCTGGACTAGGCACAGGCGATGCTAAGGTCAAAGCGGTTGGGAGATGCCAAAGACGGCGAGGACTCGAAGTGGTTGCGAGGCGTGGACAGCAAGAAACGAGGAAGCTTCCAGGAAGGTGCAGCAGGGGCATTTCGGTAAAATGCACAAGGCTGCAAAATGGAAGCGGATTCAGTTGAAGCTGTTGGGTAAAGTGCTGTAGCAAACGGGTTGGAACCCGGTAGCGGAAGGCTATAAAAAGAGAGGTTTAGGGTTTGGAGGCAGGGTGCTTGAGTCCTAGTTCCCTCTTTCTTTTTGGTGTTGTGTTTTTCTCTTTCTATTGTGGAGTGAGAGGCAGGGAGTGGGCTGCCACTTCTTGATTTTCCCTTTTAGTGTGTGAGTTGCTCAGGATGTAAAATGGGTATGGAATGGCTGTAGACACTACTCTTGTAATCATTCATGTCTATTCCTCAATCCATGAGCTGTTCATCCTGTGATGTGATGAGAGTATTTCCTTTGTTCTGTTACATTTTCTTCTGTCTTCATGTTGAAGCTTATTCTTTGATTTTCGATTTCGTTTGGCTTCTCTGAGATGTGCTCTGGACAGGGTTTCTCCTCAAGGCCCCTTGGCCAGATTATACTCGAGAGCAATCATTTCAATTACTGTTTTCCTCCCAAAGATTTGGTCGACTCTAACCTCCTCTGTTTGCAAGAAATCCAGGGTTTACTGTTCATCGTGAGCAGAGTATTCTGGTTTTCTTGAAATTCTTGGTGAGAAATGTTTTAGCTCTATGTTTTCTCCTCTGAGGTCTTTCCCTTGTTATGAGCAAGAATCTCATGAACAAAAGACCTGAGAATCAAAAGCTTTTGGAATCCTTTCGGTTTGAAGTATTTTCTATTGTCAGGTTTTCAAATTCTCTGCAGTATGCTCTCATCCATGTATTGTAATCTTTTTCAAGTTGGAAATTGAGTTATCTGTGTCTAATTGATATGTCTTTCAGTTTGACTCAGTTTCTGGAGAGGATTCTCATTCGTTTACTTGATTTTTGTGTTGTGTTTGGCTTTCAGTCTGTAAACTTAGTTTTCGGTCTGCTATACTTAGTCAGGCTACCAGACTGCAGTTTACTGTTTTTGCTCTTCTCTCTTGTTTGCAAAATCTGGTTTGGAGTCTTTGATCTATTCTTTTTATTTGAATCTGCTCCCTGTTTGTTTGCTCATCTTCTTGAGGCTGTTCGGGTATTCTGATTGAAGTCCTGGCCTGTTGTCCTGAAAAGCACAGCAGTCTGATTTTCATTTCTCGGTTGTGGTTTGTGCTTAGCAGTAATTATTGTGCCTTTATCTTTTCGGTCACTTCTTCAGTCTGTGTTTTGAAACTGCATCTGACTCTGCCTCTCTGGTTGCGTTCACTGAATTGAAAACCGTCTGACCGAACAAATGCTTGCGGTCAGACCGCTGTCTTGAGTGCGGTCGAACCGGCCTAAAAAATTAGTCTTCAGCTGCAGTCTCTGGTTTCTCTGAACTTCTTCTTGTCGGCTGTTCTCTGCTTGCTTCTTTTTCTATTTTTGCTTTCCCTCCTCTGTTCTTATTTCGTTTTTGTAGCATTTGAACTCTGAGCATTTTCGGTCAAGTGTTGCACTCTCAGTCCTTCGGCAAGAATGACATGCAGCATCTAGTTTCTTCAGTTTTCAGCAAAGCTCTTCTCTGTTTTGGTCTTCCTGCACTCAGTTCTTGTCTCGACAAAACACAGTAAATACTGTGCTGTCTGATTTCAGCCTCTCGGCTATTTTGCTCCAGTCTGCATTTTGGCCAGAAGCTTCGATTTACCGAGTAGACATCGTCTGTCTGAATTCAGACAGTCTATTTTGATTAGTTTGTTAGCCTCTAGTCTTATCTGGTTTTAGCCGAGTCTAATTTAGTTTATATCGGTCTGTTTTGGTTCTATTGGTCAGGTTTGGCTCTTCAATTAGCATTTCTATTTCTTAGCCTTTTGACCAAGTTTGTTTTAGATCTTTTGACAATATGATTTTTGTTTCTTCAGTGAAGTTTCTTTCGATCTGATTTGATTTTCCAGTGAGCATGAATCTTCTTCTTCATAGCTACTGTAGCTATCGGGGAAGAAGTATGTGGATACTTTGGGGTAATTTTTGAAGGCACCATTCACCCCCCTCTGTTGCCGTTTTCGATCCTACAGTGAGTAACCCTCCAGGAGTTAGAATCTTCCTAAATATAATTAGGTTGATAATATATTTTCACGTGGTTGTTAATGATTGAGTATGTTTGATTGTGGGAATTTTAGTCACCGAATTCGAGAGTCTTCGTATCAATTATATCGAAGTACATATATAGGAGCCCTGGAGATGGAAAATTTTGGTTTGGTGTTCTATGCTACAATCTTGGAGGCTAATGATGCTGTGTGGGAATAGTGGAACAAGTGGATTCTAAATAGTGTGATGCTCCTTGATAGTATTCTTTGGGTGTAGTAAATGAGTGTGTGTGCTGAGAATGTCAAGTTGATTATCCTTAAAGGATTGTGGTGAAGTGATTGTGGGTGAAAACAATGATGAGGTGCATTGGAAATTATTTATCAAAATAACCGTGTTGGTAGAGGAGTTGGCTAGAGTATGTTATTGTGAGGTCAGTAGAGTCTCTCTACAAAGGTGTGGTTGATGCACTCGGTTTGAGCGTAGTGCTGATATTGCCAATTTACGAGAAATGAGTTAGTGTGGTATGGGATGATTTGGAATCTCATGATTCACGAGAGTTTATTCCTAAAAGAAAAAAAATGAGGAAAGAACATTTTTTCGAGAAGTGAGATGCTTTCTTGATTCTTGTTTCAGCTATGTGATGATAACATAAGTCTTTTGTGGTTTGAGTTGACTTTATGTTGGCATGTGTGGTTTTTCTGGTTCAGGAAAACAAAGGAAGGGTTTGACATTGGAGTGATTCTTCTTTGACTTATGTGTTGTTTATTTGCAAACTACCTACTTGGAATGTGGAGAGGTTCTCGTGATGAATCCTCAATATTTTTTCTTTTTTTATTTGACTCTTTTGGTGGGGAGTTGGTGATGTGTCATTGCGATGAGAATCCTTTATTTTCAATTGGATTCTATTTATAAAAGAGTTTGTTTACAATAAGCACTGTTGTGTATCCGTGGTTAAAGGAGGTGCTCCTTGTTAAGGTAAATATATCGATTGAGAGTTGGAACAAGAGTTACATGTGTTGTGAAGGTTGTGTGGGTTGGTACCAAAGGGAATGATAACCCGAGGTATATTTAATCGCATTTGTTAGTTGCGAGGATTTGGAGGTTGGTGTATCGCTAAGACCACTTTGGGTCCTAGAGTGGGGTACACAACGTATTGTATGACCCAGTGTCGAGGGAGTGCTTGAAAGATCTAGAGTATGGGGTTTCATTAAAGCCATTGACCAACGAGTAAGACCATATTTTCGAGTTCTGACCAGTGGTTCTAGAGGAGTCAGAGCGGATTCTGAGGAACGAGGCACTGAATTATGCCAAAGTGCTTTAGTCGTATCAGTTTGAGCGGAAGGCGACGTGGGAGCTTGAGGATGAGACGCGGGAGAAGTACATGAGCTTTTCGAGGTTGGTGATCACTCATAGTTCTTGTTTATCTTTGTTGCTCCCTCCTTGACATACTTCTGTTCTATGGTTCTGAGGTGTCAGATTCGGGGACGAATCCTTTTTTAGGAGGGGAGAATGTAATGCCCTAGACATCGTTTCGGTGTTTACGGAAGTTTTATCGGATCCACGGAGATTTCTTTTTCTTCCATTGAATTGTGAAGGTGAGTGTAGGTTGTGGATTTGTCTAATGTAAATAAACAAAAGAGAGGGTTGGTGGGCTGTCCAAAGATGGAGGCCAGGCTTTTCCACCTCCCCACCTTGGGCCCAAGTCAGCCCCTGAGGCCCAGCCGCACCTTTCCCCTTTTTTCCCCTAACCCTAGGCCCTCTCTCCCCCCTTGGCCGCCAGCCCCCACCACCAAGTCACACCCCCCACCCTCCTTGCTCCCTTGCTGCATTGCTGAAAAGAAAAGAAGGGGAAGGAAGGAGAAGGGAGGGAAGGACAAGAAGAAGGGAAGGGAGGAGAGGAAGGAGAAAGGAGGAAAAGATTTCTCGCATGGACAACCTAGGTTTGTAATCCCCACCTTTCCTCTCTGTTTTAGGATGATCTTAGGACTTTTGGTTCGTCGTTAGAAGGGGATGATCTAGGGGAAACCATCGATTAGCGATTAATTAGTGTTTTGCGCGCAGTCAGATCGGGCAGCGTGTCTGTTCGGGTGGTTTAGAAGGTCAAAATGATTTTTCCTGAGGAACCCTTGAACACTAAAGTTGTAGAAGATGCAGAGATCTAGTTTCTATAATTATTTCAGAATTTGTGGACGCGGGGTTTGGGCGCAACAGGGGATTGAAGACGACTGAGTAGCAGAGCTGGATTCATAATCCAGTTTCTGATCGTGGACTAATTCAGAGGCCCTAACGAATTTTATGAATTAACTCATAATAACAAAAGTGGTAGATAACATCTAGATCTAGCTTCTGGTATAATGCTATAATTTTTGGAGCAGTGGGCTGTCGGTGGTGGTCTGTGGAAGTTGCTGGACAGAACTCGAATACAGAGTCTGTTCCCAGTTTTCTAGTGAGAACTACGCCCTTTAAATGACATAATAAAATTATGGTGTCTTCATGAAATTTTTAGCTTTTGTTCTAAAGATTTCAAATATGTTAGTTTTGTTGTTGTTTTATTAGTAGATTATAAGATTTGTAAAAGACGAGTAGCGCTGTTGCAGAGAACAGAGTGTGGGAATAGCTGTTTGAGAGGGAGTTGCGGGTTTTGGGCGTAGAGGCATTTACTTCTCAGTTGTGAATATTGTATTATGGTTTGTGCTGAGTGGTGCCTTGTGAATAGGTGGCTTCGCTCCTGACCGTGGTTGATCCCTTTGCTCCTTTGGTAGGGGCAAGTATAATGATGGATATAATAGATGTTATAGCATGTCAATGTTTGATATATATTATGAGTAATTGTGTGTTTATGATAGTGATGAGGGCGTATTTGGTAATGTTCATGGTTGTTTGAAAGTTATGAAGTCCATGATTGTGAACGGTGTAGTATGAATAGGTCTTTCATGTGCAAGGTTGTTGTGTATGCACATTTCTATTAAATCGAGACTTTCATACATATGCATCATGTTGGCTTATTGAAGTCTTGGTTATGTGATGACCGAGCAACTGCTGAGGTCCCCGTCATGTTGATGACGGCTAAAGGTCCCCATGCTTGAAGAGCATGGGCTTAGTTTCCCATACCTGCAGAGTATGGGTAATTGGACCCTGTACCAGATGGTATAGGCATGGGTGTGCATCGACGAATGCGCACTTTGCATTACCGGTAAAATGCAAAAGAGAAAGAGAAAAGATAAAAATCCTGTTGAGCATATTGCATAGCATGTGTTTGTAAAGCAACTGTTGGGTGTTTCTTGTGGAGTTGTATACACGTATGCTATTGTTACCGTTTACTATATTTGCTGAGTCTTTGGACTCACCTTTGTTGTTTGTTGTGTTTTAGGTACCTTTACGAGATCGGCATGCATAGGGGAAAAGAAGGATTAGTCTTGTTGCACTTTTGCACGAACTACCCACAATGGAAAGAAAGGAAAAATTAATTAGTAGATAAATGAATTACTTTTAGTACTCTTATGATTATTGCTTGCTAGAAGTAAACTGTAATAAAGGCTTAGAAGATTCAGGATGCTCATGATTTATATCTTAGATGTTAATTGCTATGGATGTCATAGCAACGAATAGTCAGTTTTGATTAGGTCTTGATTGCATTACCATTTGGTTTATCTTTATTTAATAGAGCTGTTTGTTGAAAATTCCGACCTAGGTAACTACACAAAGGAGGTTCTGCCGAAAGTTTGGTGAGGTGAATGTAGTTTATCTTTGTTTCATTACATAGTTAGGTAGGATTCCCGGCCATGGTATGGCTGGGGTGTTACACTTGTAGTTAACAAGTGTAGCATATATTATGAAGTTCTAAAGGTCATAATACAATTTAGCCAACTAGTGAGACAAACCACAAGATTAACAAATGACAATAACAGTAAAAATTTAGAGCTCAAGGTTGAATATTCAATTTTAGTATTAGATCTTGTAGCTAACAAGTGAAGAATATATCATAAAGTACTAAAGGTCATAAAATAATTTTGTCATCTACTGAAGATAACAAAACAAATTAGCCAACTATTAAGACAGAGGCGAACGGTGTCAGGAAGGAGCAGCGGCGGCGTGAGGTTGAGGTAGCCAGTGTCGGGAGAGGTGGCATCGTGAGGGAGCGGTGGCCGGCGTTAGGAGGGAGCGGTGACGTCGGGAGGGAGTGGTGGTGTGCGTTGGGAGGGAGTGATGGATGGCGACGGGAGGGAGAGGTGGTGTCTTGAGGGAGAGGCAGCTGGCGTCGGGAGGGAGTGGTGGTGTCGCGCGCAAATGAGCAGTCAAATCTAGCAAAACCTAGCAGTGCCAGTGGTGGAGACGGAGAGAGTGAGTGAGGACTCTGTGAGCAGAACATATTACAAATATTTATAGGGGAACTATCACAAACGGTTCTAGAAAAAAATCGTTTGTGATATGTCGAATATCACAAACAGTTTCTTCCGATAAACCACTTGTGATAGTTCGCTGCATCTAGTAATCTAGTAATATTATGAAAACGCAAGCATAATCATAAATAAAACTATTTCTTAGTTCCTGAGTCAATTACAATTACAATGGAATGTAGTTCCATAATTACATGCCGAGTTTCCTAATTATGATTACATTGCAACAATTTCCAAATTGGTGTTGGCCTTATGGGATCATTTATTACACTTGGCTAGCTATTTCCTTTTAAATAAAGCTTTTCACGATGATCGACACGCATATAGCTTGCTTCATCACCTTGTTCTTCCTCGAGCCTGATGCCGTCTTCGAATGGAGGCAACTCATCAAATTGATTGTATTCTTCTATATCCACAACATTTTCAACTCCGACAATCCTTCTTTTTCCTAGAAGAACTACATGGCGTTTCTTATTTGCCGGGTCGGTTACATAAAATACTTGAACAACTTACCTCGTGAGTACGAATGGTTCGTCTCTGTATTCTACACATTCGAGGTCCACGGTAGTGACTCCGTACTTGTCAACCTTTACACCCCGTGGGAGTTGGACCCAACGGCACCAAAATAGAGGAATTTTGAAAATTACATAGTCAAGCCCCCAAATCTTCTCTACAAGTCCGTAGTATGAGCTTGGGCCAGCGGTACTAACGTGCGCATCATAAGCATCTATGCGGACACCTGAGTTTTGCACTATGCTATTTCTATCCTGATCTGTTGTATAAAATGTGTAGCCATTAATGTCGTAACCTTGCCATGTCACAATTGTAAATTTTGGCTCTTTTTCCAACCATTGTAATGTTTCACTTGATGACCTCCTAGTCAATCGCACCTTCAACCATTCGTTGAACTGACCATTGTGTTGTCTCATGAACCAAACTTCTGACTGGCCTGCATTCTCTTGGCGTAGCATGTCCTTGTGCTCTTCACTATATGGGGTCATTGCAGTCATGTATTGTAAAACCGTGAAATGGGCTTGAACATATGTATTTTGATATGGAGTTATTGCTTTCCTTCCGATAGTCCCGATACGCTCTAGCCTCCCCTCATGACGAGATGGAGGTACACCTATCGGCTCGACTTGAGCCATGTAGTTGATGCAAAATTCAATGACCTCTTCTGTTGTATAACCTTCGATGATGCTACCCTCTGGTCGAGATCAATTGCGTACATAGGACTTGAGAATTCCCATGTACCTCTCGAATGGGTACATATGATGTAGAAACACGGGGCTGCATATCTTTATCTCCTTAACATGGTGGATAATGAGATGGACCATGATATCAAAAAATGATGGAGGGAAATACATCTCTAGATGACATAGAGTTGTCACCACCTCGGCCTGCAGAGCATCTAGTCCATCGGGATCAATGACCTTCTGAGCAATTGCATTAAAGAAATAACATAGCCTTATGATTGTCACTCGAACTTTGTTCAACAAAATACTTCTAATTGCAATAGGTAGCATTTGTGTCATTAGCACATGATAGTCATGATACTTCATGCCAATTAATTTCAAATATTCCATGGAAACAAATTTCTTCATGTTGGTGGAGTGACCAGATGGAACTTTCACACTATGTAAGGACTGGCATAGTTGAGTTCTCTCGGACACATATTCATGACATAATAATGTTAAGCAAGAATATATTGAAGTGAACTACGAGTACTTACCCATTCTGAAATTGAGCAAACTAACATTATCTTTCTAAACTTAGCTAGCTAGATCTAAACAAAAACCTATCTATCATCTCTTTCAATTACAAAAGCATGCATATAAGTTATTAAAAGCAATTGAGTACTAACCTCTGATCACTAAGAAGACGACGATATGTTTTCACCGAACTCCCTAAAGCCGGCTGCCTCGCTCCACCGATGCAGCGCAGCGTAATGAAGACAGATCTGCGTCGAGATCGACCATGTACGCCTAGTATTTAATAGCGCAGATTATCATAAATAGTGAGAGACCATGTGAAGGTCATCCCATGTGTATGATGAGTAATTGACATAGGTTTAGCTAAGTCGAGTTTGGTTTGGGTGGTTTGGACCTTGACGTTGCGTGGTGCAACGGGCTCGGTCGGACTTTTGGTCAAACTTGGTCGTATGGGATTAGGTTGCATATTCTGATGATTCGACAGGTTTGGACTTCGTTATGGTAAGTATGATGGTATTTATGCTTTGATGTATCGAGCGGTGCTATTTGACGTGTTTCTTGTCTGTGTGACTGCAGGACGTCGAGACGGAGTCGTGGCGAGACACGGAGGACTGGACTAGGCGTAGGTGGCGCTGAGGTCAGAACAGTCAGGAGGCATCGAAGATGACGTGGACTCGAGGTGGTTGCGAGGCGTGCGAGACAAGGAGCGCGGAAGTTTCCCGGAAGGTGCAGAGGGGCGAATTGGGAATTTCGCAAGACTGCACAAGCGGGAGCGGGCTCCGTTGGAAATAGCGGGCGTAACGGGGCGGAGACCCGTTAGCCATGGGCTATAAATAGGTGGAGAGGGCTGCATGCCCACTTGAGCACTTGAAAGGGAATTAGGGTTTGCTAGAGTCAAAAGAGTCTTTAGTGGTTGTTTTGGCTTTATGCTTTAGTGGTTGAGGTTTGTTGGTGGAGGCAGAGGTGTGCTCCCTGCTTGTCCCCTTCGTAGCTTTCTAGAGTGTGTTCATCCCTCCTCAAGCATGTATGGGTGTGTTCTTGAGGTTTGAAAGTGGGAGAGGATGAGATGAAAGCTTGTAATCATTCCTCTTGTATCAATCATGTATCTCTCTTCCTCTAGATCAATATGAGATGGTGTTTGTTTCATATTTGAGCTCTCTGTTATTTCTGTTTATCGATGCCCCTTTTGGAGATTTCTTGATTTCTTGGTTTTGAGTTCTTGCCTGCTGGGATTGGCCAAAATGGGTTGCTCTGTGATGGGTTAGTGCTTCAAGATCGTTTGATCGAGTTTCCCTAGAGCAAACTTAATTTTATTCTCAGATTTCCTTTTTGAGTTCCCCTGTTCATGGTTTGCATTTCTAGGGTTTGAGGTTGTTCTTGATTCCCTCCGCGAGATGGCTTGAAATTTGGTATGGAGAGTCTAGAGGCTATCAACTAGCTTCCCTCAAAATTTCATGGCCAGAGGACCAACGATTGAGGAGTAATTTGATTTTTGGTGGAGGCTCTGTAAGTTTTCAGGATTTAGCCCTTTTCTGAATTTCTAGGGTTTGGTGTTATTTTCGATTTCCTTCACGAGATGGCATAAAACTTGGCATGAGAGGTCCAGAGGCTATTGCTAACCTATTCTCAAAGTTTCATAGCCAAATGATCAAAGATGAAATGGGAAATTGAGTTTTTGGGCAACCCTCTATACTTTTCAGGTTTTTGTCCAAATTCTGAATTTCTTGCTTCTAAGTTTGATTTCTTTGTTTTCCAAACCCTCCTTGCTATTTGATATTTAGTGGTGATTCTCTGGGACTAAAAGATTGGAAGCAAACCCTTGTTTTCTCTATTTTTATCTTGTCTTTAGTAAGTTCTCCATTCCTGTTTTCAGCTACTTCTTGCTGCAGATTTTAGCCTCTTCTTGGTGCTGTTTTCAGTCAGAATTGCTGCTGTTTTCAGCCACTTCTTGCTGCAGATTTCAGCCTCTTCTTGGTGCTGTTTTCAGTCAAAATTGCTGCTGTTTTCAGCCACTTCTTGCTGCAGATTTCAGCCTCTTCTTGCTGCTGTTTTCAGCCAATTGAAGTGCAGTTTTTAGCCAATTTGCAGTGCTGTTTTCAGCAAAGTGAAGTGCTGTTTTCAGCCATTTGAAGTGCAGTTTTTAGCCAATTTGCAGCTCTCTTTTGCTGTGCAGTTTGGCTCCTTTTCAGCAGCAAAATAGTCACTATTTAGAGCATTTGTAGTGGCAGTTTTCAGCAGCAAAGGGAGTCCTTTTTGGGCTATTTTCAGCTGCTGTCTTGAACAGCGAAGAGTTCATTTTCAGTCTTCTCTTTGATATGTTCTGGGAGTCTCTTTTGTCCAATTAGCAAACTTCTTATGGCTTCATAGCTTTTTAGCTATTGGAGAGAAGTTGCAAGTAGATACTTGTGCGGGGATGAATTTTTAGAGACCGACATTCACCCCCCCTCTGTCGCCATTTCGGTCCTACAAATAGTTCCAACCACAAAAGGTCTGTGATACCAATATATCATAGACGGTTCATATTAATAATCATCTGTGATAAATAACATATGGTTATTAATACAAACTTTCTGTGATGTCCGCAATACCACAGATGGTTTGTTATAAGAACCGTCTGTCATGTCCAGAATATTAGAGATGATTTTTTATATGAACCGTCTGTGATGTTCGCAACTTTCACAGACGGTTCTTAACACGAATCATCTATGATGTCTCACTTATCACAGACGGTTATTAACACAAACAGTCTGTGATGTCTCAATTATCACAGACGGTTCGTGTTAATAACCGTCTGTAAAAATATCACAGATGTTTTCTACTATAAACTGTATGTGATAGTTTAAGCACAGACGGTTCCGTATGAACCGGCTATGATGTAGCTGTCTAGTATAGCCTCTTTTGCAGTAGTGAATTTTCCTCAAACCGGCCTCCCATCATGGTTTTCGATGGCACAGGTGTGGCAACATCGAAGGTGGCTGTGCGGTGTAACATCCCAAAATTTAGCTTTTTAAAAATTTTATTTTAAAATTAATTATTTGAATTTTATTTTGTTTTTAGTGATCCTTAATATAAAAAATCCTATCAAATCCCTCCAAATTTGAATTCAAATCTTGAATACAATTCCAATTCCAAATTTAAAATCCAAACATTAAACTTCAAGTTCCAGTTGAAATTCCTGAAAACCTCAAAACCCAAATTCCATTATTCAATTCTAAATCCCAAATCCAAAACCTCAATATTCTTAAAATCTACATTCAAATCTCAGCTAAAAGTTCAATTCCCAATTCATATTCAAATCTCAATTATAATTTCAAATCAATTTCTAGTTTCTGGGCCGAGGTCATTCTTTCCTTTTTCTTGGGCCAAGCTCCTTTCCCTGGCTAGCATGCCTATTTTCCTTTTCTCTTTCTTTTTTCTTTCTTTATTTTTCCTTCCTTATTCCTCTAGCCGAGTGCTGCTCTGCCAACTGTATGTGTCTCTGTTCGACTAAGACAATGGAGCGCCCATGTTCTTACTGGCCGATCAAAGCATGTTCGAACCAAAATAAAATGCTTGCATAGAGAACGTCTATAATCACAGCTAGGAATCAATTCCTTTTTTCGTTTCCTAGCATTTAATCATTCATTTATAGTTTCCAAGTATTTTTTCGTCGTTGATTAAATTCGGTCAAATTCTTCCTTTTTTCTATCCCCTTCCCCTCTCTAGCTCTATAAATTGGAGCACTATGATCGCCTCATTCCTTTCTTCCCCTTGCCCAAGCACCACAACCTCCTGTGCACTATAGCCACCATGACAATCATCTTCCCGAGCACTGACCATCAACTTGGTGTTGCTATCTCTCTGCAGTGAAGTTTTACAAAATAAAAATATCCATTTGGGATTTTCTCAAAATAATATTTTGAATTAATTAAAGCTTAAATATGAATTTCCAAAATGCAAATGATTTAAAATGAATAAATTAAATGTTAATCAAATCAAAATTAGTTTTATTTAGATTCCTTGTATTTAAAGGAATTTTTCTATATATTTTTAGGATTGTTTGGAGTTCATTTGTTATTTTTCCCGATTTATTTGTTATCTCTGTGAGTTTTCTAAATGAAAGTAATTAATTCCAAAATTAATTAATTAATTAGGAAAATAATTTTTTTTCAAATTCTTGAACTCGACCTGTTTCTAGCTGGCCCCACCAGCGACTCACTCCCGAAACGCTGCCCGTTTCCTCTTTTTCCAACGGAAATGCCATTATTCTGGCCATAATCAATTAGATTCATTTCGTAGCTTTCCTTCACCTCAAAATTGAACCACAGGTGTCTCACAACATTTCCCATAATTTCTTCTCTTGGTTTTATCCAAGACCCGTCTCACAACATTTCCCATAATTTCTTCTCTTGGTTTTATCCAAGACCCTCTGGAGCTCCCTCAATCGGTTCTTCTTCTCCATCTCCGGGGAAACCTTTCTTAAGCTTTCCCGCCTTTTCCCATACTCCGTTGGTCCTCAAATTTTTTTGGAGAATCCCCACACTGTTCTCTATAATATCTTCTAGTTGATTTGCTTGAAACCCACTAGAGCACCGCTGACCATACTTCTTCCTCAAGTTTGGTGAGAATTTTGTTGAGCCCGATCTCTTCATCTATTAGGTATCTTTGAAAACCCTTCTACCCACATGATCCTCTCCTCGTTCCACACATTTCTATTCAAACAGATTCTTTATTTCTTCAAGGAATCACCACCGATGCCCTCATCATGGTCGCAACATTCCTTCATGTTCCTCGCCACCTCAGTGAGTCAATTGCAAAACCATTCATGTCATATCATGTTCCCAAGCCTCATCAGCCTCCATATAAAGTTAATTTGGTTTTTCTGCAAGGAATCACCGTGAATCAGGTTTTTTCCCCCAAAATCAGTTGAAATCGCTTCCCGTTCTAGCATGCCTATGGAAGCGTGTAGTGGTCGACAACATGAGTTAAGCATATCTTGTCGGTAAAGTTGTACCAGCTCTGTAGAATGTATAAACTATCCTGGATAGTCATACCCATGGTCATAGGCATGCCGAGTAAAGTTTTTCATGGATTAGATTTTGTTTTTATAAAATGGTTTTAGATGGAAATATGGAATCTTTTTGGAGAAAGATGGTCCGGGTGAGATGTCCATTATTAGGTTAGTGTTAGGTCAGAGCCTGCACTAATGGTATTAATTTTAAATTACTGTCTTTACTTATTGTATTAAGTTAGTATTTTTTTGTCTATTTACTGTATTTCTTTAAATACTGCATTATGCTTAAATAACTATATATATGCCTTCACTTGTTAGCCTTGCATTATTATTACATTTTCCATGTAACTTGTAAAGTACAACTTTGTACTCACCCTTACTATCTCTAGTCAGAGGACTACGTCAACTACAGTGAGGACTAGGATGAGTAGGTCGTCTCTTACTATCATCTTCTTGTGGACGGGCTCTTTGGGCTTTGCTGTTATTTACTTGTTTCCACTATTATTTTTTTTGCCAATAAGCATTGATGATGTAAACTTTACCATAATGTTGTACTCGTTATTTGTAGGATCGAACAGGCAATAGAGGGGGTGAATGGTGCCTTCAAACCTCCCAAGTATTCACACAATATTTTTCTCCGATAGCTATAGAAGCTACGAAGTAAGAAGATGAATGCACACTGGAAATCGAGAACCAGACTGACAACAGAACAAGAACAACTGCTGGCCGAGGAAAAAATAGAGGAGTCGAAACGATCTACCGTAGTCGATCTGATCAAGAGATAAACTGTTTGTGATAGAGAGGTCAAACACCAACTCATGGTCAATCAAGTCACTCGGTCTGAGACAGACAATCCACTGAAAACCGAAAAATCAGATCGACAACAGAAAATGCATAGTTACGACTGGAAACAGAACAGGAAGAACGCATATGACCGTGAAAAGCGAATGTTGGATAACTTTTGATTCTTGGGTCAAACAACCAGGAGATTTTAGTCATAGCATGACCACATCTCCTACACAAGAAATCACAGAACGGTCGAAGCCTCTCCTCTACGAACAAGAAGAACAGCGTAGTCGAAACTAAAACAGAGGAAGATGGAAGCACGCGACCGCAAAATCCAATTTCTGAATAACTTTTGATTCACGGATCTTTTGGTCATGAAACTTCAAATACTGCAAGAGCGCATCCTCTGACAAAGCAAAAACACATAAATCAAAACCTCTCTCCTGAGAATGAAAAGAATGGCACGGTTGAACGGGAAACAGAGGAAACCAAACAGCGCATGACCATAAAACCAAGACCGAGATCGAAGACTTTGCTCTCGGGAATAGACTGGCCAAGATGGCCTGGAAGTTGATTCCCAGTTCAGAGCAAAACTAACCAAGGCTACTCGAATGAGAACATAACTCAAAACAAGACAAGATAGAGCAAGACAGAGAACCAATCTCTTAGACGGGAACGATGAGGAGATAAGGTATAGTAGAGAAAGTGCAATCATAGTAATCAAACAACACACAGATAAAAGAACTCAACATAGAGGAATAGATATGAATGATTGCATAATGGAGGTTTCTACAGCCACTCCATCTGGAGGTGCACGAGCAACCTTGCTCTACCCAGAGACAACTCACGCAAAATAAAAACGAAAACCCAGAGCGACTCAGGAACCACCTCATCGAGTGCTGGTGCTCTCCATCCCTATTTATAGCCTCAAGCTACCGGGGGGAACCCGTTAAACCCCCAACTAACACCAGGTATTACAGCATGCTTTACCCATTAGCAGAAACAAACTCCAGTGCTTTACCCATTAGCACCAACAACTCCAATGCTTTGCCCATTAGCACCAACAAACTCCAGTGCTTTGTAGAGAACGTTTCCCTTTGCAGGTTTTGCGCATTTCTCCAAAATGCCACTCATGCACCTTCCTGGAAACCTCCTCTATCTTACCGTCCAAGTCTTGCAACCACCTTGCAAGCCTCGTCATCTTCGGCATCTCCCGACCGCTCTCGACCTTAGCACCTCCTGTGCCTAGTCCCGGCCTTCCCATGCCTTGCCACGACATAGCCTCAAAGTCCTGCAACCACCACAGACAAGAAAACATCACATAGCACCGCACAAAATATTGTGATCATAAGTCTACATTAGAAGAAAGTACTCGAAAATACACCAACAGAGTCGTATACCCGTTACGACTGATCGAAATCACAAGATCGGCCACGCACATAGCCTACGACCACATTGCATGTCGTTACGACCGCATCAAAGGTCCATATGACCGATTCCTAGGTGTTACGACCGCTTCAGGAGCCCATACGACTGGTTACACGAAAGCTACGACCATGGCCAAGGGTTTCAACGTGGTCGAAGGGACTTCCGACCGCAGTCCACGATAACGTGGTCGTATGTCAATTTGCTGGCTCCCGACCATGGCCAACGTGGTCGTAAGCTCTTCCGACCACGACCAATGTGGTCGTACCTGCTTCTGACCATGGCCAACGTGGTCGTAACATCGTTCGACCACGGCCAACGTTGTCGTAACATCGTTCGACCATGGCCAACGTGGTTGTAGCAGCATCGACCATAGCCAACGTGGTCGTAGCAGCGTTCTACCACAGCCAACGTGGTCGTAACTACTTTCGACCACGGCCAACGTGGTCGTAAATCTGTCTGATGTCCTTCGATCACAGCCAATGTGGTCGTAAATGCTTTCGACCATGGCCAAATGAGGTGACAGACTTCCGACCACTTGAGAAACACGTCTGTCGGCTTCCGACTTCCGACTGAGTGGTCGTAAAAGGTCTAGTGGGCATCCGACCACGCCAGGGAGCTACGACTTGGCAGAAAACACACAAATCAAACTCATCTTTCTAAAACAAGTATCAATTATTCATCACAAACATGGAGTCACCTCCATATGGTCTCTCATTATTTAATAAAGGTTTGTCATTACGCTCGATATGTATCCCTATTACCACTATGTACACTAGCTGATCCTAGACTAGTGTGATTTATATAGAGGATTTGGAGTCACTGCTATAGGGTTTGACATGGGTAAAGCTGTATAACCTTTGAAGAGTGTAAAATTATTTAAATAGCTATGCCAACGATCAAGAGTGGGCAATGTGCACTTTCACATGGTAGCTCTTGGTTTTGGTTTCAAAGTAAAAGTTTTAGGAATTCGAGAGTGGTTGGATATATTGGGAGAGTGCCCTAGCAGATGGAGCCAATGCGGGTGAATGGAACCCGTAGTCTTGAACCTTAGCGGTTATGGCCTGTCTACTGGCGTAGGTGGTTGGAACTTTCACTACAAATTTTATGTTAGTTTCCTTTATTGCAATTAATTTGTTAAAACGATGCTTTGGGAATTTACAATGGTAATCGAACTTAAAAGTGTTTCTTTGTGCAAAATAACCATATTATCCTTCCTTTATTAAGCCTTGCATATAATTGTATTTTTTTTTCAAGATTGTGGAGTACTCTATGTACTCATCTTGTAATCTACAAATCATCTCATATGAGTACGAAGGCGTCGAAGGAGATTCGACGAAGACTTTCTAGAGGTCCAGGTTGCTCTTCCCTAGTCAATTGCTTGTGGTATATTGATGGGACATCTTTGGAGTTTATTTCTTTTGCTTTCACTTTGTGTTTTGTAAGTCTGAGAGGTCTTGTAACCTCATTTGTAATAAGTGGCCATAAGACATGTACTCTTTATTATTGAAATTAAATGTTACTGGTTATGTAATCATTACTATTCGACTATGTGCACTAGCTTTGATCTGGTACTAGTGCGGTAATATACAAAGGGTTCAGATTCAAAAATCCGGCCCTGACATGTGGCATGTAGGTGCAACAAGAATGGTAGCACGATGGCCTCAGTGACAATCTGAAGTAGGGGCATCAGTGACCAGGGCAACAATGCTCTCCATTGACAGTGGGGAAATCTAAGGGCACATGAGCATTGTGTCATGGTAGGGAAGTCGACAGTGGCATTGGCTTGACCGGAGGTGGCCTGTGGTGAACTAGTGATGGTGTCACCATGTTGCAGCAGAGGGGAGCACTGGTGGCAAGCTCTAGGGTAGTGGAGGTGGAGAAAGAGGCGTTGCCCTGGTGCAATATTAAAGAGATGGTAAGAAGTGGTGTAAAGAGAGAAGCTGGCTAAGGGTGGTGCAAAGTACCACTTTGGTAATAAAATAAGGTGGAAAGTGATATTTACTCTTTGATTTGATATTTACTGACGCCCATGAGATCACTATCTAGCGGACATGTCTTAGAGCTGTTCAATCACTAAGAAACTCAATCCCAACCACCCGATTCGAAATGTCGTCTGCTATGTATCAATCTTTTTCTCCCTATCGCTTCTTCTCTTCTCCAATGCATCCCCATCCATCCCCTTCCCGAGTTTCTCTTCCTCCTAGATCTCCACCTTCCCTTCCCCTTTAGGTTGCAATTGGTATTCCTTTTCCTTTGTAGCCGCCACCACCCCTTCCCCTCCTACAACGCTCCTTCCCATTTGCGTGCGTCTCCTAGCTCTGTTGGTCACTCCCCACACCTCCCTCACTGCAGCAGCTACCTAGAGCCAAAGCAACAGCAACAATCATCATCTTTGTCACTGGTAATCGAAGACACTTGTCTTGCACTCCATTATGAAATTTGTCACCAACACTTCACCAATCCCAAATTCCTTCCACTAGTAGCTTCTATACCTCCTAGTGAAGCTCCTAGACATCCTTGTTTAGCACCTTTGTGATCATGCAAAAATAGCACACCCACAACTGCATGGGTTGCCACTAAAATAATAGCAAGCGTCGTTTTCTCCACAGGGACTACACTAAGGCTACCAGTGCTAAGCAAAAGCTAGGTCAATCTAAACTAGGGAGAAAGTAGAAAATTATACCTAAAATGACTACTGAATTGGCTAAACAAACAAACAAACTAAACTGACTGAACGAACCCCTAGTCACACGGACAAACTAACAATGAACTAAATGAACACACAAATAAAAGATGATGGGGCGAATGACCGTACGAATTGATGTCATACGATCGAACGAATAACACAATGAGAGACTACACGGACGAACACACTCAACTACCAAATGGCACTAACTAACTATCAACCGCTAGGTAGAACGAGGAAGTCAAGAAGCGCTAGGGGAGTTGAGAAAGAAAGAGGGTGAAATGGTTGACAGCCAACTAGATGACAGCAGCACAAGACAACGCAAGCAAACAACTACAACGAATGATCACACGACCTAACTATCAACAGACCATAAAAAAAAGGAAAAAAGGGAGTCAAGAAGCACTAGGGGGTCTAGAAGTAAAGAGAGAGTCAAGACAACAAAGGGAGAGGAACGGCCACCAGCTAGCAAACTCAGACAACACAAACAATCACAGAGAATAGAACAAGAACATTTAACATATTGCTACTAATAGGATATTGATCACAAACACAACTCACAACCTAACATCTAACACAAATAACACTAAACAAAGCTAAACATATATCACAATTGACAATTACTACTAACAGCTATACCACTGCCTGTAACAAATCACAAATAGCTCTACTACTAATAGAACACAGATTGCACAATTATTATTGAACATAACTCACAATCACAGAACAACAAATCATAGTTGTTCCTAATCTCAATCACAACACACATCACTGTGCTATTCTAACATGAACAGTAAAGGATAATTCAATAGTTTCACATCCACATCCGCATAGTGCATACCAAATCATAGTTTTACAAGATGAATTCAAAGTAGCATGCAAGAAAATAGAGATGAATAGAGGGAGAGAGATAAAGAGGAAGGGGAAAATGAATCAACCATGTGATGGAGAAGTAGCAGTGGAGAGGTCGTCGGAGTGAGGAAGAAGGGTGGATGGCAATGTCGATCTTGGTGGCTCGGCCGGAGCTTGCCTAGAGGATGGTGTGGATCTGGCGGTGGCACCAAAGAGCATAGGTGGGGCTCAGGAGGAGATGTGATGGCGTGCGTTGTGTAGTGTCGTCAATGCCATGGTGCAGCTATGGTGCTTGGCGGTGGAAGGAGAGCAGAGAAGGAAGGTGACGTAGAGGAGGTTGACATGGCCTTGCATGCCAGAGCTGAAGGGAAGGTGGTATTGGCTGGCTAGGAGGTGATGGTGGCGCAGTGGAAGTAGTTTGAGAAGGTGGCAGCCGCAGGGAGCTGCGGGTGGCGTGCGGTGCGATGGTGCGCCGGTAGAGAGAGCAAGGGCGTTGAAGAGGAAGGTAGCAGAGAGAGGCAGCGGCTGATATGCTATGGAGGGGATGGCGCTTGGCGGTGATCGAGGTTGTGGGGTGAGAGGCGAGAGGTGCGGATGAGGATGCAGTTGCGAGAGATGGTGTTCATCGACGAGCTGGCTCGGCCGCACCAGCATCGAAGTTGGAGAAACGGGAGGAGTGCAAAAGGGGGAAAGGGGAGAAGCAAAATGCAAGGCACGAGTGAAGAATAGCCAGCACTAGGGCATTGAGGTATTGGGCAATTTTTTGGTATTTTTTTATTTTGCCCCCAAGTTTTCTAAAATTTGTAATGAAGTCCTTCTCTATGTTTTTTCTTTTGTTTTGGACCTCAAAAGCTCTTATTTTATCGTGGTTTGATCCTACATGTATGTGGTGACGCGTACATATATACGGAGCAGTACTAGCACACCGATTTGGAGTGAATGCGCCTCGATCGCTGCTGTCTCCCCTCCCTCCGCCGCCTCCCGCCGGCCACCGCCGCGAGCCCGTGCGCCGGCGAGCGCGCCGCCCCATGCGCCACCGATCCGGCTTGGGCCACGTGAGCCCGCCCACGCCCGCGTGGCCTCCGCGTGGCGCCACGTCGGCCGTGAGTGCCACCTCGGTCACCGCCGTGGTGCGTGGACCCGGTCCACGGTAGGCCGGGCCCACGTGTCTAAAAAATTCAAAATTCAAAATCTTGCTGACGTCATAAATATATATTTTCAGTACAAAAATAAATTGGAAAAATCTGCCTTTTTCTTTTTCTTTATTTTAAACTTCCGGAAGCCCTAACTTTCTCATTTTAACTCCAAATTGAGCCGTTCAAATTTCTAAATTTTTCTAAAATCATAAACTACTAAAATATACACTATTTTTGAATTTTTTTAATTTTATTTTAATTTGTGTGTATTTATTTATTTTTTTGTTCTGTCTTTTCGCACGTAGAACCCGACATTGCCGAAGACTTTCCCGACCCGCTGCAAGAAGGTCCAGACAGCGTGCAAGAAGGCAAGTCTCTTTTGAACATTTTGTACCTATGTTTAAGAAATGCTTTTTATTATTTTAAATTTAATTGCATTGCTAATTACATAAAAACATTAGCTTCTATCTTAAGGTATTAGATAATCCAAACTTGTTATGCCCTCGTTGAAATTGAATGCCTTGTACCTTTGTAACCCTAGGATTTCCTTTGTCTAAAAAATGGGAGTATTATAATTCTTTGCTAAATATTAGAACGGTAGTAAATGCTTAGTCAAACTATTTAACTTTTGTAACCTTGGAATGGGAAATTATATTTCATTGTTCTAATCTTTTATTCATAAATTAGTGGCAATTGGCGTTGCCACTGTTCTTTTAAAAAATATAAAACAAAATGTAAAAATTGTTTTAGACCAGGGCAGATGGTTAGATTGGATTGGTGCGGTTTAGCATGAGATTTTGTAAAGAGTATGTTCTGCCCTAGTCAATTAAGGACCGACTCTTGTGTTTGTCTAGACTGAGCATTGCCGTGCAACCCCATGTCTATATGGGTATGACCTTGCGACTAACTTACGATAGTCTAGTTTATGTACCACCAGTGGAAAGTGGGTGCCAGGGATTTACTGGTTTATTCACAGTGAGGGATAGGGTTTTACTGTACTCATAGGCGCAAGAGGGGGCTTCTGACTGGGTGGATTTAACCCTTCAGCGGTGAAATCTCAGCAGGTGGTGTCTAGCTAGACTAGAGTGGGGTAAAAGCTTTGTGATATTTTATCTGGGTCTCATGCCAAAGGAAGCATGGTGACTGTTAGGATAATTTATGTCTTGGGGGTAAAGTTGTACATCCTCTGTAGAGTGTTAAACTATTCAAATAGCCGTGCCCACGGTCAAGGGCGGGCAAGGAATGCATTCACATGGTAGATCTTTGGTTTTGGTTTTAATAACAAAGTTTTGGTATCTCAAGAGTGGAGGGAACTCTCAGAAGGGTATCCTGGTGGTTGGAGCCAGTGTGGGTGGATGGAACCCGTAGTTTTGAACCTTGGCGGTTAGAGCTGTTTAACTCGTGTTGGTGGATAGAACCTTCATTATAAAATGCTAAATAGTTTCAGTTAAAACAAGTGCTTTATTAAATTAATGCCTTCGAAAATATTTAATGGTATTCTAAATAAAATATCGCTTTGTGCAAAAGAACCATATAACCCCCTCCTTTGTTAAGCCTTGCAGCTACTGCATTCTTCCCAAGACTTGCGGTGATGAGGACATCTCTTTTACACATTCATCATCCACTCCAAGTGTGCATGACAAAGCTAGTGATGAGGCTCCGAAAGGTCCTATGACAAGAGCAAGAGCTAAACTACTTCAACAACAGGTGCTTTTATTTCTTAGAGAGTCTTCTATTACGTTAGATGAGAATAGCATACTACCTAATGCAAATATGTTGTGCCTTCTCATATTCGAAGCAACAGAAGATCAAGTAGAGAAGGTCCAACCAGCCACGAATCACGAGGATGAGAGTCCATGCGAGTAAGGAACTAAGATATATGCGTCCATGTAAGTCTCAACCAAGCAGCCATCAAATCAATGGAAGGCCACGTGATCACAAATCTCATGGTGTGCACAAGATGTGGCCTGCGTGCCAAAAGTCGACCGAATCCACCTCAATCTCAGTCTTGTAATAGGATAGGGGCTTAGCCCGAAATTGAAGGAAACAAACTTGCTAAATTTTAGGAATAAGATTAGGAAACTTGATCGAATTAGAGATTGATTCAGCCAAGGCTTTCCTTGCGTAAGTTCAGGGAAGCACTATAAAACCCCTTGTATCTCTTTTGTTTAGGACAAACCACGTTCGAGAAAAATCAATCTACTAAAGTTTTTGAGTTTAGCATTGCTGCCGAAATTCCTAAGGGAATTAGGAGTGTCTTCTTCAATCAAGATCGTTCAGCCTTTCCGCTGGGAATTGGATGCACGATTGATCTTCGCTTGGTGGTTGGCGAAATCAACACGAGTGTATTTTGGCGGATTAAAGAGTGTTCGTCCCTTGCACTGGCATTGAAGGATCATTACGATTCATCAAGACTCCTGTGAGTATCCATCCTACGTCGAGAAGATCGGGCGACCCCATATCATCTTGGTATCAGAGCGCGGTTTACTCGGTAGGATCTTATCCCTTTAAATTTCAGTTTATTACTTGCTGTCCTATAGTCCATAAAACCGAAAAAAAATCCAAACCCTAGTTTCGCATCTGCTATTTTCGTGAGTTTTATTAAGTCGTGATCCATTAGAAATTTTGTTTACGTGCTGGACTTTGTGTTACTTCGCGTAACTTGATCTTGTGTCCCCATAAAACAAAACAAAAAAGTAGATTCAATTTACTCTTGAAGTTGAGTCTGTGTCCATAACTCCTCCCAGATCAATCCGAGTACAACCCTAGAATCCTAGTCGGTTTTGGCTAGCTGTCTGTAGGACCGAAATGGCGACAGAGGGGGGTGAATGTCGATCTTTAAAAATCATCCCCAACAAGTATCTTCTTCTCCAACAGCTATGGAAGCTATGAAGGTAGAAGACCAGAGCTCACAAGAAAACCCAACAGCATAAAAGACACAAAACCAGAGAGCAGCGAACAAGATAAATCAAACCGGGAAAAAATCTGCCTTCAGGCGGTAGTACCGGAGTGATATTAGCGGTAGTACTGCATGAGCGGTAGTACCGGCGTGATATCTGCGGTAGTACCGCTGGAGCGGCAGTTCCGGGATTAGTACCGTACAAGCAAGAAAGGATAAACGCTGAAGCTCAGAAATCTGCTGCTCGTGGTAGTACCGGAGTGAACCAAGCGGTAGTACCGCAGCTCGGGCGGTAGTACCGCACAACAGGCAGACAGCAGGGTTTCAGGCTGAAAGAAATGGAACTTCGGATTTTTTGGCTAAAAAGAGGGATTGCTCTCAATCTCTTTGATCCAAAGCCTTACTACAACGTACCAAATAGTAAGGGGACCCTGAGAAACAAGAGAAACAAACCGAGAAACAGGAATTTCAGATTATGGAGTAAAAATCTGAATTCTTGCACGACCCGAGCCAAAAATCAAATTGCTTCCAAACCTTTGATCCTATGGCCAAGAGATTTTGCAGAAATGTTAGCAATAGCCATAGGACTCTCCATACCAAAACTCAGCCCAACTTGCAAAGGGAAACAAGAAATGCTCAAAACCCTAGAAGGGCAAAAGAAGAACAGAGCAACCCAAAATGCCAAATCTGAGATTAAAAGGGGTTAGCTCTAGGGGAACTTGATCAAATGATCTTGAGGCACTATCCCATCAAAGAGCAACCCATTTTGGGCCTTCCCAGCAAACACGAACTCAAAACACAGAAAATCAAGAAATTGTTTAAAAGGGAAGAACGAAGAACAGAGAGCACGGGAGGAGATATAAACTTCAGATTTTCATTCCAATTAAACAAAAGGTACAAAGAACTACATCCCCATACGCATGGACATTCGGAGGAATGATTACATGACTCTCAAACCAACCTCTCCCTCTCAATCCTCAAGAACACCAAGAACTGCATGGTTCTTGGGAGGAACACACACAGAGAGTAACGAAGGAGACAACCTCTGTCTCACACACCCACTCTCAACCACTAAAGAGCAAAGGAGAAACCACCTCCAAAGCCTCTTTTGACTAACTAAACCCTAACTCTCTCTTGAATCCATGAGGAGGCATGCAGCCCCTCCTCTCCTTTATAGCCCATGGCTAACGAGTCTCCAACCCGTTACGCCGGCTAAATCCAACGGAGCCCGCTCCCGCTTGTGCAGCCTTGCGAATTTCCCGATTCGCCCCTCCTGCACCTTCCGGGAAGCTTCCGCGCTCCTTGTCCTGCACGCCACGCGGCTTCGCCATCTTCAGCACACCTAGACCGTTCTGACCTCAGCGCCACCTGCGCCTAGTCCGGTCCACCGTGCCTCGCCACGACTCCACCTTGAGTCCACGTCGTCTTCGACACATCCCGACCGTTCTGACCTCAGCGCCACCTGCGCCTAGTCCGGTCCTCCGTGTCTCGCCACGACTCCACTCGATGTATCGCCACGACCGTGCTAACTAATGATGTATCAAGATACTAAAATAGCTCAATCTAAGATTCAACCTAGATTCAAGACTCAACTCAACCTATTTGACACGGTATGTATCATACAAGGATAGCTAAAGATAGACTAAACTCAAGTGCTAGCATGACAAGTTTTAATTCAAGTTGAACAATTTTAATTAACTTATCATGGCAAAAGCTAGTCTACACATATGAAGTCATGATGAATCTAGCAAATAAGCACAAGTCATGGCAAGGTGCAAAGCATTGTAATCATGTCATAACAGGATAGTAATCAAGGCTCCATGTAACTATATTACAATGCTAGAAATGCAGAAAATCCAGCTCCCCCTCAACCTACAAGCTGTGAGTAAGCTCAACCTAGTGAGATAAGAAACAGCTAATATGCAGCACTCTGGAAGCACAAGATAAGAGCAGAAGTCTAAGCAACTAGACAAGAGAAGCACTCTAATCTATGCTAGGAGGACTAACCCCAAATCACCCAAAATGCAATGCAACGGCAAGGAGTAAGAGCATAATATATAGGGTAAAACAGTAACGCACCAAACTCCCCCTCACTACAGTCCATAAGAACAAACCACCCCAAGCTCTCCCCGCAGAGCTGAAAACCTCGAACTATCCAAAGGCTTGGTGAAGATGTTAGCCAACTGGTGGTCACTCTCCACAAACTGGAGCACTATATCGCCCTTCTCTACATGGTCTCTAAGGAAGTGGAAGCGAATGTCAATGTGCTTGGTCCGGGAGTGTTGCACTGGGTTCTTAGCAATGTTAATCGCAGAAGTGTTATCACAAAAGAGTGAAACACTGTCGATAACTAACCCAAAGTCCCGCAGGGTCGAAGCCATCCAAAGCACCTGGCTGCAGCAACTGCCGGCAGCTACGTACTCGGCCTCTGCGGTGGACTGTGCAACACCAGATTGCTTCCTTGAATACCAGGAAACAAGAGAAGTGCCAATAAATTGGCAGGTGCCAGAAGTGCTCTTCCTATCTATCCTACAGCCAGCGAAGTCTGCATCCGAGAAGGCTCTTAAGGAAAGATAGGATGAGGAAGAGTACCAGATACCATAGTCAATGGTAGCTCGTAGGTACCGAAAGATGCGCTTCACCGCTTGGCGGTGAGAAACGCGAGGAGAAGCCTGAAAACGAGCGCACAGACACACAGAAAAATGTATGTCTGGTCTCGAGGCAGTGAGGTACAAGAGGGAACCAATCATGCTGCGATACTCCTTCTGATCAACTGGCTCGCCATCCTCATCTGGGTCAAGATAGGCTGTAGAAGCCATGGGAGTCGACACAGGCTTACCATCACTCATGTCGAAGCGTCTTAGGAGGACACGAGTGTACTTTCCCTGATGAAGAAATGTACCCTCCCGAGTCTGCTTGATCTGGAAGCCAAGGAAGAAGGTCAACTCACCCATCATACTCATCTCAAACTCGGTGCTCATGACATCCGAGAACTGTGAAACCAGAGTATGGGAAGAGCCGCCAAAGATGATGTCATCCACATAAATCTGGACGAGCAGAAGATCAGAGCCATGCCGGCGGATGAACAAGGTCTTGTCTACTTTACCCATCTCAAAACCATGACTTAGCAAGTAGGACTTAAGCCTCTCATACCAAGCTCGAGGGGTTTTCTTAAGTCCATACAAAGCTTTGGAAAGCTTGAAGACAAGGTTTGGGTATTTGGGGTTTTCGAAACCAGGAGGCTGTCGGACGTAGACCTCTTCCTCAATAACGTCATTGAGAAAGGCACTCTTGACGTCCATCTGGTAAAGCTTGAAGCCCGTAGAAGCTGCAAAGGCAAGCAGGATTCTAATGGCTTCAAGTCTAGCTACAGGGGCAAATGTCTCCTCAAAATCTAGACCCTCAACCTGGGAGAACCCCTGAGCTACCAGTCTAGCCTTGTTCCGAATAACCACTCCATCCTCGCTCTGCTTGTTCTGGAACACCCACTTAGTCCCAATAACATTGTGACCTCGCGGAGGCTCGACAAGCGACCAGACCTTATTCCTCTCGAACTTTTCTAGCTCCTCATGCATGGCATTGACCCAAGACTCATCAGAAAGAGCATGACAAACGTCCTTGGGCTCAAAGGAGGCAATGAAGGCAGAATGGAGACAGAATTGAGATAAGCCAGATTTTGAGCGAGTGGCGCGCTCGAAAAGGTCTCCAATGATCTGCTCGGAAGGATGGTTTTTCTGGATATGACGTGGAGGTCCGGGATGAGATGAAGAAGTGGCCTCTACCTCGTGTGCAGACGAGGCAGGAACAGAGCCACTAGCTCCAGAGGAAGCAGTGGGCAAGGGCTGATCACCTCGAGGTGCCGTGGAAGAAGGCATCTCAAGGGGAGGATGAGGAGCTGGATCAGGTAAACAACCATTGTCTCCATCGTCCTCATCATCCACAAAGATGGTCTCGGACTGCTCTAAGGAACCTGAGATATCTGGCCTAGTCCCCGGACTGGCCTCGTCAAAGGTCACCTCGCAGGTCTCTACCAACTTGCTAGACTCGCAGTTCCAGACCCTATAAGCCCGCGAAGAAGTTGAGTAGCCTAGAAAGATACCGTCACAGGAACGTGACTCGAACTTGTCTAGGTTCCCAGACTTCAGAATAAAGCACTTGCAACCAAACACACGAAAATGAGAGACGCTGGGCTTTCGCCCGTATCTCAGCTCATAACAAGTACGGTGCAGGTGTGCCCGAAGAAAAACTCGATTTGAAACATGGCACGCGGTCGCAATGGCTTCAGCCTAAAACTTCCTCGGTGTAGAGTACTCATCAAGCATCGTCCTGGCCATCTCGACCAGGGTACGGTTCTTCCTCTCCACAACGCCATTCTGCTGAGGGACGTATGGAGAAGAGAACTGGTGCTCTACACCTGACTCACCACAGAAACTCTCAAAGTAGGAATTCTTGAACTCCGTGCCATTGTCACTGCGGATCGCTCGTAAGGCACCTGGGAGCTCTACAGAAAGCCTACCGAAAAGACCTCGAAAATGGGTAAACGTCTCATCCTTCGAGGCTAAGAAAAACACCCAAGAAAACCTCGAGAAGTCATCGACCACGACAAGAACAAACCACTTCCCTCCTGCTGACTGCACTCGAGCTGGTCCAACTGTGTCCATATGGAGCAGCTGTCCTGGTGCATCGGTCATAGTAACTGCGACCGGAGGATGAGAAGCGGCAACCATCTTGTCGTGCCGGCATGGAGCGCAAACAAGATCTTTGACCATCTTGAGTTTCGGCAGACCACAAATGAGATCGTGGCCACTAACTCGGGTCAAATGGTCAAATCCAATATGACCAAGTCTCCTATGCCAGAAAGAGAGGTCGCGGGACTCAGAAGCAACTAAACACCTGAGAGGATCGCCAGAAGACTCAGAAAACTTAGCACGAAAGATCCTCCCATAACGAGAAATTCCGCAAACCAGACTAGCCGAAGAATCAAGAATTTTGCAATTGTTTTTCTTAAAGCTCACCTCGAAACCGTCATCGGTAAGCTGAGAAACTGAAAGCAAATTGTACTGCAGCTTACTAACCAAGGCAACATCTTTCAGAATGAAAGAGTCATTAACGCGCACTGTACCTTTGGCGATGACGCGCCTAGATGAAGCATCTCCGAAGGTGATCTTCTCATCACCAGGAGCACGGGCAAGGGAAGAAAACCAACAGGAATCTCCGGTCATGTGTCGTGAACACCCGGAGTCTACGAGCCAAACATTTCCCTTCCCTGCCCGGCGAACCTGAGTCAACAAGAGAGTAAAGTCTCAGTACTGGGGTAAATCAACAATGATTTTGGCACCCAATACTGAGTAACACGTCCAGCAGATGAAGTAGTCAAGCACGACTGACCTCTATCTACCCTACGCTCTGTCACTGAAAGCAGACGGTCTATGAGCAGACCTGAAGCTGTTGCTGGGTCCGACTGCTACGAGGGAGCGAGTCGGAGCACCTGCAACACGCTGAACACGCCGCGGGTAGCTATCTTGATGGGGAAAACGAGATCTACCCTCAGGACGGTGGAAGTCACGACCAGGAGCATATCGAGGACGAAAACCAGAAAACTCAGTAAAACCAAGTCCTCGATACTGCCCAAACCCAGACTCAACAGTCCTAGACCTCGTGTTGGTCTTAGATGCACTCAAGGTCTAGGGCCGACCCTGAATACGCCTAAGACTCAACATGGTCTCTACGCGCGATCTTGGCGCGCCTGAAGCATTGATCGACTGTGTGTCCATCCTTCTGATAGAAGGTGCAGTGATACTTTACCTTCTGAGAGGTAGAAGCAGCACGGGGAGGCTTCGCCTTCTGAGAGGCTGAAGCAGTAGGTGAAATCACCTTACTGTCAGAAATCCCCTGGACATAGCCCGCTGACTTAAATTGGACTTTCTCGGTCCTGGGCTTAGTCTCGATCACACCTGGTGCTATGGGTCTGAGCACGGCAGGTGGATGCTTCCTCATGTCCTCATAAAAATCATATCCTAGACCTTGATTAA